>OW121743.1:44788845-45445199 GCA_933228675.1 Stomorhina lunata | reverse complement strand
AAATTTCCTATAAAAATAGGAAATTTTTGAAAAATTTCCTATAAAAATAGGAAATTTTTGAAAAATTTCCTATAAAAATAGGAAATTTTTGAAAAATTTCCTATAAAAATAGGAAATTTTTGAAAAAATTTCCTATAAAAACAGGAAATTTTTGAAAAATTTCCTATAAAAATAGGAAATTTTTGAAAAATTTCCTATAAAAATAAGAAATTTTTGAAAAATTTCCCTATAAAAATAGGAAATTTTTGAAAAATTTCCTATAAAAAAAAGGAAATTTTTGAAAAATTTCCTATAAAAATAGGAAATTTTGAAAAATTTCCTATAAAAATAGGAAATTTTTGAAAAATTTCCTATAAAAATAGGAAATTTTTGAAAAATTTCCTATAAAAATAGGAAATTTTTGAAAAATTTCCTATAAAAATAGGAAATTTTTGAAAAATTTCCTATAAAAATAGGAAATTTTTGAAAAATTTCCTATAAAAATAGGAAATTTTTGAAAAATTTCCTATAAAAATAGGAAATTTTTGAAAAATTTCCTATAAAAATAGGAAATTTTGAAAAATTTCCTATAAAAATAGGAAATTTTTGAAAAATTTCCTATAAAAATAGGAAATTTTTGAAAAATTTCCTATAAAAATTAGGAAATTTTTGAAAAATTTCCTATAAAAATAGGAAATTTTTGAAAAATTTCCTATAAAAATAGGAAATTTTTGAAAAATTTCCTATAAAAATAGGAAATTTTTGAAAAATTTCCTATAAAAATAGGAAATTTTTGAAAAATTTCCTATAAAAATAGGAAATTTTTGAAAAATTTCCTATAAAAATAGGAATTTTTGAAAAATTTCCCTATAAAAATAGGAAATTTTTGAAAAATTTCCTATAAAAATAGGAAATTTTTGAAAAATTTCCTATAAAAATAGGAAATTTTTGAAAAATTTCCTATAAAAATAGGAAATTTTTGAAAAATTTCCTATAAAAATAGGAAATTTTTGAAAAATTTCCTATAAAAATAGGAAATTTTTGAAAAATTTCCTATAAAAATAGGAAATTTTTGAAAAATTTCCTATAAAAATAGGAAATTTTGAAAAATTTCCTATAAAAATAGGAAATTTTTGAAAAATTTCCTATAAAAATAGGAAATTTTTGAAAAATTTCCTATAAAAATAGGAAATTTTTGAAAAATTTCCTATAAAAATAGGAAATTTTTGAAAAATTTCCTATAAAAATAGGAAATTTTTTGAAAAATTTCCTATAAAAATAGGAAATTTTTGAAAAATTTCCTATAAAAATAGGAAATTTTTGAAAAATTTCCTATAAAAATAGGAAATTTTTGAAAAATTTCCTATAAAAATAGGAAATTTTTGAAAAATTTCCCTATAAAAATAGGAAATTTTTGAAAAATTTCCTATAAAAAATAGGAAATTTTTGAAAAATTTCCTATAAAAATAGGAAATTTTTGAAAAATTTCCCTATAAAAATAGGAAATTTTTGAAAAATTTCCTATAAAAAATAGGAAATTTTTGAAAAATTTCCTATAAAAATAGGAAATTTTTGAAAAATTTCCTATAAAAATAGGAAATTTTTGAAAAATTTCCTATAAAAAATAGGAAATTTTTGAAAAATTTCCTATAAAAATAGGAAAATTTTTGAAAAATTTCCTATAAAAATAGGAAATTTTTGAAAAATTTCCTATAAAAATAGGAAATTTTTGAAAAATTTCCTATAAAAATAGGAAATTTTTGAAAAATTTCCTATAAAAATAGGAAATTTTTGAAAAATTTCCTATAAAAATAGGAAATTTTTGAAAAATTTCCTATAAAAATAGGAAATTTTTGAAAAATTTCCTATAAAAATAGGAAATTTTTGAAAAATTTCCTATAAAAATAGGAAATTTTTGAAAAATTTCCTATAAAAAATAGGAAATTTTTTGAAAAATTTCCTATAAAAATAGGAAATTTTTGAAAAATTTCCTATAAAAATAGGAAATTTTTGAAAAATTTCCTATAAAAATAGGAAATTTTTGAAAAATTTCCTATAAAAATAGGAAATTTTTGAAAAATTTCCTATAAAAATAGGAAATTTTTGAAAAATTTCCTATAAAAATAGGAAATTTTTGAAAAATTTCCTATAAAAATAGGAAATTTTTGAAAAAATTTCCTATAAAAATAGGAAATTTTTGAAAAATTTCCTATAAAAATAGGAAAATTTTTGAAAAATTTCCTATAAAAATAGGAAATTTTTGAAAAATTTCCTATAAAAATAGGAAATTTTTGAAAAATTTCCTATAAAAATAGGAAATTTTTGAAAAATTTCCTATAAAAATAGGAAATTTTTGAAAAATTTCCTATAAAAATAGGAAATTTTTGAAAAATTTCCTATAAAAATAGGAAATTTTTGAAAAATTTCCTATAAAAATAGGAAATTTTTGAAAAATTTCCTATAAAAATAGGAAATTTTGAAAAATTTCCTATAAAAATAGGAAATTTTTGAAAAATTTCCTATAAAAAATAGGAAATTTTTGAAAAATTTCCTATAAAAATAGGAAATTTTTGAAAAATTTCCTATAAAAATAGGAAATTTTTGAAAAATTTCCTATAAAAATAGGAAATTTTTGAAAAATTTCCTATAAAAATAGGAAATTTTTGAAAAATTTCCTATAAAAATAGGAAATTTTTGAAAAATTTCCTATAAAAATAGGAAATTTTTGAAAAATTTCCTATAAAAATAGGAAATTTTTGAAAAATTTCCTATAAAAATAGGAAATTTTTGAAAAATTTCCTATAAAAATAGGAAATTTTTGAAAAATTTCCTATAAAAATAGGAAATTTTTGAAAAATTTCCTATAAAAATAGGAAATTTTTGAAAAATTTCCTATAAAAATAGGAAATTTTTGAAAAATTTCCTATAAAAATAGGAAATTTTTGAAAAATTTCCTATAAAAATAGGAAATTTTTTGAAAAATTTCCTATAAAAATAGGAAATTTTTGAAAAATTTCCTATAAAAATAGGAAATTTTTGAAAAATTCCTATAAAAAATAGGAAATTTTTGAAAAATTTCCTATAAAAATAGGAAATTTTTGAAAAATTTCCTATAAAAATAGGAAATTTTTGAAAATTTCCTATAAAAAAAGGAAATTTTTGAAAAATTTCCCTATAAAAATAGGAAATTTTTGAAAAATTTCCTATAAAAATAGGAAATTTTTGAAAAATTTCCTATAAAAATAGGAAATTTTTGAAAAATTTCCTATAAAAATAGGAAATTTTGAAAAATTTCCTATAAAAAATAGGAAATTTTTCAAAAATTTCCTATAAAATTAGGAAATTTTTGAAAAATTTCCTATAAAAATAGGAAATTTTTGAAAAATTTCCTATAAAAATAGGAAATTTTTGAAAAATTTCCTATAAAAATAGGAAATTTTTGAAAAAAATCCTATAAAAATAGGAAATTTTTGAAAATTTCCTATAAAAATAGGAAATTTTTGAAAAATTTCCTATAAAAATAGGAAATTTTTGAAAAATTTCCTATAAAAATAGGAAATTTTTGAAAAATTTCCTATAAAAATAGGAAATTTTTGAAAAATTTCCTATAAAAATAGGAAATTTTTGAAAAATTTCCTATAAAAATAGGAAATTTTTGAAAAATTTCCTATAAAAATAGGAAATTTTTGAAAAATTTCCTATAAAAATAGGAAATTTTTGAAAAATTTTCTATAAAAATAGGAAATTTTTGAAAAATTTCCTTTAAAAATAGGAAATTTTTGAAAAATTTCCTTTAAAAATGGGAAATTTTTGAAAAATTTCCTATAAAAATAGGAAATTTTTGAAAAATTTCCTATAAAAAAAAGGAAATTTTTGAAAAATTTCCTATAAAAATAGGAAATTTTTGAAAAATTTCCTATACAAATAGGAAATTTTTGAAAAATTTCCTATAAAAAATAGGAAATTTTGATAAATTTCCTATAAAATTAGGAAATTTTGAAAAATTTCCTATAAAAATAGGAAATTTTTTGAAAAATTTCCTATAAAAATAGGAAATTTTTGAAAAATTTCCTATAAAAATAGGAAATTTTTGAAAAATTTCCTATAAAAATAGGAAATTTTTGAAAAATTTCCTATAAAAAATAGGAAATTTTTGAAAAATTTCCTATAAGAATAGGAAATTTTTGAAAAATTTCCTATAAAAATAGGAAATTTTTGAAAAAATTTCCTATAAAAATAGGAAATTTTTGAAAAATTTCCTATAAAAATAGGAAAATTTTTGAAAAATTTCCTATAAAAAAAGGAAATTTTTGAAAAATTTCCTATAAAATAGGAAATTTTTGAAAAATTTCCTATACAAATAGGAAATTTTTGAAAAATTTCCTATAAAAATAGGGAAATTTTTGAAAAATTTCCTATAAAATTAGGAAATTTTTGAAAAATTTCCTATAAAAATAGGAAATTTTTGAAAAATTTCCTATAAAAATAGGAAATTTTTGAAAAATTTCCTATAAAAATAGGAAATTTTTGAAAAATTTCCTATAAAAATAGGAAATTTTTGAAAAATTTCCTATAAAAATAGGAAATTTTTGAAAAATTTCCTATAAGAATAGGAAATTTTTGAAAAATTTCCTATAAAAATAGGAAATTTTTGAAAAATTTCCTATAAGAATAGGAAATTTTTGAAAAATTTCCTATAAAAATAGGAAATTTTTGAAAAATTTCCTATAAAAATAGGAAATTTTTGAAAAATTTCCTATAAAAATAGGAAATTTTTGAAAAATTTCCTATAAAAATAGGAAATTTTTGAAAAATTTCCTATAAAAATAGGAAATTTTTGAAAAATTTCCTATAAAAATAGGAAATTTTTGAAAAATTTCCTATAAAAATAGGAAATTTTTGAAAAATTTCCTATAAAAATAGGAAATTTTTGAAAAATTTCCTATAAAAATAGGAAATTTTTGAAAAATTTCCTATAAAAATAGGAAATTTTTGAAAAATTTCCTATAAAAATAGGAAATTTTTGAAAAATTTCCTATAAAAATAGGAAATTTTTGAAAAATTTCCTATAAAAATAGGAAATTTTTGAAAAATTTCCTATAAAAATAGGAAATTTTTGAAAAATTTCCTATAAAAATAGGAAATTTTTGAAAAATTTCCTATAAAAATAGGAAATTTTTGAAAAATTTCCTATAAAAATAGGAAATTTTTGAAAAATTTCCTATAAAAATAGGAAATTTTTGAAAAATTTCCTATAAAAATAGGAAATTTTTGAAAAATTTCCTATAAAAATAGGAAATTTTTGAAAAATTTCCTATAAAAATAGGAAATTTTTGAAAAATTTCCTATAAAAATAGGAAATTTTTGAAAAATTTCCTATAAAAATAGGAAATTTTTGAAAAATTTCCTATAAAAATAGGAAATTTTTGAAAAATTTCCTATAAAAATAGGAAATTTTTGAAAAATTTCCTATAAAAATAGGAAATTTTTGAAAAATTTCCTATAAAAATAGGAAATTTTTGAAAAATTTCCTATAAAATTAGGAAATTTTTGAAAAATTTCCTATAAAAATAGGAAATTTTTGAAAAATTTCCTATAAAAATAGGAAATTTTTGAAAAATTTCCTATAAAAATAGGAAATTTTTGAAAAATTTCCTATAAAAATAGGAAATTTTTGAAAAATTTCCTATAAAAATAGGAAATTTTTGAAAAATTTCCTATAAAAATAGGAAATTTTTGAAAAATTTCCTATAAAAATAGGAAATTTTTGAAAAATTTCCTATAAAAATAGGAAATTTTTGAAAAATTTCCTACAAAAATAGGAAATTTTTGAAAAATTTCCTATAAAAATAGGAAATTTTTGAAAAATTTAATATAAAAATAGGAAATTTTTGAAAAATTTCCTATAAAAATAGGAAATTTTTGAAAACCTTCCTATAAAAATTGGAATTTTTTGAAAAATTTCCTGTAAAAGTAGAAAAGTTTTGAATAATGTATTCTAAGAATTTTTTAAAAATTTTAGATTTTTGAAAAATTTCTGTAAAAGTAGAAAATTGTTTCATATATTTGTTCAGATGTCAGAATAAATAAATGCATACATTAAATGAACAAAGAAGTTACATGTCGAAAATCCCAAATAGATTTTAAAATACAAAACTTTGTCTTGGAACTTTGACATATAAAAATTCAAATGAAATTTTAGTAAATAATATATAAAATATGAGTAAAATTTACCATTGTAGCAAATCCTTGTAATAGGTCAAAGTAAAATTTGAAAAGTTTATATATCACAAACATTAGCCTTAATATGGGGTATCGTTTTTAGATATTATAATTTATAAATATCATAGTATTAACTATCTTTTATTTCTAAAGTTATCACTTTATATTTGCATCTGTTTAATATGCAAAGTTAACATTTTAGTTAAGCTAAACTAAGCATATTTTTGTTATTCTATTTTATTTTATTTAAGTTATAATTTCTAGCAAATGCTCAAGTTTAGTAAACCTTTTTTTGAAGCAAAAATATTATATATAATTCACATTTAAATCTACCTCATTTATTGTATTTTGTTACCACATAACTGAATACAAATCCCAACCTTGGTCAATAGCAAAAGTTCTTTAACTCAATGGGAGCTGTAGGATTTGGGACTTTTACTACGGATTTTTTTATCATTTTGGTTTATGTTTGTAATTTTTTGTGTTTAGCATACAATTTATGTTATCTTTAGTGATTTTTGTTTCTTCACTCCTCTAAAAATAAAATTTTTCATAGTCTGTAGTTTTTTTTTTGCTTTTCTTTTGTCTCGTTACAGAACAAGGTCATTGTTTTGTATTTTTGTGGACTTAAGGCTTAAGGCCATTTGAAATTATTTAAATATACGAGTTTAGTTTTTATGTTAAAAAAGTTACTTTAAAGTTTGGTTATTTTGTATTTTATTCTTGAATGTATTTTAGGGGTTATGATATGTGGTACAGTGGGGACAATAGTTTACATTTTTAGGATATATACACTTTAAGGTGAAGTAATGGGTTTTAACTGGTCCCAGCTATATTTTATAGTTCTTATCGCTTTCATATCATTTGTTGCTTATAAGCAACATTGTAAATTTTTGGTCAGCGTTCGTTTTGTTGTTGTTGTTTTGCTAATTGTTGTTTGCCAGATGATTAACATTTGTGAGCACTTAATTACGATGAAACATTCTGAAAAGCTTTTCAAAATAGTGATTTTTGTTATTTAACAGTTAAGGAAATGAGATAATGTAGTTTAACTTAAAAATAGTTTTTATTGTTATGTCAGGAATTTCATTAACATAATGTTGCTTATAGGCAACATTTGTCCATAGTACGAATATTTTTAACACTGAATTGTTTGTTTACGAAACTGCTTTAAAAGAAGTAAAAAATCGACGAGAAGCCAAATTTCCATTAAAATATTTCACTGAGTTCTTCGATGATGAAGTTACAATCTAGATTTACAACGAAAACAATATATATTCTACGCAAGTGAATTTAGCACAAAGCTAAATTATTTATTATTTAAAATTAGATGAAATATGGAACACCTCTCTAAGAAATGCATGTACCTACGCAGATAATAAAGCTGACTATATAACATCATGCGTGAATTGGGATAAGGAGTTTATAAGTGAGTTATACCGCTTAGAGAAAATTGGGAGACCACGAATCGAAATATTGAAAGGATCGAGGTGCAGGGACCTGGACTTTATTTTCTACAATTTACGACAAAAATTCAAGACAGATGCAGATACGTTGTTATTAAAAATAAATGCAAAAAATGAACGCAAACGATGATGGACGCTTATGGCGCATACCTCCAAGAATTACTCCTTACTCGTATTTCAAAACCTATTTTTTCAAAAACTAGTATTTCATAAACTATGGCCAAAAACGTTCAAATTTAACCCACAGAAAGATTATTTTGTTTCATTACACACATGAGATCAATAGAAATAACATAAAATAAAAGTATTCGTTTTTGTTTTTAAATTTGCTCAATGTTGCTTATAAGCAACATCTCATAACGGCAAAATCAAAAGTGATAGAGACCTGAAATTAATACCAATTCTTATTTAAGGCTCATAAAATGACCTAACATAATTAAAATATTTTTAACCACGCTCACTTTGATGATAAAACAAGTAAGAAAGTGCTGTAGTCGGTCAATCCCGACTATACGATACCCTTCACCACTAAGGTCAAAGGTGTTATTTTTCCTGTATAAAGACAAATATTTGCTAAATTTTGCCATCATACAAACATATTATCAAAACTTATACATTTAACCTGTTTCCGCCATTTGGACTTATATGACAGCTAGGGTCAAATGTGGACCGATTATCTCGAAATTTGGAAAATTGATTACAGTTTTGACCAAAAAACGTATGCAAAAATTCTCATTATCTTCGGATTTACGAGCGTTTTAGTGAATTTTGTCCCATTTAGTGCGTTTTGAGAAAAGAGTTTGTTTTTTGTACAGTGATTTTAGTTTACATAAGCAGTATTTGTATTAGGTTTCATGAAAAAATATTGATTTTTGTGGCCAATATATCAATTCCGGGAAGTGGGACCTATGGGAGGTACCATAAATAATGGACCTGTTTTGACGAATTTCAATAGCCATGGTCCCATTATAAAAAAAATGATCTGTGCCAAATTTCATCAAATTATCTTTAGAATTGCGACCTGTAGTTTGATTACAAGGTTTACATGGGGGTCCAGCCAGCCAGCGAGCCAGACGGACGGACGCACATAGCTAAATCGACTCAGAAAGTGATTGGTATACTAAAAGATGGGTCTAAGACAAATATTTATATGCGTTACATACATCAGCACAAACTTATAAGACCCTTTCCTTTCCTATGGTGTTGAAGGGTATAACGAAAGGCGATAACTGTTTTGTAAGTCCCAACAAGATCGGATTAGTGACTAACGGCAGCCGACTTAAAAATGAGTGAGCCTTTGTGGTCTACTTTCAAAAACTACAGCCAGATTGTAGATCTTTAAACTGCATCGATTACACAGGTCAACAGCAAAAATGTGCTCGAGTAACCACTATATACATTTGATGTATAATGGCTACCTTAGTACAAAAATGGTAAAATTTTTAAATTCTATGGCAAGGTTTTTTTTTATTTTTTTTTTTTTTAATTGCAATTTTTTTTAGACGTTTCTTCAAATGATTAATGATAACTCAAAAACTACTAGTCCGATATTATTAAAATAAAATCAGAAAAATTAAGATTTACATAGCCTTTAATTCAATCGGATCAATAGTATCGGAGTTATAATAAAAAACTTAAGAAAAAAATATTTTTTTACGTAAAAATTACATAAATTTTGGTTTTAAAAAAATCATGAAAAATCGAAAACGGCAAAAAATTTCCAGATTTATTATTTTATCGTATAGCGACATATAATAGCAACAAAATGAGAGTGATTTTTTTCGAATTTATTTACAATTTAGTGAATTCGCTTATTTTCACAAAATTTTAGTTTTTTGCTTGATATACGTATTATAGAAATTTTCCAATTTCAAGGGGTGCATGTCGGATTATTGTGAGATTTGGTGAGAAACTTCCACCCACAAAATTTTTGTCGAATTGGACAACGTTAACACGTAGCGCATAGGCCCCAAATCTGAAAAATAGCGTTTAAATCGAAAAAAAAGTGGATCCTGGTCCTTAGGGCAAACACAATGAGATTTCCAATAAGCTACATATCTTTAAAATCGGTTAAACAGTTTTCGAGTTACTACAATTTGCACTGGCCATTACATGTTCTTGAGGACTTGCCGAAGGCAATTGACCAAAAAATGTGGCTAAGTCAAATCGATGGAATAGATCGAAAATGTATTTCATTGTTTTATTCATGTATTTTATTTTATATTTTATTTTTTAAATTTATTGCAACATATAAAATAAGGAAATAAATAAATAAATAAATATTATTAACTAAAAACTTTGGAATTTTCTTTTATGACATTTTCTATTATTGAATACTCCAGCAAAAATCTGCCATCATGTGTGCATCCCAGCGACCCTGGTATCTTTCCTCCATTGTCCGAATATCTTGGTGAAATCGTTTGCCCTGTTCCTCACTTAAGTCTCCTAGATTTTCAGGAAAAAGATCTAAGTGACTGTGAAGGTAATGTAACTTGATGCTCATGTTGCATCCAAGTTTCTGGAAGTGAGTTAACATCTCTTCAACGTGCGCAACATAATCATCATCCTTGTTATTTCCTAAGAAATGTTGAATAACCTATACAAACGAATCCCATGCATTTTTCTCAATTTCTGACATTGAACTGAGAAAATCGGTATCTTTGACCAATTTGCGAATTTGTGGGCCGTCAAATATTCCTGCTCTCAGCCTTCAATACTGTATTTCCACAGTAACACGTGTCCCACAGAAATACGTGTTTTGCCCATAGAGTATTTCTCGTACTTTTTTTGGCCATACATTTCTCATTCATCCAAAACACTTTGGCAGTACCTGGATATTGTATGGTGGTTTCAAAAGCATAAAATTTTTTATTTTGTTGCGTTGTGTAATAGGAAGATATCCGTCAATTTTAGCGAAATTTTATATTTTATTGTTGACATGTATATTGTAAGTTAAAAAAGAAAAAAAAAAATAAAAAATTTTAAACTAAGTAAAATGTTTTTGTAAATTGTCTTCGGCAAGTCCTCAAGGATATGTAATGGCCAGTGAAAATTGTAATAACTCGAAAACTGTTTAACCGATTTTAAAGGCATGTAGCGAATTCACTAAATTGTGAATAAATTCGAAAAAAATCAATCGATTTTTATGGTCGATATCTCATTTTGTTGCTATTATATGTCGCTTTGCGATAAAATAATAAATCTGGAAGTTTTTTGCCGTTTTCGATTTTTCATGATTTTTTTAAAACGAAAATTTTTGCCATTTTTACATAAAAAATGGATTTTTTTCTTAAGTTTTTTATTATAACTCCGATACTATTGATCCGATTGAAACGCGATTTAAAGACGAATTAAGGGCTATGTAAATCTTAATTTTTCTGATTTTATTTTAATAATATCGGACTAGTACTTTTTGAGTTATCATTAATTATTTGAAGAAACGTCTAAAAAAATTGCAATTTAAAAAAAAAAAAATTTCTTAAAAATCTTGCCATATTTAGAATTTTAAAATTTTACCATTTTTGTACAAAGGTAGTCATGATACATCAAAATTGTACAGTGGTTTTAAGAGCACATGAAATTTTTTTTATTTTGTTGTGCTGTGTTATAGACTCGTGGAGGCTCTTCAGAAAAATATGTACCACAAGATACTAGAAAGGGATCTTCAAATTAGTGATGACTAAACATTTCAAAATGCTTTTGAGGTAATACGAGGCAGTTGTAGAGTTGTAGTTGGCAAAAACTAGACATTTTTTTAAAATTCCAGATCCATTTTCATGCTTTTTTGCCAGCTATTTTTTTTTTATACCCTTCACCACCATAAGTGGAAAGGGTATTATAAGTTTGTGCTGATGTATGTAACGCATAGAAATATTTGTCTTTGACCCACCTTTTAGTATACCAATAGGTTAAGAATCACTTTCTCAGTCGATTTATCTATGTCAGTCCGTCCGTCCATCTGGCTGGCTAGACCCCCATGTAAATCATGTAATCAAAGTACAGGTCGCAATTCTTAAGATAATTTGTTGAAATTTGGCACAAATAGTTTTTTTGATTTCAAGATAATAGGTCCACATTTGACCCTAGCCCTCACATAAGTCGAAATGACGGCAACAGCTTAAATAAATCTATAAAAAATGTTTGCTAATGACAAAAATTTAGCAAATATTTGTCTTTATACAGAAAAAAGAACACCTTTGACCTAAGTGGTAAAGGGTATCGTATGGTCGGACTTGACCGATTATATCAGTTTCTTATTTGTTTGGATTGACGTTACATTAGCCACCTTCCATCATATTCGAAATTCAACAGCACGGTACAAGGTGCTAAAAAGGACGGCTAGTGGACGCGCTTACGTCGAAGAATACTGTTTCAAGACCAGTAAATTTATAAGTTTTTACAGAAACCTTTGTTTGAATAAAAAGACGTTTAATGACATCATAAAGAAAACCTTAACCCACCGACATGGAGGCATGGTTAAGCACACCCAGTTCTTGTTAGTTTACTTTAAGAATTTTTTAGGCGAATATAATGTTGTTAGCTCTTTAAATATTTACCCCACTGTAACTGATTTGTTGTATGATACACATGTTATCGATTAATAAATAAATGTGCCTAAAATTTGCATATTTTTATTTTCGATTTTTTATTTTGTATGTTCAAGTATTTTTTTGTATCTTGTCTCGTTTTTCGTTTACATATTTATTTGAAAAGTTTAGTTTTTGTAAATTTACCAGATTGTAGCATGTATACATATTTAAATCTACTCTAAATTCATATTCATATAACATTTTTGCAATACTGTTGATAAGTTTTTGGTTTTTTATCAGTAAACAATTTATTGTCTCAAAGTTAAACTTTAAATATTTGTTGAGTTATAAAGTGAATAAATAGTAAAATTAAAGCAAAACTTAAATCTATGCTAAAATTACATGCATAAATACATAATTCCCACGATATTCCAATTGGAACAAAGGTTACTTCTTTTAGAGCTGATTCCGATTTTTTTTTAGACTCATTAAAAGGCACCTAAGTTTTAATTTCGGCTCCGAATGGCCAATGCATCAGTTAGAGTTTTACATAGCCTAATACTAAATAACCAGTTGCTAGCTGAGTTATGATGTCAACCTATTTTATACCTACCATCAAAAAAAAAATGGGGGTATATTGAGATTGTCATTCCGTTTGTAATTTCCTTAATGTTGGCTCATAAAAACCAAAACTGGAGTATATTCTTAATCCTTCAAATTTTATGACAATTGAGCGATGTCCATCTGTCCGTCTGTCTGTCTGTCTGTCTGTCTGTCTGTCTGTCTGTCTGTTTCTCTGTCCGTCTGTCTATTGTCGGCACGATAAAAACTTAACGAAAGGATATAGGTCACTGAAATTTTGCACAAATATTCTTTATTTCTTGGATTTTGGTATTGAAATCGGACAAAATTGGATCAAATTTGACCATAGCTCCAGTATAATCGCGTCTAGGCTAATTTCTTATTTGCTAATAAATGACAAATTATAATAGCTATTATGATAAAATCGGTTCACATTTAACCAAAAAACTTACGGAAACAGCCTCAATTCCACCTGCAATACACTTAAATGCCAATAAATGATAAACTGTAATAGCTTTGGCCACTACATTTACTAAAAGGAAGTCGTATGTGCATGCCAGCCAGTGTGCAAAATTTTGTCACAATCGGTCACCAATTGACCATAGCTCCCATATAAAAAACTTACAGAAACACAAAAATACAAAAAGAAAAGATGGTTTAGTCCGTCTGTTCGTCAGATAAAAGCGCGAAAGCGCCTTAACGAAAAGGGCTACAGCAACAAAATTTTACAAAAAGAAGTCTTATGTGAATGCCAGCCAGTATTCAAAATTTTGTTACAAATCGGTCCTCATTTGACTATAGCTTTCTGTCTGCCTGTCTGTCTATCTGTCTGTCTGTCGGTCTGTTGTCTGCGCGATAAAACCTCACTAAAATTTAGCACAAATATTCGTCATTTCTTGGATTTTGGTACTGAAATCGGGCAAAATCGGTTCACATTTAGTTAGAGCTCCCATGTAACCCCACGCCATGAAACACATGAATGCTGATAAATTGAGTACAATTGTAATAGCTATCACGACTTAATTTATAATAGAGAATGTTTATGCAACTATTGGTCACTATATCAAATTTTATAGGAATCGGTCCATATTTGACTAGAGCTTTCATATAAAAAATACTCCCGGAAACCAAATAATATTTAGCAAGGACCAGTTAAAAGCTATTAAATTAGAAACTGTGGCAGCAATTGCCACTTAATTTTGCAAAACTAAGCTTTATATAAATACCAGCCAGTGTGTGATATTTTGTTACAATCGGTCAACATTTGGCTATAATTCTTATATATATTTATTACATCCCCTTTTTTATACCCTTCACCACCATAGGTGGAAAGGGTATTATAAGTTTGTGCTGATATATATAACGCATAGAAATATTTGTCTTAGACATATCTTTTAGTATACCAATAGGCTTAGAATCACTTTCTGATTTAGCGATGTCCGTCCGTCTGGCTGGCTGGACGGCTAGACTCCCATGTAAACGATATAATCAAAGTACAGGTCGCAACTTTAAAGACAATTTGATGAAATTTGGCACAGATCATTTTTTTTCATGGCTATTAAAATTTGTTGAAATTTCCACTTCTCGGAATTGATATATTGGCTACAAATACAAATATTTTCCATGAAATTTAAAACAAATTTTGCTTATGTAAACTTAAAATACTGTAGCAAATTTCGTTGAAATCGGTCCACATTTGACCATAGCTCCCATACAAACTCGTTTCTCAAAACGCACTAAATGAAACAACATTAACTTAAACGTTCGTAAATCCGAACATAATGAGAATTTTAAGTTTATTTTTTGCATACATAATTTTTATAACAACTGTATTAAATTTGCCAAATTTCGAGATAATCGGTCCACATTTGACCCTAGCCCTCATATAAGTCGAAATGACGAAAACAACTTAAATGCATAAGTTTTGAGAAAATGTCTGTATGATGGCAAAATTTAGCAAATATTTGTCTTTATACAAGAAAAGAACATCTTTGACTTTAGTGGTGAAGGGTATCGTATGGTCGGGCTTGACCGACTATAGCACTTTCTTACTTGTTATATCTACAATCAAAAAGGTTCTGAGGTACAAGCGGTATATTAAGATTATGTATATGATAGATGCATTAGGAACTCCTAGCAATGTAATGTAAATCCATACCCGGTTACGGTAACGAATTTTGTTCAAAGTAAATAAATACTAGGAAACCCACTTACTCACTTTTGAATGTTGAACTATAAAGCTACTGCAACCGAAGTTATTCCAAATATTTTACCAACAATACCAACTAGCGTATTAACTTTTTTTCCAATTTGGTCCACGTTTTGAATTTGCTGCACCCTCGTAGATATATGAGATATGTTTCTTAATTTTACACAACTTGATGGTGGGTATATTAGATTCGGCACAGCCGAACATAACACTCTTACTTGTTTCAAGTGGGTCTGACCGGGGATCGAACTTAGATACTCTCGTGTGCTAGGCGAATGACTATATATACCACGACGGTTCACTTTTAAAATGTCTTTAAATATTAGTCATGTATGCAAATTTTATAGACTCAAAACTAAAATGCAACAAATATCTTAACATGCAATAACTTTTTCTAATTTGTCTTTAAACATTTATGCATTAAATTTAAAAGAGATTGAAATTGTATTGAATATTTTTAAATTACAAAATTAAAACCTGAAAACTTATCAATTTATCAAAGTCTTAAATTACCTAATTAATAACTATTAATTGAATTCTTACCTTTAATGAATTCCTGTAATAATATTATCAAATTTGCATAATACGAGTATCAGGTAAAAGTTAATAATATAAGCATAAGCATAACATATATTAGGGCTTCTAAAGTGCAGCATACTCTAAGGCTACTTGTGGTTTATTAATTCAAGAATAAATATTTCTTGGAAATTTGTTAAAATAAATAAATTTTAGAATGTGGTTGGTTAAGTGAAATGTAACCTAATTCATTTATGAAATTTAAGTATTTTCTTACACTTGACCAAGTTTTAATTGAGTTAAATTTTAATTTATATTATATTTTAATGAGAGATAAGGGAAGGCCAGAAGAAGAAAAGATGGAATGTTATAAAGCATAAGGTAAGGCTTTTAATTAATTAAATTTTATTTGCTTCCTATAAGGATGTTTTGTAAAATAAATTTTGCTAGAAATTTTAATTTAAATTGAAAAAAAATATTTCTTATACTTAAGGTAAAACTTAAATTTTTCTAAAAACTTTAAGATTGATTGGTTTTTATCATTCCTTGTAAATATTTAAGTTATTTAATATTCTTCTAGGGTTTACTTTCACAATTTTATCTGCAAATTACCACTACCTTGATAAAATGTAAAATTTTAATCTTATTTACTCCTCAAAGTAGACTTTGGTTACAATTTTCACGCAGTCGTTTTTTAGATAAAACTTTCTTATCTTATTTTGACAACGAATGAAATTTATAAAATAAATTTTCAAACAAAAAACAACTGAAAATCAACAACAAAAACATCTGTTCATAAGCCCTTAATAATCAATATCTCTCTGGCCCATCAACCGTGCAAAAGACCTCAAAGCCGTTTTAACCCTTCTCACCCCTTTAAGAAGCTTAACAGTTTTTAAATGTTTTGATACCTTTGTATTTTCTAGCCATGACCTTGAATAGCAGCTAAAGATGATTAACTTACCTGTAGATAAATAAATAAATTTAAGTTAAAATAAGTTTAGCATTTTTTTAGTTAAGTTTCTTCAATGTAAAGGGGGTTTCTTCAGGAACTCCAAGAATTTGGCAATTACTTATTACTGTCAGATAAGTCGCCTTAAATCAGTCAGCTTTGAAATATATCATACAAAAACATACGCAAATTAAACAAGTAAGAAATTGCTAAGTTAAGCCCGACCATGGTATACCCTTCACGACTTCGGTCAAAGGTATTCTTTTTCATGTATAAAGACAAATATTTCCTAAATACAAACATTTTCTTAAGACTTATATATTCCGTCATTTTGACTTATATGGGGGCTAGGGTCAAATGTGGACCGATTATCTTGGAATTTAGAAAATTGATTACAGTTTTTACAAAAATTATATGTGTATAAAATAAACTTGAAGTTGTCATTATTTTCAGATTTATGAGCGCTTTAGTGATATTTGTCTCATTTAGTACGTTTTGACAGAATAGTTAGTATGGGAGCTATGGTCAAATGTGGACCGATTTCAACAAAATTTGGTTTCAATTTACATAAGTAGTATTTGTTTTAAATTTCATGAAAAAATATTGATATTTGTGGCCAAAATATTAATTCCGGGAAGTGGGACCTATGGGAGGTACCATTAATAATGGACCGATTTTGACGAATTTCAATAGCCATGGTCCCACTAATGATCTGTAACAAATTTCATCAAATTAACTTTTGAATTGGGACCTGTACTTTGATTACATGGTTTACATGGGGGTCCAGCCAGTCGTCCAGAAAGACGGGCGGACAGACTCACATCGCTAAATCGACTCAGAAAGGTGGGTCTAAGACAAATATTTCTATGCGAATCAATCTTTGGCCTAAATTTTGGGTTGTGACGACGATTAACAGGTCATCACTATCTAAGAATCGTATGATCCGGATACCAACGATACTAAAGGTTCACTGTCCGCTAAGTTGCAAACTTACTTAAATATAAAGATAAAAAGCACTTAATGAAATACCCTTTATGATGAAATCAAGATTTAATTTATTAATTGTTTTAAGTTGTCATACCAACACTTCTACAAAGTAAACAAAATGTTATATATTTAAAAGGAAAATTTAAAATTATTTAAATGTAATGCAAAATTGAAAAAAACCAAAAGGCTAAAATTTCCAAAAACTTAAAAATTTCAATAAAAATACAAAATTTTTGAAAAACTTCCTTTAAAAATACAAAATTTTTTTTAAAAATTTCCAAAAAAATTTTTTAAAAATTTCCAAAAAATTTTTAAAAAATGTTTGAAAAATTTTCTATAAAAAAAGGAAATTTTTCAAAAATTTCCTATAAAAAAAAGGAAATTTTTCAAAAATTTCCTATAAAAAAAGGAAATTTTTCAAAAATTTCCTATAAACAAAATAATAAAAATACGAAATTTTTTTTATAAAAATGGGAAATTTTTGAAAAATTTCTTATAAAAATAGGAAATTTTTGAAAATATTCTATAAAAATAGGAAAATTTCAAAAAATTTCTTATAAAGATAAGAAATTTTTAAAAAATTTCCTATACTAATACAAAAATTTTGAAAAATTTCCTACAATTATAAGAAATTTTTAATAAATTTCCTATAAAAATAACGAATTTTTGAAAATTCCCTAAAAAGAAATTTTTTTCCTATAAAAAAAAGCATTTTTGAAAATTTTTCTTAAAAAAAAGTTTTTGAAAAATTTCTTAAAAATAATAGAATTTTTTTGAAAAACTTCCTATTAAAATAGAAAATTTTTGAAAAGTTTCATATAAAAGTCTTTTAGAAATTTCCCATAAAAATTGAAATTATTTAAAAATTTCCTACTTTTATTATAGAAAATTTTTAAAAAGAGGAAATTTTTGAAAAATTCACAAGAAAAATAAATTTTTGAAAAATTTTCAAAAAATTTTGGAAAGATTTCCTTCTATTAGTTTCATTTAACAATGGAACCACTAGCACCAAGTAGGTCCGTTGCAACCATTTTTGAATTTTATTTTACCTTTAACAGCCTGTTTTGTTTTGTGTGCATTGAGCGAGTTATTTGTCCATAACAATAATCATAAATTTGCATTTTAGCTATAAAAGTCGATTTTTTATAAACCCAAAATACCAATACATACAGACTCATATAGAAATGCAAGCAGATGCAGATATTAAAGTTAAAAATAAGTAGTAAGGTAGATTTGATAAAAGGTGGCTTTATTTTACCTTACACCCTTGATACTGTCAACTTGGAAATGATTGAATGATAGCAGGTTAGTCATCCGTCTAGTATGCCAGAGATCCCAAGTTCGATAAACGGCCAGGACCACTTGAAAAAATAGATTTTCAAAAAAAGTGGTTCACCTCATAACTCAGCTAGCCACTGGTTATTGAGCATTAGGCTATGAAAAACATATCTAACTAATGCATTTGCAGTTCGGAGCCGGAGTTTAAACGTAGGTCCCTTTTAATGAGTCTGAAAATAGAATCGGATGCAGCTCATTGTCTGTGGGAAGTTCCCCTTGTTCTAATTTTAATGTAATACGTAATTCGGAATACTTTCCATAAGTTAATTCGGGAAGATTTTTTAGGTAATAAATAACATTAAATAATTACGTCCTCACTTTTTAGCCTCATATTGTGGTTTTGTAATATATATATGTACAGTAGATACAGCTCGAATTCATAACATAAACTTATTTACATATCGGCTTTTGCCATGTGTATTTTTAACTCCAACTATCCTAATATAGCTTTTCCACATATGGGCAAATCCGAAAAATCTTGAACCAAGGACAAAATTTTAAAACTGTCAAAATCAAGTATTTGAATTTATGGAAAAATTTACCATATATTGATCCTTAAGAATATATATTGAATATAATGTTTGATTGCTCTCTTCGTGAAAAGCAGGGGTTCATTTGCACATATCTCGAATTTTTATAAAATTTTTAAGCTAATAGGTTTTTTAAAAGTTAATAAAAATCGCAAAAACAAAAGTAAAAAAGGGCTCGCCGTGTGTAGCGTCCGTCACAGAAATAAAGGTTTTTTTAATTTGGCTAGTGCAATTTTCCTTTTTTTCTTTAATTGAATTTGGTTCGTAATGAATACTTAAAGTATGCTTTACATTAGGCTAAAAATATAAAGATGTTAATATAGAATTTTACAGAATAATGTGAACATATAACACCATTATTTTCACTGATTTACGAACCCTTAACAAAATATGGAATATGAATTTTTTCCTAATAAAAAACATTCAAGTAAAAACTGTATCGTCCGTCACATAGCATTCGCAACAGTACATTGATGGTTTTTTGGTGAAACTGGAAACTTTAAAATCTTTTATAACAGCTGTTTTGTAATCCTCCGATTTTTCTCTATCTTCAATGTATTTACAAGTTTTTTAATACTATGCCCGATTTGATGAAAATTGCAGAAACACGTTTTGAAAAAAAAACAAGTAAGAAAGCGCTATAGTCGGTCAAGCCGACCATACGATATCCTTCACCACTAAGGTCAAAGGTGTTATTTTTCCTGTGTAAAGACAAATATTTGCTAAATTTTGCCATCATACAAAAATTTTCTCAAAACTTATATATTCAACCTGTTTCCGTCATTTGGACTTATATGAGAGCTAGGGTCAAATGTGGACCGATTATCTCGAAATTTGGCAGATTGATTACAGTTGTTACAAAAATTATGTATGCAAAAAATAGACTCAAAATTTCCACTATCTTTAGATTAACGATTTAGTGATTTTTTGTCTCATTTAGTGCGTTTTTAAAGAAGAATTTGTATGGGAGCTATGGTCAAATGTGAACCGATTTCAACAAAATTTGGTACAGTGATTTAAATTGACATAAGCAGTATTTGTTTTAAATTTCATGTAAAAATATTGATATTTGAGGCCAATATAGCAATTCCGGGAAGTGAGACCTATGGGAGGTACAATAAATAATGAACCGATTTTGACCAATTTCAATAGCCATGGTCCCATTATCAAAAAAATGATCTGTGCCAAATTTCATCAAATTATCTTTAGAATTGCGACCTGTAGTTTGATTACAAGGTTTACATGGGGGTCCAGCCAGCCGTCCAGCCAGCCAGACGGACGGACGGACGGACGGACATCGCTAAATCGACTCAGAAAGTGATTCTAAGCCTATTGGTATACTAAAAGGTGGGTCTAAGACAAATATTTCTATGCGTTACAAACATCAGCACAAACTTATAATACCCTTTCCACCTATGGTGGTGAAGGGTATAAAAAATCAGTTATATTTTTTTTAGCGTCCGTCACTGAACTTTAAAAGCGTAGATCTTTTTCCTCCAAAAGAAGTATGTAAATCAACAAATGTCATTTGATAGCACAATCGATGGGCTAATATTATCGGAAATCTGTGCAAAGATATCTAGTGTAGAACGGCAATGGGATACATTTAAGTCATAACAAAATCCTTACAAATGTATCGTCCGCCACGCAGGATTTGCCCATATGGAGATGTAAAGTAGAAAATCATTGGAGACGCACTGGTTTTTGAGAATATGGCTTATAATTTATTACTATTGTCTTCTTCTTCTTCAACGCCCTTAATATATTGTATAAGGTCCTCATGTCGCCTTTATTTGCAGCTGACTCAGCTTGGCTCGCTTGTTCATCTACCCACATTCTCTTGTCCCTCCTTACAGACCTTTTTATTCTGTTGGATAGGTCACGGTATATTGTACTAAGCTCCCCAACATCCACGTTTGCATTTAACATTGAATTTTTTATGGTTTTACGCTGTTCAATCAGATCCCATGTTGCTTGGGTGAGCCACACTTTGCTTTTATGGTCTTTAAAACCTAACGTTTGTTGACCAATCTCATTGTAAGTCTGACTGACACACCTTTCAATTTCCTTTACATCTGCGTCGTTGTTGTTTATAACGTCTGGAAGCCGATTCCTTATGGATGTAATAAAGGCATTTCGATGTCACTCTGATTCCAGTTTCAAAACATCAATTTTCCGATCGGCTTTTGCCGTTTCTGACCTCAGAGCCGCTACTTTCAAACGAACTTTAGATATAACTAGATGGTGGTCGCTGTTTATAACTGATCCGCGCCTCGTGCGTACATCAAGTAAAGATGATCGCCACTTAGAGTTGATCATAATGTGATCAATTTGGTTCTTAGTGACACCGTTAGGCTACATCCAAGTTATTTTATGGTGAAGCTTATGGGGAAAAATTGTGCCACCAACAACCAGTTTCCTTTCACAGCATAGTTCGATTAATCTTTCTCCGTTGTCGTTTCTTACTCCGACACCGTGCTTACCAATGTAGCATTCTAAACCGGTGTTGTTTGAGTCAACTTTGGCGTTAAAGTCGCCCAGTATCATAGTAATGTCACAATTATGTACATTACTCTTCATCCAACTGCTTAACACATTGTAAAATTCGTCTTTGTCGTTTTTAGATTGGATTTCAGTAGTAGCGTAGACATTGATAATTATCATATTATGAGCTTTAGTCTTAAGTTTTATTGCCATTAGCCTCTCATTGATAGAATAACATGCTATCATCTCTAGCTATTATTTTAGTCATCAAAAAGCCCACACCCCTACTATGCTCATCACACTCCGGGCGACCGGAGTAAAGAAACACAGTATTTTCGTTCTTAACTTTGCCTTGTTCTGTCCATCTTCCTTCTTGCACCGCCAGCAAATCTTATATTCTTAAACGAGCAATAATTGTATGTATATATATATATAGAATGGCTATCTCGAAAACGGCTCTAACGATTTTGATAAAATTTAGACAGTAATTTTTTATGTAGAGGTCTTTTGGAACCTTTGCTTCTAAGAGGGTAAAAAACAGGTAAAAAGAGTAAAAATCGAAAAGGCTAAATCTCCCAAAGTAATAGGTATAGAAACAAAATTTAAATTACGTTTTAAACAGCTACGAAAATAAGCTGGTACTTTTTTGAAACTATGTCCGATAGGGGTAAAAAAGGGTGAAAATAGTTTTTTTTTGGTACCTTTTTAACCCACTCTTATATTTTAAACTAAAGAATATAGAAAGAAACTTTGTACTGCAGTCAATAGATGTGAAAGAAACATTAAACACATATTTGGTACTTTTTTGCTTTTGGGGCCAGAATGTGTAAAAAAGGGATAAAATGACTTAACATCTCAAAAAGTAATATGAATAATAACATTATGTTAACTGCGTTTTAATAAAATGTACCGAATTCAATTGGTACCAAAGAAGTACCAAATATGAATATGAAACTTTTTGAAATTAGGGGATAAAAAGGGGGAAAAATTAGTAATGTTATACCTTTTAAACAAATGAATGTTTGTCTGTATGTATGTTCTTTATAGAATAGTAAACTGTGAATTTAATCATGTTATGCTCTTTAGCGAAGATATTGCAGATAAGCTGACGAAGGTTTTTAAGATGGAAAGACTGATTTCCGACAGATGGCGCCACTGAAAATTACTAAAAATTAATTAAATCGTAAACTGTACATTTGATCATGCTATGATCTTTAGCAAAGTTGTAGCTCATGAGCCGGCGAAGGCTTTTAAGTTGATATGAATAATTTCCGACAGGTAGCGCTACTGAAACTTACTCAAAGTCAATTTAATCGTAAGATGTACATTTAATCATGCTACAATCTTTAGCAAAGTTGTTGTACATGAGCCGACGAAGGTTTCTTAGTTGGTATGAAGAAATTTCGACAGGCGGCGCCACTGAAATTTACTCAAAGTGAATTTAATCGTAAGCTGTACATTTAATCTTGCTATAATCTTTAGCAAAGTTGTTGCGGATAAGCCGACGCAGGTTTAAGAATTGAAATGAGCAAAGTCCGATAGGTGGCGCCACAGAAAATTACTCAAAGTGATTTAATTGTAAACTGTCATGTTGTAATCATAAGCAAAGTTGTTACTCATAACCACACGAAGGTTTCTTAGTTGGTATGAACAACTTCAGGTGGCGCCACTGTAAACTACTCAAATTGAATTAAATCGTAAACTGTGCATTTGATCAGACTATAATCTTTAGCAAAGTTGTTGCGCATGAGTCGACAGAGGTTTCTGTTGATATGAATAATTTCCAAAATTATTCAAAATGAGTTAAACTGTAAACTATGCAAACTATGTGTTGGTCGGACAAAATAATTTAAATAATTCAAAATTAACTTAATATTTGTACAATGTCTTTCCTCTAAATTTATTTTAGTACTTTATAAAAAATATATATAAACCTTAAAATTTGCCTCAAAATGCCTATCATAAAGCTCCGAGCAAGGCTCGGTTAATCAGGTACTCAATTTTATAATCCAACATTTCACGCCTTAGTTGTTCTAGTTTTCCAATTTCGTATAGCGTGCGTACGTTCCATGTTGCAAACTTTAAATTTTCTTTCATGGCTATATTAGTTTTTATAATTCGATTTCTTTGGATAGAATTGGTTTCATTCATCAAGATGTTCTTGCATAGATTAGGCACCTCCAAAACCCTTGTGCCAGCTGACGTATCAGGGGGATTTCTCGCTTAATTACCCCATGGAGTAGTATATTCTATAATGTTGTTTCTTTCCATGCTTAAAACATCGTAAGTGCTAAGTCGATGGATGATGAGTCCAAAGACAAGAGCCACGTTTGTAAAGCGAACCGCTCTTTCCGAGATAGACGCCCGCTTGTAGCCGCAACTAACATATTGAACAGACGCTACAGTTTCGTACTTTACCAAGTACAATTATCTTACACCCTTAGACCAAATGCGTCGGAATGGCTCTAAAATACCACCCCCTCACGTTAGCCCTGATCTAGAATCCCACTCGGATTGTTTACCGCATCTTCAACTAGGTTGTTCAGGTTTTCAGGATGTACCACTAGGAAGTGTGAGTAGGAATTGAATACAGTTATTACCTGTTAGCCGGAAACGCAGGCAGCAACTGCAACCCATTTACAATAATTATTGTAATATAAAAGGATTTTTGTTTGGTATCTCAAGTGTTTACATATTTCAACCTATTTTCAAAATTTACCCCTCTAATATTTGCACTTATTTAAATCGCTGTATCTGTGCCATGCATTTTATTTAGAATTAAAAAACATCATATACTTTGGTATATAAATTATCATATAAAATCAACACATGCTTGTTTATGTTCGGTTTAAAAACATAAATTAATTTAAACCATAAATTATGCGAAGCAGTTGGTTTTTTTTCAATTTTAATTTTTCACTCTTTTTGCGTATGCAGATAACAACACCCAACATTTAGAAAATGCTGGAAAAAAATTTTGTTTTATAAAATTTTAAATAAATATCTATGGCATATTTTGATATTGGAGAATATGTTTTTGAGGAAAAAAAAACATGTTTTTGGTATTAAAAATTTTATTTAAAATAATGACAATGCCAGAAAATTATCTCTCTAGAGGTATTTTGTTAACCAAATACTGCAATCAATAGCAATGAATTATTTTGAGATCGGAGATAATAAAGCAAATGTTATATGATATATTAATTTAGGTTTTAGAAAAGGCATGTTTTTGTTTGATACTAAAAATTGTTGTTGGTGACCTAAAATTATGCTTTTAAAATAACAAAGATATTTGATATGTGATAATTAAATCAAGGATAAAATTTAAACATAAAGAATATAAATTAATGAATGAATGAAATTAATGAATGAATGAAATTATTGAATGAATGAAATTAATGAATTAAAACCTAATATTAAATCCTAAATGATGACAAGTCGAAAATAGTTACTTAAACCTTAAAAGCTTTTGCCTAATCTCTTTAAGCCCCTAAATGTATGCATTAAATCCTTTTTAAGTCATATTCATTTGAACTCTCAACTAAATTTTAATAATTCGCTCTGCTTTCCATTCACCTTTTGAACCGCCTGACATAACCTCAGATTATTTATGCTCTCGCCACAATAATATGTATTTGTGTCTATATTTTTCGCTTTTCAAATTGTGGTTTCAATTAGTCATAATTTCTAATACAAATACAAATATGATGACAACTGTCATTCAATATAAATTATCGTTATTATTATTTTGGTCAGGTTTTTATTGTCTGTTTATCGACCGCATTTACAAACAAAACTAAAAACCATAAGAGAAAAAAATATTTATTTAAATGTAATCCAATGAAGCGTTTAATCTATGGCCATGTTTTTGAAATTAATCCTTAAAATATATAAATTTTGTGCTCATTAAATAATAATCATGGCACAATATCATTAAATCATTAAATGCATATTAATATTACATGCATAAGGGAGCATCCCATATCCTACAATGATGACTGAAATTACTAATTGAAAAATTTTTCTATAGAAATTTGTTCATATAGAAAAATTTTCTATAGTAATTTGTTCAGATAGAAAAAATTTCTATAGAAATGTTTTCATATAGAAAAAATTTCTATAAATATTTTTTCTTATAGAAAAATTTTCTGTAAATATTTTTACATATAGAAAAAACTTCTATAGAAATTTTTTATACAGAAAAATTTTCTATAAAAATTTTTTTATATAGAAAAAAATTTCTATAGGAAATTTTTTCATATAGAAAAATATTTTATAGAAATTTTTTCATATAGAAAAATATTTTATAGAAATTTTTTCATATAGAAAAAATTTCTTCATATAGAAGTTTTTTCATATAGAAAAAATTTCTTCATATAGAAGTTTTTTCATATAGAAAAAATTTCTTCATATAGAAATTTTTTCATATAGAAAAAATTTCTATGGAAATTTTTTCATATAGAAAAAATTTCTATAGAAATTTTTTCATATAGAAAAAATTTCTATGGAAATTTTTTCATATATTTCTATAGAAATTTCTATAGAAATTTTTTCATATAGAAAAAATTTCTATATTTCTATGGAAATTTTTTCATATAGAAAAAATTTTATATAGAAAAAATTTGTATAGAAATTTTTTCATATAGAAAAAATATCTATATAAATTTTTTCATATAGAAAAAATTTCTATAGAATTTTTTTCATATAGAAAAAATTTCTATATAAAAAAATTTCTATAGAAATTTTTTCTATATAAAAAAATTTCTATAGAAATTTTTTCTATATAAAAAAATTTCTATAGAAATTTTTTCTATATAAAAAAATTTCTATAGAAATTTTTTCTATATAAAAAAATTTCTATAGAAATTTTTTCTATATAAAAAAATTTCTATAGAAATTTTTTCTATATAAAAAAATTTCTATAGAAATTTTTTCTATATAAAAAAATTTCTATAGAAATTTTTTCTATATAAAAAAATTTCTATAGAAATTTTTTCTATATAAAAAAATTTCTATAGAAATTTTTTCTATATAAAAAAATTTCTATAGAAATTTTTTCTATATAAAAAAATTTCTATAGAAATTTTTTCTATATAAAAAAATTTCTATAGAAATTTTTTCTATATAAAAAAATTTCTATAGAAATTTTTTCTATATAAAAAAATTTCTATAGAAATTTTTTCTATATAAAAAAATTTCTATAGAAATTTTTTCTATATAAAAAAATTTCTATAGAAATTTTTTCTATATAAAAAAATTTCTATAGAAATTTTTTCTATATAAAAAAATTTCTATAGAAATTTTTTCTATATAAAAAAATTTCTATAGAAATTTTTTCTATATAAAAAAATTTCTATAGAAATTTTTTCTATATAAAAAAATTTCTATAGAAATTTTTTCTATATAAAAAAATTTCTATAGAAATTTTTTCTATATAAAAAAATGTCTATAGAAATTTTTTCTATATAAAAAAATTTCTATAGAAATTTTTTCTATATAAAAAAATTTCTATAGAAATTTTTTCTATATAAAAAAATTTCTATAGAAAAAAATTTCTATAGAAATTTTTTCTATAGAAAAAAATTTCTATAGAAATTTTTTCTATATAAAAAAATTTCTATAGAAATTTTTTCTATATAAAAAAATTTCTATAGAAATTTTTTCTATATAAAAAAATTTCTATAGAAATTTTTTCTTATTTTTTTTATATAGAAAAAATTTCTATAGAATTTTTTTTATATAGAAAAAATTTCTATAGAAATTTTTTTATATAGAAAAAATTTCTATAGAAATTTTTTTATATAGAAAAACTTTCTATAGAAATTTTTTTATATAGAAATTTTTTTATATAGAAAAAATTCCTATAGAAATTTTTTTTTTACCTTTTTAACCCACTCTTATATTTTAAACTAAAGAATATAGAAAGATACTTTGTACTGCAGTCAATAGATGTGAAAGAAACATTAAACACATATTTTTTGCTTTTGGGGCCAGAATGTGTAAAAAAGGGATAAAATGACTTAACATCTCAAAAAGTAATATGAATAAAAACATTATGTTAACTGCGTTTTAATAAAATGTACCGAATTCAATTGGTACCAAAGAAGTACTAAATATGCATATGAAACTTTTTGAAATTAGGGGACAAAAAGGGGGAAAAATTAGTAATGTTATACCTTTTAAACAAATGAGTGTTTGTCTGTATGTATGTTCTTTACAGAATAGTAAACTGTGAATTTAATCATTTTTTTATATAGAAAAAATTTATATAGAAATTTCTTTATATAGAAAAAATTTCTATAGAAATTTTTTTATATAGAAAAAATTTCTATAGAAATTTTTTTATATAGAAAAAATTTCTATAGAAATTTTTTTATATAGAAAAAATTTCTATAGAAATTTTTTTATATAGAAAAAATTTCTATAGAAATTTTTTTATATAGAAAAAATTTCTATAGAAATTTTTTTATATAGAAAAAATTTCTATAGAAATTTTTTTATATAGAAAAAATTTCTATAGAAATTTTTTTATATAGAAAAAATTTCTATAGAAATTTTTTTATATAGAAAAAATTTCTATAGAAATTTTTTTATATAGAAAAAATTTCTATAGAAATTTTTTTATATAGAAAAAATTTCTATAGAAATTTTTTTATATAGAAAAAATTTCTATAGAAATTTTTTTATATAGAAAAAATTTCTATAGAAATTTTTTTATATAGAAAAAATTTCTATAGAAATTTTTTTATATAGAAAAAATTTCTATAGAAATTTTTTTATATAGAAAAAATTTCTATAGAAATTTTTTTATATAGAAAAAATTTCTATAGAAATTTTTTTATATAGAAAAAATTTCTATAGAAATTTTTTTATATAGAAAAAATTTCTATAGAAATTTTTTTATATAGAAAAAATTTCTATAGAAATTTTTTTATATAGAAAAAATTTCTATAGAAATTTTTTTATATAGAAAAAATTTCTATAGAAATTTTTTTATATAGAAAAAATTTCTATAGAAATTTTTTTATATAGAAAAAATTTCTATAGAAATTTTTTTATATAGAAAAAATTTCTATAGAAATTTTTTTATATAGAAAAAATTTCTATAGAAATTTTTTTATATAGAAAAAATTTCTATAGAAATTTTTTTATATAGAAAAAATTTCTATAGAAATTTTTTTATATAGAAAAAATTTCTATAGAAATTTTTTTATATAGAAAAAATTTCTATAGAAATTTTTTTATATAGAAAAAATTTCTATAGAAATTTTTTTATATAGAAAAAATTTCTATAGAAATTTTTTTATATAGAAAAAATTTCTATAGAAATTTTTTTATATAGAAAAAATTTCTATAGAAATTTTTTTATATAGAAAAAATTTCTATAGAAATTTTTTTATATAGAAAAAATTTCTATAGAAATTTTTTTATATAGAAAAAATTTCTATAGAAATTTTTTTATATAGAAAAAATTTCTATAGAAATTTTTTTATATAGAAAAAATTTCTATAGAAATTTTTTTATATAGAAAAAATTTCTATAGAAATTTTTTTATATAGAAAAAATTTCTATAGAAATTTTTTTATATAGAAAAAATTTCTATAGAAATTTTTTTATATAGAAAAAATTTCTATAGAAATTTTTTTATATAGAAAAAATTTCTATAGAAATTTTTTTATATAGAAAAAATTTCTATAGAAATTTTTTTATATAGAAAAAATTTCTATAGAAATTTTTTTATATAGAAAAAATTTCTATAGAAATTTTTTTATATAGAAAAAATTTCTATAGAAATTTTTTTATATAGAAAAAATTTCTATAGAAATTTTTTTATATAGAAAAAATTTCTATAGAAATTTTTTTATATAGAAAAAATTTCTATAGAAATTTTGTTATATAGAACAAATTTCTATATATATTTTTCTATGTGAAAAAAATTCTATAGAAATTTTTTCATATAGAAAAAATTTCTATAGAAATTCTTTCATATAGAAAAAATTTCTATAGAAATTCTTTTATATAGAAAAAATTTCTATAGAAATTCTTTCATATAGAAAAAATTTCTGTAGAATTTTTTCATATAGAAAAAATTTATATAGAAATTTCTTTATATAGAAAAAATTTCTATAGAAATTTTTTTATATAGAAAAAATTTCTATAGAAATTTTTTTATATAGAAAAAATTTCTATAGAAATTTTTTTATATAGAAAAAATTTCTATAGAAATTTTTTTATATAGAAAAAATTTCTATAGAAATTTTTTTATATAGAAAAAATTTCTATAGAAATTTTTTTATATAGAAAAAATTTCTATAGAAATTTTTTTATATAGAAAAAATTTCTATAGAAATTTTTTTATATAGAAAAAATTTCTATAGAAATTTTTTTATATAGAAAAAATTTCTATAGAAATTTTTTTATATAGAAAAAATTTCTATAGAAATTTTTTTATATAGAAAAAATTTCTATAGAAATTTTTTTATATAGAAAAAATTTCTATAGAAATTTTTTTATATAGAAAAAATTTCTATAGAAATTTTTTTATATAGAAAAAATTTCTATAGAAATTTTTTTATATAGAAAAAATTTCTATAGAAATTTTTTTATATAGAAAAAATTTCTATAGAAATTTTTTTATATAGAAAAAATTTCTATAGAAATTTTTTTATATAGAAAAAATTTCTATAGAAATTTTTTTATATAGAAAAAATTTCTATAGAAATTTTTTTATATAGAAAAAATTTCTATAGAAATTTTTTTATATAGAAAAAATTTCTATAGAAATTTTTTTATATAGAAAAAATTTCTATAGAAATTTTTTTATATAGAAAAAATTTCTATAGAAATTTTTTTATATAGAAAAAATTTCTATAGAAATTTTTTTATATAGAAAAAATTTCTATAGAAATTTTTTTATATAGAAAAAATTTCTATAGAAATTTTTTTATATAGAAAAAATTTCTATAGAAATTTTTTTATATAGAAAAAATTTCTATAGAAATTTTTTTATATAGAAAAAATTTCTATAGAAATTTTTTTATATAGAAAAAATTTCTATAGAAATTTTTTTATATAGAAAAAATTTCTATAGAAATTTTTTTATATAGAAAAAATTTCTATAGAAATTTTTTTATATAGAAAAAATTTCTATAGAAATTTTTTTATATAGAAAAAATTTCTATAGAAATTTTTTTATATAGAAAAAATTTCTATAGAAATTTTTTTATATAGAAAAAATTTCTATAGAAATTTTTTTATATAGAAAAAATTTCTATAGAAATTTTTTTATATAGAAAAAATTTCTATAGAAATTTTTTTATATAGAAAAAATTTCTATAGAAATTTTTTTATATAGAAAAAATTTCTAGATATTTTTTTATATAGAAAAAATTTCTATAGAAATTTTTTCTATATAAAAAAATTTCTATAGAAATTTTTTTATATAGAAAAAATTTCTATAGAAATTTTTTTATATAGAAAAAATTTCTATAGAAATTTTTTTATATAGAAAAAATTTCTATAGAAATTTTTTTATATAGAAAAAATTTCTATAGAAATTTTTTTATATAGAAAAAATTTCTATAGAAATTTTTTTATATAGAAAAAATTTCTATAGAAATTTTTTTATATAGAAAAAATTTCTATAGAAATTTTTTTATATAGAAAAAATTTCTATAGAAATTTTTTTATATAGAAAAAATTTCTATAGAAATTTTTTTATATAGAAAAAATTTCTATAGAAATTTTTTTATATAGTAAAAATTTCTACAGAAATTTTTTTATATAGAAAAAAAAATTTCTATAGAAATTTTTTTATATAGAAAAAATTTCTATAGAAATTTTGTTATATAGAACAAATTTCTATATATATTTTTCTATGTGAAAAAAATTCTATAGAAATTTTTTCATATAGAAAAAATTTCTATAGAAATTCTTTCATATAGAAAAAATTTCTATAGAAATTCTTTTATATAGAAAAAATTTCTATAGAAATTCTTTCATATAGAAAAAATTTCTATAGAATTTTTTCATATAGAAAAAATTTCTCTAGAAATTTTTTCATATAGAAAAAAAATTCTGTAGAAATTTTTTCATATAGAAAAAAATTCTGTAGAAATTTTTTTACATAGAAAAAATTTCTATAGAAATTTTTTCATATAGAAAAAATTTCTTTAGAAACTTTTTCATATAGAAAAAATGTCTATAGAAATTGTTCCATATAGACAAATAGAAATAATATAGAAATGTGATATAGAAATATAATATAGAACATTTTACATATGGAAAAAATTTTTCTATATGAAAAAATGAAAGTATAGAAATTTTTTATACTGAAAAAATTTCTATAGAAATTTTTTTTATATAGAACAAATTTCTATGGAAATTTTTTATATGGAACAAATTTCTATAGAAATTTTTATATAGAAAAAATTTCTATCGAAATTTTTTTATTTAGAAAAAATTTTTTTATATAGAAAAAATTTCTATATATATTTTTCTATGTGAAAAAATTTCTATAAAAATTTTTTCATATAGAAAAAATTTCTATAGAAATTATAGAAATTATATAGAAAAAATTTCTATAGAAACTTTTTCATATAGAAAAAATATCTATAGAAATTTTTTCATATAGAAAAAATTTCTATAGAAATTTTTTCATGTAGAAAAATAGAAATAGAAATAATATAGAAATGTAATATAGAAATATAATATAGAACATTTTACATATGGAAAAAATTTCTATAGAATTTTTTTCACATAGAAAAACATGTATACGTATATGTATTTCTATAGAAATTTTTTCATATAGAAAAAAATTTCTATAGAAATTTTTTCATATAGAAAAAAATTTCTATAGAATTTTTTTCATATAGAAAAAATTTGTATAGAAATTTTTTCATATAGAAAAAATTTGTATAGAAATTTTTTCATATAGAAAAAATTACTATAGAAATTTTTTTATATAGAAAAGTTTCTACAGAAATTTTTTCATATAGAAAAATTTTTTATATACATTTTTTCATATAGAAAAATTTTCTATAGAAATTTTTTTCATATAGAAAAATTTTCTGTAGGAATTTTTTCATATAGAAAAATTGTCTATAAAAATTTTTTCTTATAGAAAAATTTTCTATAGAAATTTTTTCACATAGAAACATTTTCTATAGTAAGCTTTTTATATAGAAAAATTTTGTATGGAAACTATTTCATATATAAAGATTTTCTATGGAAACTATTTCATATAGAAGGATTTTCTATAGAAATTTTTTATGTACATGATTTTTCCATAGATTTTTTTCCAAGAAAAATTTTCTGTAGAAAATTTGTCTGTCTGTACGTCTGTTTGTCTAGACTGACTAACTCTACCTAGCATGTATAAGACCCAATAACATAAATGACTTAAATGTATTAAAGACTTGAGAAAATTTTGATGATAACCTTTTCCAAATATATTTATATCTGACAAATTTTATCAACTTCATTAATTTTTGTTGGGTTCCAATTAATTTGCAATCAAATTGCCTTCTAATACTTTCTATTATCAAATCTCACATTTAATCTATTTGGAACACTAGTTTTAGTATCATAAAATCACGTTTAAATACAACATATCTAACAAAGATATTCTCATACTTTTATTAGATATTACACAATTTAGTGTATGTGTATATTCCAAATCTACCTTTATTTTCAATAGGATTTTATAATCCTTATAAAAGTAACAAAGTAAAAAAAAACCTAAAAGTGGCACATCTTATGCAGATTTCGTTTTGCCATTTATTTTTTCTTCTCTTTTTAACCGTAAAGATGTCAGTGAATGAGGGAATACACGGAGAAAAAATTTACTATTTTCATTATGTAGTTCTATCGAAAAAGCGGTCGTCACTAAGTTTTTCTATAGAAAAAGTGGTCGTCATCAAGTTTTTGTACAGAAAAAATGGTCGTCCTTCAGTTTTTCTATAGAAAAAGTAGTCGGTCGTAGTCATTCAGTTTTTCTATAGAAAAAGTGGTCGGTTTTCAGTTTTTCTATAGAAAAAGTGGTCGTCCTTCAGTTTTTCTATAGAAAAAGTGGTCGTCCTTCAGTTTTTCTATAGAAAAAGTGGTCGTCCTTCAGTTTTCTTTAGAAATAGGGGTCGTTCTTCAGTTTTTTTTATAGAAAAAGTGGTCGTCCTTCAGTTTTTCTATAGAAAAAGTGGTCGTCCTTCAGTTTTTCTATAGAAAAAGTGGTCGTCCTTCAGTTTTTCTATAGAAAAAGTGGTCGTCCTTCAGTTTTTCTATAGAAAAAGTGGTCGGTCGTAGTCATTCAGTTTTTCTATAGAAAAAGTGGTCGTCCTTCAGTTTTTCTTTAGAAATAGGGGTCGTTCTTCAGTTTTTTTATAGAAAAAGTGTTCGTCTTTCAGTTTTTCTATAGAAAAAGTGGTCGTTCTTCAGTTTTTCTATAGAAAAAGTGGTCGTCCTTCAGTTTTTCTATAAAGAAGTGGTCGTTCTTCAGTTTTCTGTAGAAAAAGTGGACGTCTTTCAACTTTTCTAAAAAAAAAATGTTCGTGATTAAGTTTTTCGATAGAAAAAGTGGTCGTCGTTTTGTTTTTCTATAGAAAAAGTAGTCGTCATTAAGTTTTTCTATAGAAAGAATTGTCGTTATTAAGTAATTCTGTACAAAATTTGATCGCCTTAACATTTTTTATAGAAAAAGTGGCTTCCCTTTAGTATTTATATAGAAAAAGTTGTCATTCTTCATTTTTTCTATAAAAACCCTTGTCGTCAATAAGTTTTTTTTTATAGAAAAAGTTTTCAATTAGTTTTTTCTTTATAGAAAAATTGGTTTTCAATATATTTTTCAAAGGATAATGTCGAAGTCTAGACAATCTTTTTTAACTCACTTAGATTATATTGATCTAAGTGATCATTATTTGTATATGGCAGATCTCATTCTTACTGTGTATTATAAAATCAGATGAATACATATAGTATATATTATATACTCACTCATCTAACTAGTCTAAGTTTAATGCACAAAAAAAGGTACCACACTTAACCTAGTGAGCCCTATGGAGTGGCTCTATACCACATCCACAGCTATTACTTTACATGACATATACAATGCCAAGCCAGATCTTTATACAAAATGTCATACCTCTATAACTACTTATATAAATAAGCACAAGTATTCATGTAGTCATATCTGTGTTTACTTTAAGCACATACATCCATGCATAAATGTGTATGTACTTATACATATAAATATAATATTTTCTCTCATCTTTGTGTTTTGTTAGATCCGTTTGTATGTTTTCTCATAGCAAATTCATACATTCACATAAGAGTACATTCAAACATACACATAAATAAGTATATTTATTTTTTCACTAAAGCTTAAACTAAAATAGCTAAAGGCAAGGATTTTACTTACTTTAGTCTTTATACAGAAATTTTTATTTTTTTTTTTGTTACAATGCTACCTATCATGTCTTTTTTTCCAAACTAAAGCAAGTGTGATAAAAAATTTAATATTTTTTTTTGCTATATATGTCACTTGTTTTATATACTTATACATATGTACATTAAGACAAAGTTATACTTAAATATTTTCTAACCATAAAGGATATGAATACACTCTTACAGGTAAATATGTAAAACTAAATCTTTACATATATAAGAGTAGTTTTGTAAATATGTATATACATGTATTTAGATTTCTAGGTTTAGTTTTATATGGGATTATAAACATAGTTTTATTTAGTTATAGTAAATGCTCTTGTGGACAGACTTTGTGTATCATAGATTATTATCTTTTTGGAACAAACTTAAACTGTATAAATAAAGGAATACGAAAAAAGCTTAAATTCTGCAAGTGTCTTTTCGAATTTCGTACCACTAGGTAACTTGATATGTGAACAATTCATGTATCAGGGCCATAAAGTAATGCAATCATTACCCCCGAAAGTATGTAACACTATCTCAAAGTTTCAGTATGGACACTTACCTCTACTTATTCATATCTAAATCTCTCTATACTAAAACCAAGTTATCATCAATTTTTCTATTATGGAAATTATCGCCGGTTTAACAATAGAAAAACCTACTAGCGACCACTTTTTCTACAAAAAAACCTACTGACGACCACTTTTTCTATAGAAAAACCTACTGACGACCACTTTTTCTATAGAAAAACCTACTGACGACCACTTTTTCTATAGAAAAACCTACTGATGACCACTTTTTCTATAGAAAAACCTACTGACGACCACTTTTTCTATAGAAAAACCTACTGACGACCACTTTTTCTATAGAAAAACCTACTGACGACCACTTTTTCTATAGAAAAACCTACTGACGACCACTTTTTCTATAGAAAAACCTACTGACGACCACTTTTTCTATAGAAAAACCTACTGACGACCACTTTTTCTATAGAAAAACCTACTGACGACCACTTTTTCTATAGAAAAACCTACTGACGACCACTTTTTCTATAGAAAAACCTACTGACGACCACTTTTTCTATAGAAAAACCTACTGACGACCAATTTTTCTATAGAAAAACCTACTGACGACCACCTTTTCTATAGAAAAATCTACTGACGACCACTTTTTCTATAGAAAAAACCTAGGTTAGGTTAGGTAATAAAGGAGGTGTCAAAGACACCTACACTCGGAGACCCCAGGGTCCATTGTGATCCTTTAACAGAGAGGGAGAAAAGAAAGAATGAAGAAAGAAAGAATGAAGATAGGGAAAGAGAAAGGTAGTAGAAAAAACCTACTGACGACCACTTTTTCTATAGAAAAAACCTACTGACGACCACTTTTTCTATAGAAAAAACCTACTGACGATCACTTTTTCTATAGAAAAACCTACTGACGACCACTTTTCCTATAGAAAAACCTACTGACGACCACCTTTTCTATAGAAAAATCTACTGACGACCACTTTTTCTATAGAAAAAACCTAGGTTAGGTTAGGTAATAAAGGAGGTGTCAAAGACACCTACACTCGGAGACCCCAGGGGTCCATTGTGATCCTTTAACAGAGAGGGAGAAAAGAAAGAATGAAGAAAGAAAGAATGAAGATAGGGAAAGAGAAAGATAGTAGAAAAAACCTACTGACGACCACTTTTTCTATAGAAAAAACCTACTGACGACCACTTTTTCTATAGAAAAAACCTACTGACGATCACTTTTTCTATAGAAAAACCTACTGACGACCACTTTTCCTATAGAAAAACCTGCTGACGACCACTTATCCTATAGAAAAACCTACTGACGACCACTTTTTCTATAGAAAAAACCTACTGACGACCACTTTTTCTATAGAAAAAACCTACTGACGACCACTTTTTCTATAGAAAAAACCTACTGACGACCACTTTTTCTATAGAAAAAACCTACTGACGACCACTTTTTCTATAGAAAAAACCTACTGACGACCACTTTTTCTATAGAAAAAACCTACTGACGACCACTTTTTCTATAGAAAAAACCTACTGACGACCACTTTTTCTATAGAAAAAACCTACTGACGACCACTTTTTCTATAGAAAAAACCTACTGACGACCACTTTTTCTATAGAAAAAACCTACTGACGACCACTTTTTCTATAGAAAAACCTAATGAAGACAACTTTTTCTATAGAAAATCCTACTGACCACCACTTTTTCTATAGAAAAGCCTACTGACGACCACTTTTTCTATAGAAAAACCTACTGACGACTACGTTTTATGTAGAAAACCTGCCGACGACCACTTTTTTTTAATTATGTGTGATCAATTGATACCTTTGCAGCTCTGCTCCTCTACATACTAAACCACCTTAACTTGAACCATTTACAAAATCTTTTAACATTTACTTTGTTTCATACGCAGATGAAAATTATTCAAGTACCAGAACATAGGACGATATTTGGTTTCTAATTTCTTCTAGTTCATGTTAGTTAAAAAATAAACTCCTGCAACACAATCACATACAATATATCTGCTTTTGTTACTTATGCGATTTTTTATCGAAAAGTTTTTCCTTTTTCTGCCTTTTACATTGTTGTTGGTTAGAGAACTAACTAATGTACAGATTTCTCTGCCTAGTTTAGCTTGAGTTAAGGATATAAGGACACAAAGTCCTTAAGCAAATGAAAAATTTGTTAATAATAAAATAGGAAAAGTAAATATGTAGTTACATTACATTATCCATAAAATAAATAAAAATTTTGAAGCAGAGAATTTATTTTTGTTTATTTTGAATATAAGGCCGTTATGTGAGGATGTAGGGTTTTAGTAAATAGATTTATAGGTTTTAATATATTTTTTAAAAAAATATCACAGTTTTATAATTAATCTCTGTGTAGGCAAGGATTCCTGTAGTTCTTGAATGTATGCTATGTTTTTAGTTTCATTTTTAAAGATTAGTCATTGACTATGTCTCACATGCAGTTTATGTTTTATTAATTAGTTTATGTATTTTTTTCATTTTTATCTTTCGTACTTAAGTTTGGATTTATTGTAGGTGTGTTAATGCCAGAAGTAGGTTTTATGAGTGTTTATAAATATATGTTTTTATACCTACCATCAAAAAGAATGGGGGGTATATTGAGATTGTCATTCCGTTTGTAATTTCCTTAATATTGGCTCAAAAACCAAAATTGAAGTATATTCTGAATCTTTATGAAATTCTAAGACGATTAAGCGATGTCCGTCCGCCTGTCCGTATGTCTGTCTGTTGTTGGCACGATAAAGCCTTAACGAAAAGGTATAGTTCACTGAAATTTGGTATAAATATTCTTTATTTCTTGGAAAATTTTGGTATTGAAATCGGGAAAAATCGGTTCACATTTGACCATAGCTCCCGTATAACCTCGTCTAGGCTAATCGCTTTAATATTTGCTAATAAATGACAAACTATAATAGCTATGATGAGAAAATTTGGTATCTAGAAGTTTTACATAAGCACTACGCAGCACATAAAATTTCATCGAAATCAGTTCACATTTAACCATAGCTCCCATATAAAAAACTTATAGAAACAGCCTAAATTCCACCTGAAATTCACTTAAATGCCAATAAATGATAAACTGTAATAGCGTAGGCCACTTTAATTAGCACAAGGAAGTCTTATGTGAGTGGCAACCAGTGTGCAAAATTTTGTCACAATCGGTCACCATTTGACCATAGCTCCCATATGAAAAACTTACGGAAACATAAAAATACAAAAAAAAGACTGTTTATGTCCGTCTTTCCGTCAGAGAAAACCGCAATAGCTCGTGAACTACAAGAGCTATATATATATATAATTCCCCGACAACATTCCAATTGGAACAAGGGGTACTTCTCTCAGACAATGAGCTGCATCCGATTCTATTTTTAGACTCATTGAAAGGGACCTACGTTTTAACGCCGGCTCCGAACGGCAAATGCATTAGTTAGAGAAGTTTTACTAATACTCAATAACCAGTGGCTAGCTGAGTTATGAGGTGAACTACAAGAGCTAGAGAGACTTAATTTAGCAGAAGTATTTTCGATATGATATAGAAATCGTGTGCTGAAAATGTTTAAAATCGGTTCACATTTAGTTAGAGCTCCCATATAACCGTGCCCTGGGAATCACATTTATGCTGATAAATTGAATAAAATTGTAAAATCTATGACTACTTAATTTAAAACAGAGAGGTTTTATACAACTTTCAGTCAGTATGTCAAATTTTATGGGAATTGGTCCATTTTTGACCATAGCTTTCATATAAAAACCGCTCCCGATAATCACTAAAATGCCACAAACGCAAATTAAAAGCTATTAAATTATAAACTATGTCAGGTATGGGCACTAAATTTTGCACAAATAAACTTCATATTAATACCAGCCAGTATATTCTATTTTGTAGCAATCGGTCAACATTTGGCTATAGTTCTTATATATATAACATCCCCTTTTTATGTCTACAATCAAAAAGATTTGGAAGTACATTCAGTATATTAAGATTGCATCTACGAAATTAGATAGCTATCAATCAATGTTAGGTCCAGACATTATACACGGTAAACATGTTGCACAGATTTAGGCTGTGAAACTAATTCGATGCTACTGAGTTCGATCAAAACTTTCATAACTTTTCGTTTTAGAACAATGGCTTTTTTGTAACACCTAAAAAATTTTGTTCTTTATAATAATTATTGTTCCTTAATATCTAAACTCTTCTCTATAAAATTGCGTCATCAGATTTTTTAAAAGCTGTGGTCAAAAATACCATACTGCGTCACGTCAGCACCGGTAAACCTTATCCGAAGAGAAGTTTAAAATTTCAAATATTCGGATCAAAAGAAAAAAAATCTGAGGGTATGCAAATCTGAGTTCGTAGAAAAATTTCCCCATACAAGCGTGGGACAGTATAACATAAATATATACATAAATATTTTAAGTTATTTCTAGGAAGTGGCATTTATGCATCTTCACATTTATGCACAAACTCATTTATGCATTTTCTTTAAAGCTAAACATATTAAATTATAATTTTTGTAAAATAAAAGCTTTTTACGCTCTAAAAAATTCATTAATATTTTAAGATAAATAAACTTAAATGGACACTTTATGATTTCGAAGTGAGATAATTAAAAAAAATATTTGTAAGGAAATTTCTCATATACTCAACAAAAGTTTCATAAAATGACATATAGAATTTAATTGATAGAAATTACAGATTATGATTTTCGAGCAAATAGTGTTGCATACGTTTAGGTGTTTGCAACTAAGCTTATTATACCCACCATCAAAAAGAAAGGGGGGTCTATTGAGATTGTCATTTCGTTTGTAATTTCCTTAATATTAGCTCAAAAATCAAAAAAGATATTGTATATTCTGAATCCTTATGACATTCTAAAACGATTGAGCGATGTCCGTCTGTCTGTCCGTCTGTCTGTCTGTCCGTCCGTCTGTCTGTCCGTCTGTCTGTCTGTCCGTCTGCCTGTCCGTCTGTCTGTCTGTCTGTCTGTCTGTCTGTCTGTCTGTCTGTCTGTCCGTCTGTCCGTCTGTCTGTCCGTCTGTCTGTCTGTCTGTCTGTCTGTCTGTCTGTCTGTCTGTCTGTCTGTCTGTCTGTCTGTCTGTCTGTCTGTCTGTCTGTCTGTCTGTCTGTCTGTCTGTCTGTCCGTCTGTCTGTCTGTCTGTCTGTCTGTCTGTCTGTCTGTCTGTCTGTCTGTCTGTCTGTCTGTCTGTCTGTCTGTCTGTCTGTCTGTCTGTCTGTCTGTCTGTCTGTCTGTCCGTCCGTCTGTCTGTCTGTCTGTCTGTCTGTCTGTCTGTCCGTCTGTCTGTCCGTCTGTCTGTCCGTCTGTCTGTCTGTCTCTCTGTTGAAATCAGGATAACGCCTAAACGAAAGGAGCTAGCTCACTGAAACTTAGTAAGACCATTCTTCATCTATAAGAAAATTTTGGTATTGAAATTGGGCAAAATCCGTTAACATTTGACCATAGCTCCCGTATAACCTCGCCTACGCTAATCGCTTATTTGCTAATAAATAACAAACAAAAAAGATATTGTATATTCTGAATCCTTATGACATTCTAAAACGATTGAGCGATGTCCGTCTGCTGTCCGTCTGTCCGTCTGTCTGTCCGTCTGTCTGTCCGTCTGTCTGTCTGTCTGTCTGTCTGTCTGTCTGTCTGTCTGTCTGTCTGTCTGTCTGTCTGTCTGTCTGTCTGTCTGTCTGTCTGTCTGTCTGTCTGTCTGTCTGTCTGTCTGTCCGTCTGTCTGTCTGTCCGTCTGTCTGTCCGTCTGTCTGTCTGTCTGTCTGTCTGTCTCTCTGTTGAAATCAGGATAACGCCTAAACGAAAGGAGCTAGCTCACTGAAACTTAGTAAGACCAGAACATTTGACCATAGCTCCCGTATAACCTCGCCTACGCTAATCGCTTATTTGCTAATAAATAACAAACTATAATAACTATGATGATCAAATTTGGTGTATAGAAGTTTTTCATAAGCCCTATACAGCATCTAAAATTTCATCAAAATCGGTTCACATTTAGTCATAGCTCCCATACAATAAACTTACGGAAACAGCAAAAATTTCACCTAAAATACACTTAAATGCCAATAAATCTAAAACTATAACAGATATAACCACTTAATTTAGTACAAGGTGGTCTTATGTCGGTGGCAACCAGTGTGCAAAATTTTGTCACAATATAAAAAGCTTACGGAAACACAAAAATACAAAAAGAAAATACGGTTTATGTCCGTCCTTCCGTCAGATAAAAGCACGATAGCGCCTTAACGAAAAGGGTTACAGCAACAAAATTTTACAAAAGGAAGTCTTATGTGAATGCCAGGCAGTGTGCAAAATTTTGTTACGATCGGTCACCATTTGACCATAGCTCCCATACAAAAAACTTACGGAAACACTAAAATACAAAAAGAAAACACGGTTTATGTCCGTCTTTCCGTTAGAGAAAAGCGCGATAGTTCCTTAACTACAAGAGCTAGAGAGACAAAATTCAGCAAAAGTATTTTCGATATGTTATAGAAATTGTGTGCTAAAAATGGGTAAAAACGGTTCACATTTAGTTAGAGCTCCCATATAACCCTGCCCCGGGAATCACATTTATGCTAATAAATTGAATAAAATTTTAAAATCTATGACTACTAAATTTAGGACAGAAAAGTTTTATGCAACTTTGAGTCAGTACGTCAAATTTTATAGGAATCGGTCCATTTTTGACCATAGCTTTCATATAAAAACCGCTCCCGGTAACCACTAAAATGCCACAAACGCCAGTTAAAAGCTATTTAATTATAAACTTTGTCAGCTATGCCCACTAACCCCTTGACGTATAAATTCGCTTCCAACTGTTCGCATACAACTTGCACTAAACAAACCAGTTTTGATACTTAAGGTCAGTCGCAAAACGAGTCAGACTCGTTATAATCATGTTAGGCACAGAAATTGTACCGCGAGTTAGACTCGTGGAAATACGTCAAGGGGCTAAATATATATTAAATTTTGTAACAATCGGTCAACATTTGGCTGTAGTTCTTATATATATAACATCCCCTTTTTATATCTACAATCAAAAAGATTTGGAGGTACATTCAGTATATTATGATTGCATCTACGAAATGAGATTATACCACTGCAACCGAATTTAGTCCAAATATATTACCAACAATACCACATTTGGTCAACATTTTGAATTAGCTGCACTCTCGTACAACTTGATGGTGGGTATACAAGATTCGGCACAGCCGAATATAACAGTCTTACTTGTTATTACATTACGCTTATTTATGTTACTGAATAATTTCTTAATTTTTTAACAATATTTTAACAAATAAATTGTAAACACATTATTAACTATATTATAGTAACTCGAAACAAAATATATAGTAGGTTTTTGATGATATTAGAAGAAATTATACTACTATTTCTTTCTATTTCCTTTCTATCTATTGCCTTTAATAAATTTCCTTTCAATAATTTCCTTTGTACAAAACCATCAAATTTCATGTAATTGGATAATACGTTTTGTATTGCTTATGAAATTTTGCAAAAATCCACAAATTGTCCCTCTTTTTCATTTGGATGATTATTTGCCATAGAAAATCGGTTTCGGTCTGATTTTCTAATTGCCATCGAACATTTACACATAATCAAAGTTTTTAAAACCACAATTAGGCATCGTCATCATCATATTTCCGCCAAATCAATGTAATTAGTTATTTTGTCACAACTTGTGGAGGATTAGGTTTTTGTTTCGCAATTACGATGATTTGCTTTAAATGTCGAAGTTTTTGTTTTTGTCTATTTTAGAGGGAATATGTTAATGTTTGAGTTGCACTATCGAAAATGTAAGTGTTTTAGGTCAAAAACAGATGTTATATTTTCCGCTTAAGGATTAGTAAAATAAGATAGTTTGGAACATGTATAAGCAGGTTCTTTGTGGTTTTTTGGATACTGGAGAAGGCGTTTATTAAATTTTTGGAAGCATTAAACAAATTCACTGAAAAGAGGCTGTGTGATATAGTATTAGGAGGTTCAAATTAACAAACATGATAATAGAAAAACAAAATTTTCCTCCAAGGATTAATAACAATTTTAGTTCTTACAGATACCTACATTTTGTTATATATTTGAAGTTTTGAATTAAGTTCCATTTTCGGTATACTTCAGCCCTTTGTACATAGGCTCAAATATCATCAGCTAGCAAATCAGATGAAGATTCGATTTTGAAACCTATGTAGTTAAGTTGATGTGTGTGTTCTTCTTCTTCTGTTATCCTTGACTCCCAGTGGAGCATATGGCCTCAACCATCCTTTTATATCGAACTCTATTGCGAGATGTTAGGCATACATCATTCCATGAATAGTTGGCTGCTTGTAACTCCGCTTTAATTGATCTTCTCCACGTTCTAGCAGGTGCACCAACACGACGTCCGCTTCTTTGTGGATTCCAACGAAGCGCTTGTCGAGCAATGTTGGTATTTGGCCTTCGAAGTGTGTGGCCTATCCACCGCCATTTCCGTTGATATATTTCTATAGAAGAAGGGATTTGGTTTGTAGCGTTTAGTAGATCTTCATTTCTTATGCGATTTGGCCACCATATATTAAGGATTTGCCGCAAGCATTTGTTTGCAAAGGTTTGTAAGCGCTTATCGATAGCATTTGTGCGTTTCCAAGTTTCGCAGCCGTAATATATGATGGACTTGACATTCGTGTTATATATTCGTAACTTAGTTGTTGTTGATATTTGCCGAGATTTCCAAATAGCTCGGAGAATGCCGAATGCTGATTTTGCCTTATTAATACGAGATTCAATATCCTCGTCGGCGCCACCTTTTGTAGATACCAAACTACCAAGATAATTAAAGGTACCTACACATCCAATAACCTCATTATCCACATTAATGTGTGGCGACGGGTTTGCGCCATAGCCTCCAGGCATAATCTTTGTCTTGGATTGGATATTGATTTTTAGCCCGGCTGCCTGAGATTCAACATTAATAGCGCTAGTGTTTTCTTGAAGGTGACCTAGGCTTTGGCTTAGAAGGCATACGTCATCGGCGTATTCCAAGTCCTCGAGTTGTTTAAAGGGTGTCAAATGGATACCACGTCCACCATTCAGTGTCGTGCGCATTATATTGTCAATGACCAGGATAAAAAATATGGGTGAAAAAGTACATCCTTGTCTTACTCCAGTAGTAACTTCGAACGAATTAGACAATTTACCTTTATGTAAAACCCGGCACTTAAAGTCCACGTACATTGCCCGAATTAAGTGCAGAATTTTCGTTGGCATGTTACGGTTTTCTAAAATTCTCCATAGATAGCTCCTGTTGACACTGTCGAAGGCCTTCATAAAATCGATAAACGCTAGGTAAATGGGGGTGCGGAATTCATTACATTGCTCCAGTACTATTCTTACTGTGTTGATTAGATCAACACAAGATCCATTCTCTCGGAACCCAAACAGATTTTCGCGTAGTGTTTTAGAAACTGCGTCAGACGTTCTATTTAAAATCACTCGACTTAGTATTTTGCTCGGTATTGGAAGAAGTGTTATTCCCCTGTAGTTATTGCAGTCTTTGGAGTCAGCCTTTTTTGGTATTTTGACTAGTACACCTTCGTTCCAGGAGGTTGGCAGAGCTTCTTCTTCCCTAATTTTACGCACGATAGTTCAACGTCACATAAAAGCATCTCCGCTGAGATATTGTCATTGCCCGGAGCCTTGTTGCGCTTAAGGCTTTTAATTGCATTCTTCACTTCTTGTATTGTTGGTGGGCTGTCTGAAATTCCATTGAATAAAAAGTCATGGTTGATTTCGTTTTGCACTTCCGTCAGTGCTTCTAATCCAATGGGATTGTTTAATGTTGACTGGAAGTGTTCCATCCATCGTATTAATTGTTCATCCGGGGTTGAGAAAAGTGTACCGCTACTACTCAGAATGGGACTATTGGTGTAGGTAGGTTTGCCACACAACGCCCTTGATATATTGTATAAGGTCCTCATGTCGCCTTTATTTGCGGCTGACTCAGCTTGGCTCGCATGTTCATTTACCCACATTCTCTTGTCCCTCCTTGCAGACCTTTTTATTCTGTTGGATAGGTCACGGAATATTGTACTAAGCTCCTCAACATCCACGTTTACATTTAATATTGATTTTTTTATGGTTTTACGCTGTTCAACCAGATCCCATGTTGCTTGGGTGAGCCACACTTTTCTTTTATAGTCTTTAAAACCTAACGTTTGTTGACCAACCTCATTGTAAGTCTGAGTGACACTCCTTTCAATTTTGTTTACATTTGCGTCGTTGTTGTTTACAACGTCTGGAAGCCGATTCCTTATGGATGTATTAAAGGCATTTCGGCATCGCTCTGATTCCAGTTTCCCAACATCAATTTTCCGATCGGTTTTTGCCGTTTCTGACCTCAGAGCCGTTAGATATAACTAGATGGTGGTCGCTGTTTATATCTGCTCCGCGCCTCGAGTGTACATCAAGTAAAGATGATCGGCATTTAGAGTTGATCAAAATGTGATCAATTTGGTTCTCAGTGACACCGTTCGGCGATATACAAGTTATTTTATGGTGGAGCTTATGAGGAAATATTGTGTCACCTACAACCAGGGCCCTATTTCACTAAGCTACAAGTCTACAATTACAAGTGTTTTTGCCTGTAAAATTGTGAACTTGTAAAAAATTGTGTTTCATTAAAATACAATTACAAGTTTGTAGCTACAAGTGATTTTTACAATTCACAAGTTTACAAGTCATACTTCTACAAGTGGTTTTGTTTCACAAATCTAAATTTGTACTTGTACACTTGTAGAATTGTAGAAAAAAAGCATAGGGTCGACTGAGACTCTCAAAAAAATGTTTACAAGTTACAAGTGAATGATAAATTGAATTCAAATCTGGTTTTTAACTATCTTTTAATAAAAATTATTTAAAATTAACAATATTAATTCTGTTTGATTACATTAATTCTGTTTGATTACAAGGTTTACATGGGGGTCCAGCCAGATGGACGGACGGACTGACATCGACTCAGGAATTAATTCTAAGTCCATTGGTGTACTAAAGGTGGTCTAAGACCAATATTTCTATGCGTTACATACATCAGCCCAAACTTATAATACGCTTTCCACCTATAGTGGTGAAGGATATGAAAATATAATCATGTATGCGGAACAAGGAAAATCAATGATGTCTTGACTCAAGGATACCTAAAGAGCATATATTCCATTTTCTTTATCATTTTCTCAATTGCGGATAATAGTGCATACAACAAAATATGAAAACCAAAAAAATGAGCCCATGGTGGATCGGAAAACAAAAAACTTTTTCTAAAATAATTCATAATATTTCAGTACAAATTTTGAATTTTAATACAAGATTAAATATTTTAATTAAAGAACACAAAAATACAGGACATATGCGAAAACATGAGTCTAGTAATAAAAATCTGATAACCGTATCAAAAGCTATGTGCATATAAAGTGGGTATATTTCGGAAAAAATCTTGAAAAAAACGAACTTTGAACCTCCATAAATTCTGAACCAAAGCGAAATTAAAAATTTTGAAGAAGTGTAAAAATTGCCTAGGCTAGGAGAATGTATATAATTTCATGAAAATCGTAGATGGTGTGGTTCAGTACGAGTTCAAAAATGTTTTATTTGACTCCATATATTTATCAAAATATTTTATTATTATAATTGTAGAAATTGTAATTGCAGAAATAGTAGTTTACAAGTCCAAAAAGCTACAATTGTTGTGTAAATTTTAGCTTTGTTCCAGAACTACCAATACTGTACAATATTGTACAATTTTTAACCAGAAATTACAATTAAGTCATTTTTTTCAGTACAGGAACACTTTCCTGTAGTTTCTGATTAAAACTTTTAATGAAACACAAATGAACAGCACTTGTAAGAATTAGACTTGTAATTGTAACTTGTAGAATTGTAGTTTAGTGAAATAGGGCCCAGTTTCCTTTCACAGCATAGTTCGATTAATCTTTCTCCGTTGTCGTTTCTTACTCCGGCACCATGCTTATCAATGTAGTTTTCTAAACCGGTGTTGTTTGAGCTAACTTTGGCGTTTAAGTCGCCCAGTATCATAGTAATGTCAAAATTATGTACATTACTGTTCATCCAACAGCTTAATACATCGTAAAATTCGTCTTTGTCGTTTTCAGATTGGATTTCAGTAGGAGCGTAGACATTGATAATTATCATATTACGAGCTTTAGTCTTAATTTTTATTGCCATTAGCCTCTCATTGATAGGATACCATGTCATCAAGGCTCTAGCTATTCTTTTAGTCATCAAAAACCCCACACCCCTACTATGCTCATTACCCTCCGGAGTAAAGAATGTGTGTGTTATTAATTGGAAATTTAAATCTAAATTAAGTTTTTTGAAAAACTTGTTAAATTTTCCATAATAAAACTATTAAACAATATTTTTTTCTTTAGTTTACAAATATTTTCATAGGATGAATTTGAGCTTATGTCAAGTGGTATATACTTATACATATTAATAACATGTTAAACATTTAATATGATCTATTAATCATAATTTCCTCTATATTATGACAAACAACTTATATCACAAGCACTTGAAATCCTATACCAACAAGTTGTACTTTTATTTACAGTGAATACTCTAATTAATCATGAATGAAATGAATTTAACTGAAGTGTATTAAGTCAAGCACCTTTCAATAGAATACACACATTTTTTCTACCGAGAACCAAACTTTATATAAAAAAATGTGATGCCTACTTTAAGGCGGTTACAAATGAATTAAATTCATAATATTCATTCATATTCAATTCATAATATTTTAATATTTTATTAACATTTTTTAAAAGTCTAACACATTTATTCAGATAATATTTTAAAACAATAAATTCGTTTAACACAATATGTGTTAATAGTAAACACCTTAAAGTATGCAACATTAAAACTAAAATAATAAAATTGTTAAATCTGCTTATCTTAAATTATTAATGTTTTTTGTAATTGCAAAATGTGTTCACCTTTAAGGAAAATTTTCATGAATGTTTTTACCAAAATCAATATCATGTCTTTTCGCATTTCTATTTATGTCTTTTCGCATTTCTATTTTATTTGCTCCATTTTTTAATTGTATACTTTTAATAAGCAAAATTAATACTTCTTCTTATGTTTATAATCCTCTTTATTTCCAATTTTTTCCTTTTGAAAAATATATTTTCTCAGCTTTCGTGTTAATTTGACGCTTAGCTAGCTAAACGCTTTAAAAATACTTAAGTATAAATACTTACTTATAAGAAAATCTTTAAATACAAATTGGAAAACAGACAATGTGGAATAAAACACAAAAGACAATATGATTCTTTTTGGGTAACAACGAAACTTAAATACTCTTCACTTGAATACTATATTACATATACATATGTACTATCATACAATTATGATATCAATTCTAATTTTTATAGAAAATTTTTCACAAACTTTATATTTTTATAGGAAATTTTTCAAAAATTTCCTATTTTTATAGGAATTTTTTTAAAAATTTCCTATTTTTATAGGAAATTTTTCTAAAATTTCCTATTTTTATAGGAAATTTTTCTAAAATTTCCTATTTTTATAGGAAATTTTTCTAAAATTTCCTATTTTTATAGGAAATTTTTCTAAAATTTCCTATTTTTATAGGAAATTTTTCTAAAATTTCCTATTTTTATAGGAAATTTTTCTAAAATTTCCTATTTTTATAGGAAATTTTTCTAAAACTTCCTATTTTTATGGGAAATTTTTCTAAAATTTCCTATTTTTATAGGAAATTTTTATAGAAAATTTTTCAAAAATTTCCTATTTTTATAGAAAATTTTTCAAAAATTTCCTATTTTTATGGGAAATTTTTCAAAAATGTCCTATTTTTATAGGAAATTTTTCAAAAATTTCCTATTTTTATAGGAAGTTTTTCAAAAATTTCCTATTTTTATAGGAAATTTTTCAAAAATTTCCTATTTTTATAGGAAATTTTTCAAAAATTTCCTATTTTTATATATATATATATTTTTATATATTTTTATAGGAAAATTTTCAAAAATTTCCTATTTTTATAGGAAATTTTTCAAAAATTTCCTATTTTTATAGGAAATTTTTCAAAAATTTCCTATTTTTATAGGAAATTTTTCAAAAATTTCCTATTTTTATAGGAAATTTTTCAAAAATTTCCTATTTTTATAGAAAATTTTTCAAAAATTTCCTATTTTTATAGAAAATTTTTCAAAAATTTCCTATTTTTATAGGAATTTTTTTAAAAATTTCCTATTTTTATAGGAAATTTTACAAAAATTTCCTATTTTTATAGGAAATTTTTTAAAAATTTCCTATTTTCAGAGAAAAGTTTTCAAAATTTTCTTATTTTTATAGGAAATTTTTCAAAAATTTCCTATTTTTATAGGAATTTTTTTTTAAAATTTCCTATTTTTATAGGAAATTTTTCAAAAATTTCCTATTTTTATAGGAAATTTTTTAAAAATTTCCTATTTTTATAGGAAATTTTTTAAAAATTTCCTATTTTTATAGGAAATTTTTTAAAAATTTCCTATTTTCATAGGAAATTTTTTAAAAATTTCCTATTTTCATAGAAAAGTTTTCAAAATTTTCCTATTTTTATAGGAAATTTTTCAAAAATATACATATTTTGATAGGAAACTTTTCAAATATTTCTTATTTTTATAGGAAACTTTCGAAAAATTTCCTAGTTTTATAAGAAAATTTTCAAAAATTTCCTTTTTTTATAGAAAAATTTTCAAAAATTTCCTATTTTTATAGAAAATTTTTCAAAAATTTCCTATTTTTGTTGGAAACTTTTCAAAAATTTCCTATTTTTATAGAAAACTTTTCAAAAATTTCCTATTTTTATATTGAAGCTTTAAAAAATTATTTATTTTTATATTCAAATTTTCAAAAATTTTAGGAAATTTTTTAAAAGTTTCCTATTTTTAAAGGAAATTTTTAAAAATTTTTAAAAGTTTCCTATTTTTAAAGGAAATTTTTAAAAATTTCTTATTTTTATAAGAAATTTTTCAAAAAAAAATTTAAAAGTTTTTTTATTTTTATAAGAACTGTTTCAAAAATTTCCTATTTTTATAGGAAATATTTAAAAAAATTTCCACTTTTATAGGAAATTTTTCAAAAAATTTCCATTTTTATAGGAAACTTTTCAAAAAATTTCCATTTTTATAGGAAATTTTGCAAAAGCTTAATATTTTTATAGGAAATTTTTTAAAAATTTCCTATTTTTTTAGGAATTTTTAAAAAAATGAGCGTTTGTGTGCCTTAAGTTTCTCTCATTGGATGATCATTTCCATTAGTTGTTTCCGAATTAGAGTAAAAGCCTTCCTTTTTTATGAGACTTTTGGAAATGATCAGACTGTAGCATGTAACGGTGTCAAAATTTTAATATTTTACTAGTTGTGTGTTATTCTAATGGCATTAGCATGCATATTGGTCCAGCTTCTTGCTCGTCGGCTAATGGGGGAATCTTAAGCCATTATGACAACTTGTGTAATTGGGCTACATAATTATTTTAATATTTTGCATGCTAAATAAATAAAGGAAAAGGAAATGAGTGTTTGAGATAAGAAAACAGGAAAAAGCAACAGGAAAGGAATCTAATACAAATGTTTATTATGGTGACTTTATGAGTGTCAGATGGTATCACTCTTGTTCGCCCTCCCATCCATGATCAGGTTCACGAAAATCCGATTGATTATTCTTAACATGATCCCAAAAAAAATCTACCTACCCACTAGGAAACTCGAAAATCAAAAATCGGAGTATTTAGAATTTCATTTTAAAAGAATAATTTATTCCAAAATAAACTTAAAATTTTAGGTATTAAATTAAAACTATATTTCGAAACAAATGAAATGTTGATAATAACAAAAGAAATTTCATTGAAAAAGTTTGGAAAGGGAATCTTAAAATTAAAATTCTAAGGGAAATATAAAATTTTGATATATAAAAAAAATATTATAAATTTTAACAAAATTAAACATCAGCTTAATAATTCCAATTTACTTTAAGATACATTTTAAAATAAAAAACTGATTTTTCTTTTCTAAATAAATAATTAAATACAATAAAAAATACCCCAGTAGAAATTCCAAGGAATATTCACCAGCGTAGGTAGAAAAATTATTATTTTAAAATTTATTTTTAATTGAAAACCCGAGAAGAATAAAATTTAAAATGCAAGAATAAAAATTCATATAATTGAAAATAATCGTTTAGGGAAATTATAAAAAAATACTAAATGCGAAAAATAAATTTTCATTTCAATAAAAAAAAATTGTTACATGTTCCATGGAGTGACCCATATGCCAAAATCTTCTTGTAAAGTTCAATGAACTCAAATTACAATTTTTATTTGATGTAAAAAAATCCCGTTAAATAATTAAAAATTTAATAATTAACTACGTTTTCGCGAATCATACAGTCTTTCGATAAATTTTTTTGGAAGTATTTGGTATCGTTGTAAATCTTTTTTCAACGCCTTGTCGAATATTTAAAAATTTTTGGTATATAATTTATAGATTTTACTAAACTTCTATTTGCAACTTTTATATTTAACAGAAATCAAATTAACATTATATAAAAATAACTGTTAAATGCTAGTTAACATTTTAGTGTTAATTAACATTAATGTTAAACGTGTAACATTAATGTTAAATGTTAACATTAATGAACTCGCAAAATTTACTCTCTTGCAAACAACATGTTGTAAGCGGTTGCAAGTAAAAATTTAGGCATTAATTTATTATCGAAATACAAATACAAGTGTAAAACTTACTTGGTATTAGTGGTCCATCGATGAAAGTATACTTTCTTCACAGGAACTCCAGTTACCACAATATGAAAAGTAGAGGTTATAAATTATATCCAAAAATTTACAGACTATTCTGATTTAAACCTTATTATGTATAAATGAAAGATATAAATTAATTGAATCAAAATATTTTTAAAATATTTACTGTTAGAGTTTCGGGTGTTTGGGTATTTCAATAACGTTTTTGGTTGTTAGGACGTTTCTTTTGTAATCATGTCGCACTCTCTCTGGATGTTATAAATTTGTTAATTACATCAAATATATTTTTATATGTGATATTGTATATACATTTTAAAGTTAATTTATCACACAATAATTTCTCTCAAAACAAATATTTTTATTATTTTTAATTATTGTCTTCGCATTTTTCTGTTTGTTTTAATTCTTGCATTTATAAATTTATTCGACCAAGTCTGCGCGGTTAGAATTAATATATTAATATATATAATAATTACAAAATTTGGAAAATATTAAAAAAAAAATAAGGAGATTTCGCGGTGAATCAAAACATCAGCAAGAGGATATTGAAATTAAGTTATAAATTATAAGTTCAATTAGTCTTTGTTGTACTTATAAAAATTTTAATTATTTAGACAAATTGATTTTTGAAAACTTGTGGTGGTACATAAATATTTAATAAAAAAAAGCTGTGACACTGGCAGATTGAAATCAATATTTCTTTTGTGCTTAAATTTTTGGTTATTACGGATTTTTTTCTTAAACGTTTTAAGTAAAATTTACAACTTGAACTTTGGTTTGTGCAATATGATTTTAGTTTTAATTTTTAAGAGTTTTTTTTTTATATTTTATTTTTAATTTTTAATAGTTTTTAGATTTTATGTTTTAGATTGGATCACTTATGTTTTGGCCTTATTTTAGAAATTCTGATGTGGCAGTAACTTTAGAAATGTTGATGATCTGTCTGGTAGTCTGATGAAGTAGATTCTGGTGATTTTGTTTTCAGGACTTTTCCTTTAGGTTTCCCGTGCCCATGGACGATGTTTCTCTTTTGGCTAATGTTCGGGATTTGGAAGAGATGAATGAAATGTAGAACGTTGCTCTTAGATCGAAACGGGATAAGGCCAAAAGTTGGAGTCTCCGTGAAAAATCTAACCTCACTTTGCAAATAACAGATGAAGGTGTTTTTTTCTTTTTTTTTTTTTGCAGTAAAGTTGAGAATTTTAAATATTAACAAATAAAGTTTAATATTTAACTGCACAAAATTTAAAGATTTTATTTTTTTTTTTTTTTTAAATGAATATTTTTAGAGTTTGTTTCTTTTTTTTTTTTTTTAATGTCAAAACTTTAAATGAATTGTAAGCAAAAGAATAAAAAAGAACAACTTTTTGCCAAATCTCCGCTTATATACCCCAAAAACTTCTGGAATTTTGTACATTTTTATTGCAATAGCCAATTTGCTAATTCCAGAATTAAATTGGAGTTGCCATATCCTTACTTGAAATGCTTGAATAAAAGCACAATGGGGCGAGTGACAAAATAAAACAGTATATAATGGAAAATTACTTTTATATAAAAAAATCAGTAAAATCAATGATTCAAAGTGTCAGAAATTAAAAATTTATTATTTTAAACACTGCAAATATTTAAGTATTGTTTCAAGGGTAATTTTTAATATATTAGTAGCAAACATTATGAAAATATTTTGAAATCGAAACTATTCGATACAAGCGCCACTACAATTTCCCCCAGCCAAAATCAGATTTGGGGGTTACACAAAACTGATACCGCTTGTAACGAAAAATTAGGGAATTCTATTGCCGAATATCTTTTGCATGATACCTTCCAACCAAACGTCCATTTAGATCCTCAAGCTCATAGTAACACGTTCCAATTTTACTCCGGACTCTGGCTTTCACGAATTGTGGTGCTAGCTTAGCATTGTAACCTTTCTCGAAACTACTTTGCCGAAAGTTACGACGGAAAACTTCTTGACCGATTATATAGTCCACTGGTCTGGATCGCAAATTATAGGTCCTTTCGTTACGCTCATATTGCTTGTTCATACATTTGGCGGCTCTGGCACGAATTATATCGAATGAATCTTCTCGGTTAAATTTTACGGATCTATCATCAATCATATTTAAATTTCTTAACAAGGGATATGTTTTACCATTGGTAATCATATGCTGTCCGAAAGCCATGTAATAGGGTGAAGTACCTATGGAAGCATGCACAGCTGAGCGTAAAGCACAACCAATGCTGCTTAGATATTCATCCCAATTACTTTGGTCGTGTTTTATATAGGCCCTAATTGCAGCTAGCACAGAACGATTAACGCGTTCAGATGCATTAGCTTGGGGCGAATATACAGCGGTAAATATATGATTGATTGAATAATTTTTTAATAAATCAGCAAACTTTTTAGATTTAAATTGAGCACCATTATCCGATACTATCGTTTCGGGAGTTCCAAAGGTATGCAACAAGTCTTCCTCTAAATATTTTAAAATCACGTCAGTTGTAAATTTTTTTATTGGTTTTAAAAAACAAAATTTTGAAAAATGATCAAGAACTATAAAAATTCCCACATTTCCAGACTTAGATCGCGGATACGGACCTAGGAAGTCAATATATAGTTTTTGGAAAAACCTGGAAGTTTCACTAGTCTTGCCCATCGGTGGTCTCATGACAAAATTTGGATGCTTTGAACCCTTACAAACATCACACGATTTTACGTATTCCTTCACATCATTAACAAGATTCGGCCAAAAATAAAAGCGCCGAATACGTTCTAGCATCTTGTTAATTCCGTTATGTGCCGATAAGTGGCTATCGTGAGCCTTCTGAAGGACGTCTCCTATTAACTCTCTTGGAACCCACAGCTTCCACGCGAGGTCATCCTGAGTTTGCTCACCAGTGCAGTGCTCTGTACGTCGGTATAAATACCCATCCAGAATTTTAAGATCAGGTGTTTTCTTAATATTTAGATTTATTCTACTAAGTAATTCCAAATAGCTAGTACTTTTAAAATACTCTGAATCTAAATCAATGAATAATCCAGAATTATCTAAAGCTGAAATTTCCGGGCCCAAAAGTTCGGACAAATCCTCCGTGTTGGTACGCGAAAGCGCATCAGGAACAACATTTTGACTACCCTTTCTGTGTTCAATTTTAAACGTAAACCCTTGAAGTTTCAAAGCCCATCTTGCCAAGCGTGAATTCAAGTCTGTTTGGGACATGAGCCACTTAAGTGAAGCATGATCAGTGATCACTGTGAACTCATGTCCTTCTACATATGCCCGAAACTTTTTAATGCTTAGCAGCGCTGCCAAACATTCCTGTTCGGTTACGGAATAATTTCGTTGGGCTTGGTTTAGTTTCTTTGACATAAAGGCAATTGGAAACTCTTCGTCCTCCGCAGTTTTCTGAACCAATACACTTCCTATACCAGTGTTACTCGCATCACAATGTATATAAAAAGGTTTTGTAAAATCTGGACTATGCAACACTGGAGCTGTGGTCAAGATGATCTTCAAATCTTCAAAAGCCTTTTGAGCTTCTTCATTCCAGCAAAATTTACGATTAGACTTTAACAAATTTGTTAAAGGAGTAGTCACAGAAGCGTAATTCCTGATGAACTTCCGGTACCACCCGGACATACCCAAAAATCTACGAATCTGCTTTACCGACCTTGGCACTGGGAAATCAACAATAGCAGATATTTTCTCAGGATCAGTCTGTATAACCCCATTTCCCACCAAATGACCAAGATAACGGACCTCTGTCACGCAAAACTTCGATTTTTCTACATTAATAGTTAAACCAGCTGTACGCATGGCCCTAGCAATTTCTCGCAATACCAGCAAATGCCTCTCGAATGTGTCTGATACGATAAGCAAGTCGTCCAGATACACGAACACCTCTGTTCTCAATGTTGCTGGTACCACTTTATCCATCAACCTTGACATGGTCTGAGGCGCATTACATAGGCCAAAAGGCATAACCTTGTAGTGGTACAAAGGGCGACCAGGAACCGAGAATGCCGTCTTATCTCTCGATGACTTGTCGAGAGGTATTTGCCAGAAGGCGTCCTTCAGATCGAGGCTCGTAATAAATTCTGCCTTTGGTAATCGAGATAAAATTCCGTCAATATTCGGCAGCGGGTAGGCATCCTTAACCGTTACTGAATTAACTTTTCTACTGTCGAGGCATAAACGTATTTTCCCTGGCTTTCTCACTAGTACAATGGGCGATGACCACGGGCTGTCTGATTCCTCAATCACGTCTAGATCCAACATCCGATCTAGTTCCGTATAAATCAATTTTTCGATAGCAGGGGAGACTGGAAAATGACGCTGTTTAATCGGTTGAGAGTTACCTACATCTATAAAATGTGAAATCACACTCGTACGACCCAAACCCTGTTTCGCAAACGAAGGAAATAAATTTATGGTTAAGTTTAGTTGTTGTTTTTGAAAATCTGTAAGAGGTTTTTGGTTGGCTACTTCAGAAATAGAATTGGATATTATACCAGAACGAAAGCTATTATCAATACCTGTGGGTAAAAGTTCAAATAAACGCCAAAAGTCAATACCGAGGTAAAGATCTTGGGATAAGTTAGGGACAATATATAAAACAATAGGTTTAGTGACACCTCGAAAAACTATATCCGTTTTAACGTAACCGAATACTGATTGCGTTTTGCCATCAGCCGTCTTAACTCCAGATCTTATTTTTTTAAAAATCTTATTTGAATTTAAAAACTCTTTTGCTGCACCTGCACCCAAACAGCTGACGGAAGCCCCTGTATCCAACAAACCAGTTAAGGTTTTGCCAAAAATATACACATCCGCATACGGTCTAATGTCATGTGGCTGATCGTATATCGTGCTTAAAAGGCTTCGCCTAGTATGCTTTACTGAGCGCCAAAAATTTTTAATTCGTTCGGTTGAGCGTTTTTGTTTATTTGAAATTGGTTTTGAGTCAAATATTTCAGCACGTTTTGCGTTATACTCAGCTAAACGAATGTGAAACGGCTTGAAATAAGTTGGTGGTATTTTACTAATGATGCAATTACTTGAAGTGCTACTATTGTTAGATGGAATGTTGTTAGGGAAGATGTTTTCCGTATTTGGAGTATCGATTCGGGATCTTGTATTTAAAGATTTTTGATTATTAGAAAAAATGGTATAATTTGGTATATTATTTTTTGTAGAATTAGGAAGTTCATTTATATTGGCTTTAGTTATGCCAGATGATAAGCTGTTTAGTCTGTGTTGGTGCTGGTCGAATGTGTTTGTCTGTGTGCACTTTTCTGTGCACAAGCCTTTGAGTTTTTTGAAGAATTGCAGTCTGGACACTGTGGCTTATAAACATTAACTGCACCACACCCATAGCAAAATATGCGTCTATCTTTTAGGCAATCCTGGTAGCGATGACCAGGTTGTCTGCAGTTCCAGCAAATCAAGGCAATGGCTGACAGCTCTTCATCAGGAGGAGAGTCACCATCATTTTCAAATTCACTAACGTACTTCCGATTCAAAGGCTTTTGAAAAGTTTGTCTGCGACCCATATCTTGTAAAAAGAATTCGCGCCTCCTACAAATATCTCGCAGCTCCGAAACTTTTTCTATCTTTATATTTAAAATTTCATGCTGAATTTCAGCTAACAGATTCCTACGTAGTATTTCTACAAGCACTTTCTCAGATAATGGTTCTGTCAACCGATCTGCAATGTCAATTATAGCCTCATAAAAAGTATCGAAAGTTTCACAGGACTTTTGCTTTCGATCACGAATCATTTCGCGGAAGTCCACATCAGTTCTGGAGTCCTTATACTGATTACGTAAGGCTGCACATAATTCTGGCCATCTAATTTGAGGTACAGTTTGATGGTACCTCCAGAACCAGTCATTTGCTTTTCCCTCGAATAATGTAGAAATGTGATCACAAAGCAGATTAAAATTCCCACTTAATGTTTGCTTAGTTAGGGCTCTTACTCGGTATATAAAATTTTCCACAGATATGCCTTTTGCATCACCAGAAAACCTAACTTTCCAATTATAAATAATTTGACCGATTCTATCAGGCCTAAAAGACACTTCAGATAAAGTTGAAGTTTGATTTTGTTGAACAGAATTATTGGCGTTACTCCTTTGACCGCTCGGTGGTAACCCCAGAAGTTGTTCTAGCGTTTGTTGCTCAACATCAGGAAGAGATCTCATCTGGACATTGGTGGTAGAAGTTAGAGAAGCATTGTTTGGTCCTTCATTGGAATTTGGTTTCACGAAAAGACTCAAGCGCCGAAATCCTTCTTCAATATTTCTCTCCACAAGACTGGTAAGAGTTTGGCTAAGGTTGGTTACAATTTCAGTATGCTGGGCATTGACCGCGGCTGCCACTAAAGCTCTTATTTGATCATCCTGATTGTGAGATGCCTCTGACGTTACGGATGTATTTACTTGCTTGGCACCTTGGGAAGTTATAGGATTTTCAGGAGTACCTTGACCTGCAGTTCTAATGTCATCGAAATTTAAGGCTACTTGAGTTTGCGACCGAGTTCTCCTAACTGATGGCAAAGAAAGGGGATTTGGTATCGGTGTTGTTGGAATTACTGGTGCTGACACGACCAATTTGTTTTTGCAACTGGGACATATGCTATTGGTTTTTGCACATTTGTGAAAACAGGATTTGTGGAAGAAATGTCCACAAACAGTTTTAACGAGATATGAAGAATCTGTTATGGCGGAACTACACCCTACACAAAGAGGCAAACCTCCATTAAAAGGATCATCAACCCCGTCACCCATCATCGTAAGGAAAAATAAAAAAATTCAATATTAAAAATCTATACAAAAAAAAAAAGTTTTCTGTGTAATAAAAACTATCCGTAAATATCCACATAAAAAAAGAAATTTTAGGACTCACCTAATTTTTGGTATTATACCTAAATTTAAAGTTTTGCTATTATTGAATTAATCAATTTGAACAAAATTATGAATTTTTGATTGATAATCGAAATTTTAGGATTTAAATTTGTGTTAATCTGAATAAATCAAAACAATAATTAAAACTTTAGTTTCCAAAAAAAATAGATTAGTTTTTTGATTTCCAAGCTCCATTATGGGTAGGCTAAAAATATGTATAAGTCATAAAACAAAAGTGTATTAGATAATAAGATCAAGTAAAGCTAATTGAATATGAAAAAAAAAGTTAAGCGCATTTGGTACTATTTTGTGTTTTCTACAAAAAGTAATTTCCAATTGCACAAGCAGATAGTGTTTGTTAGGAAGAGATTTTACTTTTATTTTTAACATCCGGTCTTTGTTTTATAATCTAGAAAAACAAAGCATTTCCGATATGTTAACAAAGAAATAATTTGTTGTAGAAAAATGCGTAATAATGTTGGTAAACTTTCTAACAAGAGTAAAATGTTAATTCCAACAGTGCTATAACATTTTGGTTAAGAAAAGTTAAAAAGAAAAAAAATACAGGAAATTGAATCGAAAATGAAAATTTTTATTTGAAATATCTGAGGCACACTATATCACTTAACGATGTAAGATGTTAGGATTTATATTATTTACTTTGTGAAAGTGTGGCCCCACGTTGGGCGCCAAAAATAATTATCTGTAGCATGTAACGGTGTCAAAATTTTAATATTTTACTAGTTGTGTGTTATTCTAATGGCATTAGCATGCATATTGGTCCAGCTTCTTGCTCGTCGGCTAATGGGGGAATCTTAAGCCATTATGACAACTTGTGTAATTGGGCTACATAATTATTTTAATATTTTGCATGCTAAATAAATAAAGGAAAAGGAAATGAGTGTTTGAGATAAGAAAACAGGAAAAAGCAACAGGAAAGGAATCTAATACAAATGTTTATTATGGTGACTTTATGAGTGTCAGATGGTATCACTCTTGTTCGCCCTCCCATCCATGATCAGGTTCACGAAAATCCGATTGATTATTCTTAACATGATCCCAAAAAAAATCTACCTACCCACTAGGAAACTCGAAAATCAAAAATCGGAGTATTTAGAATTTCATTTTAAAAGAATAATTTATTCCAAAATAAACTTAAAATTTTAGGTATTAAATTAAAACTATATTTCGAAACAAATGAAATGTTGATAATAACAAAAGAAATTTCATTGAAAAAGTTTGGAAAGGGAATCTTAAAATTAAAATTCTAAGGGAAATATAAAATTTTGATATATAAAAAAAATATTATAAATTTTAACAAAATTAAACATCAGCTTAATAATTCCAATTTACTTTAAGATACATTTTAAAATAAAAAACTGATTTTTCTTTTCTAAATAAATAATTAAATACAATAAAAAATACCCCAGTAGAAATTCCAAGGAATATTCACCAGCGTAGGTAGAAAAATTATTATTTTAAAATTTATTTTTAATTGAAAACCCGAGAAGAATAAAATTTAAAATGCAAGAATAAAAATTCATATAATTGAAAATAATCGTTTAGGGAAATTATAAAAAATACTAAATGCGAAAAATAAATTTTCATTTCAATAAAAAAAAATTGTTACATGTTCCATGGAGTGACCCATATGCCAAAATCTTCTTGTAAAGTTCAATGAACTCAAATTACAATTTTTATTTGATGTAAAAAAATCCCGTTAAATAATTAAAAATTTAATAATTAACTACGTTTTCGCGAATCATACAGTCTTTCGATAAATTTTTTTGGAAGTATTTGGTATCGTTGTAAATCTTTTTTCAACGCCTTGTCGAATATTTAAAAATTTTTGGTATATAATTTATAGATTTTACTAAACTTCTATTTGCAACTTTTATATTTAACAGAAATCAAATTAACATTATATAAAAATAACTGTTAAATGCTAGTTAACATTTTAGTGTTAATTAACATTAATGTTAAACGTGTAACATTAATGTTAAATGTTAACATTAATGAACTCGCAAAATTTACTCTCTTGCAAACAACATGTTGTAAGCGGTTGCAAGTAAAAATTTAGGCATTAATTTATTATCGAAATACAAATACAAGTGTAAAACTTACTTGGTATTAGTGGTCCATCGATGAAAGTATACTTTCTTCACAGGAACTCCAGTTACCACAATATGAAAAGTAGAGGTTATAAATTATATCCAAAAATTTACAGACTATTCTGATTTAAACCTTATTATGTATAAATGAAAGATATAAATTAATTGAATCAAAATATTTTTAAAATATTTACTGTTAGAGTTTCGGGTGTTTGGGTATTTCAATAACGTTTTTGGTTGTTAGGACGTTTCTTTTGTAATCATGTCGCACTCTCTCTGGATGTTATAAATTTGTTAATTACATCAAATATATTTTTATATGTGATATTGTATATACATTTTAAAGTTAATTTATCACACAATAATTTCTCTCAAAACAAATATTTTTATTATTTTTAATTATTGTCTTCGCATTTTTCTGTTTGTTTTAATTCTTGCATTTATAAATTTATTCGACCAAGTCTGCGCGGTTAGAATTAATATATTAATATATATAATAATTACAAAATTTGGAAAATATTAAAAAAAAAATAAGGAGATTTCGCGGTGAATCAAAACATCAGCAAGAGGATATTGAAATTAAGTTATAAATTATAAGTTCAATTAGTCTTTGTTGTACTTATAAAAATTTTAATTATTTAGACAAATTGATTTTTGAAAACTTGTGGTGGTACATAAATATTTAATAAAAAAAAGCTGTGACACTGGCAGATTGAAATCAATATTTCTTTTGTGCTTAAATTTTTGGTTATTACGGATTTTTTTCTTAAACGTTTTAAGTAAAATTTACAACTTGAACTTTGGTTTGTGCAATATGATTTTAGTTTTAATTTTTAAGAGTTTTTTTTTTATATTTTATTTTTAATTTTTAATAGTTTTTAGATTTTATGTTTTAGATTGGATCACTTATGTTTTGGCCTTATTTTAGAAATTCTGATGTGGCAGTAACTTTAGAAATGTTGATGATCTGTCTGGTAGTCTGATGAAGTAGATTCTGGTGATTTTGTTTTCAGGACTTTTCCTTTAGGTTTCCCGTGCCCATGGACGATGTTTCTCTTTTGGCTAATGTTCGGGATTTGGAAGAGATGAATGAAATGTAGAACGTTGCTCTTAGATCGAAACGGGATAAGGCCAAAAGTTGGAGTCTCCGTGAAAAATCTAACCTCACTTTGCAAATAACAGATGAAGGTGTTTTTTTCTTTTTTTTTTTTTGCAGTAAAGTTGAGAATTTTAAATATTAACAAATAAAGTTTAATATTTAACTGCACAAAATTTAAAGATTTTATTTTTTTTTTTTTTTAAATGAATATTTTTAGAGTTTGTTTCTTTTTTTTTTTTTTTTAATGTCAAAACTTTAAATGAATTGTAAGCAAAAGAATAAAAAAGAACAACTTTTTGCCAAATCTCCGCTTATATACCCCAAAAACTTCTGGAATTTTGTACATTTTTATTGCAATAGCCAATTTGCTAATTCCAGAATTAAATTGGAGTTGCCATATCCTTACTTGAAATGCTTGAATAAAAGCACAATGGGGCGAGTGACAAAATAAAACAGTATATAATGGAAAATTACTTTTATATAAAAAAATCAGTAAAATCAATGATTCAAAGTGTCAGAAATTAAAAATTTATTATTTTAAACACTGCAAATATTTAAGTATTGTTTCAAGGGTAATTTTTAATATATTAGTAGCAAACATTATGAAAATATTTTGAAATCGAAACTATTCGATACAAGCGCCACTACAAGACGGCAAGTCAATATAAATATTATAGAGTCTATGGTCAAACAAAAAATGTACAAAATTATTTTAAGGAATCATATATAATGATTGTAGAAATTACCAATGGAATGAAGAACTTAAATACTCCTTAACCTTTTAAGCCAACTTACTAAAAGTTACATAAAATATAAGAAAGAATATTACAAAAGCACTTGACATAATTTAAAAATATCACTCAAAATATCCCCTAACAAAAAAAAAACTAAATTCTTTAGTAGACATATTAAATTTATATATAAACATTAAAAATGGTCAAGAAAATTATTCGGCCGGTGGGGGAAAAATAAGCAGCTGAAACATAATACAAACGCTCAATATTAAGTATCATTTCAAGTACTAATTGTTGTGCGACAGAAGACAATAGACAATTCGACGGAACGTAAAATGAAACTATAAATACACAATAGAGAAGAGAATAATTGCTTTTTTGTTGTTATCCTGTTAAAGCAAATATGTCATGTGGAAAATTGTCTTAAAAAATTTAATCAACAAACATTTGTTAAAGGTTGAGTAAATTTGCCTTAGTTTTTGTCTTGTCTTGCGACTATTAATTTCCATGCTATTTCTAAGGCCCAGAAAAAGACTTTTAGTCATTTAAAGTTATGTCCTTTAAGGAATTTGCTTTAGTGTGAGTGGAAATGTGATTTTCTATTATAGTAAGAGTAAACTTTCGTTTGCAGTAAAACAAATTTCAGTTTCTTTTCTTTTATTTTAAATTTTATTATACTTATTTTCTTTTCTCTTCCTTGGCAGGAAATTAAATTTGGGTCATAATTTTAAGTTCACCTTTTGAAGAAAATAATTTAACTTATATTCAACATGTACCTGGGCTACCAAGGTTTTATTTAAAGCTTTCTTCATCTTCTTCTTAAACTTACCTCAAGATGTTGTTAGTGCTGTTGCTTTATATTGTGTTAAGTTTCTTATTTATGTTGCGGTTTTTGTGGCAGGTAGTTTTCTTAAAAGGAACTAAAACTGAGTCTTAAATATATCAACGCTCATTTTGTGTTAATTTGTTAGTAGTGGTCTAGTGTGGAAATTAAAACAGAAATGGGATCCTTTAAAAAGTGAAAGGTGCCAAGACTAGTATTTCAGAAGTTACTATCATTAAAGGACATTAAAAAACTATTTTTGAAGGACATTTAAAAAAATTACTCACAATTTCTTCACGCTTCCAACCAGCAACGCCGCGATTAGAAAACGTTGTCCTTCAACAATTTAAAGACCATTCCAATTATTTTTTTATGAATTATCTATATCCTTTATTCGAAACTGCTGAGCCAATTTTCGCTAAAGAATTTATACATTAATTAAGAATCCCAGGCTGTTGCTTTGTGGAAGAATATCTTCTTACGATTTTTGCCGCATAGACTCATACTTAAATTCTAAGCAAAAATTCATTTAAAGATTAGAATGTATTTTTATAGACAGTCTTACATACAACTTTTTTTATAGAAACAACATCTTTCCTAATTCCATTATATACGCAGTTCACTTTTTGTAAAAATTAGACATTTTTGAATAATTTCATATAAAAATAAGAAATTTAAAAAAAAATTCCTATAAAAATACGAAATTTTTGAAAAATTTCCAATAGAAATAAGAAATTTTTGAAAAATTACCCAAACTTTTGAAAAATTTCCTACAAAATTTCGAAATTTTTGAAAAATTTCCTATAAAAATAAGAAATTTTTGAAAAATAAGAAATTTTTCAAATTTCCTATAAAAATAGGAAACTTTTGAAAGATTTCGTATAAAACAAGAAAAAAAAAAGATTTTCTAAAAAAAATGAAAAAGTTTTGAAAAATTTCCTACAAAAATAAGAAGTTTTAGAAAAACTTCCTAAAAAAATCAGAAATTTTTAAAACATTTCCTATAAAAGTAAGAAATTTTTGAAAAATTTTCTATAAAAATAAGAAATTTTTGAAAAATTTCCTTTCCTATAAAAATAAGAAATTTTGAAAACTTTCCTGTAAAAATATGAAATTTTTAAAAAATTTCCTATAAAAATAAGAAATTTTTTAAAAATTTTCTTAAAAATAAGAATTTTTAAAAAAATTCCTATTAAAATAAGACACTTTTTAAAAATTTGCTATGAAAATAAGGAAATTTAAAAAATTTGCTATATAAATAAAAAAATTTAAAAAATCTCCTATAAACATATGAAATTTTTAAAAAATTTCCTATAATACAAATTTTTAAAAAACTTGCTATCCAAATGAGAAATGTTTGAAAAATTTCCTATGAAAATAAGAAATTAAAAAAAAAAAATTATATAAAAATAACAAATTTTTATATAAGAATAAAAAATTTTTAAAAAATTTCCGATAAAAATAAGAAATTTTTTATAATTTTTCTATAAATTTTTAGGAAAATTTTCTTATTTTTATAGGAAACTTTTCAAAAATGTATTATTCTTATATGAAATTTTCAAAAATTTCCTATTTTTTTATAAAATTTTTCAAAAATTTCTTATTTTAATAGGAAATTTTTCAAAAATTTCCTCTTTTTAAAAAAAAAAATTTAAAAAATTTCCTCTTTTTAATAGGAAATTTCCTATAAATTTAATTTCCTATTAAAAAGAGGAAATTTTTGAAATTTTTTTTAAAAAAGAGGAAATTTTTGAAAAATTTCCTATAAAAATAAGAAAATTTTGAAAAATTTTATAAAAATAAGAAATTTTTGAACAATTTTTTAAAAAAGAGGAAATTTTTGAAAATTTCATGTAAGAATAATACATTTTTGAAAAATTTCCTATAAAAATAAGAACTTTTTGAAAAATTTTTTATACAACTAGGACATTTTTGAAAAATTTCCTATAAAAATAAAAAATTTTTAAAAAATTTTCTGTAAAAGTAAGAATTTTTTTAAAAATTTCTTATAGAAATAAGAAATTTTTAAAAAAAATTTCTTATAAAAATAAGAAATTTTTGAAAATTTTCCTATAAAAATAAGAAATTTTTGAAAATTTTTCTGTAAAAAAAAGATATTTTCTAAAAATTTGCTTAATTTAATTTGCTTTTGAAAAATTTTCGAAAAAAAATCAAATTTTTGAAAAATTATAGAAATAGTAAATTTTTGAACAATTGTCCATAAGAATTGTCAATTTTAGAAAACTTTATAAAAAATTTCCTATTAATATAGGAAATTTTTGAAAAAATTCCTATAAAAGAAGGAAATTTTATAACAATTTCCTAAAAAAAAGTTACTATTTGAAAACATCCATTAAAAATAGTAAATTTTTGAAAAATTTTCTAAAAAAATTTAGAAATTTTTGAAAAATTTCCTATAAAAATAAGAAATTTTTTTAAATTTTCCTATAATAATAGTAAATTTTAAAAAAATTGTCCATATAAATAGTAAATTTTTGAAAAATTTTCAATCAAAATAGTAAATTTTTGAAAAAATGTCTATAGAAAGAGTAAATTTATGAAAATTTACTACAAAAAAGTAAATTTTTTAAAAGTTTGCTATGGAAATATGAAATTTTTGAAAAATTTACTATGCAAATAAGAAATTTTGAAAAATTTCCTATAAAAATAAGAAATTTTTGAAAAACGTCCTATAAAAATAAGAAATTTTTGAAAAATTTCTAAAAAAATAGTAAATTTTTGAAAAAAATTGCCATAAAAATAGGAAGGTTTTGAAAAAATTTCCATAATTTTTTTTTTGAAATTTGCTAAGAAAAAAGGAGCGTTTTGAAAATTTCCATTGAAATAGAAAATTTTTGAAAAACTGTCTAATAAAATTTAGAAATTTGTAAATTTTTGAAAAAATTGCTATAAAAATAGAAAAGTTTTGAAAAAATTTCTATAAAAATTTTTTTGAAATTTCCTAAAAAAAAGGAATGTTTTGAAAATTTTCATTAAAATGGAAAATTTTTGAAAAACTGCCTAATAAAATTTAGAAATTTGTTTAAATTTTCCTATGATTATAATAAATTATTAAAAATTTGTCTATATAAATAGTAAATTTTTGAAAATTTTCGTATAAAAATAGTAGATTTTTAAAAAATTTCTACAAATAAAGGAGATTTTTAAAAATTTTATATTAAAAAATGACTTTTTAAAAAAGTTCCTTCAAAAAATAAGAAAATTTTTTAAAATTTTCTATAAAAAAAATCGAAAAACTTCTTATAAAAATAAGAAATTTTTCAAAAATGTTCTATGAAGATTGGAATTTTTTTAAAAATTTCTAATAAAAATAGTACATTTTTGCAATAAGGCGTAGCCGCTCTAAAAATATACTAAAATTTGTGGCTGTAAATTATATAATCCGGAAAGTTAGTCCTATGGTAACCAAAACAATTAAATAATTTTGTAAGTATCTGTAGAATGCATATCGTTTTGTGTTAAGGTTGTACTCAACTGCTTTAATAATGAGACCAGAAAAGGGTCAATTTTAAAATAAATTTTAACAAATTAGTTAATTTTAAGAAACATAAATATTTTTGCTAAAATTAGACATATCTTCTATATAACCATACGAAAGACGTATGTATGTGACAAATTCTAAGTATATGACTAAAGAGTTATGTGGTTATGCTGCAGAAATTAGTGTGAGTAAATAAACGAATTATTTCTGCTTGAGGAAAACCCCAAAACTAACACACAAGACAAAGCCTCTGATGACAAACCAGAACAAATCACTAATACTTGCAAATTACTAAAATACATAGAAAAGAAAAAAAGTCTACATAAAATAGACACTAAAACAAAGACTAAAACATTTTAATAGGATATTTTTTGTTGCCTTAAATAAACGAGACAAAAATTGCCATAAGAAACCTTAAAATTAGTTTAACTGTATCTTTTTGAGTAGAAGTTTATTTTAATTAAAATTTTCAGCCATAAAAGCAAATATACTTTACATTCACTTCTTCTATTCCTTCTTTTTCCTTTTCACTTTCTTAGTTTTAATTATAAATTAAAATAACTAGAGAATTTGCAGTAAAACCTCATACTCATTCAATTCTACTTAAAATGTAAATATATTTTTTTGTAAATTTTAATTATATTTTTTATTATAAGTATTCTTTTCAATGTTCTTTTAACACAATTTAATAGGCTTTTGAAATAGAAATTATTATTTGTCTCAAGGTTGATTTTACTTTTATATTGAAATCACTTTTTCAGCTTTAGCGTTTTTTTTTTCAATTTCATGTTTGTGGACTTAATTTTTAATCTCCTTTCATTATATTTCAATGATTTTTAATATTTTCTATTGAACGGCTTATTTTATAATTCGTTATTGATTTTTTACCTGCACTCAATCATAACATGATTAATGACCTTAATTAATACAAGTTCTATGAAAAACTGTTAGTCTGGCTTTTATGTCAGACTAGGTCAGTTCTAAAAGAAATTTTTCAAAGATTCACTTTTTAAAGGAAATTTTTAAAAATTTGCTTAAAAGCATAATAAAGTCTTTTAGAATTTTTTTAAAAATCATACTAAAAAGTAAATTTTTTGAAAAAAAATTCTATAAAAATAGTAAATTTCCTATAAAGATTTGAATTTTTTAAAAATTTTTTTATAAAAGTAAGAAATATTTGAAAAATTTCCAATAAAAAGTAAGAAATTTTCGAAAAATTTCCGAGAAAAATAAGAAATTTATGAATAATAAATATAAATAAATATAAATAAATATATTTGTGACCTAGTGATATAAATAAAATAAATTTTTGAATAATTTCCTATAAGTAAAAGAAATTTTTGAAATTGTTTTTAAAAACTAAGAAATTTTTGAAAAATTTCCTATAAAAATATCAAATTTTTGGAAAATTTCCTATAAAAATAAGAATTTTTTGAAAAATTTCCTATAAAAATAAGAAATTTTTAAAAAATTTCCTATAAAAACAAGAAATTTTTGAAGAATTTCCTATAAAAATAAGAAATTTTTGAAAAATTTCCTATAAAAATAAGAAATTATTGAATATTTAATATAAAAATAAGAAACTTTTGAAAATTTTCCTATAAAAATTAGAAATTTTTGAAAATTTTCTTATGAAAATAAGAAATTTTTAAAAAGTTTCCTGAAAAATAAGAAATTTTTGAAAAATTTCCTATAAAAATAAGAAAATTTTGAAAAATTTCCTATAAAAATAAGAAACTTTGAAAAATTTTATATAAAAATAAGAAATTTTTTAGAATTTACTATAAATTTTTGAAAAATTTTGTTATAAAAATAAAAAATTTTGAAAAATTTCCTATAAAAATATAATTTTTTAAAAATCTTCCTACAATAATAAGAAAGTTTTGAAAAATTTTATGCAAAAATAAGAAATTTTTGAAAAATTTCTTGTAAGATAAGAAACTTTTGAAAAATTCCTTGTAAATATAAGAAATTTTTGAAAAATTTCTTGTAAAAATAAGAAATTTAAAAAAATAATTTCTTGTAAATAAAAGAAATTTTTGAAAAATTTCTTGTAAAAAAAAGAAATTTTATAAAAATAATAACTTTTTAAAAATTTTCTTAAAAAAATTGGAACTTTTAAAAAATTTCTAATATCTTTTTAAAAAATTTCTTATAAAAATTAGAAATTTTTTAAAAATTTCTTTAAAAAAATAAGAAACTTTTGAAAAATTTTCCCATAAAAATAAGAAATTTTTTTTACAAACTTCCTGTAAAAATAATAAATTTTTGAAAAATTTCTTGTAAAAATAAGAAATTTTTGAAAAATTTCCTATAAAAATAAGAAATTTTTGACAAATTTCATATAAAAACTATAATTTTTTTTTAAAATTTCCTAAAAAAACAGAAATTTTTAAAAATTTCGTATAAAAAGAAGAATTTTTTGAAAAATTTTCAATTAAAGTAAGAAATTCTTTAAACTTTTTTATAAAAATAAGGAATTTTTAAAAAGTTTCCTATAAAAATAAGAAATTTTTTGAAAATTTCTTATAAAAATAAGGAATTTTTGAAAAATTTTCTAAATAAAAAAAATTTTTTGAAAAATTTCCTATAAAATTAAGAAATTTTAAAAAATTTCCTATAAAAATAAAAAAAAATTCCTATAAAAATAAGAAATTTTTGAAAAATTTCTCATACAAATGAGAAACTTTGAAAAATTTCCTATATAAGTAAGAAATTTTTGAAAAATTTCCATTAAAAATTAGAAGTTTTTGAAAAATTTCCTATAAAACTAAGAAATTGTTGAAAAAGTTTCTATAAAAATAATAAATTTTTGAAAAATTTTCTATAAAAATAAGAAATTTTTTAAAAATTTCTAATACAAATAAGAGTTTTTATAAAATTTACTATAAAAATATTAAATTTTGGATAAATTTTCTAAAAAGTAGAAAATTTTTTAAAAATTTCTTATAAATGTAGTGAACTTTTAAAAGTTTCTTAATAAAATAGTAAATTTTTGAAAAGTTGCCTATAAAAATAGGAAATTTTTGAAAAAATCCTTTAAAAAATATTAAGTTTTCAAAAATTTCTAATAAAAATAGGAAATTTTTTAAAAATTTCCAATAAAAATAGGAAAATTTTTAAAAATTTACTACAAAAATAGAAATTTTTAACAAATTTCCTATAAAAATAGTAATTTTTTGAAAAATTTCCTATAAAAATAGAAAATTTTTTAAAAATTTCGTATAAAAATAGGAAATTTTTTAAATATTTCCTATAAAAATAATAAATTTTTGAAAAATTTCCTTTAAAAATAATAAATTTTTGAAAAATTTCTTACAAAAATAGGAAATTTTTTAAATATTTCCTATAAAAATGGTAAATTTTTGAAAAAATTCCTATAAATATAGTAAATTTTTGAAGATTGGATTATAAAAATAGTAATTTTCTGGAAAATTTCCTATAAAAATGGTAAATTTTTTGAAAAATTTCCTGTAAAATAGTAAATTTTTGAAAAATTTTCTATAAAAATAGTAAATTTTTGAAAAATTTCCTATAAAAATAGTAAATTTTTGAAAAATTTTCTATAAAAATAATAAATTTTTGAAAACTTTCCTATAAAAATAATAAATTTTTGAAAAATTTCCTATTAAGATATTAAATTTTTGACAAATTTATTATAAAAATAGTAAATTTTTTAAAAATTTACTATAAAAAGAGTTAATTTTTTTTTTAAACTTCCTATAAATTTCTGAAAATTTTCCTATAAAAATAGTAAATTTCTGAAAAAATTCGTATAAAAATACGAAAATTTAAAATTTTTTTTTATCAAAATAGTAAATTTTTGAAAGATTCACTATTAAAATATAAAATTTTTAAAAAATTTCCTATAGAATCATAAAATTTTTGAAAATTTCTGGATTTTGTTCCAGAATTAGAGTTACATATAGTTTCAGTTTTTTTATATGTATCACAATTTTACATTGCAGGTTAACATTTAGCGCAACTTCAAATTCACTTTTATATCATATAGCGTAATATTGGGTTGTTAGTTATTTATTGCTTTTCATAAAAATCGCTTCATCCACATAAATAATTGTTTATTTATAAATATTTTTTGTTATCCTGATATTTACAAATTGCAGTTATAATCGGTTTTACCACATGCGTAACTTAAATATACTGATATCTGTGAAGGTATGTAGTATAAACATTTATATAAGCAAAATGCTTCCAATTACCCAAAGGAAATAAGTAAATAAATTAAAAAATATATATTTATTATAATTCCTGATTTCAAATGAATGATAAATTATGTTAAATAAATGTATAAGTTTACTATTATTATAGTAAAATTTCCCTGACGCATTATTATTCAATAGATTTCTGGTATTACTAATATTTGTCCTGTGGTGGGGAGGAAGTTTGCAGACATACGGACGTAGCTCTCGATGTATATCGAGGAGTTAACCATTTATATCTGTATTTGTTGTGAGTATGTGGAGCATTGTGCATGTGTATATGTGTGTTTAGTTGTAAACTGTAGTATGTAATTAATTAAATTATGATATATAACCATATTTTATATTTAATACTATTTGAGAAAGGGCTGAGATCAATTAAGCTGGTAATTTTTTAGTATATTCATAAGAAATTTTTAAAAAATTCTTATTTTTATAAAAAATTTTTCAATAATTTCTTATTTTTATAGGAAATTAAAAAAAATCTTATTTTTATAGAAAAATTTTCAAAAATTTTTTATCTTTATAGGAAATTTTTCAAAAATTTCCTATTTTTATAGCAACTTTTTCAAAAATTTCTTATTATTATAGAAAATTTTTCAAAAATATTTTATTTATATAGGAAATTTTTCAAAATTTTTTTTATTTTTTTAGGAAATTTTTCAAAAATTTCGTATATTTATATAAAATTTTTTCAAAAAATTTCTTACAGTCCTTTGTTATATATAAACCTATTTGTAATAACTCAATCCTATCTATCATAAACTTTGCTGTATATGAGTTTTTGCATACAGATTCATAGTTTTAGTTATATAACAATCTTATAACTATCATAAAAAGTTTTATTATACCATACCATCCCCACCCTTAGGACCCCTTCTTTTATTGTGTGGGCATCTGGCTTTGTTTTTGTTATTTCCGTTTCCTGTTCTAATTTTAGTTTGTTTTTCTGTGGTGCTGATTCTCTTATCAATTTTAGTCTTTAATTAAATTGCCTGTATCGTTTATCCATTTAAAAGATAATAAGTGGAGAAGGCGAGTAAGGATAGAACATGTGTGTGTGCGTGTGTGTCTATGACCAATACCAGTATTTATGTCATAAATTAGGATTTGTTAGGGATATTTTGTTCCGGGGCTCCTAGTGACCGGAGGAATGTATAGTTTTATTTGAACACAAGAAAAAGTTCTTAAAATTAAATTGGAATTTATGGTCGAAACCAGAAAATTATTAAAGTTTTGTTAGAGGTTAAAGTTTTGTGTAAATTTGGTATTCAAAAGGATAAATTAGAAGAAATTTATGGTTAGAGGAAAAATTTAAAGTTCTGAAAATTTTCTTAAAAATATTTACTTTAAAATGTAGAGAAAAAAAATCTATTTCAAAAAAGAGCTTCAATTTAAATATTTATTTTTATATTAAGTTTTTCAAACGTTTTTCATTGTATAAGAAAATTTTTCAAAAATTTCTTAGTTTTATTAATGATTGTCTTAAAGTTTCTTATTTTTATAGCAAATTTTTTTCTTTTATAAAAATTTTCCAAAAATTTCTTAATTTATATAAAATTTTTCAAAAAATTCTTTTTATAGGAAATTTTTCAAAATTTTCTTATTTTAATAGGAAAATTATCACAAATTTTTTATTTTCATAGGTAATTTTTCAAAATTTTCTTAATTTTATTGAAAATTTTCAAAAACTTCTTATTTTTATAGGAAATTTTTCAAAAATTTCTTATTTTTATAGAAAATTTTAAAAAAATATATTATTTTTATAGAACATTTTTCAAAAATTTCTTATTTTAATGGGAAGTTTTTCAAACAACTTTTATTTTTAATGAAAATTCTTCAAAAATCTTTTATTTTCATAGCAAATTTTTCAAAAATTTCTTATTTTTATAAAAACTTTTTAAAAATTTCTTATTTTTTTGGAAATTTTTCAAAAATTCTTATTTTTATGAAATTTAATTTTTTTTTTTTTTTTTGTAGAAAATTTTCAAAAACTTTTTATTTTTATAGGAAATTTTTCAAAAATTTCTTTTAATGGGAAGTTTTTCAAACAGCTTTTATTTTCAATGGAAATTTTTAAAAAAATTTTTATTTTTATAGGAAATTTAAAAAAAAATTTTATATCTGTAGGAGTTTTCAAAAATTTCTTATTTTTATAGGAAATTTTTCTACAATTTCTCATTTTTATAGTAAATTTTTAAAAAACTTCTTTTTTTTATAGGATATTTAAAAAACTCTTATTTTTATACGAAATTTCTTAAAATTTTCTTATTTTTATTGAAAATTTTCAAAAACTTCTTATTTTTATAGGAAATTTTTCAAAAATTTCTTATTTTTACAGAAAATTTTTCAAAAATTTCTTATATTTATAGGATTTTTTTTTTTAAAGATTTTTTATTTTTATAAAAAATTTTTCAATAATTTCTTATTTTGATAGGGAGTTTTTTTTAAATTTCTTATTTTGCAAGGATGTTTTTTTTTTTAATTTCTTATTTTTATAGGAAATTTTTTAATTTTTTTTATTTCTAAAGAAAATTTTTCAAAAATTTCTTATTTTTATAGGAAATTTTTTTTAAAAATTTCTTATCTTTTTGGGAAATTTAATTAAAATTTTTAATTTAATTTTTTTTTTTTTGATTTTGATAGTAAATTTTTGAAAACTTTTATAATTTTAAAGGAAATTTTTAAAAAAATTTCCTACTTTTATAGAAAATTTTTTTAAATTTCCTATTTTGATAGAAAAATTTTAAAAATTTTCCATTTTTATAGGAAGATTTTAAAAATTTCCTATTTTTATAGGAAAATTTTAAAAATTTCCTATTTTTATAGGAAAATTTTAAAAATTTCCTTTATGTATAAGGAATTTTTTAAAATTTTATTTTTTTTTATAGAAAATTTTTCAAAAATTTCTTATTTATAGGGAAAGTGTTTTAAAAACTTCATATTTTTATAGAGCATTTAAAAGTTTATTATTTTTATAAAAATAGTAAATTTTTAAAAAATTTCCTATAAAAATAGTAAATTTTTGAAAAATTTCCTATAAAAATAGTAAATTTTTAAAAAATTTCCTATAAAAATAGTACATTTTTGAAAAATTTCCTATAAAAATAGTAAATTTTTGAAAAATTTCCTATAAAAATAGTAAATTTTTGAAAAATTTCCTATAAAAATAGGAAATTTTTGAAAAATTTCCCATAAAAATAGGAAATTTAAAAAAAAAATTCCTATAAAAATAGGAAATTTTTGAAAAAATTCCTATAAAAATAGGAAATTTTTGAAAAATTTCCTATAAAAATAGGAAATTTTTGAAAAATTTCCTATAAAAATAGGAAATTTTTGAAAAATTTCCTATAAAAATAGGAAATTTTTGAAAAATTTCCTATAAAAATAGGAAATTTTTGAAAAATTTCCTATAAAAATAGGAAATTTTTGAAAAATTTCCTATAAAAATAGGAAATTTTTGAAAAATTTCCTATAAAAATAGGAAATTTTTGAAAAATTTCCTATAAAAATAGGAAATTTTTGAAAAATTTCCTATAAAAATAGGAAATTTTTGAAAAATTTCCTATAAAAATAGGAAATTTTTGAAAAATTTCCTATAAAAATAGGAAATTTTTGAAAAATTTCCTATAAAAATATGAAATTTTTGAAAAATTTCCTATAAAAATATGAAATTTTTGAAAAATTTCCTATAAAAATATGAAATTTTTGAAAAATTTCCTATAAAAATAGGAAATTTTTGAAAAATTTCCTATAAAAATAGGAAATTTTTGAAAAATTTCCTATAAAAATAGGAAATTTTTGAAAAATTTCCTATAAAAATAGGAAATTTTTGAAAAATTTCCTATAAAAATAGGAAATTTTTGAAAAATTTCCTATAAAAATAGGAAATTTTTGAAAAATTTCCTATAAAAATAGGAAATTTTTAAAAAATTTCCTATAAAAATAGGAAATTTTTGAAAAATTTCCTATAAAAATAGTAAATTTTTGAAAAATTTCTATAAAAATAGGAAATTTTTGAAAAATTTCCTATAAAAATAGGAAATTTTTGAAAAATTTCCTATAAAAATAGGAAATTTTTGAAAAATTTCCTATAAAAATAGGAAATTTTTGAAAAATTTCCTATAAAAATAGGAAATTTTTGAAAAATTTCCTATAAAAATAGGAAATTTTTGAAAAATTTCCTATAAAAATAGGAAATTTTTGAAAAATTTCCTATAAAAATAGGAAATTTTTGAAAAATTTCCTATAAAAATAGGAAATTTTTGAAAAATTTCCTATAAAAATAGGAAATTTTTGAAAAATTTCCTATAAAAATAGGAAATTTTTGAAAAATTTCCTATAAAAATAGGAAATTTTTGAAAAATTTCCTATAAAAATAGGAAATTTTTGAAAAATTTCCTATAAAAATAGGAAATTTTTGAAAAATTTCCTATAAAAATAGGAAATTTTTGAAAAATTTCCTATAAAAATAGGAAATTTTTGAAAAATTTCCTATAAAAATAGGAAATTTTTGAAAAATTTCCTATAAAAATAGGAAATTTTTGAAAAATTTCCTATAAAAATAGGAAATTTTTGAAAAATTTCCTATAAAAATAGTAAATTTTTGAAAAATTTCCTATAAATAGTAAATTTTTGAAAAATTTCCTATAAAAATTTAATTTTTGAAAAAAGTTTTTTTTTTAATTCTTATTTTTATATGAAAATTTTTAAAAACTCATATTTTTATAAGATATTTTTCAAAAATTTCTCATTTTTATAGGAGATGTTTCAAATATTTATAATTTTTATGGGAAATTTTTCAAAAACTTATTATTTTTATAGCAAATTTTTTAAAAATGTCTTATAATAAATTTTTTTTTAAATTTATTATTATAATAAGGACATTTTTTAATTTTTTTTTTATTTTTATATGAGTTTTAAAAAATTCCTTACTTTTCTAGGAATTTTCTTTAAATTTCTTATTTTTATAGCAAATTTTTGTAAATTTTCTATTTTTATAGAAAATGTTCCAAAAATTTCTATAGTTATATGAATATTTTCAAAAATTTCTTATTTTAATAGGAAATTTTTCAAAAATTTATTATTTTTACAGGAAAATTTTCAAAACTTTCTTATTTGGCTAGGAATTTTTCAAAAATTTCTTATTTTAATAGGAATTTTTTTTTTAATTTCTTATTTTTTTAGGATATTTATCAAAAATTTCTTAATTTTATAGGAAATTTTCCAAAAATTTCTTATTTCTACAAGAAATTTTTCAAAAATTTCTTATTTCTAGAGGAAATTTTTCAAAAATTTCTTATATCTATTGGAAATTTTTCAAAAATTTATTATTTCTATAAGAAATTTTTCAAAAATTTCCTCTTTTTATCAAAATTGTTTTAAAATTTCTTATTTTGATAGGAAACTTTTCAAAAATTTCTTATTTTTTACGAAATTTTTCAAAAATTTCTTATTTTTCTAAGAAAGTTTTAAAAAATTTCCTATAAAATCGATTTCTTAATTTTTTTCAGAAACAATATTTGCCAAAATTTTCATTTTTAGCTATAAAAACACTAGAACAGAAAGTTTCAGTTGCTTAATTAAATGTCTACAAATAATAAAAATGATAATAATGACAATACGTCAAAAGATAATTATGTTTCAGTCTTTAATGATGACGACAATGACAAAAAAGACAATAATAATGACAATGATGCTGTTCATGAAATAATAATAATAATAAAAATGACAACAACTGCAGATGACAGCTGAGTATATGATAGAATTTCTCAGATGAAATTAAGATTTTACAACACATGTTATGAATAGTTGAATGTTGTAAAGGAATGAATTCTTTTTCAGTTTTTTGAGATTCTTTTATTTTAAAATTTTGTCATGAAAGGTCATAAGGTTTTACTTTTTACTTTAATGCCTTAAATCTCATTTTAGTTTTAGTTGAATACATTCCTTTAGTTTTCTGTTTAACATTTTAACTCTTACCTTCTCCAGACTTGCAAAAATAGATACGAGCAAAACTTTTAGCTCATATAAAAATACATTGTATTTCTTTTTAATCAAAGTGATATATGAAGGAAACGTTATACGAAACTTACATGAGTATAGAAAAGACTCTTTAGTTAATGTAATTCTACAATAGATTTTTCAGCTTCAAACCCTTACACTTTTCATTAACCCTTTCTTGCCCATTGGTTACCAAATGACAACATTATTGTAAATATAAATATATTCTCAGAATACCCCATATTTTTTGAAACTATGTCGATAGGGGGTGAAAATAATTTGTTTGTACTTTTTTAACCTACTTTTATATTTTAAACCAAATAATATAGAAAGGAACTTTGTACTAGAGTCAATAAATGTGAAAGAAATTTTGAACACGTATTTGGTACTTTTTTGATTTTGGGGCCAAAATGGGTAAAAAAGGGATAAAATGATAACTTAACATCTCAAAAGTAATATGAATCGGAATTATGTTAACTGCGTTTTAATAAAATGTACCGAATTAAATTGGTACCAAAGAAGTACCAAATAAGCATATGGAACTTTTTGAAAGTAGTGGACAAAAAGGCGAAAAATGAGTAATGTTATAACTTTTAAACAAATGAATGTTTGTATGTATGTTCTTTATAGAATAGTAAACTGTTAATTTTGATCATATTATGCTCTTTAGCGAAGATATTGTGGATAAGCCGGTGAAAGTTTTTAAGTTGGTAAGACTAATTTCCATTAGGTGGCGCCACTGAAAATTACTAAAAATTAATTAAATCGTAAACTGTATATTTGATAATGCTATGATCTTTAGCGAAGTTGTAGCGCAAGAGCCGGCGAAGGTTTTTTAGTTGGTGTAAATAATTTCCGACAGGTGGCGCTACTGAAAACTACTCAAATTCAATTTTATGGTAAGCTGCACATTTAATCGTGCTATAATCTTTGGCAAAGTTGTTGCACATGAGCCAACGAAGGTTTCTTAATTGAAATGAAGAAATTTCGACAGGTGGCGCCACTGAAATTTACACAAAGTCAATTTAATCGTAAGCTGTACATTTAATCATGCTATAATCTTTAGCTAAGTTATTGCGGATAAGCCGACGAAGGTTTATTAATGGGAATGACCAAAGTCCAATAGGTGGTGCCACTGAAAATTACTCAAAATGAATTACATCGTAAACTGTGCATTTGATCAGAAATGAGTCGACGGAGGTTTCTGTTGGTATAGCCAATTTCCAAAATGAGTTAATCTGTAAACTATGCAAACTATGTGTTAATCGGATAAAATAAATAATATAATTCAAAATTAACTGAATATTTTCCCAAAATGCTTATCATAAATCTCCGAACAAGGCTCGGTCAACCAGGTACTGTTACAATAACAACAGAAGTACCCTGTGGTATTACCCTTGAGGTTTTGTATATATACAAAATCAGTGTGTATCTGAGAGGGTTAATACGATTAACTAAATAGATTTCTGTAAATTATTTTTAATAAGAAAAATTTTAGTAAATTATTTTTTCCAAGAAAATATTTTTGTTCATATTTGGCTTGACACTTAATACATTTAGACGCACATTTTTCATTTGTTTTTTACATGTGTCACATAGAAAAGAAAGAAATGTGTTCACATAATATTCTATTGGTTTTTTTTTGCCAACTTTCATAAATTTTCTGTCTAAAAATGGATATTCAGGTCCTGCAAGAAAAGCTTAAGCAAAAAACCTCATTTCAATTCAAAATGATGCTCAATTTAGAATAAGAGTGTAATGTTGAATATATTGTAAGTTCCTTTATTTCAGCTCCACAATTTTTCCCGCTGGGCATATGTAACGGTAGCTGTTGCCACACGTGTGAGTCTTTTAGTGCATGTGGGTGTGTAAGTATATTTCATAAGTTCTTTTAATGAAAGTGAAGTATTTTTGTATTTTTGATAGTAGCTCATTTGGAATTATGTTTCGTAATATATTAATTTGTCCTTGAAATTTAAAACGTATATCATTAAAATAGGTTATATGTTTACTTTTTCATATCAAAATATCAAACCAGTTAATGTCAAATGTCGTTTAAATTTTAAAAATTCAATAACTTAAAGGTTATAATAATAATAATAATAATAAAAACGATAAAAATAAGATCATGAAGTTTCAGAATTAATAAAAAGATTTATATACATTTCTTAAATATTTAACAACTTTGTTAGCTAGTTATTCCGATGGTCAAATGAGGACCGATTTTATCCAGCTTTAATATGTATAAATTTAAAAAAAAATTGTTTTTCAAACAAATAACCCAGCAAAACTTTGGTAATGGCAAGTACTCTGATAACTGGTTACCTTGTAACGATTACAACATACCATCCGAATAAATAATAAGTTATTACAGAAGTACTTATTTGTAATAAAGATGGTAATTTAAACTGAATGGCCCCGGTTCAAATCCCACCAAGGGCAACAATTTTTTTTAGTTTTTTTTTTTATTAAAAGAGTCTTTTTAAATGATTTTTGAATTTTAAGAACTTAAATATTATCTTCTGTGAAAAAAAAATTGTAAAACTAACTCACGTTAATGAAAAAATACCATCATGAGTCAATTTTGATTATGTAGGGGATGCTGAATACCAAACACGATTCTAATTGGTCTTAACTTGGTAAGCCCAACTTATCTGGGTCATCCTTCATCTCAACTGTGGACACACACCTCCTCATGGTATCACCCGGGGAGCTAGTTTAACACCCATTAATATTGTGAGTTAACATGTTCGAGAGTTGTCCCATAAGATCGATAAAAATGGGTTAGGATTGCGGGCTAGTAACCCTCTCTTGAAAAAAAAATACAATGAAGAGGATAAAATTAGAATTGAAATGCCCCACTACCTAATATTAGAGGAGGATGTCCGAAACTTCGATAGAAAGACCAAGTAGAGGAACATTTTTCAAAGCTTGGCCTATAAAATTGGAGAATATTTGCACAAGATCGAAATCCATGGAATTCTAAAATATGCTCGGACTTTGACCTTAACAGGTTGTAACATTTAAGTAAGGAAGAGTCAATCTTATGTAAAAACTTATACAAAAAAGAAGATTTAAATTGTTTAAGTTTTAAAATGATTTTAAAAAAGTTTTAAAATAATTACAAAAAATCGTATAAAAATATTTTTCCAAAAATTACAACAAAGCAAAAAAAAGCAGGGAAAAACAAAGTTATTTTCACATGATTTTGGATCAAAAAATAAAAATTGTTTATATTAATTATAAGCTGCTAAGTTTTCAACATATGAAGTAGCTCAGTGGAAGAGTCTCTGCCTAGCAGACGGAGGGTCTGGGTTCGAGCCCCCATGGGATCATAAAAAACATTTTGTATTTCGTTTAAAAATATATGTTTTTAATAAAACAACAACAAAAAAGTTGTTGCTGTTGTTGTTGTTGCAAATTGCTTACCCAAGTCATTACTTTTCTGCAATTGGTAAGTACTTGCCTCCAATGACATCCCCATGTTAATGTAATGACTTAAACAGCGAATGAGTAAGTAGTTCGTGTTCAATAGTTTAACTGTTTAACTCATTATTTGGTAATGAAAAGTTTTACTGGGAAGATTTAGAATTTCACAAAGATCCAGGATTTACAAAGTGGGAAATGACGCTTCATCAAGTTAAATCTCCCCATCATCTGTTTTCAAATTAGTTTAAACGGCCTTTCAATATGTGCGATGTCATGATGAATAAATGACCAACATGCAACTTTCGCTGATTTCTACTATTTTTAAAGAAAATGTCTTTGGCCCGATTTCGATATCTCTGTTTTACAAAGGTATTATCTATAGCAAAACTGGTTCATACAATTAATATCTACAGATAACTGTTATAAAAAAGTGCCATCAAAAGAAAAACTTGTATATACTCGTAAGATTATTCTCTACATTAAATTGTTATATTTAGACTACAAGAGAAATTGTACAAAAATTCCCTATATTTATAGAAAAATTTACTTTATATATAGTAAATTTTTCCTTTTTAATAAATATTTTTTTTGTTTTTTTTTACAAAATTTCCTATTTTTATAGCAAATTTTGAAGACTTACCATTTTTATCGGATACTTTAAAAATTTCCCATTTTTATATGAAGTTTTGAAAAGTTCTCATTTTTACAGGAAATATAAAAAATCTTTATAGGAAATTTCCTATCTCTATAGGAAATTTTTTAAGGTTCCAATCTTTATAAAAACATTTTTAAAATTTCTCATCCTTATAGGATTTTTTTTTTAAATTTCCCATTTTTGTAGGATATTTTTAAAATTTGCCATTTTTGTAGGATACATATTTTGAAAATTTACCATTTTTATAGGAAATTTTTAAAATTTCCCATCTTTATAGGAAATTTTTAAAATTTCCCATTTTTATAAGAAATTTTTTAAATTTCCGATTTTTATAGCGAATTTTCAAAATTTCCCATTTTTATAAGAAATTTTTGAAATATCTCATTTTTATAGCAAATTTTGAAAATTACCAATTTTTAGAGGAAATTTTGAAAATTTTCTATTTTTATAGGAAATTTTAAAAATTTCCCATTTTTATAGGAAATTTTGAAAAATTTTCATTTTGCATATTTATAGGATATTTGAAAAATTTTTCATTTTTATAGGAAATTTTAAAATTATTCCATTTTTTCATTGTTTTAACAATTTCCAAATTCAGCAAATTTCCCATTTATGTAGGAAATTTTGAAAATTTCTCATGTTTGTAGGAAATGTTATAGGAAATTTTAAATATTTCACAATTTTATAGAGAATTTTTAAAATTTCCCAATTATGCAGGAAATTTTGAAAATTTGGAAAATTTCCCATTTTTATAAGAAAATTTTGAAAACTTCCCATTTTTATAGGAAATTTTTAAAATTTCCCATTTTTATAGGAAATTTAAAAAAAATTCCATTTTTGTAGGAAATTCTTAAATTTAAATTTCCTGTTTTTTAGGAAATTTTTTAAATTTTCTGTTTTAATTTGAAATATTTAAAATTTCCTACCTGTATAGGAAATTTTTAAAATTTCCCATTTTTATCGGAAAGTTTGAAAATTTTCCATTTTTATATGAAATTTTGAAAATTTAAAATTTTTTTAGGTAATTTTTAAAATTAACCATTTTTAAATAAAATTTTGAAAATTTCCTATTCTTATAGGAAATTTTGAAAACTTCCTATTCTTATAGGAAATTTTGAAAACTTCCTATTCTTATAGGAAATTTTGAAAATTTCCTATTTTATATGACATTTTGAAAATTTCCTTTACTATAGAAAATTTCCTATTATTATAGGAAATTTGGGAAATTTCCTATTTTTATAGGAGATTTTAAAATTTCTCATTTTTAAAACAATTTTTCAAAAATTTCCCATTTTTATAGGAAATTTGGAAAATTTTTTTTTTATAGAGTATTTTGAAAATTTCGATTTTTATAAGAAATTTTTAAAATGTCTCATTTTTATAGGAAAATTTTAAAATTTCCCATTTTATAGGAAAATTTTAAAATTTCCCATTATTATAGAAAATTTTGAAAATATCCCATTTTAATTAGAAAGTTTTAAAATTTCCTATTTTTATAGGAAAATTTTAAAATTTCGCATTTTTATAGGAAATTTTAAAAATTTTCCATTTTTGGGAAGAATTTAAAATTTCCCATTTTTATAGGAAATTTCAAAAATTTCCTTTTATATAGGAGTTTTGAAAATTTACTTTTTTTAAAGAAGTTTCAAAAATGTAATTTGTTTTTTATCAAAAGTTTTCCATTTTTTTATCGAAAATTTTAAAAATATCCCAGTTTTATAGGAAATTTTGCCATTTTTATAGGAAATTTAGAAAATTTAATATTTTTATAGGAAGTTTTGAAAATTTTCTTTTATATATAGGTGATTTTTAAAATTTCGCATTTTTATAGGAAATTGTGAAAACTTCCTAATTTTATAGAAAATTTTGAAAATTTCAAAATTATATAGAAAATTTTGAAAAGAAAGTTTTAAAACTTACCATTTTTATAAGCAATTTTTTAAAATTTCCCATTTTTATAGGAAAATTTTTAAAATTTCCCATTTTTATAACAAATTTTGAAAATTTCTAATTTTTATAGGAAATTTTGAAAATTTCCCATTTTATAGGAAATTTTTAAAATTTCCCATTTTGTATAATTTTGAAAATTTCCCATTTTATAGGAAATTTTTAAAATTTCCCAATTTTTTAGGAAGTTTTGAAAATTGCCCATTTTATATAATTTTGAAAATTTTCCATTTTATAGGAAATTTTTAAAATTTCCCAATTTTTATAGGAAATTTTAAAATTTCACATTTTTTTTTGGGAAATTTTGAAAATTTACCTTTTTTACAGGAAATTTTAAAAATAAAAAAATTGTTCTTTATTAGTTTCGACAGAAAAAAATATGCATGCAGTGCAATAAATATATTTATATTATAGAATCTTTGGTCTTACGTTTACAGCCAAACTTTGGGTTTCATTCTTCTTTAAAGGGAAAGAATAAAAATATAAAGACTGTGTTTCACAAGGACTTTAAAAGGTACCTAGGATCAGCCTTCCTTATTGGCAAGACTTTCATCGAAAGAAATTTCACACCCTCATTAGGTCAGAAACATTTTTAACTAAGTTTATTCCTTTAGGTTACTCATACGTATACTTAATATTTTAACAATAAATTTCTATAATAATTATACGACCAATATTATTACAAATTATTATAGTGTGTAAAAAGTGTTGCATAACGTTAGGCTACAAAAATATGAATTACTAAAATGAATTGAATAAAAAAATATTTCAATATTTAAAGCTTAATAATTAAATTAATATTTTAATACAGAATATTAAAGCAAATAAATTGAATTAAGTACAAAATATTTATAAATTGTATCAAATATCAATTAAAATCGTACTTTAGTACCATTTAAAAGGAAACTTAATTTTTTACAACTTTTATTAAAATTTATTAACGCCTGCAGTAAAACTCTGCACAGTTTGCCGAACAGATAAAACACTTTAATTGTATTGTATAATTTTTTGAACTGCAAAAAAACATTAATAAAAAACAAAAAATTTTTGATAGCGGCCACAAAAATTGCCAATTAAATTTGTTATAGAAATAATTGAAATGAAATGTATTAAAAAATATAAAACTAATAGCATTGGCAGCCCTGAAACAAAATAAGAGTTTTAATTACATTCAAGTTTATGTTTCATTTTATTGATATTTCACGAATATTTTGCAAATATGAAAAATAGGTTTTTCACACATAAACTCTTTTGCGCTGACTCAATTTTGCAAATAATATTTGATAGACTTCAAAAATTGCATTTGTTGAAATATACATGTAAATAGGTTTCTTTTTTATGCGGATGAAAAATTCATTAAAATTCATATAAATAAGTTTGAAAATTTATATGTGTCTTGTCGAGGATATATGTATGTACATTTATTTATTATTAAGTTTGTATGAGTGATGTTTATATGCCTGAGGTCCTAGATAGATTGCTTGTTAATTGTTTTCCTATTGAATAATGTTTTCTATATTGAAAAACTGTTTTCATATTAAAATTTTTATATTGCCTTTTTTTACAATTGTCGATAAATTCGTAGAATACAAATATAGAATAGATTCGATATCAATTAAAATGTACTTCGGAAACATTTGTGTAGCATACTTTTAGGATAATCTTAAAAATATTAAACTTATACATCCCTAAGGTATGCTACACAATATTTGGTTAAAAGTCAGAGTTTTCGATCGAAGTCGAATGCGGCTATTTGGCTCTAGCAAATATTTCTGGTTTAACAATATACATATTACATTTCACAATAATGCTTTTTAAAAAAATTAAAACAAAAGTTACATTTTTAGAAGTCTGTGGCTTACACTCAAAATGGCCATTGCCATTGTTTAAATGATTTTTTTTAAACTACTTTAATCTGTCTCTAAATATTCCTATATATTCAATATTCCTACTAAAATTCGCTAAATATATTGAACTCAAACAAAATATTTATAAATATCTGAACAATGGTTTTGGCCTCTTTGATACGTTCCTTATACATATTATTTTATATAATCCTCTTATTAACATAAATGCTTTTCTGAATATGTTTAAGTATTTTGTACTTAAGTTCCTACTTCAAAAGATTTCTTGCACATTGAGTCATTTCTATCTGAATTTCAAAAAGCAAAAATTTTGGCAAAATATTTGAGGTTTTACATTAGAATAATAATTTATACATTATAATAATGATTTGTATTGACAATATTAGTGGTATAACTTGACGTTTCTTTTTCAAGCTTTTGCTATATAATAACATTAAACGGATTTTCAGAGGATGGTTTATATGGAAGCTATGGTCAAATGTTAACCGATTTTGGTCAATTTAATTTCTTAGTTTTCTTAGTAAATTTGAAATATTCGTACTAAATTTACCTAGCTCTTCTCATTTAGGCGCTAACCCAATTTCAATATCAAAGTTTTCAAAGAATTGAGAAATATGATTGGCAAGTTGCCCTAGCTCTCTTTGTTCAGATCCTATAGCGATTTGAAAAGACGGACGGGCAGATAGATAGTAATCCCTTAATAGTCTTAGAATTTTAAAATTTTTATAAAAAAAATTTTACAAATTTACAATTTTTATAGGAAAATTTTCAAAAATTTACTATTTTTATAGAAAATTATTCAAAAATTTACTATTTTTATAGGAAATTTTTCAAAAATTTACTATTTTTATAGGAAATTTTTCAAAAATTTACTATTTTTATAGGAAATTTTTCAAAAATTTACCATTTTTATAGGAAATTTTTCAAAAATTTACTATTTTTATAGGAAATTTTTCAAAAATTTACTATTTTTATAGGAAATTTTTCAAAAATTTACTATTTTTATAGGAAAATTTTCAAAAATTTACTATTTTTATAGGAAATTTTTCAAAAATTTACTATTTTTATAGGAAATTTTTCAAAAATTTACTATTTTTATAGGAAATTTTTCAAAAATGTACTATTTTTATAGGAAATTTTCCAAAAATTTACTATTTTTATAGGAAATTTTTCAAAAATTTACTATTTTTATAGGAAATTTTTCAAAAATTTACTTTTTTTATAGGAAATTTTTCAAAAATTTACTATTTTTATAGGAAATTTTTCAAAAATTTACTATTTTTATAGGAAATTTTTCAAAAATTTACTCTTTTTATAGGAAATTTTTCAAAAAATTACTATTTTTATAGGAAATTTTTCAAAAATTTACTATTTTGATAGGAAATTTTTAAAAAATTTACTATTTTAATAGGAAATTTTTAAAAAATTTACTATTTTTATAGGGTATTTTTCAAAAATTTACTATTTTGATAGGAAATTTTTCAAAAATTTACTATTTTAATAGGAAATTTTTAAAAAATTTACTATTTTTATAGGAAATTTTTCAAAAATTTACTATCTTTATAGGAAATTTTTCAAAAATTTACTCTTTTTATAGGAAATTTTTCAAAAAATTACTATTTTTATAGGAAATTTTTCAGAAATTTACTATTTTGATAGGAAATTTTTCAAAAATTTACTATTTTAATAGGAAATTTTTAAAAAATTTACTATTTTTATAGGAAATTTTTCAAAAATTTACTATTTTTATAGGAAATTTTTCAAAAATTTACTATTTTTATAGGAAATTTTTCAAAAATTTACTATTTTTATAGGAGATTTTTCAAAAATTTACTATTTTTATAGGAAATTTTTCAAAAATTTACTATTTTTAAAGGAAAGTTTTTAAAAATTTACTATTTTTATAGTAAAGTTTTTAAAAATTTACTATTTTTATAGTAAATTTTTCAAAAATTTACTATTTTTATAAAAAAATTTTCAAAACTTTACTATTTTTATAGGAAATTTTTCAAGAATTTACTATTTTTATAGGAAATTTTTCAAAAATTTAATATTTTTATAGGAAATTTTTCAAAAATTTACTATTTTTATAGGAAATTTTTCAAAAATTTAATATTTTTATAGGAAATTTTTCAAAAATTTAATATTTTTATAGGAAATTTTTCAAAAATTTACTATTTTTATAGGAAATTTTTTCAAAGATTAACTATTTTTATAGGAAATTTTTCAAAAATTTACTATTTTTATAGGAAATTTTTGAAAAATTTACTATTTTCGTAGGATATTTTTCAAAAATTTACTATTTTTATAAGAAATTTTTCAAAATTTTATTATTTTTATAGGAAATTTTTCAAAAATTTATTATTTTTATAGGAAATTTTTCAAAAATTTATTATTTTTAAAGGAAACTTTTCAAAAATTGACTAGTTTTTTAGGAAATTTTTCAAAAATTTACTAGTTTTGTAGGAAATTTTCAAAAATTTACTTTTTTTATAGGAAATTTTTCAAAAATTTCCTATTTTTTTTAGGAAATTTTTCAAACATTTCCTGTTTTTTTAGAAAATTTTTCAAACATTTCCTATTTTTATAGGAAGTTTTTAAAAATTTCCTATTTTTAAAGGAAAGTTTTCAAAAATTTACTATTTTTATAGGAGATTTTTCAAAAATTTACTATTTTTATAGGAGATTTTTCAAAAATTTACTTTTTTTTTATAGGAAATTTTTTCAAAAATTTACTATTTTTAAAGGAATTTTTTTTGGGCACAATTTAATATTTCACAAAACGTCTAAATACATATATTTATTTAAAGTTTTTCACTTTTTATATCTTAGTTTTCGTCGAAAGAATGCTGCGGCTAGCTATTAGAGTGTTCAAAATAAAAAAAATTAAATTTCAAAAGCATCAAATTTGCCCCATTGTATATTTTTTTAACACCTAATATATTAAATTTAATCTGTGGTTCTAAACATTGTTATTGCTTTATGAAAAATAGAGACACGTTAGTTAGTAAATATTGTATTTAATAAATATCAGTTTGTGAAAAATATATAATGTTACGGACGCTACACACTTTCCTATGTATATTATTCTATAAAATGCTATATTAACATCTATATATTTTTAGCCTTATGAAAAGCATACTATAAGTTCTCTTTACGAACCAAGTTCAATTCAAGAAAAAAGAAAAATTGCACTAGTAAAATGAAAAAAACCTTTATTTCTGCGACGGACGATACACACTGATAGCCCTTTTTTACTTGACGTTATTTATATTACTCAAATTACTTTTGATGGGGTCTTTGACATCTTATTGTATAAAATTAAGCAGACTTTGAGTCCGTACTAAAACTTGACACCTAAATGGATGTGCGATTTTTATGAACTTTTAAAAAACCTATTATTTAAAAAAAATTTATAAAAATTCGAGATGGGTGCAAAAATGAACTGCCATTCACTAAGAGAGCAACCAAAAATTGTATCCATTATATATTCTAAAGGATCAATATATGGTAAATTTTTTTATAAACACAAATACACGATTTTGATAGTTTTAAAATTTTGTCCTTGGTTTAAGGTTTTTCGGATTTGCCCATATATAACATCCCTTTTTTATAAACACCATCAAAAAGAATGGGGGGTATATTGAGATTGTCATTCCATTTGCAGTTTCCTTAATATTGGCTCAAAAATCAAAAACAATATATATTATGTATCCTTTTGAAATTCCAAGACGATTGAAAGATGTCCGTTTGTCTGTCCGTCTGTCTGTCCGTCTGTCTGTCCGTTTGTCTGTCTGTTGAAATCACGATAACGCCTAAACGAAAGAAGCAACCTCACTGAAACTTAGTAAAAATATTTTTCATCTATAAAAAAATGTTGGTATTGAAATTTGGCAAAATCGCTTAACATTTGGCCATAGCTCCCGTATAACCTCGTCTAGGCATCGCTTATTTGCTAATAAATGACAAACTATAACAGCTATGATGACAAAATTTCATATATAGAACTTTTACATAAGCACTAGACAACATACCAAATTTCATCGATTTGCATTGGTTCACATTTGATCATAAAAAAAATTTACGGAAACAGCCTAAATTCTTGAAATTCACTTAAATGCTAATAAATGATAAATTGCAATAGCCTTGGCCACTAAATTTAGCACAAGGAAGGCTTATGTAAATGCCAGCCAGTGTGCACAATTTTGTCACAATCGGTCACCATTTGATCATAGTTCCCATATGAAAAACTTACGGTAACACAAAAATACAAAAAGAAAAGGGGGTTTATGTCCGTCTGTCCGTTAGTTAACTAACGCGATAGCGCCTTAACTAAAAGGGCTACAGCAACAAAATTTCACAAAAGGAAGTCTTATGTAAATGCCAGCCGGTGTGCAAAATTTTGTTACAATCGGTCACCATTTGATCATAGCTCCCATATAAAAAACTTACAGAAACACAAAAATACAAAAAGAAAAGGGGGGTTTATGTCCGTCAGATAAAAGCGCGACAGCTCCTTAACTACAAATGCTAGAGAAACAACATTTTACAAAAGTATTTTTGATATATAACAAAAGTTGTGTACTGAAAATGGGCGAAATCGGTTCACATTTAGTTAGAGCTCCCATTTAACCCCGCCCCGGGAAACACATTGATGCTGATAAATTGAATACAATTGTAATAGCTATGACAATTAAATTTAAAATAGGAAACTCTTATGCAATTTTCGTTCAGTTTATCAAACTTTATAGGAATCAGTGCATATTTGACTTTAGCTTTCATATAAAAAACACTCACGGAAACCACAAATTTTAGCCAAGGCCACTTAAAAGCTATTAAATTAGAAACAATGATAGCTATGGTCACTAAATTTTGCAAGAATTAGCTCTATATATATACCAGCCAGTGTGTAAAATTTTGTTACAATCGGTCATAATTTGGCTATAATTCTTATATAACATCCCTTTTTTATATCTACAATCAAAAAGATTTGGAGGTACATTCATTATATTAAGATTGCACCTATGAAATTAGATAGGCATCAATCAATGATCAGCCCAGACTTAATATATGATGAATGCATTAGGAACTCATAACGAAATATATGGACCTGCCGTATTACTATTGACGTGTTTAGCCTAACTACATATAAACGAAAAAATATTTTTAAATGTTGAACTATAAAGCTACTGCAACCGAATTTAGTCCAAAGTTTTTACCAACAGTTTTGGTCCAGATTTTGAATTAGCTGCACCCTTGTAGATATATGAGATATGTTTCTAAATTTAACACAACTTGATGGTGTTAAATTGTTATATCTACAATCAAAAAGATTCGGAGCTACAAGCGGTATATTAAGATTATGTATATGGTTGATGCATTAGGAACTCCTAACAAAATTTATGAACCAGTCGTATTACTACCAACTTCTTTATTCTAACTAAATATTAAGCTAAACGAAAAGAATTCAACAACTTATCTTATCTTATATTCTTAAACGAGCAATAATTGTATGTATTTATATATATATATATATATATATATATATATATATATATAAATATATATATATATATATATATATATATATATATATATATATATATATATATATATATATATATTTATATATATATATATATATATATTTATATATATATATATATATATATAGAATGACTGTCTCGAAAACGGCTCTAACGATTTTCATAAAATTTGGACAGTGGGTATCTTTTTTGATGTGTAGGTCGAAGAAGAAGGGACTTTTGGAACTTTTACCTCTAAGAGGGTAAAAAGGGGAAAAAATCGAAAACGCTATATCTCCTAAAGTAACAGGTATAGAAACAAAATTAAAATTACGTTTTAAACAGCTATGAAAATAAGCGGACAGGTGTTTGGTACTTTTTTGAAACTATGTAAGATAGGGGGTAAAAAAAGGGTGAAAATAGTTTTTTTTTGGCACCTTTTTAACCCACTCTTATATTTTAAACTAAAGAATATAGAAAGAAACTTGGTACTGCAATCAATAGACGTAAAAGGAACATAAAACACTTATTTGGTACTTTTTTGATTTTGGAGCCAAAATGGGTAAAAAAGGGATAAAATGATTACTTAACATCTGCAAAGTAATATCAATAGGAACATTATACATTATGTTAAATGCGTTTTAAAAAAATGTACCGATTTCAATTGGCACCAAAAAAGTACCAAATATACATTTGGAACTTTTAGAAATTAGGGAATAAAAAGGTGGAAAAAATAGTATTATTTTAAACAAATGCATGTTCTTTATAGAATAGTAAACTGTGAATTTGATGATGTTATGCCCTTTAGCGAAGATGTTGCGGATAAGCCGGCGAAGGTTTTAAAGTTGATAAGACTAATTTCCGACAGATGGCGCCACTGAAAATTACTAAAAATTAATTAAATCGTAAACTGTACATTTGATCATGCTATGATCTTTAGAAAAGTTGTAACGCATGAGCCGACGAAGGCTTTTTAGTTGGTATGAATAATTTCCGACAGGTGGCGCTACAGAAACTTACTCAAAGTCAATTTAATCGTAATCTGTACATTTAATCATGCTACAATCTTTAGCAAAGTTGTTGCACATAAGCCGACGAAGGTTTCTTAGTTGGTATGAAGAAATTTCGACAGGTGGCGCCACTGAAATTTACTCAAAGTCAATTTGATCGTATGCTGTACATTTAATCATGCTATAGGTTTCAGCAAAGTTGTTACGGATAAGCCGAAGAAGGTTTATGAATTGGAATGAGCAAAGTCCGACAGGTGGCGCCACTGAAAATTACTCAAAATGAATTAAATCGTAAACTGTGCATTTGATCATGTTATAATCATAAGCAAAGTTGTTACGAATAAGCAGACAAAGGTTTCTTATATGGTATGAACAACTTCAGGTGGCGCCACTGCAAACTACTCAAAATGAATTAAATCGTAAACTGTGCATTTGATCAGACTATAATCTTTCGCAAAGTTGGTGCGCATGAGTCGACGGAGGTTTCTGTTGATATGAATAATTTCCAAAATTATTCAAAATGAGTTAAACTGTAAACTATGCAAACTATGTGTTGGTCGGACAAAATAAATCAAATAATTCAAAATTGACTGAATATTTCTACAATGTCTTTCCTCTAAATTTATTTTAGCACTTTATAATATAAAATATATAAAAACTTTAAAATTTTCCTCAAAATGCTTATCATAAAGCTCCGAGCAAGGCTCGGTCAACCAGGTACTTAATATAAAACCGATAACGAATTTTGTTCAAAGTAAATAAATACTAGGGAAACCACTTACACACTTTTGAATGTTGAACTATGAAGCTACTGCAACCAAATATTTTACCAACAATACCAACAACAACTTTTTTCCAATTTGGTCCACGTTTTGAATTTGCTGCACCCTCGTAGATATATGAGATATATTTCTAAATTTAACAGAACTTGATGGTGGGTATATAAGATTCGGCATAGCCGAATATAACACTCTTACTTGTTTTCTACTTATACTGTTTTTGCTGGTGTACATAAATAAATGATATTTAAAAAATAAAATATTTCTGTTTATAAAATTACTCACTCATTATGCACATAATGACTTGAAATGTTTGTGGAAGTATTAGAGTTTAAATCTAATTAATTTTGTGTTAAGATTATTGTTAATATTTGGCAGAGTTCTCAAATCAAAGAACGTAATTAATAAACAGATTTCAGATAAAAGTATATAGAACTCAATGAATATATAAGATAATGTTTTGAAATAATTACGCTTATTCAAATGTTATTATTAAAATTCTTGGAACTGGATGAGAAAATCTAAATTTATAAGGAAGCTTTGAATAATTTACGAGTATATTAGCTTTTAGAAAATTAAACTGATTAAATGACAATTTTAGATATACAGATTTTGTTAAATTTTAATATTATTTTAATTATTTTCTCTATCTTTGCAGGTTAAACGATATAGAACGAGTGATTTAATAAAGGTGAGTTGTTTATAATTTTTATATGAAAAATATTTCAGATTCATGTTTAACAATATTATAATTACAATTTTATAATTGGCCTCCAATAAGGATTGTGGAGTGCCAACAGATTTTCCTTTCTGTGAAAAAGTTTTAAAATAAATTAACCACAAATTACTGCAATACAAAGGCAAATTATATAGAAAATACTTCAGAGTCATATGCATTTACATACTTGTATTAACAACTTCATGTTAACAAGTTAAGGTATATTGCCATGTAATCATCACTAGCTCTGTTGACAATAGAATAGAAAGCATCTGCTTTCATTTTAGGAAAAAAAACATGTTTTTCATTTGATCCCTATTTTGTTTGTGTTAACCACAATATAAAATGAGTTTTTTACTGTAATGTCGATTTTTGGTATAATTATTTGTAATAAAAATAAAATAACCACAATCAACTCTCACAGAGATAATGAGTATAAAAAGGATATGTCTGCAAATCTATGAAAATGTAGGCGTGTGTTTGTATATGTGTAAATTTTACACATTTGCGGTTTGTTATTGTCATCGGCATCAACATCCTTACCAGGCCACACATAAGTATTGACAATAAAATTAATATAATTTACTTTTTGTTTTTAAAATAATACCAGTTGGTAGGTACATACATATTTCAATAAATATTTGTTTTAAAGTTAAGGATTCTGTGGTGTGTTCTTTATAATTTTAAACAAAAATTACAATGATAAAACATGACTCATTTGACAAATTTCCTATAAAAATATCAAACTTTTGAAAAATTTCTTAAAAACTTAAGATTATTTTTTAAAATATCCTTTAAAAATATAAAATTTTAGAAATAATTCTAAAAACCTAAGGAATATTAAAGAAGTTTAATATAAAAATTAGATATTTTTGAAAAATTTTCTTATAAAAATAAGAAATCTTTGAAAATTTTCCTATAAAAAAATAAATAAGAAATTTTTTAAAAACTTTATATAATAATAAGAAATTTTTGAAAAATTTCTAATATAAATAAGAAATTTTAAAAAAATTTCCTATAACAATAAGAAATTTTTGAAGAATTTCATATCAAAATTAGAAATTTTTTAAAAATTTGCTATAAAAATAAGAAATTTTTGAAAAATTTGCTATAAAAATAAGAAATTTTTGAAAAATTTGCTATAAAAATAAGAAATTTTTGAAAACTTCATATTAAAACAAGAAATTTTTGATGAATTTCTTATAAAAGTAGAAAATTTTTGAAAAATTTTCTATAAAAATAGGAAATTTTTGAAAAATTTATTTCGAAATAAAATATTTTTGAAAAATTTGCTATAAAATTAAAATATTTTTGAAAAATTTGCTAACAAAATAACAAAATTTTGAAAATTTTCCTATAAAAAAAAGAAATTTTCGAAAAATTTCCTATAAAAATAAGAAATTTTAGAAAAATTTTCTATAAAAATAAAATTTTTTTGAAAAATTTCCTATAAAAAAAGGAAATTTTTGAAAGACCTCCTATTAAAATAAGAAATTTTTAAAAACTTTTCTATAAAAATCCGAAATTTTTGAAAAATTAAAATAAAATATTTTTGAAAAATTTGCTACAAAAATAATAAAATTTTGAAAAATATCTATAAAAGTAAGAAATTTTTTAAAAATTTGTTTATAAAATTAAGAAGTTTTTCGAAAATTTCCTATACTAATGAGAAATTTTTGAAAAATTTCTCATAAAAATAAGAAATTTTTGGAAAATTTTCTATAAAAATAGGAAATTTTTGAAAAATTTATTTTCAAAATAAAATATTTTTGAAAAATTTGCTTTAAAAGTAAGAAATATTAAAAAAATTTCCTATAACAATAAGAAATTTTTAAATAATTTCTTATAAAATTAGAAATAAAATAGCAAATTTTTGAAAATTTTCCTATAAAAATAGGAAATTTTTGAAAAATTTCCTATAAAAATAAGAAATTTTTTAAAAATTTCCTATAAAAATAGGAAATTTTTGAAAAATTTCCTATATAAATAAGAAATTTTTGAAAATTTTCCAATATAAAAAGGAAATTTTTGAAAAATTTTCGATATAAATAGGAAATTTTTGAGAAATTTCCTATAAAAATAAAGAATTTTGAAAAAATTTTCTATGAAAATAAAAAATTTCTTGTTTTCCAAAAAATTCCTATAAAAATAGGAAATTTTTAAAAAATTTCCTATAGAAATAGGAAATTTTTGAAAAATTTGCTATAAAAGTAGGAAATTTTTGAAAAATTTGCTATAAAAATAAGAAATTTTGAAAAATTTTCTATAAAAATAAAAAATTTCTTGTTTTGGAAAAAATTCCTATAAAAATAGGAAATTTTTTAAAAATTTCCTTTAGAAATAGGAAATTTTTGAAAAATTTTCTAAAAAAATAAAAAAAATTTTGAAAAATTATATATAAAAATAAAAAAAATTTTATATAAAAATAAAAAAATTTTGAAAAATTTCCTATAAAAATAAGAAATTTTTTAAAAATTTCCTATAAAAATAGGAAATTTTTGAAAAATTTCCTATATAAATAAGAAATTTTTGAAAATTTTCCAATATAAAAAGGAAATTTTTGAAAAATTTTCGATATAAATAGGAAATTTTTGAGAAATTTCCTATAAAAATAAAGAATTTTGAAAAAATTTTCTATGAAAATAAAAAATTTCTTGTTTTCCAAAAAATTCCTATAAAAATAGGAAATTTTTAAAAAATTTCCTATAGAAATAGGAAATTTTTGAAAAATTTGCTATAAAAGTAGGAAATTTTTGAAAAATTTGCTATAAAAATTAGAAATTTTGAAAAATTTTCTATAAAAATAAAAAATTTCTTGTTTTGGAAAAAATTCCTATAAAAATAGGAAATTTTTTAAAAATTTCCTTTAGAAATAGGAAATTTTTGAAAAATTTTCTAAAAAAATAAAAAAAATTTTGAAAAATTGTATATAAAAATAAAAAAAATTTTATATAAAAATAAAAAAATTTTGAAAAATTTCCTATAAAAATAATAAATTTTTGAAAAATTTTCTATAAAAATAAAAAACTTTCTATAAAAATAAAAAATTTTCTATAAAAATAAAAAATTAAAAAAAAAAATAAAAAATTTAAAAAAAAAATATAAAAAACTTTTTGAAATTTTTTTTTAAAAACAAGAGATGTTTTTAAAAATTTTTTATAGAAATAAGAAATTTTTTTAATTGTTCCTTAACATTTGTTTTATTAATTCGTATGCGCATTTAAATTTCCTTTAGTTCTTATTTAAAGCACTTGCCACTCTATTTGTATACCCAAACCAACTAGCAATTATTGCAATAAATTCAATTCATTTTCTATTTGTTTAAAATTAAAACGAATGTGGCAAACTTCTAGATACATGCCAGCATGCTGCAGCATTTGTGTTTGTGTGTGTGTGTGTATGTGGTAAACCGTTCAAATTCTCAATAAAATTGTTAATTTATGAATACACCCTAAAGAACAGCAGTAGAATTCTGTATGTGTTTCTGCAATAAAGAAACTAATTTCAAATAGTAGAAAACTTAAATTAACTACATACGAGTACAGAACTTACAAATACACACACACACACACTTTTTGAACACTTATGATACAACCATGAACTTAGGAAAAACATGCCTGGGCATGCTTTAAAAGAAACTAGAGGAAAAGAAAGTAAAACATGCCCTAAAGAATTTCACTGTTTGTTCTACGTGCTCAAATAAGAAATTGTAATTTTTTCTTTGTTTAAACAGAATTCTTCGAAAACACCATCAAACTTAGACAGACTTATTCACACGCACATACATACAAATTTTTATGTACCTAGAAAATCCTTATTGCCAATATAAACCCTTTTGCTGCAAATGTTGAAATGTAACAAGTTTTTAGAATCTCCCAATAACAGTTTTATGCCGCATACCTTTAAACAAATAATGTTTCTAAATTATCATTTTTCTATTTTAATTGTTCCCGAAATTGGGTTTGTCAACTTTAAAAGAGGCGGAAAGAATTAATTAGAAAAACTACTTTTGAAATAAGTTTATCAAATTCTTTAATATGAGGACGAACATGCTTATAAATTTACTTGGGTAAAATAATAAGTTTTTATTCATCTATTTTAGTTATTCAAATGATCTACATTTATTTTCAACCTGTCAAGGTCAAAGGCTTCGATTTTCATCTACTTGATAGGAGAGGGTTACTAGCCCGACGTCCTAACCCATATTTTTATCGTTCTTATGGGAGAACTCGCACAAGTTAACCCTTATGTGTATACCAAGGTACCCCGGTACCTTTAGCACTTTCATCTTAACTTTTTTAATGGAAACAGATGGTTCACAAACCTCAAACTTCTTGAGAACTCCTAACTATTGAAATAGTTTAAATTATTATTACTTTTAAGCTAAAAAATTATATTGTATAGGCGCTGTGGTCCAATTTATATCTTATATACGTAACCGTACGGCAAGGTACCCGGGTACCTTCATACATTATATATGAAAAAACTGTAATAAAAAGTAAAATTTTATTGACAGATAACTAAAGCAAAATTAGACAGATTAGTTATAAATATTCTATATACTAATATTTATGTAGAAACAAGATTTACACGATTTTCTTTGTTTCATACATAGTTTCGAATTTTTTTTAAATTTTATTCTTGACCCTGGTTATAAAAGGGCTAGTGATATCCAATTTCAACCAATATTCTAAAATATATATTTTTATCCGTTGTAACAATCATAACTTCAGTTCTGCTTATAAAAACTGCTAATGTATAACAATTTAGGTGCTTTTTTATAACTTTGGTGAAAAATTATGTTTTTGTCGAAATCCTTTGATTTTAAGTCGCAGATACGACTAAGCCGTTAAAGATATTGCTCTATTTCTTTCTTTGTGGTAATCTGTAGGGGGTTCTAACTATAACGGGAACTTTTTTTACTTTTTTCGGGTTCGTTTAACAATCTATTTTAAAAAACAAAAAAAGAAGTTTTTAAAACGGTATGAACAAAATACTTTTTTTCGTCCTGTGCAAAAGTGACATATCGTTAGCCCATTGCATCAAAAATGTGTATTTAAATCCTAAAGCCTTAAAAAAGTAAAACTAGTCAAACTTTTTAAAGTTTTTTATAAATAATAATTTTTTTATAGCATATGCTCAGGAGAGTCTTCAAGGACATAGGATATTTTATAAAACCTTTGATAATTAGAAAAGTCTTTAACCGATTTAAAGGTTTTATATCATGAATTTGGATTATTGGAGTCAAATGTAGAAAAATTGGAGGCTACGTCTTCCTGTAGTACGAAACTTAATTTACTTAATACAAATTTATGGTATACATATATATTCGCCATGACTTGTATCCTTACAACAGCCACGTTGAATTCACCTTGAGATTTACTATTTACTATAAATGAACGTGCATTGTTACTCTCAGAGTTATTTTCCGAGATCACTCATTTATTTTCTCCAAAAATGTTTGTTTACAATAATTTTTTCCATATAGGTACCCGGGTACCTTGCCATTCTCTTAAAGGTGTTTTTTTTGCCATACACATAAGGGTTAACGTAGTTCCGCGGGTGGGCTTACCAAAATATGACCAATCAGAACCGTTGATTGGTATCCAACATTTCCTACATCACCCCATCTTAAAAAGTTTTTTATATTTTATATATTCTGATGTAGTAGCTTCCGACCGTTGGAAAGTCCGAGGAGTATTTCGTTACTTTAATATAGATAAGCCCTAACTAATGTTATTCTTACATTACAGGAGAGGGGAAATAAAGTAAATAAAATCGTAAGTTTTGAAGATACAGAAATTTTTTAAACGCAGTTTTTTACTAAATTCTCTGAAGAATTTAATGCCATAATAATATTTTTTGAAATTAAAATATTTTTATAAAATCACATAAGATAAAGCTTTGAAAAACAATTTTAATGAAAAACGACTTAGGACCTTTCTATACTAAAGTAACGATTTGAGGTCAGTTTTTGAGTGTATTTTTGTTAAAATTAAGGCTGTTTTCGTAAGTGCTTTATTAGGAAGCTTTAGTTAAATGTACACCGATTTCGACGAAATTTTATATACCGCCTAGTACTTATGTAAAACTTCTCTATAACAAATTGTAACATCATAGCTGTTATAATTTGTCATTACTTAGCAAATAAGCGATTAGCCAAGACGAGGTTATACGGGAGCTATGGTAAAATGTGAACTGATTTTACCCAATTTGAATAAGAAATTCATAAGAAATGAAGAATATCTTTGCCAAATTTGAGTGAACGAGCTCTTTTCGTTTACGTCTTATTGTGATTTCAACAGGCAGACAGACGGACATCATAAAATTTCATAAGGATTCAGAATATACATATATACTTTTTGATTTTTGAAACAATATTAAGAAAGTCACAAACACCCATTAGTTTTGTGGGTATAATAAGATTTTTTTTTTAAATTTTCTATTAAACTAAGAAATTTTTCTACAAAATAAAGATGTTTTTGAAAAAATTCCTATAAAATCAAGAAGTTTTTAAGAATTTTATTATAAAAATACAAAATTTTTAAAAAATTTCTTATAAAAATAAGAATTTTTTGAAAATTTTTTTATAAAAATAAGAAATTTTTGAAAAATTTCTTATAAAAATAAGAAATTTTGAAAAATTTCTTATGAAAATAAGAAATTTTGAAAAATTTCTTATGAAAATAAGAAATTTTTGAAAAATTTCTTATAAAAATAAGAAATTTTTAAAAAATTTCTTAAAAAAATAAGACATTTTTGAAAATTTTCTTAAAAAAATAAGAAATTTTTGAAAAATTTCTTAAAAAAAATAAGAAATTTTTAAAAAAATTTTCAAAAAAATATTTAAGAATTTTTTGAAAAATTTCTTATAAAAATAAGAAATTTTTGAAAAATTTTCAATACAAATAAGAAATTTTTGAAAAATTTCTTATTAAAATAACAAACTTTTAAAAAAATTCTTATAAAATTAAGAAATTTTTGAAAAATTTCCTTTAAAAATAAGGATTTTTTGAAAAATTTACTATAAAATAAGAATTTTTTAAAACTTTCCTATTAAATAAGAATTTCACGAAAACTTTCCTATCAAAATAAGCAATTTTTGAAAAAAAAATTTATAAAAATAAGAAATCTTTAAAAATTTTCTTATAAAAATAAAAAATTTTAAAAAATTTCTTATGAAATTAAGCAATTTTTGAAAAATTTCCTATAAAAATAAGAAATTTTTGAAATATTTACTATAAAATAAGAATTTTTTTAAAAACTTTCCTATAAAATAAGAATTTTTTGAAAACTTTCCTATGAAGATAAGAAATTTTTCTTATAAAAATAACAAATTAAAAAAAAATCTCCTATGAAATTATGAAATTTTTGAAAAAATTTCTATAAAAATAAAAAATTTTTTAAAATGTTCCTAAAAAATAAGAAATTTTAGAAAAATTTTGTACAAAAAATAAGAAATTTTTAAAAAATTTCCTATAAAAATAAAAGTTTTTTAAATTTTTTTTTATAAAAATAAGAAATTTTTAAAAAATTTCTTGTAAAATTCTGAAAATTTTTAAACATTTTCTATACAAAATTGGAAATTTTTCAAAAATTTCCTATAAAAATAACAAATTTTAAAAAATAAGAAATTTTATGAAAAATTTCTTATAAAAAAAATAAATTTTTAAAAAATTTCCTATAAAAATAAGAAGTTTTTAAAAAATTTTCTATAAAAATAAGAAATTTTTAATAAATTTCCTATAAACATAAGAAATTATTTATAAATTTTCTTATAAAATTAAGAAATTTTTTAAAAATTTTCTTATCAAAATAAGAAATTTTGGAAAAGTTTCCTATAAAATTCGTAATTTTTAAAAAATTTCCTATCAAAATAGGAGACTTTTGAAAAATTTCATATAAAGATAAGATTTTTTTCCTATAAAAATAAAAAAATGTTTGAAAAATTTCCTATAAAAATGAGAAAATTAAAAAAAAAATTCTGTAAAAATAAGAAATTTTTGAAAAATTTCCTATGAAAATAAAAGTTTTTTAATTTTTTTTTTTATAAAAATAAGAAATTTTTAAAAAATTTCTTGTAAAATTCTGAAAATTTTTAAACATTTTCTATAAAAATTGGAAATTTTTCAAAAATTTCCTATAAAAATAACAAGTTTTAAAAAATAAGAAATTTTATGAAAAATTTTTAAAAATTTCCTATAAGAATAAGAAGTTTTTAAAAAATTTTCTATAAAAATAAGAAATTTTTAATAAATTTCCTATAAATATAAGAAATTATTTATAAATTTTCTTATCAAAATAAGAAATTTTGGAAAAGTTTCCTATAAAATTCGTAATTTTTAAAAAATTTCCCATCAAAATACGAAACTTTTGAAAATTTTCTTATAAAGATAAGTTTTTTTTCCTGTAAAAATAAAAAAATTTTTGAAAAATTTCCTATATAAATGAGAAAATTAAAAAAAAAATTCTGTAAAAATAAGAAATTTTTGAAAAATTTCCTTAAAAAAATAGAATATTTTTAAAAATTTTCTATAAGAATAAGAAATTTTTTAAAAATTTTCTATAAGAATAAGAAATTTTTTAAAAATTTCTTAAAAAAATAACAAATTTTCTAAAAATTTCTTATGAAATTAAGCAATTTTTGATAAATTTCTTATAAAAATAAGAAATTTTTGAAAAATTTACTATAAAATAAGAATTTTTTTAAAAACTTTACTATAAAATAAGAATTTTTTGAAAACTTTCCTATGAAGATAAGAAATTTTTGAAAAATTTTCTATAAAAATAAAAAATTTTTGAAAATTTTCCTAAAAAGATAAGAAATTTTCGAAAAATAAGAAATTTTTGAAAAATTTCCTACAAAAATAAGAAATTTTTGAAAAATAAGAAATTTTTGAAAAATAAGAAATTTTTGAAAAATTTTCTTTAAAAATAAAAATTTTTTAAAAACTCTCTATGAAAATAAGAAATTTTAAAAAAATTTTCTTATAAAAAAAAGAAATTTGTGAAAAATTTCCTATGAAAATAAAAGTTTTTTAAATTTTTTTTATAAAAATAAGAAATTTTTAAAAAGTTTCTTGTAAAATTCTGAACATTTTTAAACATTTTCTATAAAAATAGGAAATTTTTAAAAAATTTCCTATAAAAATAACAAATTTTAAAAATAAGAAATTTTATGAAAAATTTCTTATAAAAAAAATAAATTTTTAAAAAATTTCCTATAAAAATAAGAAGTTTTTAAAAAATTTTCTATAAAAATAGGAAATTTTTAATAAATTTCCTATAAACATAAGAATTTTTTTATAAATTTTCTTATAAAATTAAGAAATTTTTTAAAAATTTTCTTATCAAAATAAGAAATTTTGGAAAAGTTTCCTATAAAATTCGTAATTTTGAAAAAATTTCCCATCAAACTAGGAAACTTTTGAAAAATTTCTTATAAGGATAAGATTTTTTTCCTGTAAAAATAAGAAATTTTTGAAAAATTTCTTATAAAAATGAGAAAATTTAAAAAAAAAATTCTGTAAAAATAAGATATTTTTGAAAAATTTCCTAAAAAAAAATAAGATATTTTTAAAAATTTTCTCTAAGAATAAGAAATTTTTTAAAAATTTCTTATAAAAATAAGAAATTTTTGAAAAATTTCCTATAAAAATAAGAAATTTTTGAAAAATTTCCTATAAAAATAAGAAATTTTTGAAAAATTTCCTATAAAAATAAGAAATTTTTGAAAAATTTCCTATAAAAATAAGAAATTTTTGAAAAATTTCCTATAAAAATAAGAAATTTTTGAAAAATTTCCTATAAAAATAAGAAATTTTTGAAAAATTTCCTATAAAAATAAGAAATTTTTGAAAAAATTCCTATAAAGAAAAGAAATTTTTGAATAGTAAGATAAGATTTTTTTTCTAAATGAGAAATTTTTTGAAAAGAAAATAGCAAGGAACTTTTGAGTCGAACTACAAAAGACAAGAAGTATCATATGTGTACACATTCATCGTTTATATTTCGATTTCTTACTGACCTAATTTATTCTGTTTAAGTTTCATCTGGCTCCCAAATTGGACAATTATTCCTTACTTTTCATCAATGCAAGATGTTCACTTTATTTTTCTGATTAAGTACGTATTTATGTGTATTTTTCTTTCTTTCTTTCTGCGTCTTTGTTTTAGAGTTTTTGGAAATAATCTAATGTTATATTTAGTTTAAGATTAAGTTCGAGCTCAATGAAAATGCAATTGCCATCATATCATTTTACGCCTTTTCATACTTTCTTTCTATTAGGTTTTATTTGGCAGCTGTTTGTTGGTATAAGAAAGAAAAAGTTAAACTCACATACACACACACACACAATCATTTGATTAAAGGAGTTGTAACTAAACTTGTGCTTAGATATATACGTATATGTATAAAGGGTTATTGGTTATTCAAAAAAGAAGATATAAGAAATCAAACGGAAATACTGACAGACTATCTGTCTGTCTGTCTTTCTGTCTGTCTGTGTGGCAATAAGAAAGATTTTAAGTCTTTTGCTATCATGCAGTTTTGTGGTACTTAAGTACAAATATTTGAGGGCCATAAGTTTGGGTTAGATATCTCATTGGTTTGTGTGTGTCTAATGTTTCATTGATCCTTTGCTTTGGCAATAAAATCATACACAGGGAAAAACATGATTAAGGCTAAGTGGTTATTATCTGGGAAAATGTTAAAAAAAGTAAATTTTAAAAACTCAATTTGTTTTAAATTCTTAAGAATGCAGATATAGGGCAATTAAACCTTAATCTTATCATGTTTTTTTTTCTTTCAGTGTATTAAAACCCCTTTGGCTTACGTTGTCTCTCCTTTTGACTGCACCTGCTAATGTGGTTTTAAAACATACTTTAGTTTTAAAACCAATTCTTTTTTATTCAAGACTTTTTTTTTACAAACTCTTTTGACTTTTTTTACATTTTTGCCACCAATATAGCTTTTGCCCAAAAGTGCACAAATTACACTTATTTAAGCCAAGCATTTGCTAAATTCTAATGCAGTGGAATTCATACATATACATTTTCTTTCACTTATACACACAGACTTTATAGTTTTAGGCCATTTATACTTGACTAGTCATTTGTTGCAATTTTGAGGTATGCCTCAATGCCTTCTTAGAAGGTTGATGTTGAAGTTGTTGCAAAAAAAATATGGCAACAAAGAGTAAGTGGCAAAAAGCGATATTTTTGATTAAACCCAAACAACAAAATTATTTACTTTTGAAATTTTTGAAAATTTTCTAATAAAGATTATTTATTTTTGTGAAAATTTCTATGAAACTATAAATTTTAAAAAAATTTCCTATAAAAACAATGAAGGCTTTGAACAATTTCCTTTAAAAATAAGAAAATTTTTTTAAAATTTTCTATTAAAATATGAAATTTTTTTAAATTTCCGATAAAAATTAGAATTTTTTAAATATTTCATAAAAATAAGAAATTTTTGAAAAATTTCCTAAACAATTGAAATTTTTTAAAAAATTTCCTATAAAAATAAGAAAATTTTGAAAAATTTCCTATAAAGATAAGAAAATTTGAAAATTTTCCTATAAAAAGAAGAATTTTTGAAAGATTTCCTATAAAAATAAGAAATTTTTGAAAAATTTTCTATAAAAATAAGAAATTTTTGAAAAATTTGCTATAAAAATAGGAAACTTTTGAAAAATTTCCTAAAAAATTTTGAATAATTTCTATTAAAAAAATAATTTTTTGATAAATTTCCTATAAAAATTAAAAATTTTTGAAAAAATTCCTATAAAAATAAGAAATTTTTGAAAAAATTCCTATAAAAATAAGAAATTTTTGAAAAAATTCCTATAAAAATAAGAAATTTTTGAAAAAATTCCTATAAAAATAAGAAATTTTTGAAAAATTTCCTATAAAAATAACAAATTTTTGGGAAATTTCCTATGAAAATAAGAAATTTTTAAAAAATTTCCTTTAAAAAAAATAAATTTTTGAAAATTTTCCTGTTAAAATAAGAAATTTTTGAAAAATTTCCTATAAAAATAAGAAATTTTTTAAAAATTTCCTATAAAAATAAGAAATTTTTGAAAAATTTCCTATAAAAATAAGAAATTTTTGAAAAATTTCCTATAAAAATAAGAAATTTTTGAAAAATTTCCTATAAAAATAAGAAATTTTTGAAAAATTTCCTATAAAAATAAGAAATTTTTGAAAAATTTCCTATAAAAATAAGAAATTTTTGAAAAATTTCCTATAAAAATAAGAAATTTTTGAAAAATTTCCTATAAAAATAAGAAATTTTTGAAAAATTTCCTATAAAAATAAGAAATTTTTGAAAAATTTCCTATAAAAATAAGAAATTTTTGAAAAATTTCCTATAAAAATAAGAAATTTTTGAAAAATTTCCTATAAAAATAAGAAATTTTTGAAAAATTTCCTATAAAAATAAGAAATTTTTGAAAAATTTCCTATAAAAATAAGAAATTTTTGAAAAATTTCCTATAAAAATAAGAAATTTTTGAAAAATTTTTCAAATTTTTCCTATAAAAATAGGAAATTTTTGAAAAATTTCCTATAAAAATAACAAATTTTTGGGAAATTTCCTATAAAAATAAGAAATTTTTAAAAAATTTCCTTTAAAAAAAATAAATTTTTGAAAAATTTCCTATAAAAATAAGAAATTTTTGAAAAATTTTCTATAAAAATAAGAAATTTTTGAAAAATTTCCTATAAAAATAAGAAATTTTTGAAAAATTTTCTATAAAAATAAGAAATTTTTGAAAAATTTCCTATAAAATTAAGAAATTTTTGAAAAATTTCCTATAAAAATAAGAAATTTTTGAAAAATTTCCTATAAAAATAAGAAATTTTTGAAAAATTTCCTATAAATATAAGAAATTTTTGAAAAATTTCCTATAAAAATAGGACATTTTTGAAAAATTGCCTATAAAAATAAGAAATTTTTAAAAAATTTCACTTCTTAGAAGATGTTGACGCTGTTACAAATTATTTACTTTTGATTCTGAACGTGATTTGAGGTAAACTTCTGTGCTTTTATACCTGTCAAAACCATAGGTGGGAAGGCTTTAATAACTGTGGGAGCATCGCTATTAGTCCATTATTTCGAGAACCTCCCGTTAGTCTTCTTCTTCTGTGATCTTTGACGAATAGTGGATTATAGGGTTTCAATTATTATTTAATAACGAACTCTATTGCGAGATGTTGGTTTTCCAAATTGATATATGGCGACAGGTTATCACCATAGCCTTTAGGCATAATCTTTGTCTTTTAAATGTTTAATTTAATTTTCATTCCAAGTGCCCGAGATCCAACAAAAATAGCGTTGGTATTATCTTGAAGTTTTTGCTTAGAAGTCATACGTCATCGGCATATTCCAAGTCCTCGAGTTGTTTAATGGGTGTCTACTGGATACAGTGTCTGCGTTCCGGAAATTAAGATTTTGGTTACAAATTTGATTACATTTTTATGAAATTTAAATAAAATATTGCTTCTATATAAGCCACTTTATTAAATTTCTTTAGAATAAGTCCATATTTGATCATAGCTTTCGTACAGTCCACACTTTCAAAAATCAGTTTATTACTACGAAAATTACAAAAACTGTCATTCGTCTTAAGATAGCTATCAATCAATGTTAAGTCCAGACTTTAAATACAATTGATCCATTAGAAACTCCTTACATAATATATGGACCTGCCGTATTTCTTTCTACATATTTATCCTAACATCATATAGTGCTCAAGAAAAAGTATTTAGCAGCTTATTAATGTTAAACTATACCCGGTTATGAGACTAAATTTTGATCAAAGTAAATACTAGGGAAACCACTTAGATACTTTCAAATGTTGAACTATAAAACTACTGCAACCGAATTAAGTCCAAATATTTTACCAGTAGTACTAACTAACGTTACAATTTTTTTTCGAATTTTTTCGAATATTGTGACACTAGGTCTAAATGTTTAGATCTGAAAATTTGGGCCAAATCGGACAACGTTCTATAGGCGCGCATCGAGTCCAAAGCTTAAGATCCCATTTGTATGGGAAAAATGGGTTATTTTTTGTTTTTGCAAAGTTTAGACCAAAAATGAATAAATTTAAATCGTGAAAGACGAAAATCCTTAAGGTAGTTTAAAAGTTATTGCAGTTTTCCCCCGAAAATTCATGTCCTTGAAAACGCGCCTAAGGATATGCACCAAAAATTTTATATTGTAAATAAAGAAATTCCCAAGTTAGACATGATAGTAAATAGTTCAGTTTTGTTTAAATATAAATTTACTTAGTTTTTTTTTCATGTTGGAAAATTGTACATTTTTCTGAGGTCGGTTTCAAAAATCATTTTTTAATGTTTTGAAAATTTTGTTCCAAGTTTCGCAAAAACAAAAAAAAACAACCCATTTTCCCCATATAAATGGGCTCTTAAACTTTGGACTCGATGCGCTCCCATAGAACGTTGTCCGATTTGGCTAAAATTTTCAGATCTAAACTTTTAGATCTAGTGTCACATTATTCCGTAAAAAATATTTGAAATTAAGAAAAAAAGGTTTCCCTATTACCCTATTGGGTATATAAGATTCGGCACAGCCGAATATAATACCCTGACTTGTTCATATTTGCTCCACTGCACCGCTTTATCGATAAAAATGGGCAAAAAATTTGCTGCATACATACACACATAAATATTTACATACTTACATTCCCTTTTGTTTAATAAATATAATTGATATATAATTTTTCATAATTTATTATACTGCAGTTGTTCAATTAACTGTCGTTCTAAATAAATGTGATATATGTATGAGTTCGTGTTCATGTGTGTGTGCGTGTGTTATTGATATTTTTATTAAATAATCGTTTATATCGTTGAATTTATAAATATTTGAAATGTGTCCATTAAATGATGAAAGGTGACAGAAACATGCCAAAGAGATATAATTCCCTATGTGTCCATAACTGGTGTCGACGTTAAATGAAAACGATATTAATTTATAAATAAGTCAAATAGTTCAACAAAATTTGTTTGAATAGATTGCAATAACAATTTAAATAATTGTTTATAAATAAGAAAAAATATAGATTAAAAAAAAATTTAAACTACCGACACATACATATTAACATACAAACATGACTAAGAGTTAATGCCCTTGTCATTATTTTCCATCCAGTCAAGGTCTCTATTGAATAAACAATGGATGAACAACTTCAAAGGTACTCCGACTTCCCAGTTTGTTTTATTTTTTTTTTTTTTTTGGCTTAAAGTACCAAATAAATCACCAACATATACAAATAAACATTTTTCTGTTGATTGTTTGCCAAAAGCTACTTAAAATACAGATTATTTTCGCTGTCTCCTATTTGGTAATTGAAAACATAATGAACAGCAAATCATTCTCGAACTCGTATTTATTTTCAAACCAACCAATACTCAGTCAATTATACTAATGGCAGAAAAATCTGCTAGATTTCTATGCAGATTTGTTGTTTTATAATTTGGCAATATACAATCATTGTTATCTGTTGTTTCATCTCAGTTTTAGCTATTTTCAATTAAAACCAAATTAGAAAAATAAACCACTAAAGTATTACTATTGAACACTGATTTTTTTGCCCATCATGCGGAGCCTTTGATAAAAGCAAAACACTTTTGAAACTAATTCCTAGGAGAGTGATTTTACAATGAGATTTTTTAGCATTTAACACAAATAGCCTATAGTCATAGTCTAGTCATAGTCTAGTCATAGTCTAGTCATAGTCTAGTCATAGTCTAGTCATAGTCTAGTCATAGTCTAGTCATAGTCTAGTCATAGTCTAGTCATAGTCTAGTCATAGTCTAGTCATAGTCTAGTCATAGTCTAGTCATAGTCTAGTCATAGTCTAGTCATAGTCTAGTCATAGTCTAGTCATAGTCTAGTCATAGTCTAGTCATAGTCTAGTCATAGTCTAGTCATAGTCTAGTCATAGTCTAGTCATAGTCTAGTCATAGTCTAGTCATAGTCTAGTCATAGTCTAGTCATAGTCTAGTCATAGTCTAGTCATAGTCTAGTCATAGTCTAGTCATAGTCTAGTCATAGTCTAGTCATAGTCTAGTCATAGTCTAGTCATAGTCTAGTCATAGTCTAGTCATAGTCTAGTCATAGTCTAGTCATAGTCTAGTCATAGTCTAGTCATAGTCTAGTCATAGTCTAGTCATAGTCTAGTCATAGTCTAGTCATAGTCTAGTCATAGTCTAGTCATAGTCTAGTCATAGTCTAGTCATAGTCTAGTCATAGTCTAGTCATAGTCTAGTCATAGTCTAGTCATAGTCTAGTCATAGTCTAGTCATAGTCTAGTCATAGTCTAGTCATAGTCTAGTCATAGTCTAGTCATAGTCTAGTCATAGTCTAGTCATAGTCTAGTCATAGTCTAGTCATAGTCTAGTCATAGTCTAGTCATAGTCTAGTCATAGTCTAGTCATAGTCTAGTCATAGTCTAGTCATAGTCTAGTCATAGTCTAGTCATAGTCTAGTCATAGTCTAGTCATAGTCTAGTCATAGTCTAGTCATAGTCTAGTCATAGTCTAGTCATAGTCTAGTCATAGTCTAGTCATAGTCTAGTCATAGTCTAGTCATAGTCTAGTCATAGTCTAGTCATAGTCTAGTCATAGTCTAGTCATAGTCTAGTCATAGTCTAGTCATAGTCTAGTCATAGTCTAGTCATAGTCTAGTCATAGTCTAGTCATAGTCTAGTCATAGTCTAGTCATAGTCTAGTCATAGTCTAGTCATAGTCTAGTCATAGTCTAGTCATAGTCTAGTCATAGTCTAGTCATAGTCTAGTCATAGTCTAGTCATAGTCTAGTCATAGTCTAGTCATAGTCTAGTCATAGTCTAGTCATAGTCTAGTCATAGTCTAGTCATAGTCTAGTCATAGTCTAGTCATAGTCTAGTCATAGTCTAGTCATAGTCTAGTCATAGTCTAGTCATAGTCTAGTCATAGTCTAGTCATAGTCTAGTCATAGTCTAGTCATAGTCTAGTCATAGTCTAGTCATAGTCTAGTCATAGTCTAGTCATAGTCTAGTCATAGTCTAGTCATAGTCTAGTCATAGTCTAGTCATAGTCTAGTCATAGTCTAGTCATAGTCTAGTCATAGTCTAGTCATAGTCTAGTCATAGTCTAGTCATAGTCTAGTCATAGTCTAGTCATAGTCTAGTCATAGTCTAGTCATAGTCTAGTCATAGTCTAGTCATAGTCTAGTCATAGTCTAGTCATAGTCTAGTCATAGTCTAGTCATAGTCTAGTCATAGTCTAGTCATAGTCTAGTCATAGTCTAGTCATAGTCTAGTCATAGTCTAGTCATAGTCTAGTCATAGTCTAGTCATAGTCTAGTCATAGTCTAGTCATAGTCTAGTCATAGTCTAGTCATAGTCTAGTCATAGTCTAGTCATAGTCTAGTCATAGTCTAGTCATAGTCTAGTCATAGTCTAGTCATAGTCTAGTCATAGTCTAGTCATAGTCTAGTCATAGTCTAGTCATAGTCTAGTCATAGTCTAGTCATAGTCTAGTCATAGTCTAGTCATAGTCTAGTCATAGTCTAGTCATAGTCTAGTCATAGTCTAGTCATAGTCTAGTCATAGTCTAGTCATAGTCTAGTCATAGTCTAGTCATAGTCTAGTCATAGTCTAGTCATAGTCTAGTCATAGTCTAGTCATAGTCTAGTCATAGTCTAGTCATAGTCTAGTCATAGTCTAGTCATAGTCTAGTCATAGTCTAGTCATAGTCTAGTCATAGTCTAGTCATAGTCTAGTCATAGTCTAGTCATAGTCTAGTCATAGTCTAGTCATAGTCTAGTCATAGTCTAGTCATAGTCTAGTCATAGTCTAGTCATAGTCTAGTCATAGTCTAGTCATAGTCTAGTCATAGTCTAGTCATAGTCTAGTCATAGTCTAGTCATAGTCTAGTCATAGTCTAGTCATAGTCTAGTCATAGTCTAGTCATAGTCTAGTCATAGTCTAGTCATAGTCTAGTCATAGTCTAGTCATAGTCTAGTCATAGTCTAGTCATAGTCTAGTCATAGTCTAGTCATAGTCTAGTCATAGTCTAGTCATAGTCTAGTCATAGTCTAGTCATAGTCTAGTCATAGTCTAGTCATAGTCTAGTCATAGTCTAGTCATAGTCTAGTCATAGTCTAGTCATAGTCTAGTCATAGTCTAGTCATAGTCTAGTCATAGTCTAGTCATAGTCTAGTCATAGTCTAGTCATAGTCTAGTCATAGTCTAGTCATAGTCTAGTCATAGTCTAGTCATAGTCTAGTCATAGTCTAGTCATAGTCTAGTCATAGTCTAGTCATAGTCTAGTCATAGTCTAGTCATAGTCTAGTCATAGTCTAGTCATAGTCTAGTCATAGTCTAGTCATAGTCTAGTCATAGTCTAGTCATAGTCTAGTCATAGTCTAGTCATAGTCTAGTCATAGTCTAGTCATAGTCTAGTCATAGTCTAGTCATAGTCTAGTCATAGTCTAGTCATAGTCTAGTCATAGTCTAGTCATAGTCTAGTCATAGTCTAGTCATAGTCTAGTCATAGTCTAGTCATAGTCTAGTCATAGTCTAGTCATAGTCTAGTCATAGTCTAGTCATAGTCTAGTCATAGTCTAGTCATAGTCTAGTCATAGTCTAGTCATAGTCTAGTCATAGTCTAGTCATAGTCTAGTCATAGTCTAGTCATAGTCTAGTCATAGTCTAGTCATAGTCTAGTCATAGTCTAGTCATAGTCTAGTCATAGTCTAGTCATAGTCTAGTCATAGTCTAGTCATAGTCTAGTCATAGTCTAGTCATAGTCTAGTCATAGTCTAGTCATAGTCTAGTCATAGTCTAGTCATAGTCTAGTCATAGTCTAGTCATAGTCTAGTCATAGTCTAGTCATAGTCTAGTCATAGTCTAGTCATAGTCTAGTCATAGTCTAGTCATAGTCTAGTCATAGTCTAGTCATAGTCTAGTCATAGTCTAGTCATAGTCTAGTCATAGTCTAGTCATAGTCTAGTCATAGTCTAGTCATAGTCTAGTCATAGTCTAGTCATAGTCTAGTCATAGTCTAGTCATAGTCTAGTCATAGTCTAGTCATAGTCTAGTCATAGTCTAGTCATAGTCTAGTCATAGTCTAGTCATAGTCTAGTCATAGTCTAGTCATAGTCTAGTCATAGTCTAGTCATAGTCTAGTCATAGTCTAGTCATAGTCTAGTCATAGTCTAGTCATAGTCTAGTCATAGTCTAGTCATAGTCTAGTCATAGTCTAGTCATAGTCTAGTCATAGTCTAGTCATAGTCTAGTCATAGTCTAGTCATAGTCTAGTCATAGTCTAGTCATAGTCTAGTCATAGTCTAGTCATAGTCTAGTCATAGTCTAGTCATAGTCTAGTCATAGTCTAGTCATAGTCTAGTCATAGTCTAGTCATAGTCTAGTCATAGTCTAGTCATAGTCTAGTCATAGTCTAGTCATAGTCTAGTCATAGTCTAGTCATAGTCTAGTCATAGTCTAGTCATAGTCTAGTCATAGTCTAGTCATAGTCTAGTCATAGTCTAGTCATAGTCTAGTCATAGTCTAGTCATAGTCTAGTCATAGTCTAGTCATAGTCTAGTCATAGTCTAGTCATAGTCTAGTCATAGTCTAGTCATAGTCTAGTCATAGTCTAGTCATAGTCTAGTCATAGTCTAGTCATAGTCTAGTCATAGTCTAGTCATAGTCTAGTCATAGTCTAGTCATAGTCTAGTCATAGTCTAGTCATAGTCTAGTCATAGTCTAGTCATAGTCTAGTCATAGTCTAGTCATAGTCTAGTCATAGTCTAGTCATAGTCTAGTCATAGTCTAGTCATAGTCTAGTCATAGTCTAGTCATAGTCTAGTCATAGTCTAGTCATAGTCTAGTCATAGTCTAGTCATAGTCTAGTCATAGTCTAGTCATAGTCTAGTCATAGTCTAGTCATAGTCTAGTCATAGTCTAGTCATAGTCTAGTCATAGTCTAGTCATAGTCTAGTCATAGTCTAGTCATAGTCTAGTCATAGTCTAGTCATAGTCTAGTCATAGTCTAGTCATAGTCTAGTCATAGTCTAGTCATAGTCTAGTCATAGTCTAGTCATAGTCTAGTCATAGTCTAGTCATAGTCTAGTCATAGTCTAGTCATAGTCTAGTCATAGTCTAGTCATAGTCTAGTCATAGTCTAGTCATAGTCTAGTCATAGTCTAGTCATAGTCTAGTCATAGTCTAGTCATAGTCTAGTCATAGTCTAGTCATAGTCTAGTCATAGTCTAGTCATAGTCTAGTCATAGTCTAGTCATAGTCTAGTCATAGTCTAGTCATAGTCTAGTCATAGTCTAGTCATAGTCTAGTCATAGTCTAGTCATAGTCTAGTCATAGTCTAGTCATAGTCTAGTCATAGTCTAGTCATAGTCTAGTCATAGTCTAGTCATAGTCTAGTCATAGTCTAGTCATAGTCTAGTCATAGTCTAGTCATAGTCTAGTCATAGTCTAGTCATAGTCTAGTCATAGTCTAGTCATAGTCTAGTCATAGTCTAGTCATAGTCTAGTCATAGTCTAGTCATAGTCTAGTCATAGTCTAGTCATAGTCTAGTCATAGTCTAGTCATAGTCTAGTCATAGTCTAGTCATAGTCTAGTCATAGTCTAGTCATAGTCTAGTCATAGTCTAGTCATAGTCTAGTCATAGTCTAGTCAGTCATAGTCTAGTCATAGTCTAGTCATAGTCTAGTCATAGTCTAGTCATAGTCTAGTCATAGTCTAGTCATAGTCTAGTCATAGTCTAGTCATAGTCTAGTCATAGTCTAGTCATAGTCTAGTCATAGTCTAGTCATAGTCTAGTCATAGTCTAGTCATAGTCTAGTCATAGTCTAGTCATAGTCTAGTCATAGTCTAGTCATAGTCTAGTCATAGTCTAGTCATAGTCTAGTCATAGTCTAGTCATAGTCTAGTCATAGTCTAGTCATAGTCTAGTCATAGTCTAGTCATAGTCTAGTCATAGTCTAGTCATAGTCTAGTCATAGTCTAGTCATAGTCTAGTCATAGTCTAGTCATAGTCTAGTCATAGTCTAGTCATAGTCTAGTCATAGTCTAGTCATAGTCTAGTCATAGTCTAGTCATAGTCTAGTCATAGTCTAGTCATAGTCTAGTCATAGTCTAGTCATAGTCTAGTCATAGTCTAGTCATAGTCTAGTCATAGTCTAGTCATAGTCTAGTCATAGTCTAGTCATAGTCTAGTCATAGTCTAGTCATAGTCTAGTCATAGTCTAGTCATAGTCTAGTCATAGTCTAGTCATAGTCTAGTCATAGTCTAGTCATAGTCTAGTCATAGTCTAGTCATAGTCTAGTCATAGTCTAGTCATAGTCTAGTCATAGTCTAGTCATAGTCTAGTCATAGTCTAGTCATAGTCTAGTCATAGTCTAGTCATAGTCTAGTCATAGTCTAGTCATAGTCTAGTCATAGTCTAGTCATAGTCTAGTCATAGTCTAGTCATAGTCTAGTCATAGTCTAGTCATAGTCTAGTCATAGTCTAGTCATAGTCTAGTCATAGTCTAGTCATAGTCTAGTCATAGTCTAGTCATAGTCTAGTCATAGTCTAGTCATAGTCTAGTCATAGTCTAGTCATAGTCTAGTCATAGTCTAGTCATAGTCTAGTCATAGTCTAGTCATAGTCTAGTCATAGTCTAGTCATAGTCTAGTCATAGTCTAGTCATAGTCTAGTCATAGTCTAGTCATAGTCTAGTCATAGTCTAGTCATAGTCTAGTCATAGTCTAGTCATAGTCTAGTCATAGTCTAGTCATAGTCTAGTCATAGTCTAGTCATAGTCTAGTCATAGTCTAGTCATAGTCTAGTCATAGTCTAGTCATAGTCTAGTCATAGTCTAGTCATAGTCTAGTCATAGTCTAGTCATAGTCTAGTCATAGTCTAGTCATAGTCTAGTCATAGTCTAGTCATAGTCTAGTCATAGTCTAGTCATAGTCTAGTCATAGTCTAGTCATAGTCTAGTCATAGTCTAGTCATAGTCTAGTCATAGTCTAGTCATAGTCTAGTCATAGTCTAGTCATAGTCTAGTCATAGTCTAGTCATAGTCTAGTCATAGTCTAGTCATAGTCTAGTCATAGTCTAGTCATAGTCTAGTCATAGTCTAGTCATAGTCTAGTCATAGTCTAGTCATAGTCTAGTCATAGTCTAGTCATAGTCTAGTCATAGTCTAGTCATAGTCTAGTCATAGTCTAGTCATAGTCTAGTCATAGTCTAGTCATAGTCTAGTCATAGTCTAGTCATAGTCTAGTCATAGTCTAGTCATAGTCTAGTCATAGTCTAGTCATAGTCTAGTCATAGTCTAGTCATAGTCTAGTCATAGTCTAGTCATAGTCTAGTCATAGTCTAGTCATAGTCTAGTCATAGTCTAGTCATAGTCTAGTCATAGTCTAGTCATAGTCTAGTCATAGTCTAGTCATAGTCTAGTCATAGTCTAGTCATAGTCTAGTCATAGTCTAGTCATAGTCTAGTCATAGTCTAGTCATAGTCTAGTCATAGTCTAGTCATAGTCTAGTCATAGTCTAGTCATAGTCTAGTCATAGTCTAGTCATAGTCTAGTCATAGTCTAGTCATAGTCTAGTCATAGTCTAGTCATAGTCTAGTCATAGTCTAGTCATAGTCTAGTCATAGTCTAGTCATAGTCTAGTCATAGTCTAGTCATAGTCTAGTCATAGTCTAGTCATAGTCTAGTCATAGTCTAGTCATAGTCTAGTCATAGTCTAGTCATAGTCTAGTCATAGTCTAGTCATAGTCTAGTCATAGTCTAGTCATAGTCTAGTCATAGTCTAGTCATAGTCTAGTCATAGTCTAGTCATAGTCTAGTCATAGTCTAGTCATAGTCTAGTCATAGTCTAGTCATAGTCTAGTCATAGTCTAGTCATAGTCTAGTCATAGTCTAGTCATAGTCTAGTCATAGTCTAGTCATAGTCTAGTCATAGTCTAGTCATAGTCTAGTCATAGTCTAGTCATAGTCTAGTCATAGTCTAGTCATAGTCTAGTCATAGTCTAGTCATAGTCTAGTCATAGTCTAGTCATAGTCTAGTCATAGTCTAGTCATAGTCTAGTCATAGTCTAGTCATAGTCTAGTCATAGTCTAGTCATAGTCTAGTCATAGTCTAGTCATAGTCTAGTCATAGTCTAGTCATAGTCTAGTCATAGTCTAGTCATAGTCTAGTCATAGTCTAGTCATAGTCTAGTCATAGTCTAGTCATAGTCTAGTCATAGTCTAGTCATAGTCTAGTCATAGTCTAGTCATAGTCTAGTCATAGTCTAGTCATAGTCTAGTCATAGTCTAGTCATAGTCTAGTCATAGTCTAGTCATAGTCTAGTCATAGTCTAGTCATAGTCTAGTCATAGTCTAGTCATAGTCTAGTCATAGTCTAGTCATAGTCTAGTCATAGTCTAGTCATAGTCTAGTCATAGTCTAGTCATAGTCTAGTCATAGTCTAGTCATAGTCTAGTCATAGTCTAGTCATAGTCTAGTCATAGTCTAGTCATAGTCTAGTCATAGTCTAGTCATAGTCTAGTCATAGTCTAGTCATAGTCTAGTCATAGTCTAGTCATAGTCTAGTCATAGTCTAGTCATAGTCTAGTCATAGTCTAGTCATAGTCTAGTCATAGTCTAGTCATAGTCTAGTCATAGTCTAGTCATAGTCTAGTCATAGTCTAGTCATAGTCTAGTCATAGTCTAGTCATAGTCTAGTCATAGTCTAGTCATAGTCTAGTCATAGTCTAGTCATAGTCTAGTCATAGTCTAGTCATAGTCTAGTCATAGTCTAGTCATAGTCTAGTCATAGTCTAGTCATAGTCTAGTCATAGTCATAGTCTAGTCATAGTCTAGTCATAGTCTAGTCATAGTCATAGTCTAGTCATAGTCTAGTCATAGTCATAGTCTAGTCATAGTCTAGTCATAGTCTAGTCATAGTCTAGTCATAGTCTAGTCATAGTCTAGTCATAGTCTAGTCATAGTCTAGTCATAGTCTAGTCATAGTCTAGTCATAGTCTAGTCATAGTCTAGTCATAGTCTAGTCATAGTCTAGTCATAGTCTAGTCATAGTCTAGTCATAGTCTAGTCATAGTCTAGTCATAGTCTAGTCATAGTCTAGTCATAGTCTAGTCATAGTCTAGTCATAGTCTAGTCATAGTCTAGTCATAGTCTAGTCATAGTCTAGTCATAGTCTAGTCATAGTCTAGTCATAGTCTAGTCATAGTCTAGTCATAGTCTAGTCATAGTCTAGTCATAGTCTAGTCATAGTCTAGTCATAGTCTAGTCATAGTCTAGTCATAGTCTAGTCATAGTCTAGTCATAGTCTAGTCATAGTCTAGTCATAGTCTAGTCATAGTCTAGTCATAGTCTAGTCATAGTCTAGTCATAGTCTAGTCATAGTCTAGTCATAGTCTAGTCATAGTCTAGTCATAGTCTAGTCATAGTCTAGTCATAGTCTAGTCATAGTCTAGTCATAGTCTAGTCATAGTCTAGTCATAGTCTAGTCATAGTCTAGTCATAGTCTAGTCATAGTCTAGTCATAGTCTAGTCATAGTCTAGTCATAGTCTAGTCATAGTCTAGTCATAGTCTAGTCATAGTCTAGTCATAGTCTAGTCATAGTCTAGTCATAGTCTAGTCATAGTCTAGTCATAGTCTAGTCATAGTCTAGTCATAGTCTAGTCATAGTCTAGTCATAGTCTAGTCATAGTCTAGTCATAGTCTAGTCATAGTCTAGTCATAGTCTAGTCATAGTCTAGTCATAGTCTAGTCATAGTCTAGTCATAGTCTAGTCATAGTCTAGTCATAGTCTAGTCATAGTCTAGTCATAGTCTAGTCATAGTCTAGTCATAGTCTAGTCATAGTCTAGTCATAGTCTAGTCATAGTCTAGTCATAGTCTAGTCATAGTCTAGTCATAGTCTAGTCATAGTCTAGTCATAGTCTAGTCATAGTCTAGTCATAGTCTAGTCATAGTCTAGTCATAGTCTAGTCATAGTCTAGTCATAGTCTAGTCATAGTCTAGTCATAGTCTAGTCATAGTCTAGTCATAGTCTAGTCATAGTCTAGTCATAGTCTAGTCATAGTCTAGTCATAGTCTAGTCATAGTCTAGTCATAGTCTAGTCATAGTCTAGTCATAGTCTAGTCATAGTCTAGTCATAGTCTAGTCATAGTCTAGTCATAGTCTAGTCATAGTCTAGTCATAGTCTAGTCATAGTCTAGTCATAGTCTAGTCATAGTCTAGTCATAGTCTAGTCATAGTCTAGTCATAGTCTAGTCATAGTCTAGTCATAGTCTAGTCATAGTCTAGTCATAGTCTAGTCATAGTCTAGTCATAGTCTAGTCATAGTCTAGTCATAGTCTAGTCATAGTCTAGTCATAGTCTAGTCATAGTCTAGTCATAGTCTAGTCATAGTCTAGTCATAGTCTAGTCATAGTCTAGTCATAGTCTAGTCATAGTCTAGTCATAGTCTAGTCATAGTCTAGTCATAGTCTAGTCATAGTCTAGTCATAGTCTAGTCATAGTCTAGTCATAGTCTAGTCATAGTCTAGTCATAGTCTAGTCATAGTCTAGTCATAGTCTAGTCATAGTCTAGTCATAGTCTAGTCATAGTCTAGTCATAGTCTAGTCATAGTCTAGTCATAGTCTAGTCATAGTCTAGTCATAGTCTAGTCATAGTCTAGTCATAGTCTAGTCATAGTCTAGTCATAGTCTAGTCATATTCTAGTCATAGTCTAGTCAAAGTCTAGTCATGGTCTATTTATAGTCTAGTGGAGGTAGTTCTCTAGTTAGTTTATTAATGCATGCATCTGTATTATACAATATATTAATCCTTTGTTATTTTAAACAAACTTTACTGCATTTGTTATTCTTAAATATCTTTCTTTGGATTTAAATATTATAGAGTAATTCTAACCATTACTTTAGCTAAACTTAATACAGCTCATCAAGAATTTGATGTAAGGAATTTAAATGTCATATCTAAATAAAATTTCTAAACAATTTTCATGTTATTTTCATTTATTTACTTGTACTTATTGTAAAGACAATACAATTATACCAAAGCCATTCTTAGTTCTTATCTGTGTGACAGTTCACTGTGGGTAAATAACAATATTTTGAAGAGTGAAATTTGTATATTATAGACATCCTAAAGAAATGCAATATATTTTTAAAAATTAATTTTAGTTAAATATTTTTTCTTGTAATCATTCCCTAGTATCCTACAGTAGTTTTGTTCTTTTAAAATTTCGTATACAATGCCCATTGTGCAGGACTATTTCTTGATACTTAAATATATAGTAACAAAATGGTAATAGTTATTTAAGAAAATTAAAGTTTAATTTACAATAGAACTGTGTAGCGATTTGTTCACTTCGTTAGAAGACTAAAGAATATGTAAAAAAAATTAAAGTTAGAATACATATAAAAGGAAAGCAGTTGACATTTTTCATGTTATTGCTTTGAGGATTAAATTTGTATATTAATAGAAAATGTTAAAGAATTTTAAGTTGGATAATAGGTAACAATAAATGAGCTACTTTAAAAAATATCAAATCATTCGAAAAATTAAAGGTAATTTTTACTTTTAATTTCAAAGTATTTGAAAATTTGTGCTTCAGTAATATTTTAGTGATAACATATCAGAGAGTAGGGTACTAATCTCAAAGTAACTAAAACCTGAAAAGAATAAATTTAATATTTTATTTCCCTCAGTTTTGCAGCAGAATTTTTAGCTAAAAGGCTTTATTAGTTACAAGAATTGTAATGAATAAAAGAGTGGAAATGGCAACAACTACTTGTCAATTTGTCATTTTATGTTCCTTTGCTTCCATCATAAAATAAAGTTTTAGATTTTACTTTTTTTTTCAAAGTATGTAGCTTAACATTTCTTAACTGAATTTATTTAACTTCTTTTTTGTATCTCTGGATTTAAATGAATGAGTATGAAATTTTTAACAGCAAAGTTTTGACTGTTTTATACATTTTTTATACTTGTACACTCCAATTGTTTTTGGCTAACATGTATAAACTATTAAGGTTTTATTTATTTCTGTTGGCTTCTTTTAATTTAACTTTGTTTTGAATTCCCCTTTTTCTGCCTGATTATTTAAATTAATAATTTGTATGATAAATATCATGGAAATTTGGCTACTTTAATTCTTTTGAACGAAAGTGAATCCAATGATTTCATATTGAGAAATTAACGAAACATTTTTATATAAGAAATAAATATATTTTATTACAAATGACTAGACTATGACTAGACTATGACTAGACTATGACTAGACTATGACTAGACTATGACTAGACTATGACTAGACTATGACTAGACTATGACTAGACTATGACTAGACTATGACTAGACTATGACTAGACTATGACTAGACTATGACTAGACTATGACTAGACTATGACTAGACTATGACTAGACTATGACTAGACTATGACTAGACTATGACTAGACTATGACTAGACTATGACTAGACTATGACTAGACTATGACTAGACTATGACTAGACTATGACTAGACTATGACTAGACTATGACTAGACTATGACTAGACTATGACTAGACTATGACTAGACTATGACTAGACTATGACTAGACTATGACTAGACTATGACTAGACTATGACTAGACTATGACTAGACTATGACTAGACTATGACTAGACTATGACTAGACTATGACTAGACTATGACTAGACTATGACTAGACTATGACTAGACTATGACTAGACTATGACTAGACTATGACTAGACTATGACTAGACTATGACTAGACTATGACTAGACTATGACTAGACTATGACTAGACTATGACTAGACTATGACTAGACTATGACTAGACTATGACTAGACTATGACTAGACTATGACTAGACTATGACTAGACTATGACTAGACTATGACTAGACTATGACTAGACTATGACTAGACTATGACTAGACTATGACTAGACTATGACTAGACTATGACTAGACTATGACTAGACTATGACTAGACTATGACTAGACTATGACTTGATTATGACTAGACTATGACTAGACTATGACTAGACTATGACTAGACTATGACTAGACTATGACTAGACTAGACTATGACTAGACTAGACTATCACCAGACTATGACTAGACTATGACTAGACTATGACTAGACTATGACTAGACTATGACTAGACTATGACTAGACTATGACTAGACTATGACTAGACTATGACTAGACTATGACTAGACTATGACTAGACTATGACTAGACTATGACTAGACTATGACTAGACTATGACTAGACTATGACTAGACTATGACTAGACTATGACTAGACTATGACTAGACTATGACTAGACTATGACTAGACTATGACTAGACTATGACTAGACTATGACTAGACTATGACTAGACTATGACTAGACTATGACTAGACTATGACTAGACTATGACTAGACTATGACTAGACTATGACTAGACTATGACTAGACTATGACTAGACTATGACTAGACTATGACTAGACTATGACTAGACTATGACTAGACTATGACTAGACTATGACTAGACTATGACTAGACTATGACTAGACTATGACTAGACTATGACTAGACTATGACTAGACTATGACTAGACTATGACTAGACTATGACTAGACTATGACTAGACTATGACTAGACTATGACTAGACTATGGCTAGACTATGACTGACTATGACTAGACTATGACTATGAACACATATGTATGTGCAATACACGAATGTTTTTTCTTAAATAATTTTTAAAAATAAACTTCCGGATAACAATTTTTCTATTTCCTCTTTGAATTGACAGTGTCTGTTCTTACACTTCCTGTTTTTCTATCTCCCTTCTTTTAGTCCAACTGACTGATGCCGCGATTTTCTCATGTGGTGTATTTTTGAAAAAGGGTAACATATATTTGTGATGAATGATCTGCTCTCAGTCGGATGTTGATTTTAACTAGTCATAGATAGATTTATTCTACACACATATACTTTTTGCTAATACTAACACGTATATGTCACTACAATTATACAGAGATATCAAATGTGCTTTATCTAGACTTTTGATTTTTATCTGATTTTTTTATCCATATAAAATAACAAAAAATGTGAAGGAGTGATATAAAGCCATAAAAATTTATTACATTTGCTTGTGTATGTGTATGAGCGAGCGTCGGTGTTTTACCACATATACAACATGTTACAGACATTTCAACATTTTGTGGCACACAAGTTGTTGTATATGAGTGTAGGTCTTTTACTTTATATTTCCATTCGAGTTTTGCCAGTATTTTTTTTAAATATATTTGTTGTAACTATATTTTTGTTGTAATATTTTTTACATGCTTTAGGGCAATTGTATGTAAAGTGTGCATTTCCTGTTGCTGTTATACAACTTCGTATACTATTTCCTTCCTTCCTAGTAAAAAAGTCAGTTATATTTATATGCAGTTTCATTTGCCAGGGTCTGTACAAATGTATCAGATGATTGGGTTGTTTTTTTTCTTGTTGCAACTGCAGAGCGATGGACATATTCACACATTTTATGCATTTAAATAAAAAACATTTTATTTGTTTCATTTTAGTTTTTCTCCTTATCATTGTGCTCGTATGTGTTTAAGGATTTTTTTCCATCTAGTCTCCGTATTCACTTGCATGAGGCCAGTGCCTTTTGTGCATGTGACTGCTCGCTCTCTGTCTGGCCCCAGTTCCTGGCTGTTTGATGATTTTTAATATGCCTCTCAAAATAGAAGTGTCGGAGTTTGGTGCACTAACAAGTGCCTCTTGTTCAATAGACTAAAGTGTTAAAATGGCTTTAAGTGTTTTTAGATACAATTTTCTGGTTTTTTGTCAAATATGTATGTATGTACTTTCAGTTCTATTTCTGTGATTTGTAACTGAAGTATTTTACTCTTATGTCTTGTTAGTTGTAAGTGGTCTCCTGTTTTAAAGCAGGAAATTATTATTGTTAGTTGGTTTTATTAAGGATTTGTAATGGGTTTTCTGTCTCATAGCTTCTGAGAAGATGTAAATCTGCCAAAGATTAAAAGTGGTTAGCTGCATTTTGGTATCTTTTTTTTATTGAAGAAAATACAAGAGAAAAAATATGTCAGTTTGTTAAAAAAAAAATGTATGTTAACATTTGAAAAATTAAACGTTTTTGTAAAATATGAAAAAAAGTCATGTCATAAATTTATTATTATTCAATCAAGAAGCATCTCCTTATTTACTTAAGACCTAAGATTTAATGTCACCTATAAATTTTATTCTCGTCATCGACGACAAGATGCATCCTTTAAACAACTCAAGGACTTTAAATATGATAATGACTTATGCTTTTTCTGATAGGTGGCCTCGAAATCAATATTTTTATACCCAACATCAAAAAGAAAGGGGGTATATTAAGATTGTCATTCCGTTTGTAATTTCCTTAATATTGGCGATGTCCGTCTATCAGTCTGTCTGTTGTCGGCACTATAAAACCTAAACGAAAGGATATAGAAATTTGGCAAAAATATTCTTCATTTCTTGGAAAATTTTGGTTATGAAATCGGGTAAAATCGGTTCACATTTGACCATAGCTCCCGTATAAGCTCGTCTAGGCTAATCGCTTATTTGCTAATAAATGACAAATTATTACAGCTATGACGACAAAATTTGGTATCTAGAAGTTTTACAAAAGCACTAGACAGCATATAAAATTTCATTGAAATCGATTCACATTTAACCATAGCTCCCATACAAAAAACTTACGGAAACAGCCTAAATTCCACCTGAAATTCACTTAAATGCCAATAAATGATAAACTGTAATAGCTTTGCCCACTAAATTTAGCACAAGGAAATCTTATGTAAATGCCAGGCAGTGTGCAAAATTCTGTCACAATCGGTCACCATTTGATCATAGCTCCCATATAAAAAAAACTTACGGAAACACAAAAATACAAAAAGAAAAGGGGGCTTATGTCCGTCTGTCCATTAGATAAAAGCGCGATAGCTCTTTAACAAAAAGGGCTAGTGTGCAAAATTTTGTCACAATCGGTCACCAGTTGACCATAGATCCCATATAAAAAACTTAAAGAAACAAAAATACAAAAGGGATTTTATGTCCGTCTGTCCGTCAGATAAAAGCACGATAGCTCCTTAACTACATTCGCTTGAGAGACAAAATTTCACAAAAGTATTTTTGATGTGTTATAGAAGTTGTGTACTGAAAACGGGTGAAATCGGTTCACATTTTGTTAGACCTCCCATATAACCCCGCCCCGGGAAACACATTAATGCTGATAAAATTAATACAATTGTAATAGCTATGATGACTAAATTTAGAATAGAGAACTTTTATCCAACTATTGGTCAGTATATCAAATTTTTTAGGAATCGGACCATATTTGACCAAAGCTTTCATATAAAATCCGCTCCCAGAAACCACTAAAATGTCACAAATGTAAGTTAAAATCTTTTAAATTATAAACTGTGATAGCTATGGCCACTAAATTTCGCACAAATAAACTTTATATATATGCCAGTATATAAAATTTTTTGACAATCGGTCAACATTTAGCTATAGTTCTTATATATACAACATCCCCTTTTTATGTTTACATTTAAGAAGATTTTGAGGTACATTCAGTATATTAAGATTGCACCAAGGAATTTATGTCATATTACTATCAACTTGTTTATTCTAACTAAATATTAAGCTAAACGAAAAGTATCTAATGGATTATTAATGCTTAACTATAGCCGGTTATGAGACTAAATTTTGCGCAATAAATACTAGGAAAACCACTTATATAGAAACTTTTAAATGTTAAACTATAAAGCTACTACAACCGAATTTAGTCCAAATATTTTACAAACAATTTTTTACGTAACAATTTTTATCGAATTTGGTCCACATTTTTAATTAGCTGCACCCTTGTAGATATTTATATAAGATATGTTTCTAAATTTAACACAACTTGACGGTGGGTATATAATATTTGGCCCAGCCGAATATAACACTCTTACTTGTTTTATTTAAGCTTTTTCATTGTAGTTGGTCTTTTCAGGAGTGCATTACTAGCCCATAATTATAATATAAGATTATGCTACACCTTATTTGATTTTAGCTAAATATGCAAATATATGCAGTTAGTTTTAAGTTTATTCTAAAGCTCAGATTTTAGGCTTTTGTTTGATATAAATATGGCTTTGTAGCCTTTTAACGCAGAAAGTTATCAATCAATTAACTTTCCGTCAGAGAAAAACGCGATAGTTCCTTAACTACAAGAGCTAGAGAGACAAAATTTACCAGAAGTATTTTCGATGTGTATATTGTGTGCTGAAAATGGGTAAAATCGGTTTACATTTAGTTAGAGCTCCCATATTATCCTGCCCCTGGAATCACATTTATGCTAATAAATTGAATAAAATTGCAAAATTTATGACTACTAAATTTAGAACAGAGAAGTTTTATGCAACTTTCAGTCAGTATGTCAAATTTTATAGGAATCGGTCCATTTTTGACCATAGTTTTAATATAAAAACCTCTCCCGGTAACCACTAAAATGCCACAAACGCCAGTAAAATGGTATTAAATTATAAACTATGTCAGCTATGGCCACTAAATTTTGCACAAATAAACTTTATACTAATTCCAGCCAGTGTATTAAATTTTGTAACAATCGGTTAACATTTGGCTGTAGTTCTTATATATATAACATCCCCTTTTTATACCCACCATCAAAAAGAATGGGGGGTATATTGAGATTGTCATTCCGTTTGTAATTTCCTTAATATTGGCTCAAAAACCAAAAACGATATATATTCTGAATCCTTATAAAATTCTAAGACGATTAAGTGATGTCCGTCTGTTTGTCCGTCTGTCTGTCCGTCAGTCCGTCTGTCTGTCTGTCTGTCTGTCTGTCTGTCGAAATCACGATGACGCCTAAACGAAAGCAGCTAGCTCACTGAAACTTAGTAGAAATATTCTTCATCTCCAAGAAAATTTTAGTATTGAAATTGGGCAAAATCGGTTCACAATTGACCATAGCTCCCGTATAACCTCGTGTAGGCTAATCGCTTATTTGTTAATAAATGACAAATTATAACAGCTATGATGATAAAATTTGGTATATAAAAGTTTTACATTAGCCCTAGGCAGAGTATAAAATTTCATCAAAATCGGTTAACATTTAACCATAGCTCCAATACAAAAAACTTACGAAAACAGCCTAAATTTCACCTAAAATACACTTAACTGCCAATAAATCTAACAGTATAACAGATATAACCACTAAATTTGGCACAAGAAAGTCTTATGTCAATGCGAGTCAGTGTGCAAAATTTTGTCGCAATCGGTCACTATTTGACCTAGCTCCCATATAAAAAGCTTACGAAAATACAAAAATTCAAAAAGAAAAGGGGATTTATGTCCGTCCGTCCGTCAGTTAAAATCGTCATAGCTCCATAACTACAAGAGCTACAAGGAAGTGTTATGTCACCATTTGATCATAGCTCCCATATAAAAAACTTATGGAAACACAAAACTACATAAAGCGCAGGTTGTTTATGTCCGTCTGTCCGTCAGATAAAAGCCCGATAGCGCCTTAACAAAATGAGCTAGAGAAACAAAATTTTACAAAAGTATTTCGGATATCTTGAAAAAGATGTTTGTTGAAAATGGACAAATTCGGTTCAAATTTAGTTAGAGCTCCCATATAACGCGGCCCCGGGAAACACATTAATGCTGATGAATTGAATACAAATGTAATAGCTGTGACGATTAAATTTAAAATAGGGAAGTTTTATTCAATTTTTGATTAGTTTTTCAAATTTTATAGGAATCAGTCCATATTTGCCTTTAGCTTTCATATAAAAAACACTCACGGAAACCAAAAATTTTAGCAAAGGCCAGTTAAAAGCTATTAAATTAGAAACTCTGGCCACTAAATTTTGCAAGAATAAGCTGTATATATATACCAGCCAGTGTGTAAAATTTTGTTACAATCGGTCAACATTGGACTATAATTCGTATAAATATAACATCCCCTTTTTATATCTACAATCAAAAAGATTTGAAGGTACATTCATTATAACGGGTGGTTAAATTTCAAGGGCCGATATTGATTTTGAATAAAACACAAACTATTTAGGAAATTATTGTAATTTTATTTTATTATTATGTATTGGTATTACTCAATTATGTATGGAACAAAATATTGGCCAAATGGGCGCCGCGACCACAGCAACACACCTCCATCCGATGGTCCAAATTTACGATGACCCTGAGGCATAATGGAGGTTCTATGCCATTAATGTGATGAATTATCTCATCCTTTAGCTCTTGAATTGTTGCTGGAATATTGACGTACACCTTTTCTTTCGAATAACCTCAAAGAAAAAAGTCCAACGGTGTCAAATCACATGATCTTGGCGGCGAATTGACATCGCCATTACGTGAGATAACACGGCCATTGAATTTGTTGCGCAAAAGAGCCATTGTTTCGTTAGCTGTGTGACAAGTGGCACCGTCCTGCTGAAACCACATATCGTCCACATCCATATCTTCCAATTTGGGCCATAAAAAGTTCGTTATCATCTCAAGATAGCGAACACCATTCACAGTAACTGCCTGACCGTCCTCAGCTACACTATCGCGAACAGCAGAAACATTTTCTTCAGTACGAGCTGTACGAGCATGCACTGGTGTTCTCACATCTTCTATAGACCCGGTTTCCTCGAATTTTTCCACGATTTTTGCGATTGTACGCACATTTGGACGATCAAACGATATGCATTTTGATTTGAACGCCTATTTTCATAATAAGTCTGGATAACTTTAACACGTTGTTGGATTGTGTATCTCTCCATGGTTCAAATTGAGTAAGTCTGAAATAGAGAAATGTCAAATAAAATTTGGAAAAAAAACTTGGCGTTTAGGTGTGGTTCACATTCAACATCGGCCCTTACAATTTAACCACCCTTTATTAAGATTGCACCTATGAAATTAGATAGGCATCAATCCATGTTCAGCCCAGACTTTATATATAATGAATGCCTTAGGAACTCCTTACGAAATATATGGACCTGCCAGCACAACGAAAAGTATTTAATAGATTATTAATATAAAACTATACCCGGTTATAAGATCGAATTTTGATCAAAGTAAATACTGGGGAAACCACTAAAATATTTTTAAATGTTGAACTATAAAGCTACGGCAACCGAATTTAGTTCAAACGTTTTAAAAACAATACCAATAGCTTAGCGATTTTTTCAGTTTTGTTCCAGATTTTGAATTAGCTGCACCCTTGTAGATACATGAGATATGTTTCTAAATTTATCACAACTTGATGGTGGGTATATAAGATTCGGCACAGCCGAATATAACACTCTTACTTGTTTGCTCTTACTATCGTTTAAGTATTTTGATGAAAGATAAGAAAACTGCTCGTGTTTTCGACATGACTGCTCAGTATGACGAAAACGTCAAATGATGATGACGATGATGAAATGTGTATGAAAAAGATATAATAAATCTTGATTTCTTTTCATTATTTTATTTATACTATTTTTGTTTGTTTAAAATCTAAGTTTACATGTGCAAGTAGACAATTTTCTAGTCTTTTGTTTTAACGTTAAAAATGTCTTTATTGTTTCCCATGCATTTTTTATTTATTTTTATATCTTCAAGAGTATCTTTTTTTTTGTTGTTTTGTTCTACTTCATTTACAATTTAACACTTCCGTTCTTTCTATTTTAGTTATTTGATTGTATTGTGAGTTTTATTGTCTTTTTCCTTTGGTATTCGCTTCTATTATTTTCAATTCTATTTTCTATTTGTTGTAACAACTCATGGCTCTGACGACAACGACTGCATTGCTCAAGTATTCGCTTATTTATTTATAAGTTTTCTTCTACTCTCTTCTGTTTATTGTTACAACTTTAGTCAGCCATCCTTAAGATTCCTTTGTTTTGTCATGGTTGACTGGCGAAAGGATGAGTATAAGGATGATGCTGATCATGATGATGATGATGTTGACGATGACAATGACGACGATGGTGTCATCATTGTTTTAGTTTGCTTTTGTTAGGGTCTTGTCTTAGTACTTACATGGTACAAAAATAGTATTTGTCTCCTACACCATGAATTCGTTTTATTAAATGCCGCAGGTCATAGCAACGTCTTTTTAATAGTCAAGAGAATATTGACCAACATATGTATATGTTTATTGTCATCGCAAAACCTAAAGAATCAAGAAAATGAAATATGCCTTATTTCGGAATAGGATATCAGACACTTCCGAAATAAGGCATATTCCTTTAAAAGCATTCTGTATCGATCGAAACAAATGAAAGTCATAGGATTCAAGGTCTAGGCTGTAAGTCGTGTGAGCCAGACTTCCCATTCACTGCTTTCATAATAGTTTTTGGCTGGTCTTGCTATATGTGGCTTAGTGTCTGGTTATTGTTGTTGTAACAGCTCTAACAATTACAATTATATAGTTTGATTTTCTTTTTTATTTACATGAAATTTGTAAGAAGATTATTCTTCTTTTTTTGTTATCCTCAACCATCCTTTTATAACGAACTCTATTTCGAGATGTTACATCATTTCATGAATAGTTTGCTGCTTGTAACTACGCTCCAATTGACCTTCTCCACGTTCTAGCAGGTGCATCAACAATGTTGGTATTTGGCCTTCGAAGTGTGTGGCCTATCCACCGCCATTTCCGTTGACATACCTCTATAGAAGAAGGCCCTATGCTCCCAGTGGAGCATAGGGCCTCAACCATCCTTTTATATCGAACTCTATTGCGAGATGTTACATCACTCCATGAATAGTTTGCTGCTTGTAACTCCGCTTCAATTGACCTTCTCCACGTTCTAGCAGGTGCACCACCACGACGGCCGCTTCTTTGTGGATTCCAACGAAGCGCTTGTCGAGCAATGTTGGTATTTGGCCTTCGAAGTGTGTGGCCTATCCACCGCTATTTTCGTTGACATACCTCTATAGAAGAAGGGATTTGGTTTGTAGCGTTTAGTAGATCATCATTTCTTATGCGATTTGGCCACCATATATTAAGGATTTGCCGCAAGCATTTGTTTGCAAAGGTTTGTAGGCACTTATCAATGGCATTTGTGCGTTTCCAAGTTTCGCAGCCGTTATACTAGATGGTCTTGACATTTGAGTTATATATTCGTAAATTAGTTGTTATAGACACCTACTGGAATGATATTAATACAGCCTTCATTAAAACTGCTGCTAGCGAAATAGGGCATCAAAGAAAGTCAAATAAGCCTTGGATCTTCAGTAAAACGTGGCAGCTGATTGAAGACAGAAGACCAGTTAAAGGTAAATTAAATGATGCCAAAACCTTGCAGATCAAACAACAAAGACAGTGCGAGTATCAACTTTTAAATCATGTCATCAAACGAAGCGCAAGGATGGATAAGCGGAAACGGGCTGAAAACAGGTCGATCCAAGGACCTATATCGAATCACAATGGCAATTGTTGGCCATAATTATTGCAATTTAATGCCGCTTATGAATGAGCAGGGCGACTTGATCTACGCCAAAGATCAACAGCTGGAATTTTGGGAAGGCTGTTGAAGGAAATTTGCATGATTGCTCGAACTGGAGGGGCATCACTCTTCTTAACATGGTCAACAAAGTCATAGCCCATATTCTGCACAGTCGCATAGCATCCATTGTCGAACCACAGTTAAGACGCGAACAAGCTGGCTTTAGACCAAATAAATCATGCATTGATCACATCAATAGCCTAAGGGTTATTGTGGAACAATCGGTTGAATGGCGTTCTTCCCTTTACCTACTGTTTATTGATTTCAAACGTGCATTTGATACATTAGAGCACAGTGCTATTTGGGAAGCTTTAGGATGCAAAGGTGTACCTGAGAAGATTATACGACTCATTAAAGAGCTCTACAATAACGCGTTCTGCTGTATTCTCCATGAAGGTTGTCAGAGCCAACCAATCAGTGTGAGGGTAGGAGTCCGTCAAGGATGTGTGCTGTCCCCATTGCTATTTAATACAGTTCTTGATGTTGTATTGAATAACTCGTCTGGGCAACATGGTATCTCCTGGGGTCTTCACGACAGACTAGACGACATTGATTACGCTGACGACGTTTGTCTGTTCGCTCACCGATTTTCTAGCATGCAATCCAAACTTCAAACCTTTGCCTCTAGTGCTGCTCTAGCTGGTCTTCAGATTAACATCAAAAAAACTAAGTCAATGCGAATAAACTCACTAAATGACACCATTTGACACATTTTATCTTGCTGGGCAACCCATTGATGAAGTCGAAACTTCCTGCCACCTTGGGAGTATTATTTCAAAAAACGGAGGCAGCAAAGAAGATATCCAAAACAGGTTATGCAAAGCAAAGCAAGCTTTTGGAATTCTTAACAAATTCAGGAGATCACAAAATATCTCAACCACCACCAAAATTAAAGTTTTTAACATCAATGTCAAAGCCGTGCTTTTATACGGCTGTGAGACTTGGAATATCTCGAGCCGTGAGATAATCAGTCTACAAGCCTTTGTTAATCGGTGCCTTAGACGTATACTCAAAATTTTCTGGCCCTGCACAATCTCTAATCAAGACCTATGGTTGCGCACAGCTCAAGAAGCTCTTCACAAAAGTATACGCACAAGAAAATATAGTTGGCTAGGACACACACTGAGAAAAGCTGCCACTGATATTACTCGGCAAGCTGTCGAATATAATCCTCAAGGTACCAGGAGGTCTGGTAGACCCGTAAATACATGGAGACGACAAACTGAGAACGAGCTGAAGGAGTTTGGTGTATCATGGAGCGAGATGAAAGCACTGACTACCGATAAACCTTCATGGAAAACATTTGTTAAGGCCCTATGTTCCACCAGGAATTAAAGGACTAAATATATTAGTTGTTGTTGATATCTGCCGAGATTTCCAAATAGCTCGTAGAATGCCGAATGCTGATTTTGCCTTATTAATACGCGATTCAATATACTCGCCGGCGCCACCTTTTGTAGATACCAAACAACCAAAGATAACTAAAGGTACCAACACATCCAATAACCTCGTTATCCACATTGATGTGTGGCGACGGGTTTGCGCCATAGCATAATCTTTGTCTTGGAGATATTGATTTCCAGCCCAAGATTCAACAGTAATAGCGCTAGTGTTTTCTTGAAGGTGACCTAGGCTTTGGCTTAGAAAGCATACGTCATCGGCGTATTCCAAGTCCTCGAGTTGTTAAAAAGGGTGTCCATTGGATACCACGTCTGCCATTCAGTGCCGTGCGCATTATATTGTCGATGACAAGGATAAAAGGTATGGGTGATAAGATACATCCTTGTCTTACTCCAGTAGTAACTTCGAACGAATTAGACAATTTACCTTTAAGTACAACCCGACATTTAAAGTCCACGTACATTGCCTGAATTAAGTTCAGAATTTTCGTTGGCATGTTACGGTTTTCTAAAATTCTCCATAGATAGCTCCTGTTGACGCTGTCGGAGGCCTTCATAAAGTCGATAAACTCTAGGTAAATGGGGGTGTGGAATTCATTACATTGCCCCAGTACTATTCTTACTGTGTTCATTAGATCAACACAAGATCTATTCTCTCGGAACCCAAACTGATTTTCGCGTAGTGTTTTAGAAATTGCGTCAGACGTTCTATTCAAAATCACTCGACTTAGTATTTTGCTCGGTATTGAAAGAAGTGTTATTCCCCTGTAGTTATTGCAGTCTTTGGAGTCACCCTTTTTTGGTACTTTGACCAGTATACCTTCAGTCCAGGAGGTTGGCAGAGCTTCTTCTTCCCATATTTTATACACAAATGGGTGCCACAGTCTCGCCGATAACATCTCCGCTGAGATATTGAATAAACAGTCATGGTTAGTTTCGTTTTGCACTTCCGTCAGTGCTTCTAATCCAATGGGATTGTTTAATGTTGACTGGAAGTGTTCCACCCATCATATTAATTGTTCATCCGGGGTTGAGAGAAGTGTACCGCTACTACTCAGAATGGGACTATTGTTGTAGGTAGGTTTGCCACACAACGCCCTTGATATATTCTCAGCTTGGCTTGCTTGTTCATCTATCTTCATTCTCTTATCCCTCCTTGCAGACCTTTTTATTCTGTTGGATAGGTCACGGAATATTGTACTAAGCTCCTCGACATCCACGTTTGCATTTAACATTGAATTTTTTATGGTTTTACACTGTTCAACCAGATCCCATGTTGCTTGGGTGAGCCACACTTTTCTTTTATGGTCTTTAAAACCTAATGTAAGAAGATAAGGGCCAAGAAATTGGCTACTTCAACTGGATGGGACGGGACCAAAAGCTGTTTAATCTGTTGCTTGATCCAGATTTCAGTTGAGATAGAACGACTCTTGTTTTAAGCGGCAAGTTCTTTTCTTCTTCTGCTATGGGCGGTAGACGACATCCCAATAAAACAGTCATGCGATAGCCTGTTGTTATGTACGAGATGTGATCTAAAGTACATATCTTTGTATGCTATCTTCATATATGCAAAGATCAATCTACTGTTAGGTGTTAATTGGATGATTTCTATGAAGACATCCCAAAAGTAACTGCTTAATATTGTGTTCCTTAACTGGAATGATCCTTGTTTCCCTGAAGATGATGTGGTGAGGTCATTTGTAGGCAGCCTGTTATAGTTCTTAGGGCTTCATTTGGGCAGTACTGAGTATCACTAAGCGACGCTGACCACACCGGAGCAGCGTAATTTGCCATTGACCAACCAATTACTTTTTAGGTAGACAGCAAAGTTTCTTTGTCCATTTCCCAAGTACTGTCGGTTAGTGCTTTACGGGCCTTGTTTTTACATTGCAATTTATGCGTTACATATAGTTCTTAGGGCTACTTTTTTGCAGCATTAGATAATTCTTCACCGAGTATCACTTAGCGATGCTGACCACAACAAAACAGCATAATTTGCTACTGACCAACCAATCGCTTAATAGGTAGACAGCAAAATTTGTTTGTCCATTCTCCAAGTACTACCGGCTAGTGCTTTAAAGACTTTGTTTCTACAGCGGCGACATGTGCTGATAAAATAAAAAGGCTGTCGGATGTGACTCTCAGGATTTTCGGGTGGTTCACGGTCGGAATTGGTACGAGTACACCATTGATTTTGACACCAAGCTGTAGACTTACTTTTATTGACCAGGTGGTATATAGGATAGCTGAGGATTTAGTTAGTTGTATCTTCAGATTAAGTTCAGTGAAGAAATTGTGGATGATATTGAGATAACGATTCACCTTACCGCATTATGGCCATTTGTCATTATCCTGCAGTCGTCCGCATGCGATATCACTTCAATGCCTTGCGGAGGAGCTAGATGTTTAGAGAGGTAGAAGTTAAACACGAGTGGCGACAGGACTCCGCTCTGAGGAACTCCCTGTTTATTGATGTGGTGGTGTTGTGAATTTTGTGGAATCCATGCTGGTCGCGTACCTCTGGTAGTTAGCTGGTCAGGAGTAGAGCGTCAAGTAAAGTATCTTCGCAAAAACAGAAGTGATATCGATCTGTACTATGATCCCTCATTCGTGGGTTTCCCAGGGAATTGGGATCACAGTACCCCCATTTCAGACATCGGTTATAATGATACTAGACATAGACAGATATAGAACACCTGTCAAGTACTCGACTCCCCACTCGCCTTGGTATTTTAGCACCAGCATGGAAATTCCGACAAGGTCAATTGCCTTAGAAGGCTTAGCTGTACGGATAACCTTCACAACTTCAGCGGACGTAAAAATTTGAGAAGATCATACAGCTTAAGAACAATACACGCTTTCGGGTTGGATATGGTTTTGTCGGCAAACTTAATGGAGACCCGATCATCCTTTTTCATAGGGTTCGAGAAAAAGCGAATACTGGCAGAACTTACTTACTTATGTGCTAAAGTTTCAGTTCTTTAAATGATAATAATTTGAAAACCTGTAATGCAGTTTTATTTTCCAGCTGAGATATGACTAGCCTGTCCAGGTTCATCAAAGGTCTGCTTTCTCTAATATATTTTGCTTTCACATGGCGGCTTGGTGATCTTCGTGAGTCGTTGGCCAAAGGCTTTGCTTATTTCGGTTAAAGGAATAAGAAACTTCTAAGTTTGTACAATACGGGATTTGATCTTATGAACCGAGTTCTATTGGAGCTTCGGCTCGATGTAAAGTACAAACGTTTTTTAATGACAAACTACAGAGTGTTATGAAATATCGATCCGGATTAATTATGAGGTCTTAGCTACCTACGAAATATTATAAAATAATGATCCGAGTGGCTAGCTATGAGCTTATAATCCAACGAGATAAATGCTTTAGTTCTCGGTTTTCAAACAACGTTTCTATGATAAGTACTTCGGCTACTTTTGATTCGATCGACTTTCTACTGAAATTAATATAACGAGATAAATACTTCGGCAAGGCAAATAATCCGATGAGAAAAATACTTCGGCTCCCAATCGGCTAACTACTAGGAGGAACTCTAAGTTCAGCCTCCCTCTTTTTAAAAAACAAGAAAACTTATGCTAGTATGGTTATCGACTAAATGAGAATTGTATCTAGATTCTCTTGTTTTTATATTATGAGATTTATTTTCAGATATATTAAGGAGGTAGCAAAAATGAGAAATGGGGTGTTCACAAAAAGAAGGTAGTGTTGTAGATAGATAAAAGCAGAAGAATGTAGTAGTTTTTGAAACGGCACATTACAAACCTGCTGATATCACTGTTTAGCTGGACGATCCTAGGATCATCAGGGTTGGTATTGCGGATCGCATTAAGCTCATTCGCTAATCCTACTGCTTCTGCTGGGATGTGCGGCCTCACTACGGGTATTCTACCAGCAGGTATGAAGCAAGTGGCTGCAGCGTTACTGGCTAGGCGAAACTTTTCCTCAGCGTCATGCATGTTAGAGGGTGGTTGGAGATCTCTTAAGTGGCCGTCGGTGAATTCTTAGCAACAACATTTTTACAACCTAGTATCTGGTTGAATATTTTGGTCGTATTTCATTGATTGCTCTTTTCTAATGTACGAATTGTTTCTCTGCAGACTTCTTGTGATTCTTCTGATCAAACCAAATACAAAACATTATTTTAGAAGCATTGATATTCGGTTTCGGTGTAGATTTGACTGATTGTCCGGGCTTAACATATGACTTTTTGTACTTTAGATAGAGAACAAAGGAGGTCACTTATTTCCTTGATTTAAAGATATCTCCAAATATGGACTATAGTATTGACATCAAAAAATAACAAGTAAGAGTGTTATATTCGACTTTGCCGAATCTTGTATACCCAACAGAGTGCAGCTAATTCAAAATGTTGACCAAATAGGGTATTGTTGGTAATATATTTGGACTTAATTCGGTTGCAATAGTGTGCTTACTGTAGTTCAACATTTAAAAGTGTCTAAGTGGTTTCCCAAGTATTTACCTTGGACAAAATGGTGTTCCATAACCGAATATAGTTTTACATTAATAAGCTGTTTCGTTGTGCCATAACCATGGCAGGTTCATATATTTTGGAGTTCCTAATGCATCTACCGTGTATAAAGTCTGGACCAAACATTGATTGATATCTATCTAATTTCGTAGATGCAATCTTAATATAGTACTGAATGTACCTCCAAATCGTTTTGATTGTAGATATAAAAAGGGGATGTTATATATATAAGAACTATAGCCAAATGTTGACCGATTGTTAAAAAATGTAACATACTGGCTGGTATTCATATAAAGTTTATTTGTGGAATATTTAGTGGCCATAGCTGACATAGTCTATAATTTAATAGCTTTTAATTGGCATTTGTGGCACTTTAGTGATTATCAGGAGTGGTTTTTATATGAAAGCTATGGTCAAAAATGGACCGATTCCTATAAAATTTGACATACTGACTGAAAGTTGCATAAAACTTCTCTGTTCTAAATTAAGTAGTCATAGATTTTACAATTTTATTCAATTTATCAGCATAAATGTTATTCCCGGAGCAGGGTTATATGGGAACTCTAACTAAATGTGAACCGATTTTACCCATTTTCAGCACACAATTTCCATAATATATCGAAAATACTTTTGCTAAATTTTGTCTCTCTAGCTTTTGTAGTTAAGGAGCTATCGCGCTTTTCTCTGACGGAAAGACGGACATAAACCATCTTTTCTTTTTGTATTTTTGTATTTCCATAAGTTTTTTATATGGGAGCTATGGTCAAATGGTGACCGATTGTGACAAAATTTTGCACACTGATTGGCATTTACAGTAAACTTGCTTTTGAAAAATTTTGTTGCTGTAGCCCTTTTCGTTAAGGCACCATCGAGCTTTTATCTGACGGACAGACGGACATAACCCCACTTTTCTTTTTGTATTTTTGTGTTTCCGTAAGTTTTTTATATGGGAGCTATGGTCAAATGGTGACCGATTGTGACAAAATTTTGCACACTGTTTGGCATTGACATAAGACCTCCTTTTGCTTAATTTTGTGGTTGTATCTATTATAGTTTTAGATTTATTTTAGGTGAAATTTTGGCTGTTTCCGTAAGTTTTTTGTATGGGAGCTATAACTAAATGTGAACCGATTTTGATTAAATTTTATATGCTGCCTAGGGCAAAACTTCTATATACCAAATTTGATCATCATAGCTATTATAGTTTGTTATTTATTAGCAAATAAGCGATTAGCGTAGGCAAGGTTATACGAGATCTATGATCAAATGTTAACCGTTTTTGTCCAATTTCAATACCAAAATTTTCTCAGAGATAAAGAAAGTTTTTCAGTGAGCTAGCTCCTTTCGTTTAGGCTTTATCGTAATTTCAACAGACAGATAGACAGACGAACATATGTCAGTCGTCTTAGAATTTCATAAGGATTCAGAATATATATCGTTTTTGATTTTTAAGCCAATTTTAAGGAAATTACAAAAGGAATGACAATCTCAATATACCCCCATTCTTTTTGATGGTGGGTATAAAAAACCAAAGAGTCATTAAATAAGACCTCATGTTATTTCAATACAATTGTGTAGTATAGGGTGTCATATATTCCAGCTTTAATGACTATACTCTTCAACTTGTTTTTCTTCATTCCATGATCACGTGTCGTAAGAACTTAAGTAAACAATTTCTGGGAAAAAAAAATTATTTGCATTTACTCAAGTGATTTAAAATGGGAGTTTTGTATATGAGTTTTCTTATGAAAATCTTTAAGCTAAATGCCATCAACTTAAGTTTTTTGTTTTAGGGGGACAAAACACTAAATACTTATACATTATTAAGCAATTTGATACATTTAAAATTACTGAGAGATTATTAAATTTTCCTTTTCACATTTAATAAAACGACTTTGAAGTCAAAACTATTTAAGACATTAACTTTAAGAAAACACTTTGTAAGAACAACTAATTTTGGTTTATGATATCAATATACAGATATAAATACATACATATGTAAGCTCATATACATACATCCACACTTATAACAACTATAAACTCCAAAATTTCCATGAAATTAATTTTCTAGCGGTTTGTAGACACTTTCTAAAAGACAACACCCAAAAATATTCACACTCACATAAGGTCATGTCACGTTTTCTTAACGCATTTTAAGAAAAGACCATTACCTCTACCACCAGATATTATGTCATACCGCAATGTACAGGAGATCATGCTGCAGCATGAATTTGAAATGCAACCGCTAAATACATTATGCTTAAATACATTATGTAAATGGGGTTGAGTATGTGCTGGGACTGGGGTGTTTTCGAATACAAGTGCATATACTCGTACATTTGATTTTAGATGAATTAAGTATGTGGAGCTCTACTTCACATAAATTATACAATCATGACACTTTTAATGCGAAGAAAGGTGGAAAATTTATAATAAACTCTAAATGGATATGGATATGGCACTGTTTTGGTTACTTGTCTCAAGCTAAAAGATACTTTTGAATATATCTAAACCTGTGGTGGGCACTAACAAATACATACATATATACAATAATTTTTTGTTAAACTGGTAGCATCGGTAGGCTTGTATATTGTATAACAAGTGATAGCAAAAGAAATGTTTGGCCCAGGGGGAAAAGGGTTAAACTTTTGCTATATACCAGCAAAACTTTGGTAATGGCAAGTACTCTGATAACTGGTTACCTTGTAACGACTACAACATACCATCCGAATAAATAATAAGTTATTACAGAAGTACTTATTTGTAATTAAGATGGTAATTTAAACTGAATGGCCCCGGTTCAAATCCCACCAAAGGTAACAATTTTTTTTAGTTTTTTTTTATTAAAAGAGGCTTTTTAAATGATTTTTGAATTTTAAGAACTTAAATATTATCTTCTGTAAAAAAAAATTTGTAAAACTAACTCACATTAATGAAAAAATACCATCATGAGTCAATTTTGATTATCTAGGGGATGTTGAATACCAAACACGATTCTAATTGGTCTTAACTTGGTAAGCCCAACTTATCTGGGTCATCCTTCATCTCAACTGTGGACACACACCTCCTCATGGTATCACCCGGGGAGCTAGTTTAACACCCATTAATATTGTGAGTTAACATGTTCCGAGAGTTGTCCCATAAGATCGATAAAAATGGGTTAGGATTACGGGCTCTCTTGAAAAAAAGAATACAATAAAGAGGATAAAATTAGAACTGAAATGTCCCACTACCTAATGTTAGAGGAGGATGTCCGAAACTTCGATAGAAAGACCAAGTAGAGGAACATTTTTCAAAGCTTGGCCTATAAAATTGGAGAATATTCACACAAGATCGAAATCCATGGAATTCTAAAATATGCTCGGACTTTGACCTTAACAGGTTGTAACATTTAAGTAAGTAAGAGTCAATCCTATGTAAAACTTATACAAAAAAGAAGATTTAAATTGTTTAAGTTTTAAAATAATTTTAAAAAAGTTTTAAAATAATTACAAAAAATCGTATAAAAATATTTTTCCAAAAATTACAACAACGCAAAAAAAGCAGGGAAAAACAAAGTAATTTTCACATGATTTTGGATCTAAAAATAAAAATTGTTTATATTAATTATAAGCTGCTAAGTTTTCAACATATGAAGTAGCTCAGTGAAAGAGTCTCTGCCTAGCAGTCGGAGGGTCTGGGTTCGAGCCCCCATGGGATAATAAAAAAAAATTTGTATTTCGTTTAAAATATGTTTTTATAAAACAACAACAAAAAAGTTGTTGCTGTTGTTGTTGTTGCATTCAAATTGCTTAACCAAGTCATTACTTTTCTGCAATTGGTAAGTACTTGCCTCCAATGACATCCCCATGTTAATGTAATGACTTAAACAGCGAATGAGTAAGTAGTTCGTGTTCAAAAGTTTAACTGTTTAACTCATTATTTGGTAATGAAAAGTTTTACTGGGTATATATATTCTGAATCCTTACGAAATTCTTAGACGATTGAGCGATGTCCGTCTGTCTATCAGTAGAAATCACGATAACGACTAAACGAAAGTAGCTAACTCACTGATACTTATTTAAAATATTTTTCATCTCTGAGAAAACTTTGGTATTAAAATTGGGCAAAATCGGTTCACATTTGACCATAGCTCCCCTATAACCTCGTCTAGGCTAATCGCTTATTTGTTAATAAATGACAAATTATAATAGCTATGACGATAAAATTTGTTATATAGAAGTTTTGCATAAGCCCTAGGAAGCATATAAGATTTCCTCAAAATGGCTTCACATTTAGCCATAGCTCCCATACAAAAAACTTACGAGAACAACCTAAATTTCACCTAAAATACACTTAAATGACAATGAATCTAAAAGTATAACAGATATAACCAATAAATTTAATGCCAGCCAGTGTGCTGGCAATCGGTCACCATTTGACCATAGCTCCCATATAAAGAACTTACCGAAACACAAAAATACAAAAAGAAAAGGGTGTTTATGTCCGTCTGTTCGTCAGATAAAAGCACGATAGCGCCTCAATTACAAGAGCTTCAAAGATTTAATTAAGCACAAGGAAGTCTTATATCAATGCCAGCCAGTGTGCAAAATTTTGTCACAATAGGTCACAACTTGACTATAGCTCCCATATAAAAAACTTATGGAAACACAAAAATACTTAAAGAAAAGTGGGTTTATGTCCGTCTGTCCATCAGATAAAAGCACGATATCGCCTTAACGAAAAGAGCTAGAGGGACAAAATTTTACAAGTATTTTGGATATCTTGGAAAAGTTGTGTATTGAAAATGGACAAAATCGGTTCACATTTAGTTAGAGCTCCCATATAACCCCGCCCAGGGAAACACATTAATGCTGATAAATTGTATAAAATTGTAATAGCTATAACGACTAAATTTAAAATAGGGAAGTTTTATGCAACTTTTGTATCAGCTTATCAAATTTTATAGGAATCAGTCCATATTTGACTTAAGCTTTCATAACTTTCAAACACTCACGGAATTCAAAAATTTTAGCAAAGTCCAGTTAAAAGCTATTTAATTAGAAACTATGATAGCTATGGCCACTAAAGCTCTATATATATACCAGACAGTGTGTATAATTTTGGATATAATTCTTATATATATAACATTAGCCCAAATACATATTAAGCACAACGAAAAAGTATTTGACAACTTATTAATGTAAAACTATACCCGGTTATGAGACCGAATTTTTATCTAAGTAAATAATGGGGAAACCACTAAGATATGTCCAAATGTTGAACTACAAAGCTACTGCAACCCAATTTAGTCCAAAGGTTTTACCAACAATACCAATTAGCTTAGCGGTTTTTTCAGTTTTGGTCCACATTTTGAATTAGCTGCACCCTTGTAGATATATGAGATATGTTTCTAAATTTAACACAACTTTATGGTGGGTATATAAGATTCAGCACAGCCGAATATAACACTCTTACTTGTTACCTTATGAAATTTTGAAAAAAAAATTGAATAGCTTGTTTTCTGGATGAAGTTACGGTTCAATTTCGCACTTTCGTAAAATAGGGCGTACCCTATTATATAATCCAAAAATACTTGTTAACCGATTTTATTTTAAATTGGAAATATGTTACGATATTACCTAAAATGTGGATATGCAAACTGAGGCTCTCATTCCATTATAAATTTCAAAGTTCTGACAATTTTAATATTTGACCGATCGTTTGACTGTTTTTTTTTTTAATTTTGCAATATTTTAATATAATATAATATTATAAAATCGTTAATTTCTAAAATATTACATTGTATTATATCTCTGTATTTTGAGGGATCCGAAAAGTTTTATCCAATTTCAGGAACTTTTAATAAAATAAGCATAAAATTGAGTCAGTCGTTCAGTTCAGTTCAGTCGTGTTCTCTTAAAATGATTCAACTATCTTCGGTAAAGGTCCCTGCTTTACCGAAGATAGTTGAATCATTTTAAGAGAACAGTCAATGAAAACGTCCAGAATATTTGACCAGGCACGAGGACATAATCTTATATCATTATAACGCCCAGTCATAAATATGTTCCAAGAACGGTCAAATATTATTTGAAAAACAGTCAATGTCAATTTAGTATAACGTGTCTTATAGCCTACACCTTGTCCCTCCTGGGTCAAATTGCGCATTCGAAATCGCTCGAAATATAAGATATTCCAGAAAAATTTACGTAGCATACTTTTAGGCTAATCTAGATAATATATAACATATAAGAATCACTATATTGTACTTATTTGTCAAAATTCCATTGATAGTAAAATAATTTAATTTTAACAAAATGTTTTGACAAACAAATGGAAATGTTAAGATAAAAATTTTATTAAACTTTTTGCAAAATAAATTGATCGATATCGGAGGCGATTTTTCTCCTGAAGCGTGTTTCAAACAAAACAAAATGTCTTCTATGGAAGTTTCTAGTATATGCGTTAGCTTCTTTATACCCTTCACCACCATAGGTCGAAAGGGTATTATAAGTTTGTGCTGATGTATGTAACGCATAGAAATATTTGTCTAAGACCCATCTTTAAGTATACGAATAGGCTTAGAATCACTTTATGAGTCGATTAAGCGATGTCAGTCCGTCCGTCTGGACGGCTGGCTGGACCCCCATGTAAACCAAGTAATTAAAATACAGGTCGCAATACTAAAGATAATTTGATGAAATTTGGCTCAGATCATTTTTTTGATAGTAAGACCATGGCTATTGAAATTCGTCAAAATCGGTTAAATATTTATGGTACCTCCCATAGATCCCACTTCCCGGAATTGACATATTGGCCACAAATATTAATATTTGTTCATGAAATTTGAAAAAAATACTGCTTATGTATACCAAAAGCATGGTCCACATTTGACCGTAGCTTCCATACAAACTCTTCTGTCAAAATGAAGATGAATGACTAAATGAGACAAAAATCACTAAAACGCTCGTAAATCTAGAGATAATGGGTATTTTAAGTTTATTTTTTGTGTACATAATTTTTGTAACAACTGTAATCAATTTGATATATTTCGAGATAATTGGTCCATATTTGAACCTAGCTCTGATATAAGTCCAAATGACAGAAACAGTTTAAATATATAAGTTTTTAGAAAATGTTTGTATGGTGGCAAACTTTAGCAAATATTTGTCTTTATACAGGAAAAAGAACACCTTTGAGTTTGGTGGTGAAGGGTATCGTATGGTCGGGCTCGACCGACTATAGTATTATCTTACTTGTTTCTATTGAGCTTATGACCTAACACTATATTTTCATACTTTTGGTCCTGTTTTCTGTATACTCTTTTTTATTTGAAATTTCATTATTTAATTTATCCTCATCAGCTGTTTCAACTGCTGTGATCCATGGATTGACAAGTAATTTATTACACTGTGCTAGTCGAAAAAACCGACAAAATGTGGGTAGAAATAATTCGACTATGCTAAATTCAATGGTGCTAATCGTTTTTAGGGTAGATGAGGAAGTTGAGCAATAAATATTCGTGTAAATCGAAAACTGTATCCGACTTATCTTTACCTACCAGATCTTTTGTCGACTCTTCTGGTTGCCTACTTTGTTAGCCAACACGTTTTTGAGTCAAATTTCTATGATTCGATTGAACAAAGTGAAGCAATACTTTTTTTTAAAGGAAATTCTTTAAGCAATATACAGGTGGTGGCCACATTACAATGGACAAATAAAAAATGCAGAAAGAAGATGAAAATAACAATCTTCAAAGATATCTTAGGAGTTTTCAATATTTTATTGAAATATCGAACTATTTGTTAGTTTTTTTATATAGGTTTATACTTAACCTTGACTAAACTACTCATCCAAATCTTACAAACTATATACAGTGAACTCTCTTTTGTTATCATAGCTATTATAATTTGTAATTTATTAGCCAATAAGCGATTATTCTAGACGAAGTTATACGGGAGCTATGGTCAAATGTTAAGAAGAATGTTTCTACTAAGTTTCAGTGAGCTAGCTCCTTTCGTTTAGGCGTTATCGTGATTTCAACAGACAGACAGATAGACAGACAGACATCGCTCAGTCGTCTTAAAATTTCAAAAGTATTCAGAATATATATCGTTTTTTTGAGCCAATATTAAGGAAATTACAAACGGAATGACAATCTCAATATACCCCCCATTATTTTTGATGGTATGCATAAAAATGGAGAACTAGCAAGATCAGCTTTTTTAATTGAAAAAGCATAAGACTAAAGCACATAAGTTAAAATATGAGCATTGCTTCATAAAAATCTGATAACCGTATCAAAAGCTATAGTAATATAAAATGGGTACGTTTTGAAAAATCTTGAAGAAAGTGAACTTTGAACTACCATAAAATCTAAACCAAAGCGACATTAGAAATTTTGAAGAACTTTAAAAATTGTATGAGCTAGGAGAATATGTATACAAAATTTCAACAAAATCGGTATTAGTATTTTTGATTTGAAAAATTTTGATTTCACTTAACATTTATGTTAAAAATACGATAAGTTTCAATACCCAGCAAAACTTTTCATTACCAAGTAATGAGTTGAACAGCTAAACTATTGAACACGAACTACTAACTTATTTACTGTTTAAGTCATTACATTAACATGGGGATGTCATTGGAGGCAAGTACTTACCAATTGCAGAAAAGTAATGACTTGGGTTAGCAATTGGAAAACAACAACAAAAACTTTTTGTTGTTGTTGTTGTTTTGTTTAAATAATATATTTTTATGACCCCATGGGTTCTCAAACCCAGACCCCTACGACAACTAGGCGGAGACTCTTCCACTGAGCTACTTCATATGTTGAAAACTTAGCAGCTTATAATTAATATATACAATTTTTATTTTTAGATCCAAAATCATGTGACAATAAATTTGTTTTTCCCTTTTTTTTGGCTTTGTTGTAATTTTTGGAAAAATATTTCTATACGATTTTTTGTAAATAATGAAGTTTTTTTTAATTATTTTAAAATTTAAATCTTCCTTTTTGTATAAGTTTTTATATAAGTTAAATGGCCTATAGTTACAACCTGTTAAGTCAAAGTCCGAGCATATTTTAAAATTCCATGGACATCGATCTTGTGCGAATATTCTCCAATTTTATAGGCCTAGCTTTGAATAATTTTCATCTACTTGGTCTTTCCATCGAAATTTTGGACGTCCTCTTCAACATTAAGTTGTGTGACATTTTTATTCTAATTTTATCCTTTTCATAGTAATTGTTTTTTCCAAGAGAGGGTTACTAGTCCGTCGTCCTAACCCATTTTTATCGATCTTATAGGACAACTCTAGGTACATGTTAGCTCACTACATTAAGGGGTGTTAAACTAGTTCCCCGGGTAATACCACGAGGATGTCACTGCCCACAGTTGAGATGAAGGATGAGCCAGATAAGTTGGGCTTACCAAGATAAAACCAATCAGAACCGTGTTTGGCATCCCCTATATAATCAAAATTGACTCATGGTGGTATTTTTTCATTACCGTGAGTTTGTTTTTCAAAATTTGTTTTAGAGATGGTAATATTTAAGTTCTTAAAATTCAAAAATCATTTAAAAAGACTCTTTTAATAAAAAAAATTAAAAAAAAATTGTTGGTCTTGGTGGGATTTGAACCGGGGCCATTCAGTTCAAATTGCCATCTTAATTACAAATAAGTACTTCTGTAATAACTTTTTAGTTATTCGGAGGGTATGTTGTAGTCATTACAAGTTAACCAGTTATCAGACTACTTGCCATTACCAAAGTTTTGCTGGGTATTTTGTAACATTTTTTAAGCAATTAGATCACATATTATTACAGTCGAAAATGTGAACAAATTCTACCTTGGTTTTTATAAGTTGATATTATCGCGAGTCCACTGTATACGCTATTGGCAGTGCAAGCTTGTCTTAATTCAACAAAAGATAGTTGAATTAAGAATATTTTTTTGAGCGACCTTAGCTGTCAACTGTTGATATTTGGAGCCATCAACATAAATTGAAGTGTTTCATTTAATCGAGGAATTATTACAATTTAAAAGTGAAGTCGCAGAAATACACATTTTCCAAAAATTTTCTTATTTTTCCCAAATTTAAAAGAATTTTTATGTATTTCGCTAATAGATTTCAATTCAAATATACGAGTATATATAACCATTACACCGTCTTTGTTGTTATAAATTTGGTAATGAAGGTGCCAGTGGCAGCAGATTGTTCCATAAGTTGGCCGCTTAAAAGTGCAGGAAAAAGATACTAAAACCTATAAGTCTGTATTCATAGCAGTTACAATCGTTTACTTTATACAAAATAAGAATCTTTTGTATATGCACAACTATCCATAAAACTCTAAAATATGTTTTCATGAATATGCGCATGCAACAACACACACACATACACGAACGCAGTTAATTCATGTTGCAAATTGGACTTTACCAGCATTATAACCGCAACATTCAGCAGCATCAGGGCCACCTTCACAATTGCTATGATTTTCATTTATCGCCTGGCCTGCACTTGTATCTGTTTGGCAAAGGAGGCCGAGGTACCATCAGTTGCAACATCATCTAGGCTGCCACCACCACCAACAACCGATAACAATGTGGCCACAGTAAAAGTAAATATATATATTTTATAAATATCTCTGGGTTTTTTTTTCATGCTTTGCTCTAGTACGAATTGTCTAGTACTTGATGGTCGTTTTATCAAATTTACAAGCAACCGCAGTAGTTAATTTAAATTTTCCCCTTAAGTGTTGGCAAAAGTCAACTTAATATTGCAGGAAAAAAACCAAACGATACGAATAACAGAGTCTATATTTGTTCATTTACTGTTGGATAAAGGCTTTTAAACTTCTGTAATTTTTGGTAACTTTCCTTTTACATGTGCTCCTTTTTAGTCATATGTCCCTTATATGGTGGACAACGTTTAACTCTTTGTTGACCACAAAACTCTTGACAATTTACATATGAACTAAAAGAAGGTTTACAAAACATTTTTATTTAAACAGTATTTTTGTCGTTAATTGCTTAGATTTTATACAAAAATTTATTTTTAAAGGAAATTTTTAAAAAATTTCTAATTTCTAAATTTTTAAAGTGTTTTTCTTCTTCAAAAAGTTTTTATTTCTATAGAAAATTTTTAAAAATATTTTAATTTTTTAGGAAAGTTTTTAACAGCTTCTAATTTTAATACTAAAATAAGAAATTTTTATAATTTTTTTTATAAAAATAAGAAACATTTATAATTTTTCTATAAAAATAAGAAATTTTTGAAAAAATTCCTACAAAAATAAGATAATTTTGAAAAATTTCCTATAAAAATGAGAAATTTTTGAAAAGTTTCCAAAAAATAAGAAATTGTTGAAAAATTTTTTAAAATAAAAAAATTTTTTAAAAATTTCTTAAAATAAGAAATTTTTGAAAAATTTCCTATAAAAATAAGAAATTTTCTGAAAAATTTCCTATAAAAATAAGAAATTTTAGAAAAATTTGACGTAAAAACAAGAAATTTTTAAAAAATTTCCTATAAAAATAAGAAATTTTTGAAAAATTTCCTATCAAATAAGAATTTTTTGAAAAAATTCTTATAAAAATAAGAAAATAGAAATTTTTGAAAAATTTCCTATTAAAGTAAAAAAAAAATTTGAAAAATTCCCTATAAAAATTTAAATTTTTGAAAAATTTCTTATCAAAATAAGAAATTTTTGAAACATATCCTATAAAAATAATAAATTTTAGAAAAATTTACCACAAAAGAAATTTTTGAAAAATTTTCCTATAAAAATAAGAAATTTTTGAAAAATATTCTATAAAACTAAGAAATCTTTCAAAAATATTCTTAAAAATAAGAACTTTTTGGAAAATTTCCTATAAAAATAAGGAATTAAAAAAAAAATTCTATAAAAATAGGGAATTTTTGAAAAAACATCCTATAAAAATAAGAAATTTTTGAAAAATTTCCTATTAAAATAAGAAATGTTTGAAGAATTTCCTATAAAAATAAATGATTATTAAAAATTTAAGATAAAAATAAGAAATTTTTGAAAAAATTTCTTATAAAAAAAATCAATTTTTGAAAAATTTCATATAAAAATAAGAAATTTTTTAAAAACTTCCTTTAAAAATAAGAAATTTTTGAAAAATTTTATACGAAAATCAGAAATTCAGAAAAGTTTCCTATAAAAATAAGAAATTTTTGAAAAATTTTCTATAAAATAAAGAAATTTTTGAAAAATTTCCTATAAAAATAAGAAATTTTTGAAAATTTTCTATAGGAATAAGAAATTTTTGAAAAATTTCCTATAAAAGTAAGGAACTTTTTAAAAATTTCTTATCAAAGTAAGAAATTTTTGAAAAATTTCCAAACAAAATAAGAAATTTTTGAAATAAAATAAGAAATTTTTGAAAAATTTCCTATAAAAATTAGAAACTTTTGAAAAATTTCTTATTTTGAAAAATTTCCTATCAAAATAAGAATTTTTGAAGAATTTCCTATAAAAATATGAAATTTTTGAAAAATTTTCTATAAAGGTATGAAATTTTTTTAAAAATATTTCCTATAAAAATCAGAAACTTTTGAAAAATTTCCTATAAAAATAAAAAATATTTGAAAATTTTCCTATCAAAATTAGAAATTTTTGAAAAATTTCCTATAAAAATAAGAAATTTTTGAAAACTTTGACGTAAAAAACAAGAAATTTTTAAAAAATTTCCTATAAAAATAAGAAATTTTTGAAAATTTTCCTATAAAATAAGAATTTTTTGAAAAAATTCTTATAAAAAGAAGAAGTTAGAAATTTTTGAAAAATTTCCTATTAAAGTAAAAAAAAATTTGAAAAATTCCCTATAAAAATTTAAATATTTGAAAAATTTCTTATCAAAATAAGAAATTTTTGAAACATATCTTATAAAAATAATAAATTTTAGAAAAATTTACCACAAAAGAAATTTTTGAAAAATTTACCGTAAAAGAAAAATTTCCTATAAAAATAAGAAATTTTTGAAAAATATTCTATAAAACTAAGAAATCTTTCAAAAATATTCTTAAAAATAAGAACTTTTTGAAAAATTTCCTATAAAAATAAGGAATTTAGAAAAAAATTCTATAAAACTAGGGAATTTTTGAAAAAAACCTATAAAAATAAGAAATTTTTGAAAAATTTCCTATTAAAATAAGAAAATTTTGAAGAATTTCCTATAAAAATAAATGATTATTAAAAAATTTAAGATAAAAATAAGAAATTTTTGAAAAATTTCCTATAAAAAAAATCTATTTTTGAAAAATTTCATATAAAAATAAGAAATTTTTAAAAAATTTCCTTTAAAAATAAGAAATTTTTGAAAAATTTTTTTCAAAAATTTTTTATTTTAATAGGAAATTTATTAAAAAATTATAATTTTTATAGGATATTTTCAAAAATTTCTCATTTTTAAAGGAAATTTTTCAACAATTTTTTATTTATATAAGAAATTTTTAAAAAATTTCTTATTTTTACGAGAACATTTTTTTAATAGGAAATTTATTAAAAAATTATAATTTTTATAGGAAATTTTCAAAAATTTCTCATTTTTAAAGAAAATTTTTCAACAATTTTTTATTTATATAAGAAATTTTTAAAAAATTTCTTATTTTTACGAGAACATTTTTCAAAAAGTTCGTATTTTTATAGGAAATTTTTCAAAAACTTCTTATTTTTATATAAAATTTTTCAAAAATTTTTTATTTTTATAAGAAATTTTTCAAAAATTTCTTATTTTTGTAGGACCTTTTTCAAAAATTTCTTATTTTTATTGGAAATTTTTCAAAAATATCTTATTTATAGGAAATTTTTCAAAAATTTCTTATTTTTATAGGAACTTTTTCAAAAATTTCTAATTTTTATAGGAAATTTCTTATTTTTAGGAAATTTTTCAAAAATTTCTTATTTTTATAGGAAAGTTTTTAAAAATTTCTTCTTTTTATAGGAACATTTTCAAAAATTTCTTAAATTTTTTAAAAAATTCTTATTTTTATAGGAAAATTTTCAAAAATTTCTTATTTGTGTAGAAAATTTTTCAAAAAATCTTAGTTTTATAGGAAATTTTTCAAAAGTTTCTTATTTTTATAGGAAACTTTTCAAAAATATATAATTTTTACAGGAAATTTAAAAAAAATATTTTTTTTCATAGCTAATTTTCAAAAATTTCTTATTATTTTGGCTATTGCTGTTATAGGGTTAAGCTTGTATATGTGAACACATACACTAACATATGTGTTCTTGTAAATATTTGTTATACTTGTAACATTTTGTTATAATTATGAGGTCATTTACCTCCTAGAGGCATTTTATTAATACAAGAGAACATTTTGGCGCAATGTTCTAGTTATGTGCATATCCTACACTCAGAATTTGGTTAAAAAGTTTCACATAAAAGTCTTTACCTCCATTAATTTTTAATATTAGAATTAACTTTTACTACCACAAACTTACATTATTATGACCCCACTTTCTATAATTTCAAATTTTCTAAGCCATATTAACGCATCAATTTCTGTGAGTGTATATTGACATCAAATTATAATTACGCTTTTGGGTTACCATGTCAGTTTTTACCAACAAACGAACTCTCATTATTAAATTCTATTTTCTTCTCGACTTTTATGGCAACATAAAATACATTCTTTTGGTCATTTAGCAAAAGTTAAAGTAGAAATATAAATAATTTGGTTTCGTGGTTTTAATTGTCTTTCGAAATTAACAATTAATTTATGTATGACCTTTTTGTGCTAAATATGTATGAATTGTGTAAAATGTAAATGAGCTTTGTATAAAGTGAAAGTTATGAATTTTAGTTAAATTAAAGTTTTGATTTTTACATTGAAATATGCATTACCAGAACATTTTCCTAACTAACTAGCACCAGACAAAAAGGGTACTTTTTATTTTTAGAAAATTTACGATTTCTGCATAATAATTTTTACATATCTACAACATATGCTAAAATTTTTTAATAATTTCTAAGAATAGAAATTCGTTAAATTATTCTCGCAATTCTTTGTTTTGTTCCATTTTTCAATTTTTCTTCAATTTCAAAACAAAATTATATTTTTGTTTTTTCCATTTTCCTCTTGATTGTCGTTTGTTATCAAAATTTTTAGATTTCTGTTGCAGTTTTCCATTATATTCTACATGTTCTGTTCATTTTAATTGGAATAGTAAAATTTGATTTTATAAATTTTTCTTTTATTCTGTTTTTTTATTCCACACAAAATTTGTTTTCTATTATTTTCGTACTTCTATAGCAACTTAATGTTGACAAGCTGAGCTTTTGCAAACAATTTCAATTCGCTTAATTTTTTCCTTTTCTTTTTTTTCTAGGTATGTAAATATATGGTGGAGCAGGATGTTATCTGATGTTTGTATGTATATGTGAATCTAAATATGATTAAATTTGGGTATGTATAAAAATTTATATATAGAAGTATGTATGTGTGTTTGAGTACTTCCATGAAATCATGGAAATAAAAATAGAAAAGTAAATTTACATTTTAACAAAATGGTCAAGATATATTTAGGACTTAAAAAAAAATATAAGAATAGATAAGAGATATTGTCTCTAAAAAAGTGCGACATTTAAAAATACTGACAAGTATTGAGGTGTGTTGTTTAAAAAATAATTTTTTTCGTGGTGTAATCAAGTTAATATATGCAAATTTATATTTTTATAACATCGATTTTGTAAAGTAGTATTGATAAACAAACCTATAAACTTAAAGGAGGTTTTTCAAAAATTTCTTATTTTTATAGGAAATTTTTCAAAAATTTTTTAATCTTATAGGAAAATTTTCAAAAATTTTTTAATTTTATAGGAAATTTTTCAAAAATTTCCTATTTTTATAGGAAATTTTGAAAAAATTTACTATTTTTATAGGAAATTTTTCCAAAAATTACTATTTTTATAGGAAATTTTTCAAAATTTTTTTAATTTTATAGGAAATTTTTCAAAATTTTTTTAATTTTATAGGAAATTTTTCAAAAATTTACTATTTTTAAAGGAAATTTTTCAAAAAATTACTATTTTTATAGGAAAATTTTGAAAAATTTACTACCTTTATACGAAATTTTTCAAAAATTTACTATTTTTATAGGAAATTTTTCAAAAATTTACTATTTTTATGGGAAATTTTTCAAAAATTTCTTATTTTTATAGGAAATTTTTCAAAAAGTTAATATTTTTATAGGAAATTTTTCAAAAATTTACTATTTTTATAGGAGATTTTTCAAAAATTTACTATTTTTATAGGAGATTTTTTGAAAAATTTACTATTTTTATAGGAAATTTTTCAAAAATTTACTATTTTATAGGAAATTTTTCAAAAATTTATGTTTTTATAGGAACTTTTTCAAAAATTTGCTGTTTTTATAGGAAATTGTTAAAAAAAACTTGTTTTTGTTATAGGATATTTTTTTAAAAATTCAAAAGTTTTCAACTTTTCTAGGAAATTTTCGAAAAATTTCCAATTTTTATAGAAAATTTTTCAAAAAATACCCGCTTTTATTGTAATTTTTTCAATATTTTAAAATTTTTTTAGAATCTTTTAAAAAACTTCTTATTTTGAAAAGAGTTTTTTCTAAAATTTACAAATTTTATAATAAAATTTTCAAAAATTTTCTCATAGGAAAACTTTACAATATTTTCTTTTTATAGGAAATGTTTAAAAAATTTTGTGTTTTGATAATAATTTTTTTTTTCTTTCAAAAATATGAAATTTTTGAAAAATTTCCTAAGTAAAAATAAGTTTTTTTTTTAATTTTTGAAAAATTTTCTATGATAAATTTCTTATAGAAAAAAAATCTTTAAAAATTTCATAAATAGATAAGGAAATTTTGAAAAAATTCCTACAAAAATAGAAAAAATTTAAAAAGTTTCCTACAGCAATAAGAATTTTTTAAAAATTTCCTATAAAAATTAGAAATTTTTAAAAATTTCGTATGAAAAACAATCTTTAAAAACTTTTCTGTAACAATAAGAAATTTTAAAAAAATTTTCTTTTTTATAAACAATAAGGTTTTAAAAAATTTCCTATAAAAACAAGAAATTTTTTGATTTTTTTTTTATAAAACAAGAAAATTTTAAAAATTTCCTAAAAAAATAAAAATATGTAATTTTTGAAAAATTTATTATAGAAATAAGTAATTTTTACAAAAAATTCCTATAAAAATGAGAAATTTTTGAAAAATTTTTTATATAAATAAGAAATTTTTGAAAAATTTTCTATTAAAAAAGAGAAAATTTTGAAAAAATTTTTATAAAAATAAGAAATTTTTGAAAATTTTCTATAGAAATAAGAAATTTTCGAAAATTTCCTATAAAAATAAGAAATTTTTGAAACATTTTCTATAAGTTTCTTATAAAATGAATTTTTTTTAATTTCCTATAAAAATAAGTCATTTTTAAAAATTTCCTATAAACATAAGATATTTTGAAAATATTTCCTATAAAATTAAGAAATTAAAAAAATCCCATAAATAAAAGAAATTTTTCCAAATTTTTCTATAAAATTATGGAATTTTTAAAAAAAATATTTTTTTAGGAAATTTTTAAATTATATCTTAAATATTTGTGGCTTATGTTAAAAAAACTTTAATTTATTTCTTCACTGTTTTGAGATTTCTATTTTTGTTTGGTTTTTTCTTGATTTAAGATAAAAAGCTTTATGCTACTTTGATGCCAATTGACACATGATTACCAGCTAAAAGTCTGAAAATGTTCACACCTGCCCAGCAAAAGCTCATCAAAAATATGAAATTTTTTGTGGTTTTGTTTGAAAAGCTTCGCCTTATTGACAGGCAGACCAAGCAAATGAACCAACAAAAATCTATCATTACCTTGACTCAATGCCTTTAGGCGAAAAAAAAGCGAGAAAACCCAGAAAAAAATTGAAAGAAATAAAATGATTGATTTGAAACAGTGAACATGTGTTTTTTGGCAAGAAAAGAAAAGATAAATTCTCAAATAAATTTCCAGCAGAAAGTAATGAATAATTGAAAATATTTAGCATATGCCAGACATAAAATGAAAAGCTGTGTTCTGAGCTTATTTATGGCTTTTCAATATTTTATAAAATAAAAATTTAATAAATGTTGGAAAATTTTTGAAGATTTTTTTTCTTTTATTTTAGAATAGAACATTTAATTTTTTCCTATGAAAATATACACAAAATAAAGTGTTGTAATAAGACGCTTAACAAAAATAAAGATGCTTTTCCTAGAATTGTATGAAAATCTCTCTTAAATATTTTCTTCCCTTAAATTATTATTTTTTCCACAATTTATTTGAAAATTTTCCCTGTTGAAATATTTATATTTACTTTCTTTCATTGTTTATTTCATTAATGGCTCGTCTTTATATTCTGAGTCGTTGATTACTTTATTTCCCTAATCAATCAATCATTATTAATAATATTTTCGTCATTAAATATTGTCGTTATGAATGATGAAAATTATTGATTGGATTTCATTGCAAATAAAGTTCAAGGATGATTTTTTTGTTAAAGTTTAAGATGGATAAAGGTAGGTTGGGTCCTGAAAATATGTTTAACCCTAGAGTAAAATTTTTCTATACAAAAAATTTTACCATACAAAAATGTTTCTATACTAAAAATGTTTATGGAAAATTTGTCTTAACAAAAAATTGTATATGAAAAAAGTTTCTATAAAAAAATTGTATATGTAAAATTTATCCATATAAAAAAATTTATGTTATAAATTTTTCTATACAAAAAATATCGAATATATTGAAAATTTTTCTATACAAAAAATATTATATGAAAACTTTTTCTATTCAAAACATTATTTTTGAAAAAGTAATCAAAGAATAATCAAACAATTGTCAATAACCATCCAACAATCATCAAACAGTCAAACAACCATCAAGGAACTATCAAACAACCATCAAGGAACTATCAAACAGTCGCCAACAGTCAAAAAATTAGGAATTATTAAACAATTATTAAAAATCATTAAGTCGTCAGTCAATCAACGTTAACTATCATCAAACAATTGGCAGTCAATCTTCAATTAATTGTCAAGCAATCATCAAACAGTCTTCAGCAATCAGTAAATAAAAAAATGGTGAAACAATCAAAGCATAATCAAATAACCAACAAACTGTAGTCAAAAAATCTTCAAAAGTCTTCACATAATCTTTAAGCGATCGTCAAACAATCATCAAACTATTTTTAACAATTGTTAAACAATCGCTTGTAAATTGTTAGGAAATTTCGAACAAGCATTAAACATTAATAGTTTTCAGTCAATCATCGAAAAATTATGAAACCATCATTAAACTATCGTCAAAAAATCATCAAATAAACGTCAAACAACAACCAAACAACAGTTATACAATCTCCAGTCCATCGTTAAAAAATTAAGGAAAAATAATCACAAAAATTTTCAAACAATTGTCAAACAAACGCTAGTCAACCGGCAATCCATTATTAAACAATCGTCAAATGTTACCAATATCCGAGCAGCCGTTTTCCGATTTTAGATAATTCAAAAAAGGGGTAGTAAAAGTGGACATGGCATGCTAATTTTTTATTTCCGCAAAAACTTTAACGAATGTTTAAGGAAAAAATAATCCATGTCCGTGCAGGCATTTTCCGATTGTAGATAAGTAAAAAAAAAGTGGAAGTGGAAGTAGAATTCAAACTTGAACTAAGGCAAACATCCACAAATGTATAAACTTTAATTTAATTATTACACGAGTTTAAGGAAAAAGTAACCCATGTTCGTGCTGGCATTGTCCGATTTTAGATAAGCCAAAAAAGTGGCTTATCTACGTAGAATTTTTATTTGAACTAATGCAAACGTTTAAAAATAAGTGATGCAATTTTTGATAAAATAGAAATTTCACCACAATTTTTTGATTCCAAGGCCTTCCTTGGCTCATTTTAAAAAAATACCAAAAGCTCAAGAATATCCTATAGTAAGCAAATATCCATTCAAACCCCACTCTAGACAAACATCAATTTCTGTTATACTAGTTTCTTTTAAAATATTTAATTACCACAGCATTATCCATCGGCGGTAAGTCCTATAGCATTAACACGCCACACAGCGATATTTCTTCATACATCTAACTGCAAAAAATAGGAGGAGTGGTCGTACAACGATAAAATTTGGCACACATATAAATTTATTTTTTTTTTATATAGATAAGAACAATTCAAAAAATCTTTGAAATCCGTCAACTCCTTCGGGTAACTTTTATTTTCATTTATTTTTTTTCTCAATGTATAACCGGCAATTTTCACCAGAATTTCATGAAAATCGGCACTACTATATTATTTGACCCAAAAACGAGCTCAACTACTTTTGGTTCAAATCCGTCAACTTCTTGCGTTACCTCCTTTGGACCTCCATTTTTTCACTTATTTTTATTCTCATTGTATAAAACGCTATTTTCAATAGAATTTGATAATATTAAACACATTTCTATGCTTTGATCCAGAAATGAGTTCTAATAGTTTTGGACCCCCATTTTTGCATCTATTTTCCTTCTCATTGTATAACCCGCAATTTTCAATAGAATTTAATAAAATTTGGCACATTTTTATTTTTTTATCCAGAAAAGAGCCCTACGTATTTTGGTTGAAATCCGATGACTGCTTGGGGTACGTCCCTTGGAACCCCATTTTTTCACTTATGTTCCATCTCAATGTATTAACCGCAAATTTTTAACAGAATTTGATAAAATTTAGCACAATTCTATTTTTTTGATCCTAGAAATAACTCTACTAATTTTGGATGAAATCCGTCGACTTCTTAGGGTACATGACTTGGACCCCTACTTTTTAATTCTCAATAAAATTTAGTGAAATTCTACTAATTTTTATTGAAATCCGTAGACTCTTAGAGGTACTTTGTAAATCTCAAGATAATGTAGTTTGAACTAATGTTAGGATTAATAACTGCAATTTGATTAAAAATTTAAGCCTGAAGGTATGCAATGCTTTTTAATATATGCAATATTCCTTTCTTTTTTTTAATAAATTTTTTATTTTTTCCAAAGCTGGACAAAAGTTGGTGAATTTTTTAAGCTGATTCGAAAGAAAAGCCTTCTGCCTTTCATTTCACTATCTGAGAGCACGGAGGGAAACCGAACTAACTGACCTTTTCTCCAACGAAAGCAGCCAATACTGAATTTTATAGGACAATTTTGATGAGCTTATATCTCTCAAACTACGCACGCAGTAAACGTTTTTCTTTCTTTTAAACAAAAACAAGATCTCAGACTTAAATAAAATTAATACGTACATTTTTCTAGTTAAAATATCTTTGACATACACTCAGAATATTATGTAAGTAATATTAACTTAAAATGTAATTTGAAATGAATGAATATTCATTTAAAAACCGGCCAACTGCCCAGTAAAACTTTTCATTACCAAATAATGAGTTAAACAGTTAAACTATTGAACACGAACTACTTACTCATTCGCTGTTTAAGTCATTACATTAACATGGGGATGTCATTGGAGGCAAGTACTTACCAATTGCAGAAAAGTAATGACTTGGGTAAGCAATTTGAAAGCAACAACAACAACAGCAACAACTTTTTTGTTGTTGTTTAATTAAAAACATATATTTTTAAACGAAATACAAACTTTCTTTATGATCCCATGGGGGCTCGAACCCAGACCCTCCGACTGCTAGGCAGAGACTCTTCCACTGAGCTACTTCATATGTTGAAAACTTAGCAGCTTATAATTAATATAAACAATTTTTATTTTTAGATCCAAAATCATGTGAAAATAACTTTGTTTTTCCCTGCTTTTTTTTGCTTTGTTGTAATTTTTGGAAAAATATTTTTATACGATTTTTTGTAATTATTTTAAAACTTTTTTAAAATTATTTTAAAACTTAAACAATTTAAATCTTATTTTTTGTATAAGTTTTTACATAAGATTGACTCTTACTTACTTAAATGTTACAACCTGTTAAGGTCAAAGTCCGAGCATATTTTAGAATTCCATGGATTTCGATCTTGTGCGAATATTCTCCAATTTTATAGGCCAAGCTTTGGAAAATGTTTCTCTACTTGGCCTTTCTATCGAAGTTTCGGACATCCTTCTCTAACATTAGGTAGTGAGACATTTCAATTCTAATTTTATCCTCTTCATTGTATTTTTTTTTTTCAAGAGAGAGTTACTAGCCCGTAATCCTAACCCATTTTTATCGATCTTATGGGACAACTCTCGGAACATGTTAACTCACAATATTAATGGGTGTTAAACTAGCTCCCCGGGTGATACCATGAGGAGGTGTGTGTCCACAATTGAGATGAAGGATGACCCAGATAAGTTGGGCTTACCAAGTTAAGACCAATTAGAATCGTGTTTGGTATTCAACATCCCCTAGATAATCAAAATTGACTCATGATGGTATTTTTTCATTAACGTGAGTTAATTTTACAAATTTTTTTTACAGAAGATAATATTTAAGTTCTTAAAATTCAAAAATCATTTAAAAAGACTCTTTTAATAAAAAAAAAACTAAAAAAAATTGTTGCCCTTGGTGGGATTTGAACCGGGGCCATTCAGTTTAAATTACCATCTTAATTACAAATAAGTACTTCTGTAATAACTTATTATTTATTCGAATGGTATGTTGTAGTCGCTACAAGATAACCAGTTATCAGAGTACTTGCCATTACCAAAGTTTTGCTGGCTGATTTTTCATTCAAATTCAATGAATATTTCATTTAAATTTAACTGACAAATATTTAAACTACATTTTCAGTTTTAAAAACGTAATATTCAGTTGTTTTCAAAAAAATTACTGACAAAAATTTAAACTACATTTTTAGTATAAACAAGTAAGAAAGCGCTATAGTCGGTCAAGCCGACCATACGATACCCTTCACCACTAAGGTCAAAGGTGTTATTTTTCCTGTATAAAGACAAATATTTGCTAAATTTTGCCATCATACAAACATTTTCTCAAAACGTATATATTCAACCTGATTCCGTCATTTGGACTTATATGAGAGCTAGGGTCAAATGTGGACCGATTATCTCGAAATTTGGCAAATTGATTACAGTTGTTACAAAAATTATGTATGCAAAAAATAAACTCAAAATTTTCATTATCTTTAGATTTACGAGCGTTTTAGTGATTTTTTGACTCATTTAGTGCGTTTTTCAAGAAGAGTTTGTATGGGAGCTATGGTCAAATGTGGACCGATTACAACGAAATTTGGTACAGTGATTTAAGTTTACATAAGCTGGTACTTGGTATCTGTTTTAAATTTCATGAAAAAATATTGATATTTGTGGCCAATATAGCAATTCCGGGAAGTGAGACCTATGGGAGGTACCATAAATAATAGACCGATTTTGACCAATTTCAATAGCCATGGTCCCATTATCAAAGAAATTATCTGTGCCAAATTTCATCAAATTATCTTTAGAATTGCGACCTGTAGTTTGATTACAAGGTTTACATGGGGGTCCAGCCAGCCAGCCAGACGGACGGACGGACGGACGGACGGACGGACATCGCTAAATCGACTCAGAAAGTGATTCTAAGTCTATTGGTATACTAAAAGGTGGGTCTACGACAAATATTTCTATGCGTTACAAACATCAGCACAAACTTATAATACCCTTTCCACCTATGGTGGTGAAGGGTATAAAAACGGAAATTTTCATTTATTTAAAAAAAATTTAATGGTAAAAAACTACGTAAAATTTCCGCAAAACGGACCATTTTCATTTGTTTTTGTAATTAACGTAACATAAAAGACGAAACCATAAAAAGGTTATATCCTTTAAGGCATCAAAAAACCAAACAGACAAAACAAAGTTTGTTGTTTGCTTAGGCCATACCCCGTGATAGGTGGCCAGAATTATAAAAAGCTTATCCAGTAAGCAAACCTAAGATACTTAAGGAAACCAATAATTAAACAAATACGAATTATATTTGATACAATAATTGAAAAAATTTATAAAAACTGAACAAATGATATTTTCAAATGTTACGGATTTTCAGTATTTTTTTGTAGGTTGTTTTTTAAACAAATGTATAAATATGTTAAAAATCAATTTTCATATAAATTTAAATGAATATTCATTTGAAAACAACGTAATCGAAAATTTCCTAAACAATATACAATCAGTTACTGTAATAATTTCCTGAGTGTACAGACAGAAAAATATTCATTTGTTTAAAAGATATAACTTTACCAATTTTATCACCTATTTTCTAAAAAAAAATATATATATGCATATTTGGTACTTGGTATCAATTGAATTCGGTACTTTTCATAAAAAATGCAGTTAACATATTGTTCCTATTCATATTACTTGATGAGGTGTTAAGTTATCATTTTATCCCTTTTTACCCATTTTGGCCCCCGAAATTAAAAAACTACAAATATATGTTCAATATTTTTCCAACATTTATTGATTGCATTACAAAGCTATTCTTTATATTGTTTGTGGCTTAAAAATGGTACAAAAAAAACTATTTTAACCCTTTTTAACCCCCTATCGGGCATAGATTGAAAAAAGTACCAAACACCTGTCCTCTTATATTAACAGCTTTTCAAAAAATAATTTAAATTTTGTTTCTATGCCTATTACTTTAGTAGATATAGAATTTTCAATTTTCCCCCTTTTTACCCGTTTTTACCCTCTTAGAGGCAAAAATTTCAAATTCCAATTCTTACTCTACCTTTACATAGCCGTTTGCGAGATAGCCATTCTATATATATATATATACATATATGCATACAATTATTGCTCTTTTAAGAATATAAGATTAGGCACAATCAAAAGCTTTTAACAGCTTTTAACTACTGTACGCGGTTATGGAACAACATTTTGTGCAAGGTAAATTCTAGGGAAACCACTTAGATACTTTTAAATGTTGAACTATACTTCTGCCGAATTGGTACAACATTTTGAATTAGCTGCACTCTCGTACAACTTGATGGTGGGTATACAAGATTCGGCACAGCCGAATATAACATTCCTACTTGTTTAAGATTGAGCACTCTCATTTAAAAACGCTAACCATTTGCCCTACCTTGATCTGAAGCAACAAAATCTACTATTTTACGATAATCCCACAAAAATATATAAAACAATTAAATTATTCATTAATCTGATGTTTAAACTTTTAATATTAAACATTTCATAATATTTTGTTATGATCTCCATAAAAATTTTGTTATATAAAATTTATATATTATCTAATTTTATTATTTTGTACTTATTTCACATATTTCACTTAAAAAACTTGTAATTTTAACCAGAAAGAACATAAATATTCCACCAAATTACATGATAATACAAAATAAATATTTCCAAACAATTTCACAAAACAAGCATTTGTTGAATATTCGAACATGAAAAAAAATTCTAGCTAAACTTTTTTTTACGATCTAGTGGTTTTGTTTGAAAGTTATTTTTCATCTATTCCAAGCTTTTGCCAAAAAAAGAAAGTAAAACAATATATAAAAAAAAAAAAACAGAAATAAAAATTAAATAAATTTACAAAACATTTTTGATCTAAAACCAACCACACACTCAATATCAGGTGGAATTTCCGTTTCGCCGTTTTTTTTTCACTGGTTGTGCTTTTACTTATTTCAAAAGTTAAAATGTAAAAAATATTAGCAATTTTTGCAATTAATTCCTATTTTGTTTTTCGTTTCTTTTTGCTATTCGCTATTTGCTTTTTTTCGCTGGCGGGACTTTTATTAGTGAAACCATTAAAAAGCGAAGTTTTTGCTTTTTAGTGGTCATTGGTTGTTGAGAGTGTTTGAATTTTTACCTTTTTTGTTTTTTTTTGCATTAAATCATCGGTAGAAGATAAAAAATAAATGTACAAATATCGTCAGCTTAAAAAAATTAAATTTAAAACAAATACTTGTAACTGCATAGAGGACGATTTAGAGACATTTACCAGAACCTTTAATTAAGCTACCCTCAAGCTTGCAAACAAGGCTTCAGGACTGAATGGCATTCCAGAGCTGATCATGGAGCTGTGCTGTTCTACGCTTCCACCTCTATAAGCTAAACATTTCAGCACCTTGTATCATGGTGGCTAATATTATACCAAGCCCTAATAATTATTTCTTCAGTGGCTTAAAGATAGTCAAGCCTGTTTACTTTTTATAGGAAATTTTTCAAAATTTTACTTTTTATAGGAAATTTTTCAAAAATTTCCTCTTTTTATAGGAAATTTTTCAAAAATTTCCTATTTTTATAGGAAAATTTTCAAAAATTTCCTATTTTTATAGGAAATTTTTCAAAAATTTACTTTTTATAGGAAATTTTTCAAAAATTTACTTTTTATAGGAAATTTTTCAAAAATTTACTTTTTATAGGAAATTTTGCAAAAATTTACTTTTTATAGGAAATTTTTCAAAAATTTACTTTTTATAGGCAATTTTTCAAAAATTTACTTTTGATAGGAAATTTTTCAAAAATTTACTTTTTATAGGAAATTTTTCAAAAATTAACTTTTTATAGGAAATTTTTCAAAAATTTACTTTTTATGGGAAATTTTTCAAAAATTTACTTTTTATAGGAAATTTTTCAAAAATTTACTTTTTATAGGGAATTTTTCAAAAATTTACTTTTTATAGGAAATTTTTCAAAAATTTTCTTTTTATAGGAAATTTTTTAAAAATTTACTTTTTATAGGAAATTTTTCAAAAATTTACTATTTTAAAGGAATTTTTTCAAAAATTTACTATTTTAAAGGAATTTTTTCAAAAATTTACTATTTTAAAGGAATTTTTTCAAAAATTTACTATTTTTAAAGGAATTTTTTCAAAAATTTACTATTTTTATAGGAAATTTTTCAAAAATTTACTTTTTATAGGAAATTTTTCAAAAATTTACTTTTTATAGGAAATTTTGCAAAAATTTACTTTTTATAGGAAATTTTTCAAAAATTTACTTTTTATAGGAAATTTTTCAAAAATTTACTTTTGATAGGAAATTTTTCAAAAATTTACTTTTTATAGGAAATTTTTCAAAAATTTACTTTTTATAGGAAATTTTTCAAAAATTTACTTTTTATAGGACATTTTTCAAAAATTTACTTTTTATAGGGAATTTTTCAAAAATTTACTTTTTATAGGAAATTTTTCAAAAATTTTCTTTTTATAGGAAATTTTTTAAAAATTTACTTTTTATAGGAAATTTTTCAAAAATTTACTATTTTAAAGGAATTTTTTCAAAAATTTACTATTTTTAAAGGAATTTTTTAAAAAATTTACTATTTTTATAGGAAATTTTTTAAAAATTTACTTTTTATAGGAAATTTTTTAAAAATTTTCAATTTTTATAGGAAAATTTTCAAAAATTTCTATTTTTATAGGAAATTTTTCAAAAATTTACTATTTTTATAGGAAATTTTTCAAAAATTTACTATTTTTATAGGAAATTTTTCAAAAATTTACTATTTTTATAGGAAATTTTTAAAAAATTTACTATTTTTATAGGAAATTTTTAAAAAATTTACCACTTTTATAGGAAATTTTCAAAAATTTACTATTTTTATAAGAAATTTTTCAAAAATTTCCTATTTTTATAGGAATTTTTTCAAAAATTTACTATTTTTATAGGAAATTTTTCAAAAATTTACTATTTTTATAGGAAATTTTTCAAAAATTTACTATTTTTATAGGAAATTTTTCAAAAATTTACTATTTTTATAGGAAAATTTTCAAAAATTTACTATTTTAAAGGAATTTTTTCAAAAATTAACTATTTTTAAAGGATCTTTTTCAAAAATTTACTATTTTTATAGGAAATTTTCAAAAATTTACTATTTTTATAAGAAATTTTTCAAAAATTTCCTATTTTTATAGGAAAATTTTCAAAAATTTACTACTTTAAAGGAATTTTTTTAAAAATTAACTATTTTTAAAGGAATTTTTTCAAAAATTATTTATTTTTAAAGGAATTTTTTCAAAAATTTACTATTTTTATAGGAAATTTTTAAAAAATTTACTGTTTTTATAGGAAATTTTTCAAAAATTTACTATTTTTATAGGAAATTTTTGAAAAATTTACTATTTTTATAGGAAATTTTTCAAAAATTTACTATTTTTAAAGGAATGTTTTCAAAAATTTACTATTTTTAAAGGAATTTTTTCAAAAATTAACTATTTTTAAAGGATCTTTTTCAAAAATTTACTATTTTTATAGCAATTTTCAAAAATTTACTATTTTTATAAGAAATTTTTCAAAAATTTCCTATTTTTATAGGAAAATTTTCAAAAATTTACTATTTTAAAGGAATTTTTTCAAAAATTTACTATTTTTAAAGGAATTTTTTCAAAAATTATTTATTTTTAAAGGAATTTTTTCAAAAATTTACTATTTTTATAGGAAATTTTTAAAAAATTTACTGTTTTTATAGGAAATTTTTCAAAAATTTACTATTTTTATAGGAAATTTTTGAAAAATTTACTATTTTTATAGGAAATTTTTCAAAAATTTACTATTTTAAAGGAATTTTTTCAAAAATTTACTATTTTTAAAGGAATTTTTTCAAAAATTAACTATTTTTAAAGGAATTTTTTCAAAAATTTACTATTTTTAAAGGAATTTACTATTTTTATAGGAAATTTTTAAAAAATTTACTGTTTTTATAGGAAATTTTTCAAAAATTTACTATTTTTATAGGAAATTTTTCAAAAATTTACTATTTTTATAGGAAATTTTTCAAAAATTTACTATTTTTATAGGAAATTTTTCAAAAATTTACTATTTTTATAGGATTTTTTTCTTAAATTTATTCTTTTTATAGGAAATTTTTCAAAAATTTCCTATTTTTATAGGAAATTTTTCAAAAATTTACTATTTTTATAAGAAATTTTTCAAAAATTTCCTATTTTTATAGGATTTTTTTCAAAAATTAACTATTTTGAAAGGAATTTTTTCAAAAATTTACTATTTTTATAGGAAATTTTTAAAAAAATTTACTGTTTTTATAGGAAAATTTTCAAAAATTTACTATTTTTATAGGAAATTTTTCAAAAATTTACTATTTTTATAGGAAATTTTTCAAAAATTTACTACTTTTATAGGATAGGTTTTATATGAATTTTTTCGAAATATTACTTTTTTTTAGGAATATTTTCGAAAATTTACTTTTTATAGGAATTTTCCTATAAAAAATATTTGTTTTGAAAGTGGAATAAGTCCTATGCATTTTTCAATTCAAAGGTAAAAAAATTTCATACAAAACCATTTTTCAATTCAAAAGTAAAAAAATGTCATACAAAACCATTTAAATTTTATTTCTTTTGAAAACAGTTTAAGTCCCATACATTTTTCAAATCAAAAAATGAATATTTTAAAATGTTTGTTTTGAAAGTGGTATAAGTCCATTTAACCCGCTAAAAAATGAATTTTCAAATAGATTTTATTAATTAATTTTTATGAAAGAAAAAATTTGATAGGTTCGTATCAAAACCTAAAATTTTGTTTACTAAAGCTCACCTATATTTTTAAAAACACTAAAACGCAAAACCCTTTATATCTCAATTTAAAAAAAAATTGACTTAATCCACTTTCAAAATAAGGAGTTCATTTATGGCCATGCCATGTGACTAAATCTTCAATATAATGATAACTGTGGAATTTGTTTAACTCATTGCCCTGCCTTTGCTTTGGCGTTGCTTTGGTGAACAAACTAAACCCATTTTCTTTCAAAATTCTTCATTTTTGCCAACGATATATTTTCGGTTCTATACCCATATGTTAACTAAATTGGCTAAATATTACATTAACTTTTTTGTATAAGTTTATTTTATTGTTTGTTATTTTATAAACTCTTTTGTAAAAAACATTTTTAATGGCCAACATAAAAATGGAAAAACTTAAAAAAATTCTAATGGTTTTGAATGCATTTTAATATTTGCATTGAAATGCTTTAACATAAATTGTTTAATTTAGTTAAATATTGTTTGTTTTATAGAAATACTCTAAATGTCAAAAAATATATCAATTTATTTAGTTTTTTCGAAGGTCCAAATTTTACTTCGGCAATTCCCCCTTCTAATATCATGTACATAAAGAGTGTTCTAAAAAAAATATGTATTTACTATTTTAGACAAAATTTATCCATAGTGCAAGAAATAATTTATTTTTTGATCAAGTTAGTTTCTATAGATATGTCAGATACTATTATTTTAGAAATTATTAATTTTCAATAGTTATTTCAATCAAAATGGACTGCGAAAAAAAAGTTCGTGAAAATATAATTAAAACTTTTCAAAAAAATTCGTCATGGACTTTTAAAAAAATAGCTAAAAATTTGAAAGTTGACCCTCGAACGGTTTCTAATGCCATCAGACGGTATAAGGAAAACCTGAGCATTGAAAGAAAACCTGGATCAGGGAGGAAAAAAGGTCCTACAGATATTAGTAAGGCAAAAGAAGTCGAGCTACTCTTTCGAAGAGCGCCTAACACTTCTTTAAGAAAAGCAGCTCGTACGGTGAAATGTTCTACGAATTTTGCACATAGAGTCAAAGCTTATGCTGGATTGAAGACATACAAAGTCCAAAAGGTTCCAGATCGCAATGCTATAAAGAACTTAGAAGCAAAAAAACGAGCGAAAAAATTGAAGTCTGATTTTATAAAAAAATACACCTGTTGTGTGATGGATGATGAAACATACGTACTGGCAGACTTTTCTCAACTTCCTGGTCAAGAGTTTTATGTTGCTGATAAACGGGGCAATGTTCGGCAAGAGTTTCGCACAAAAAAACAAACAAAATTCCCTAAGAAGTTTCTCGTGTGGGAAGCTATTTGCAGTTGTGGCAAAAGAAGTAAAGTATTTGTGGCATCTGGCACAATAAACACAGAAATTTATATAAAGGAGTGCCTACAAAAACGGTTGTTACCCTTTTTAAGAGAGCAGAGAGTGACTACATTTTTTTGGCCCGATTTGGCATTATGCCATTATGGAAAAAAGGCACTTGAGTGGTACTCAAAGAATAATGTCATTTTTGTACCACGAGAGGCAAATCCACCTAACTGTCCAGAACTTCGGCCTGTGGAAAGGTATTGGGCTCTGGTAAAAAAGGAATTGAAGAACACAGGAAAGATTTCCAAGAACATGTCCGATTTTAAGCGCAGGTGGAACACATGCTCCAAAAAGGTATCAGAAGCAACTGTAAAATCTTTAATGGGAGGGTTTCCGAAAAAAGTCGATAATTTTGCAAAACCCGAGTACTAAGTAAACATTTTAATGCCAAATGATTTTGTATAATATGTCATTATATTTGCGTATTTTGTAGAGTTTTTATATTAAAAGGTTTGATTTTTATTTAAGAAGATCCAACTACAAATTTTATTTAGAGCACTCTTTATCTGGGGCCTGAATTAGGTGTTTTTTTTTTTTGATATATTTAAAAATTAGGTATATATTTTCTTGAATTTATTCGTCTACAATTATTAAGTTAAATTACTATGTATATAACATTACTGTGTGATATGATTCTATAAGGAGTGAAATGGTTATAGTAAAACAACTCATTTCACAAACACTTAGAACGTATACGTAATTTATATTTGATTCAGTTTCTCAATATCACTCATACGTACCTTTGATTACTTTTAAATACACAATCACAATTTTTGTGCCCACCATCAAAAAGAACGGGGGGTATATTGAGATTGTCATTCCGTTTGTAATTTCCTTAATATTGGCTCAAAAATCAAAAACGATATATATTCTGAATCGTTATGAAATTCTAAGACGATTGAGCGATGTCCGTCTGTCTATCTGTCTGTCTGTCTGTCTGTCTATTGAAAGCATGATAATGCCTAAACAAAAGGAGCTAGCTCACTGAAATTTAGTAAAAACATTCTTCATCTCTAAAAAAATGTTGGTATTGAAATTGGGCAAAATGGATTAACATTTGACCATAGCTCCCGTAAAACCTCGCCTACGCTAATCGCTTAGTTGCTAATAAATAACAAATTATAATAGCTATCATATGGTATATAGAAGTTTTGCATAAGCCCTAGGCAGCATATAAAATTTCATCAAAATCGGTTCACATTTAGTCATAGCTCCCTTACAAAAGACTTACGGAAACAGCCAAAATTTCACCTAAAATACACTTAAATTCCAATAAATATAACCACTAAATTTAGCACTTATATTAATGCCAACCAGTATGTAAAATTCTGTCACAATCGGTCACCATTTGACCATAGCTACCATACAAAAAAACTTAAGGAAACACAAAAATGCAAAAAGAAAAGGGGACTTTTGTCCGTTTGTCCGTCATATAAAAGCGCGATAACGTCTTAACGAAAAGGGCTACAGCAACAAAATTTTCAAAAGGAAGTCTTATGTGAATGCCAGCCAGTGTGCAAAATTTTGTTACAATCGATCACCATTTGACCATAACTCCCATATAAAAAACTTACGGAAACAAAAAAATGCCAAAAGGAAAGACGGTTTATGTCCGTCTTTCCGTCCTTTTAGCTCCTTTACTACAAGAGCTAGAGATACAAAATTTAGCAAAAATATTTTCAATATATTATAGAAATTGTGTGCTGAAAACGGGTAAAATCGGTTCACATTTAGTTAGAGCTCCCATATAACCCTGCCCCGGGAATCACATTTATGCTGATAAATTGAATAAAATTGTAAAATCTATGACTACTAAATTTAGAACAGAGAAGTTTTATGCAACTTTCAGTCAGTATGTCAAATTTTATAGAAACCTGTCATTTTGACCATAGCTTTCATATAAAAACCGCTCCCGGTAACCACTAGAATGCCACAAACGCCAGTTAAAAGCTGTTAAATTATAAACTGTGTCAGCTATGGCCACTAAATTTTGCACAAATAAACTTTATATTAATATCAGCCAGTATATTAAATTTTGTAACAATCGGTCAACATTTGGCTATAGTTCTTATATATATATAACATCTCCTTTTTATATCTACAATCAAAAATATTAGGAGGTGCATTCAGTATATTAAGATTGCATCTACGAAATTAGATAGCTATCAATCAATGTTAGGTCCAGACTTTGTACACGGTAGATGCATTAGGAACTCCTAACAAAATATATGAACCTGCCATGTTGCTATCAACATGTTTAGGGCACAACGAAACAGCTTATTAATGTAAAACTATATTCGGTTATGGGACAACATTTTGTTTAAGGTAAATACTTGGGAAACCACTTAGATACTTAAAAATGTAAAACTATAGTACTATACCACTGCAACCGAATTAAGTCCAAATATATTACCAACAATACGACATTTGGTCAAAATTTTGAATTAGCTGCACTCTCGTACAACTTGATGGTGGGTATACAAGATTCGGCACAGCCGAATATAACACTCTTACTTGTTTATATCTACAATCAAAAAGATTCGGAGGTACAAGTAACATATTAAAATTGCACCAATGTCCAGACTTTATACATGTTATTAGGAACTTCTAATAAAATATATGGACCTGTCGTATTACTATCAACATGTTTATCCCAGCTAAATAATAAGCTAAACGAAAAGCATTAAACAACTTATTAATGTAAAACCATACCAGGTTACGATACCGAATTTTGTTCAAAGCAAATACTCGGGAAACCACTTACATACTCTTAAATGCTAAACTATAAAGCTCTTGCAACCGAATTTAGTCTAAATATTTTACTAACAATACCAACTAGCGTAATAACTTTTTTCGAACTTGGTCCACATTTTGAATTATATGCAGCCTAGTAGATATACGAGAGATATTTCTAAATAAAACACATCTTGATGGTGGGTATATAAGATTCGGCACAGCCGCATATAACATTCTTACTTGTTAGAAGTAAATCTGAACACCTTCACTCCTAGACTGAAGTTATACTAAAGTGTCCTTAACGTTTCCTATTTCTAGAGTAGGTATATGTAGGGAAATCAAAAATTAACTCAAATTCAAAACTAAAGTGTTTTTAACTGCGTTCGCCCAATTGAAAAAAAAAACTATGTAACTTTCAGCAAAACAATATGATGAGTTGGCGAAAACATCAGCAAAAAGAAAACTATTTTAAAGATATATCTACTTTCACAGAAAATAACAAAAGTGCGAATTTGTGTAAATAAATCTTGTGTATGTACGAGTAGATATGGTTGTGTTTGTGTAAAGCTTAACAAACCCAAAACTTTATGTGCGTTACTGACCACAAAAACTGTATTTTCCTAGCTTTTTTCACTCGTCGCTTTTTCTACAGAATCAATATTAAAGTTAATACTAACTGTTTGTGTGTTGGTGTGTATGTATGTGTTTGATGTTTCCACTAGACGCTTTAAAATTACAAAAATAACCCGGGAAAAACATTTAACTGTTTATCATTCGCATACATCAGCCAGTGGAAACTGAAATTATATACACATGTGGAAAAACAGAACGTTAAAGCAAATACACTAACACAATTAAGTACACATGTAAAAACATATTTATACTATGTATGTATATGTAGAGACCAACGGCGGATTTATAGACTATTCGTTTACAGATAAACAGGTTCTGAACCAGCAGTTCCAGAATGGTTTCCAGCTTAGTCTATGACTAAATTCAAATAGCAAAGTCTATGTCTATGGTTAGTCTATGTCTAAGTATATGTCTTATTCTATGTTTTTGTCTATGTCTTTGTCTTTGTCCATGTCTTAATCTATGTCTTAGTCTATGTCTTAGTCTATGTCTTAGTCTATGTCTTAGTCTATGTCTTAGTCTATGTCTTAGTCTATGTCTTAGTCTATGCCTTAGTCTATGTCTTAGTCTATGTCTTAGTCTATGTCTCAATCTATGTCTCAATCTATGTCTTAGTCTATGTCTTAGTCTATGTCTTAGTCAATGTCTTAGTCTATGTCTTAGTCTATGTCTTAGTCTATGTCTAAGTCTATGTCTTAGTCTATGTCTTAGTCTATGTCTTAGTCTATGTCTTAGTCTACGTCTTAGTCTATGTCTTAGTCTATGTCTTAGTCTATATCTTAGTCTATGTCTTAGTCTATGTCTTAGTCTATGTCTTAGTCTATGTCTTAGTCTATGTCTTAGTCTATGTCTTAGTCTATGTCTTAGTCTATGTCTTAGTCTATGTCTTAGTCTATGTCTTAGTCTATGTCTTAGTCTATGTCTTAGTCTATGTCTTAGTCTATGTCTTAGTCTATGTCTTAGTCTATGTCTTAGTCTATGTCTTAGTCTATGTCTTAGTCTATGTCTTAGTCTATGTCTTAGTCTATGTCTTAGTCTATGTCTTAGTCTATGTCTTAGTCTATGTCTTAGTCTATGTCTTAGTCTATGTCTTAGTCTATGTCTTAGTCTATGTCTTAGTCTATGTCTTAGTCTATGTCTTAGTCTATGTCTTAGTCTATGTCTTACTCTATGTCTATGTCTTAGTCTATGTCTTAGTCTATGTCTTAGTCTATGTCTTAGTCTATGTCTTAGTCTATGTCTTAGTCTATGTCTTAGTCTATGTCTTAGTCTATGTCTTAGTCTATGTCTTAGTCTATGTCTTAGTCTATGTCTTAGTCTATGTCTTAGTCTATGTCTTAGTCTATGTCTTAGTCTATGTCTTAGTCTATGTCTTAGTCTATGTCTTAATATATGTCTAAGTCTATGTCTTAGTCTATGTCTTAGTCTATGTCTTAGTCTATGTCTTAGTCTATGTCTTAGTCTATGTCTTAGTCTATGTCTTAGTCTATGTCTTAGTCTATGTCTTAGTCTATGTCTTAGTCTATGTCTTAGTCTATGTCTTAGTCTATGTCTTAGTCTATGTCTTAGTCTATGTCTTAGTCTATGTCTTAGTCTATGTCTTAGTCTATGTCTTAGTCTATGTCTTAGTCTATGTCTTAGTCTATGTCTTAGTCTATGTCTTAGTCTATGTCTTAGTCTATGTCTTAGTCTATGTCTTAGTCTATGTCTTAGTCTATGTCTTAGTCTATGTCTTAGTCTATGTCTTAGTCTATGTCTTAGTCTATGTCTTAGTCTATGTCTTAGTCTATGTCTTAGTCTATGTCTTAGTCTATGTCTTAGTCTATGTCTTAGTCTATGTCTTAGTCTATGTCTTAGTCTATGTCTTACTCTATGTCTATGTCTTAGTCTATGTCTTAGTCTATGTCTTAGTCTATGTCTTAGTCTATGTCTTAGTCTATGTCTTAGTCTATGTCTTAGTCTATGTCTTAGTCTATGTCTTAGTCTATGTCTTAGTCTATGTCTTAGTCTATGTCTTAGTCTATGTCTTAGTCTATGTCTTAGTCTATGTCTTAGTCTATGTCTTAGTCTATGTCTTAGTCTATGTCTTAGTCTATGTCTTAGTCTATGTCTTAGTCTATGTCTTAGTCTATGTCTTAGTCTATGTCTTAGTCTATGTCTTAGTCTATGTCTTAGTCTATGTCTTAGTCTATGTCTTAGTTTATGTCTTAGTCTATGTCTTAGTCTATGTCTTAGTCTATGTCTTAGTCTATGTCTTAGTCTATGTCTTAGTCTATGTCTTAGTCTATGTCTTAGTCTATGTCTTAGTCTATGTCTTAGTCTATGTCTTACTCTATGTCTATGTCTTAGTCTATGTCTTAGTCTATGTCTTAGTCTATGTCTTAGTCTATGTCTTAGTCTATGTCTTAGTCTATGTCTTAGTCTATGTCTTAGTCTATGTCTTAATCTATGTCTAAGTCTATGTCTTAGTCTATGTCTTAGTCTATGTCTTAGTCTATGTCTTAGTCTATGTCTTAGTCTATGTCTTAGTCTATGTCTTAGTCTATGTCTTAGTCTATGTCTTAGTCTATGTCTTAGTCTATGTCTTAGTCTATGTCTTAGTCTATGTCTTAGTCTATGTCTTAGTCTATGTCTTAGTCTATATCTTAGTCTATGTCTTAGTCTATGTCTTAGTCTATGTCTTAGTCTATGTCTTAGTCTATGTCTTAGTCTATGTCTTAGTCTATGTCGTAGTCTATGTCTTAGTCTATATCTTAGTCTATGTTTTAGTCTATGTCTTAGTTTATGTCTTAGTCTATGTCTAAGTCTATATCTTAATCTCTGTCTTAGTCTCTGTCTTAGTGTATCTCTTTGCTTATATCTTAGACTTTGTCTTGGTGGAAGTCTTACTTTTGAAGACAGTTCTTTAATTTTAAACTTCTGGGATATTACGAGACAACTGTTTCGTCACATATACACACATACACGCACATATATTTTTATTTGTGTATATTTGTAATGTGTCTGTCTGCACGCTTTTACTACTCATGGGTAATCGTTAGCGTTGATTTGTGGTTTTCATTCACTTAAATCGTAAAATGATGGTCTTGTCGTTTATATTCCCAACTCTTTTGGAATGTTAAAATAACACTTGCATACTTTTAGGTGCTTAAATATTTGTCTACGATTTTATATGTTATGTGTCTGTCTGTTTGTTGGTTTGCGAACTTTAATGTTTATAAGTGTAGCTGGTGTAAAGTTGTAAAACAGAAACTAAAATCAAAACTGATTTTTGTATTAAGATTATCTGAGAAAAGCCCAACAACTATAAACGAAAGTTATTCCTTTTCTCGAGAACCAGGAAATAAAACACGATTTTTGTGTTTGTAAATTTTTTACTATTTGTTGAAAATCGTTTTAGTTATCGGGATTTAACTTGAATTATATTGATTTATTTTATATTGCCTAAATTCGCTTTTCGGTTTTTTGATTATTCAATGGGATTTTGTTTGTAGTTTGTTTGATTTTGAGTGCAAACTTTTGGATCATATTGAAGAGCCATGACATATTATTAGGAAATTTTGTTGAAAGCTCAACAACAGTTTGAAAATAATGTTGTAAAAGTTTCTGGGTGGGTGTTTTATAGCATTAATTTTTGTTATTGCCTAAAGTTGCAAACATGAAATAGATTCTTAATTTTGTGCATACACTGCAATTTCGGGGTAATAATATGGCTGGAAGATAAATTGATTTGGAAATTTTTTCTTTAAGTTTTGGTAAAAGGAATGAGTGATCAGTTAATAGTAAATTCTAGTGTATAATTAGGAAATCTATGTCTTAGTGTATGTCTTATTCTATATTTAAATATATGTATAAGGGTTATATTTTAGTCATTGTTTTAGTCTTAGTGTGACTCCATGTTATATTCTATGCCTTAGTTTACATCATAGTCTATGTCTCTGACAATGTCTTAATCTATGTCTGAGACTTTATATCGGCCATATTTTACAATATCTCTAAGTCAATTCTTAACCAATACAGTTACTCGAAGGTTTTTGTGGATTTAACATGGAGTTCTGGACTGATTTTATTTTATTCTTTTAATTTGAATGTATTCCATAAACAATCAAATTGCATTCTCATTAAAAAAAATCCATTTAAGATGCAACAATGACAAGGTGTTAAGTTTTCACACTCCACTAGACACAGACCTCAACTGCTATATATGTATTTAAATTAAGGTTCAGCCTATTTTACAACATTTATTAAAAATCCCCTATAAAAATAAGATTTTTTTTCCTATAAAAAATTTATTATAAAAATAGGAAATTTTTTGAAAATTTCCTATAAAAATAGGAAATTTTTTGAAAATTTCCTATAAAAATAGGAAATTTTTTAAAAATTTCCTATAAAAATAGGAAATTTTTTAAAAATTTCCTATAAAAATAGGAAATTTTTTAAAAATTTCCTATAAAAATAGGAAATTTTTTAAAAATTTCCTATAAAAATAGGAAATTTTTTAAAAATTTCCTATAAAAATAGGAAATTTTTAAAAAATTTCCTATAAAAATAGGAAATTTTTTAAAAATTTCCTATAAAAATAGGAAATTTTTTAAAAATTTCCTATAAAAATAGGAAATTTTTTAAAAATTTCCTATAAAAATAGGAAATTTTTTAAAAATTTCCTATATAAATAGGAAATTTTTTAAAAATTTCCTATAAAAATAGGAAATTTTTTAAAAATTTCCTATAAAAATAGGAAATTTTTTAAAAATTTCCTATAAAAATAGGAAATTTTTTAAAAATTTCCTATAAAAGTAGGAAATTTTTTAAAAATATCCTATAAAAATAGGAAATTTTTTAAAAATTTCCTATAAAAATAGGAAATTTTTTAAAAATTTCCTATAAAAATAGGAAATTTTTTAAAAATTTCCTATAAAAATAGGAAATTTTTTAAAAATTTCCTATAAAAATAGGAAATTTTTTAAAAATTTACTTTAAAAATAGGAAATTTTTTAAAAATTTCCTATAAAAATAGGAAATTCCAATAAAAATAGGAAATTTTTAAAAAAAATTTTTATAAAAATAGCAAATTTTTTAAAAATTTCCTATAAAAATAGGAAATTTTTTAAAAATTTCCTATAAAAATAGGAAATTTTTTAAAAATTTCCTATAAAAATAGGAAATTTTTTAAAAATTTCCTATAAAATAGGAAATTTTTTAAAAATTTCCTATAAAAATAGGAAATTTTTTAAAAATTTCCCATAAAAATTGGAAATTTTCGAAAAATTTCCCATAAAAATAGGAAATTTTTGAAAAATTTCCTATAAAAATAGGAAATTTTTTTTCCTATAAAAAATTTATTATAAAAATAGGAAATTTTTTTGAAAATTTCCTATAAAAATAGGAAATTTTTTTGAAAATTTCCTATAAAAATAGGAAATTTTTTGAAAATTTCCTATAAAAATAGGAAATTTTTTTAAAAATTTCCTATAAAAATAGGAAATTTTTTAAAAATTTCCTATAAAAATAGGAAATTTTTTAAAAATTTCCTATAAAAATAGGAAATTTTTTAAAAATTTCCTATAAAAATAGGAAATTTTTAAAAAATTTCCTATAAAAATAGGAAATTTTTTAAAAATTTCCTATAAAAATAGGAAATTTTTTTAAAAATTTCCTATAAAAATAGGAAATTTTTTAAAAATTTCCTATAAAAATAGGAAATTTTTTAAAAATTTCCTATATAAATAGGAAATTTTTTAAAAAATTTCCTATAAAAAATAGGAAATTTTTTAAAAATTTCCTATAAAAAATAGGAAATTTTTTAAAAATTTCCTATAAAAATAGGAAAATTTTTTAAAAATTTCCTATAAAAGTAGGAAATTTTTTAAAAATATCCTATAAAAATAGGAAATTTTTTAAAAATTTCCTATAAAAATAGGAAATTTTTTAAAAATTTCCTATAAAAATAGGAAATTTTTTAAAAATTTCCTATAAAAATAGGAAATTTTTTAAAAATTTCCTATAAAAATAGGAAATTTTTTAAAAATTTACTTTAAAAATAGGAAATTTTTTAAAAATTTCCTATAAAAATAGGAAATTTTTTAAAAATTTCCAATAAAAATAGGAAATTTTTAAAAAAATTTTTATAAAAATAGCAAATTTTTTAAAAATTTCCTATAAAAATAGGAAATTTTTTTAAAAATTTCCTATAAAAATAGGAAATTTTTTAAAAATTTCCTATAAAAATAGGAAATTTTTTAAAAATTTCCTATAAAAATAGGAAATTTTTTAAAAATTTCCTATAAAATAGGAAATTTTTTAAAAATTTCCTATAAAAATAGGAAATTTTTTAAAAATTTCCCATAAAAATTGGAAATTTTCGAAAAATTTCCCATAAAAATAGGAAATTTTTGAAAAATTTCCTATAAAAATAGGAAATTTTTGAAAAAATTCCTATAAAAATAGGAAATTTTGAAAAAAATAATAATACAAATAGGAAATTTTTGAAAATTCTCCTACAAAAATAGGAAATTTTTTAAAAATTTCCTACAAAAATAGGAAATTTTGGAAAAAAATTCCTATAAAAATAGGAAATTTTTGAAAAAAATTCCTATATAAAATAGGAAATTTTTAAAAAAATTTCCTATAAAAATAGGAAGTTTTTGAAAATTTAATATAAAAACAGGAAATTTTGAAAAATTTCTGATAAAATAGGAAATTTTTGAAAAATTTTCTATAAAAATAGGAAATTTTTGAAAAGTTTTCTATAAAAATAGGACATTTTTGAAAAGTTTTCTATAAATTAGGAAATTTTAAAAAAAATTTCCTATAAAAATAGGAGATTTTTGAAAAATTTCCTATAAAAATAGGGAATTTTTGAAAAAATTCTCATAAAAATTTGAAATTTTTGAAAAAATTCCTATAAAAATAGGAAATTTTTGAAAAGTTTCCTATAAAAATAGAAAATTTCTGAAAAATTTCCTGTAAAAAAAGGTAATTTCCTGTAAAAAAAGAAAATTTTTGAAAAATTTCCTGCAAAAAAAAATTTTTGAAAAATTACCTATAAAAATGGGAAATTTTTGAAAAATTTCCTATAAGATTAGGAAATTTTGAAAAATTTCCTATAAAAGTAGGAAATTTTTGAAAAATTTCCTATAAAAGTAGGAAATTTTTGAAAAAATTTCCTATAAAAGTAGGAAATTTTTGAAAACTTTCCTATAGAAATAGGAAATTTTTTAAAAATTTCCTATAAAAATAGGAAATTTTTTAAAAATTTCCTATAAAAATAGGAAATTTTTGAAAAATTTCCCAAAAAAATAGGAAATTTTTGAAAAATTTCCCAAAAAAATAGGAAATTTTTGAAAAATTTCCCATAAAAATAGGAAATTTTTGAAAAATTTCCTATAAAAAATAAGAAATTTTTGAAAAATTTTCTATACAGATATACAAATAAGAAATTTTTGAAAATTCTCTTACAAAAATAGGAAATTTTTGAAAAATTTCCTACAAAAATAGGAAATTTTGGACAAAAAATTCCTATAAAAATAGGAAATTTTTGAAAAAATTTCCTTTAAAAATAGGAAATTTTTTAAAAAATTTCCTATAAAAATAGGAAGTTTTTGAAAAATTTAATATAAAAACAGGAAGTTTTTTGAAAAATTTAATATAAAAACAGGAAGTTTTTGAAAAATTTAATATAAAAACAGGAAATTTTTGAAAAATTTCTTATAAAAACAAGAAATTTTTGAAAAATTTCCTATAACAATAGGAATTTTTTAAAAAATTTCTGATAAAAATAGGAAATTTTTGAAAAATTTCCTATAAAAATAGGAAATTTTTGAAAAATTTCCTATAAAAATAGGAAATTTTTGAAAAATTTTCTTATAAAAACAAGAAATTTTTGAAAAATTTCCTATAAAAAATAGGAATTTTTTGAAAAATTTCCTATAAAAATAGGAATTTTTTGAAAAATTTCCTATAAAAATAGGAATTTTTTGAAAAATTTCCTATAAAAATAGGAAATTTTTGAAAAATTTCCTATAAAAATAGGAAATTTTTGAAAAATTTCCTATAAAAATAGGAAATTTTTGAAAAATTTCCTATAAAAATAGGAAATTTTGAAAAATTTCCTATAAAAATAGGAAATTTTTAAAAAATTTCCTATAAAAATAGGAAATTTTTGAAAAATTTCCAATAAAAATAGGAAATTTTTGAAAAATTTCCTATAAAAATAGGAATTTTTGAAAAATTTCCTATAAAAATAGGAAATTTTTGAAAAATTTCCTATAAAAATAGGAAATTTTTGAAAAATTTCCTATAAAAATAGGAAATTTTTGAAAAATTTCCTATAAAAATAGGAAATTTTTGAAAAATTTCCTATAAAAATAGGAAATTTTTGAAAAATTTCCTATAAAAATAGGAAATTTTTGAAAATTTCCTATAAAAATAGGAAATTTTTGAAAAATTTCCTATAAAAATAGGAAATTTTTGAAAAATTTCCTATAAAAATAGGAAATTTTTGAAAAATTTCCTATAAAAATAGGAAATTTTTGAAAAATTTCCTATAAAAATAGGAAATTTTTGAAAATTTCCTATAAAAATAGGAAATTTTTGAAAAATTTCCTATAAAAATAGGAAATTTTTGAAAAATTTCCTATAAAAATAGGAAATTTTTGAAAAATTTCCTATAAAATAGGAAATTTTTGAAAAATTTCCTATAAAAATAGGAAATTTTTGAAAAATTTCCTATAAAAATAGGAAATTTTTGAAAAATTTCCTATAAAAATAGGAAATTTTTGAAAAATTTCCTATAAAAATAGGAAATTTTTGAAAAATTTCCTATAAAAATAGGAAATTTTTGAAAAATTTCCTATAAAAATAGGAAATTTTTGAAAAATTTCCTATAAAAATAGGAAATTTTTGAAAAATTTCCTATAAAAATAGGAATTTTTGAAAAATTTCCTATAAAAATAGGAAATTTTTGAAAAATTTCCTATAAAAATAGGAAATTTTTGAAAAATTTCCTATAAAAATAGGAAATTTTTGAAAAATTTCCTATAAAAATAGGAAATTTTTGAAAAATTTCCTATAAAAATAGGAAATTTTTGAAAAATTTCCTATAAAAATAGGAAATTTTTGAAAAATTTCCTATAAAAATAGGAAATTTTTGAAAAATTTCCTATAAAATAGGAAATTTTTGAAAAATTTCCTATAAAAATAGGAAATTTTTGAAAAATTTCCTATAAAAATAGGAAATTTTTGAAAAATTTCCTATAAAAATAGGAAATTTTTGAAAAATTTCCTATAAAAATAGGAAATTTTTGAAAATTTCCTATAAAAATAGGAAATTTTTGAAAAATTTCCTATAAAAATAGGAAATTTTGAAAAATTTCCTATAAAAATAGGAAATTTTTGAAAAATTTCCTATAAAAATAGGAAATTTTTGAAAAATTTCCTATAAAAATAGGAACTTTTTGAAAAATTTCTTATAAAAATAGGAAATTTTTGAAAAATTTCCTATAAAAATAGGAAATTTTTGAAAATTTCCTATAAAAATAGGAAATTTTTGAAAAATTTCCTATAAAAATAGGAAATTTTTGAAAAATTTCCTATAAAAATAGGAAATTTTTGAAAAATTTCCTATAAAAATAGGAAAATTTTGAAAAATTTCCTATAAAAATAGGAAATTTTTGAAAAATTTCCTATAAAAATAGGAAATTTTTGAAAAATTTCCTATAAAAATAGGAAATTTTTGAAAAATTTCCTATAAAAAATAGGAAATTTTTGAAAAATTTCCTATAAAAATAGGAAATTTTTGAAAAATTTCCTATAAAAATAGGAAATTTTTGAAAAATTTCCTATAAAAATAGGAAATTTTTGAAAAATTTCCTATAAAAATAGGAAATTTTTGAAAAATTTCCTATAAAAATAGGAAATTTTTGAAAAATTTCCTATAAAAATAGGAAATTTTTGAAAAATTTCCTATAAAAATAGGAAATTTTTAAAAATTTCCTATAAAAATAGGAAATTTTTTGAAAAATTTCCTATAAAAATAGGAAATTTTTGAAAAATTTCCTATAAAAATAGGAAATTTTTGAAAAATTTCCTATAAAAATAGGAAATTTTTGAAAAATTTCTATAAAAATAGGAAATTTTTGAAAAATTTCCTATAAAAATAGGAAATTTTTGAAAAATTTCCTATAAAATTAGGAAATTTTTGAAAAATTTCCTATAAAAATAGGAAATTTTTGAAAAATTTCCTATAAAAATAAGAAATTTTTGAAAAATTTCCTATAAAAATAGGAAATTTTTGAAAAAATTCCTATAAAAATAGGAAATTTTTAAAAAATTTCTATAAAAATAGGAAATTTTTGAAAAATTTCCTATAAAAATAGGAAATTTTTGAAAAATTTCCTATAAAAATAGGAAATTTTTGAAAAATTTCCTATAAAAATAGGAAATTTTTGAAAAATTTCCTATAAAAATAGGAAATTTTTGAAAAATTTCCTATAAAAATAGGAAATTTTTGAAAAATTTCCTATAAAAATAGGAAATTTTTGAAAAATTTCCTATAAAAATAGGAAATTTTTGAAAAATTTCCTATAAAAATAGGAAATTTTTGAAAAATTTCCTATAGAAATAGGAAATTTTTGAAAAATTTCCTATAAAAATAGGAAATTTTTGAAAAATTTCCTATAAAAATAGGAAATTTTTGAAAAATTTCCTATAAAAATAGGAAATTTTTGAAAAATTTCCTATAAAAATAGGAAATATTTTGAAAAATTTCCTATAAAAATAGGAAATTTTTGAAAAATTTCCTATAAAAATAGGAAATTTTTGAAAAATTTCCTATAAAAATAGGAAATTTTTGAAAAATTTCCTATAAAAATAGGAAATTTTTGAAAAATTTCCTATAAAAATAGGAAATTTTTGAAAAATTTCCTATAAAAATAGGAAATTTTGAAAAATTTCCTATAAAAATAGGAAATTTTTGAAAAATTTCCTATAAAAATAGGAAATTTTTGAAAAATTTCCTATAAAAATAGGAAATTTTTGAAAAATTTCCTATAAAAATAGGAAATTTTTGAAAAATTTCCTATAAAAATAGGAAATTTTTGAAAAATTTCCTATAAAAATAGGAAATTTTTGAAAAATTTCCTATAAAAATAGGAAATTTTTGAAAAATTTCCTATAAAAATAGGAAATTTTTTGAAAAATTTCCTATAAAAATAGTAAATTTTTGAAAAATTTCCTATAAAAATAGGAAATTTTTGAAAAATTTCCTATAAAAATAGGAAATTTTTGAAAAATTTCCTATAAAAATAGGAAATTTTTGAAAAATTTCCTATAAAATAGGAAATTTTTGAAAAATTTCCTATAAAAATAGGAAATTTTTGAAAAATTTCCTATAAAAATAAGAAATTTTTTTTTAGAATTTCCTTTAAAAATAAGAGAGTATTGAAAAATTTTATAAGAAAATAAGAAATATTTAAAAAATTTCCTATAAAAATAAAAAAAATTTTTGAAAAATTTCCTATAAATTTTGCATAATAAGTTTTTTGTTACGTAGAATATTTATGGGGTTACTTAAAGTGACATATCACATTTTTTGTAAAATAAGGTGCACCCTTATATACATGAATATACAAGACTGAGTCTGTTCAGCTTCTTTTATACATTTATCCACCTTTAGGTCATTTTCCGTGAACATTTCCGATGTCACTTTTCTAAAGAGCAATTATGCCTGCAGCTGCATATGAACCTTAAGGAAGGAAAAATGTCCTGTTATCCTGTTAAATATGTGTATAAAATACAGATAAACGAATCCGCATAAAAAAAATGTTTGCATACCTAAGAGTTCTTAACGAAAGTGTTATACCGAAAACTAGGGAAGTAGCTAGACATAAATATATTTTTGCCATTAGAAGTGGATAGTTTACGCTTTTATTTGAAGTTAAGACAACTTTTTTTATTGTCCAGCTGCTCTGTACAACCAATTTTAGGGTCTTTGGTTTGCTTTCAATGACTAGTGGCCCCTTCTTATGAAACTGCCGGATTTTAAAACACACACATATCTCGATATCTATGTTTGTCTGTGTTAAATGGTTTTAAAAATATTTATATGCAAAAAAATTGAGTGCAAAAGAAATGAGTGCATAATTTGCATATAAACGTGCTTTTATAAAAGTTGATGACACTTGAAAGACCTTCTGTCGTCTACGTTTTTATAAAGCCACAGACATGTTTACACACAAATGTACATATGGACTTTTCTACAAGTAAACACGATTGGAAAATAACCTGGCTTTTAGAAGATAGGCCTTTAAATTAACTTTTTTGTTATTTATTTATCCAGGTTACGCAATATACGTTCAAATTATTGCGTTTCTACAAAACTTGTCCTATTTGTATTCGTTTATAGAAGTTGTACATTAGGAAAGGTTTAACTATATTATTAAGCTATGGCAAAATAACATAAAAAGTCAAACATTTCTAATTTTTATAGGAAAATTTTCAAAAATTTCTTATTTTTATAGGAAATTTTTCAAAATTTCTTGTTTTTATAGGAAAAATTCAAAAATTTCTTATTTTGGTAGGAAATTTTTCAAAAATTTCTTATTTTTATAGGAAATTTTTCAAAAATTTCTTATTTTTATAGGAAATTTTTCGAAAATTTCTTATTTTTATAAGAAATTTTTCGAAAATTTCTTATTTTTATAGGAAATTTTTCAACAATTTTTTATTTTTATAGAAAATTTTTCAAAATTTTCTTATTTTTATAGAAAATTTTTCAAAATTTTTTTATTTTTATAGGAAAGTTTTCAAAAATTTTTTACTTTTATAGGAAATTTTACAAAAAATTTTTATTTTTATAGGAATCTGTTCAAAAATTTCTTATTTTTATAAAAAAAATTTTCAAAAGTTTCTCATTTTTATAGGAATCTGTTCAAAAATTCTTATTTTTATAGGAAATTTTTAAAAAACTTCCAATTATTATAGGAAATTTTTGACGAATTTCCTATTTTTATAGGAAATTTTTGACAAATTTCCTATTTTTATAGGAAATTTTTGACATATTTCTTAATTTTATTTGAAATTTTTGAAAAATTCTTATTTTTATAGGAAATTTTTCAAAAATATCTTTTTTTGTAGGAAATTTATCAAAAATTTCTTTTTTTATAGTAAATTTTTTAAAAATTTCTTATCTTTACAGCAAATTTTTCAAAAATTTATTATTTTTATAGGAAACTTTTTAAAAATTTCCTATTTTTAATAGGAAACTTTTCAAAAATTTCCTATTTTTATTCTTATTTTAAAAGGAAATTTTTTGAAAATTTCTTTTTTTTTTGTAGGAAATTTTTTGAAAATTTCTTATTTTTATGGGAAATTTTCAAAAATTAATTATTTTTATAGGAAATTTTTCAAAAATTTCTTATTTTTATAGGAAATTTTTCAAAAAACTTCTTATTTTTTAGAAATTTTTTCAAAAAATTCTTATTTTTATAGAAAATTTTTCAAAAAATTCTTATTTTTATAGGAAATTTTAAAAAAAATTCCCATTTTTATAAAAAAAATTTCAAAAATTTCTTATTTTTATAAGAAATTTTTCAAAAATTTCTTGTTTTTATAAAAAAGTTTTCAAAAATTTCTTATTTTTATAAAAAATGTTTCAAAAATTTCTTATTTTTATAGGAATCTTTTCAAAAATTTTTTAGTTTTATGAAAAAATTTTTAAAAATTTCTTATTTTTATAGGAATCTGTTCAAAGATTCTTATTTTTATAGGAAATTTTTCAAAAATTTCTTATTTTTATAGGAAATTTTTCAAAAATTAATTATTTTTATTGGAAATTTTTCAAAATTTTCTTATTTTCATGGGAAATTTTTCAAAAAATTCTTATTTTTATTGGAAATTTTTCAAAAATTTTGTATCTTTATAAGAAATTTTTCAAAAAATTCTTATTTTTATAGAAAATTTTTCAAAAATTTCTTATTTTATAGAAAATTTTTCAAAAATTTCTTATTTTATAGAAAATTTTTCAAAAATTTCTTATTTGTATAAAAAATGTTTCAAAAATGTCTTATTTTTATAGGAAATTTTTCAAAATTTTTTTTATTTTTTAAAAACCGTTCTAACATACATATATACATACATACAAATAATTCTGTTAAAAAGGCCCTCTGCTTTGATTTTGTTCCCTTTAATATGTAAATTTTTCCATAAATATTGAAGTATGTATTCGATTGTGTGTTTGTAATGGACACAAGTGTAAATGGCTCACAATTAAATGAAAATGTAATTCACATTAATATTATCGAATTGAAAGATTGCCCTTAAAGTTCCTTCGACCCATGAAACGAGACAGGCAACACATATAAAAATATTTGAGGTGTAAAAATGCTGTCGATTTAAGCGGTTATGAGGATATTATAGAAAGCCTTTTAAATAATTCACTAAATTTTTTCAAGTTTCGAAATTTAATTTGTGCAAAATTTTAATAAAATTGTTTCTAAATTATTTTTTTTTTTTTAGATTTAAAAAAGGTCAAGAAAATTTAGTTGGAAAGTTACCGGAATTCTACTTTTCAGAATCATATTTAACTTTTATATATTTTTTTCACACTATATTTTACATACATCCCACATATTCATATGTGTATATTAATATGTTCTATAAACGTCCTCGATATCATTTCGTACTCTTATACTCTTTAAGAATTTTTATTTACTTTTGCATATTTTATTTAAAAACCTCAATTTTCCTCTGCATTCTTTAAATTATGTTTAAATATCATCTCAAGTGTTAATAATACCAACAACTACAATTTAAATCTAAATCCCAAGAATATAAGAAAATAATATAAACCACCACAAAAACTGCACTATCTCTCATGAAACAGTTATTACAGACATTTTTATGTACCTTCTTCACTTTGTGGCCAAAGAACATATCGTCATGATCTTATTGCACTTCATTGTCCTGAGAAAATGAAAGAATATAAAAAAAAAAAACAAATTATAAAAAGAAAAGTACGAAGAAAAAAATTGTATGCTGACGTGTAAATAAATAAAACTTACAACTTTAGTACATAGAAATTTCTTATTTTTATAGGAAATAATTTAAACTTTTTCTATTTTAAAAATTAGGAAATATTTGAAAAATATCTCATTTCTATAGGAAATTTTTCAAAAATTTATTGTTTTTATAGGAAATTTTTCAAAATTTTTCTAGTTTTATTGAAAATTTTTCAAAAATTTCCTATTTTTATACCCTTCACCAATAGGTGAAAGGTTATTATAAGTTTGTGATTTCGTTTGTAATTTTTTTATTAGTGATCGTAGACCCCATAAAATTATACCGATCGACTCAGAATCGGGAGGAGAATCGATTAAGCGATGTCTGTCTGTCTGTCTGTCTGTCTGTCTGTCTGTCTGTCTGTCTGTCTGTCTGTCTGTCTGTCTGTCTGTCTGTCTGTCTCTCTGTCTGTCTGTCTGTCTCTCTGTCTGTCTGTCTCTCTGTCTGTCTGTCTCTCTCTCTGTCTGTCTGTCTGTCTGTCTGTCTGTCTGCTTGTCTGTCTGTCTGTCTGTCCGTCTGTCCGTCCGTCTGCCTATTGAAATCAAGTTTCTGAAGCCCCTGGAGGATTGACCTACATAAATTATATATCAGATTTTAGGAAATTCTCCCGCAATGAACGCTATTAAATTTCATTAAAATCGGTTTATAAACACCGAAAATATCGAAAAAATAACAAAAATTAGACCAAAATTTTAAAATATTTGATTGAAACACACTTTTAAATAATAAGAGAAAAAAGATACTCCTGGTGTACATGAGATAATATATTATATATCAGATTGTAGAAAATGGTTCCCCAAAGCACTCTGTAAAATTTTATCATAATCGGTCCATAAACCACTGAGATATCGCCAAAATACTAAATTTGATGTATTGCAAATTGCCCAAAGTACACATTAGAGAATGTTTGTTGAAAAAATGAAATGCAGAAATAGGAAAAACCATCCTCCTTTAGCACGGACATACATAAATTTTATATAAGATTTTAGGAAATTATCCCACCAAGCACGTTATTCAATTTTATCAAAAGCGGTCCATAAACAACTGAGATATCGCCAAAACACTACTTGTGATGTGCAGCAAATTCCCCAAAGTACGTGTCAAAGAAATTTTGTAAGTATTGTTTAAGCGATATCTCAGGTGTTTATGGACCGATTGTGATGAAATTTGACAGCGTTCTTTGTGGGAGGATTTTCTAAAATCTATACTCCACAAATCTAATTACGAATACCATTCAAATTGTACCGGTCAACTCAGAATCGACAGGAGAATCGATTTCGCGACCTCCGTCCGTCCGCCTGTTTGTCTGTCTGTCCGTCTGTTTGTTTGTCCGTCCGTCCGTCTATTTTTTTGTCCGTCCGTCTACCTGTCTGTAATTTTTTCTGTTGTAGTCAAGTTTTTGGAGCTCCTATTTTGTGGATATCTCAGGTGTTTATTTTGATGAAATTTAATAGCGTCCTTCGCAGGGAATTACCTAAATCCTGATGCATTCGGTAATTTGTGGTAGATATAATTTAGCGTTTAAGCGATGGTGTTTTGATCGACAATGATAAAATTCAGGGTGGCCCAGTATCCTAAAATTTTGTGTAAAATCCAGGAGCTCCACAAATCTGATTTTAGCAGACAGACACTCTGCATTAATCTTAATTTTGTGTCTGACTTTTGAACATTATGATAACATTTGAGAATGTATTATATATCAAATTATAGGTAATCTTCCTAGGAAGTACAAAAATGCGACTGAGTACATGATATCCGTTCAAAACCTACATATGTATGTATGTATGTATGTATGTATGTATCTCACATATCAACGAAAATTAAAATTTTTAATTGCAATTGGGAGAAATCCGTTCACGCACAGTGGTTTACGGACGCTTTTTTTTGGAAATAATTCTGTTACTTTTGAACGACTAAAGATATTAAAATGAAATTTGGCATTGCGATAGTCGAGGAGTATTCAAGTTAGATTTCAAAAGCACTGGTCCACGAAGGGTCGAGAGAGTGATTGATGGACCTTCAAAGTTGGTCACCTCGGGTGTTCGACTTTTTTAAAAATTCGCCAAAAATCCATTTATGGATGGATTGAAAAGATATTTTAAACTTAAGTTGTCCTTGTGAAGATCTACAAAAAATACGTGTACACGTGTAAACAATCTCCTTTGGGTTTCGAGATATTTGGGTAAAAAGTAATTTTTGGGTTGATTTTTTACCTATGTTTTTAAGTTCGTTAAATTTGTAATAAAATTCTATAAAATTTTTGTGCAAGTCGGTTATAGATATCTTCTTTCGTTTGAAAGCTAAAAATATTCAAAGTTGAAACTTAAAAAAAATTTTCGCTTTTTTTGAATTTTTCCCTAAAAGTTAGCTATATTTTTTCACTAATAAAAAAATATTTTCTTAAGAAACATAAAAAGTTTTTAAAGCTTTTCAAAGAAAACATAATGAAAATGCGTATAAAACAAATTTCTTGCTAATTCGACTTTTGGTCCTCGCACATGAACTCTCCAAAAAATGCCAATTTGTAAAAAAAATTTAGTTTAAACAAAAATTTCTCAAAAGGCAAAGCACCGATTTGTAAAAAATTATAATGTTTATATTTTCTGACATATCTGTTATTGATTAGAAAAGTTTTTTCTGAAACGCGCTGCAAATGTAGGCAGTGTTGCCATATTTGCAAAAAAAAATATTTTTTAAAACCCCTTTTTCCCGAGTTGGGAATTGGGGAATTTTTCAGTTAAAATTGGGAATTTTTATAGTCTATTGCTTTTAGATCTTTTTGGTCTACATAACCAAAATTTCATTGTGATATCTTTTTTCCATGTCATTTCTACAAAATATCAAATATTGAAATTATTTTCCTTAAAAAAGTAGAAGAATAATATTTTCTGTTTTACGATACAAAGTGTAAATAGATTAACTCACCTCAAAACGATTTTTACATACTGTTCATCTCCTGGTCTTTCCCGACCCAATGATACTAAACACGTACATCAAGCTATAATACATAGCCTTTAAAAGCTCTGAAAACTTTGCCTCCCATAGCAATTTTAAGCTAAATATTGGAGTTTGGAGAGTAATGTGTGCAAATAAAGTTAATGGTGCACAGTGGTATTATCTGCAATTTCTAAACTACTAGAACGTCAAGAGATGAGGTGTGAGGCTTTTAGATCAATGTTTAAGAACATATTTGTCGGTAGCATAGTGGGCTCTACAGTGGGAGAAAGTTGCCTACCCCGGGTATATAGAACCTTTGGGTCCGTATAACTTTCGCCAATTGGGTCCGATCTAAAAGATTTTTATGTTTTCAAAAACTTCTTAAAAGATTAAGAAAAAAACATGCTTACTTTACTATTATAAAAAGTTCTATAAAAGTAGAATGGGTGAACCGATTTAAATGCTTGAGCCACTTTTGAAACGGGAATTAAATTTGGATTTTTTGTTTATTAAAAACGCTATAGGCGCTTCAATTTTCATTTAAAATTAATAAATATCCAAAAAATTTACGAAATTCATTAAAAATACAATTTTGCAATTAGAAAAATTAAAACAAGTCGTCTTGTATTTGTACCATATGGCGGTCGATCGCTTCTAAGTTTGTCATTACTTCTTATCTGCGCCTTAACGTTCTAAGCCAACGACATGAAAATTAAAGCACCATCTAGCGGAAAAATAATGAAAACAAATCCAAATTCAATTCCCTTTTCAAACAAGAACTTTTTATAACAGTATTACGTTACAAGTGAACCTCTACGGTCCTTCGAATCTTTAAAATCGATTTTCTTAAAATTCTGACGTGCTCCAGCAAAACGCCGAGGCACGTATTTCTTCATTTTACGCCTGTTTTTATATTCTGTTAACATTTCTCATGTGTACCAACCACTGTCGTACTGTGTAATACATTATCAAATGTTATCATAATGTTCAAAAGTCAGACACAAAATTAAGATAAATGCAGTGTGTCTGTCTGCTAAAATCAGATTTGTGGAACTCGTGGAAGATATACCCATATGCCTTTTACACAAAATTTTCAAAATTTGTACACAAAATTCAGGGTAGGCCGATATCCTAGTCCCACCCTGAACTTCATAATTGTCGATCAAAACAACTGAAATATCGCTTAAACACAAAATTATATCTACCACAAATTACCGAATGCATCAGAATTTAGGTAATCCCCTGCGGAGTACGTTATTAAATTTCATCAAAATAAACATCTGAGATACCGACAAAGCAGGAGCTCCAAAAACTTAACTACAACAGAAAAAATTATAGGAAATTTCCTATTTTTATAGGAAATTTTTCCTATTTTTATAGGATATTTTAAAAAAATTTCCTGTAAAAAAAATTTCCTATTTTTTTAGGAAATTTTTCCTATTTTTATAGTAAATTAAAAAAAAATCCTGTAAAAAAAATTTTATAGGTAACTATAGCTTCTAAAAATTTCCTATTTTTACAGGAAATTTTTGAAAAATTTCCTATTTTTATAGGAAATTTTTCAAAAATTTCTTATTTTTATAGGAAATTTTTCAAAAAATTCTTATTTTTATAGGAAATTTTTCAAAAATTTTCTATTTTTATAGGAAATTTTTCAAAAATTTCCTATTTTTATAGGAAATATTTCAAAAATTTCCTATTTTTATAGGAAATTTTTCAAAAATTTCCTATTTTTATAGGAAATTTTTCAAAAATTTCCTATTTTTATAGGAAATTTTTCAAAAATTTCCTATTTTTATAGGAAATTTTTCAAACTTTCCTATTTTTATAGGAAATTTTTCAAAAATTTCCTATTTTTATAGGAAATTTTTCAAAAATTTCCTATTTTTATAGGAAATTTTTCAAAAATTTCCTATTTTTATAGGAAATTTTTCAAAAATTTCCTTTTTTTATAGGAAATTTTTCAAAAATTTCCTATTTTTATAGGAAATTTTTCAAAAATTTCCTATTTTTATAGGAAATTTTTCAAAAATTTCCTATTTTTATAGGAAATTTTTCAAAAATTTCCTATTTTTATAGGAAATTTTTCAAAAATTTCCTATTTTTATAGGAAATTTTTCAAAAATTTCCTATTTTTATAGGAAATTTTTCAAAAATTTCCTATTTTTATAGGAAATTTTTCAAAAATTTCCTATTTTTATAGGAAATTTTTCAAAAATTTCCTATTTTTATAGGAAATTTTTCAAAAATTTCCTATTTTTATAGGAAATTTTTCAAAAATTTCCTATTTTTATAGGAAATTTTTCAAAAATTTCCTATTTTTATAGGAAATTTTTCAAAAATTTCCTATTTTTATAGGAAATTTTTCAAAAATTTCCTATTTTTATAGGAAATTTTTCAAAAATTTCCTATTTTTATAGGAAATTTTTCAAAAATTTCCTATTTTTATAGGAAATTTTTCAAAAATTTCCTATTTTTATAGGAAATTTTTCAAAAATTTCCTATTTTTATAGGAAATTTTTCAAAAATTTCCTATTTTTATAGGAAATTTTTCAAAAATTTCCTATTTTTATAGGAAATTTTTCAAAAATTTCCTATTTTTATAGGAAATTTTTCAAAAATTTCCTATTTTTATAGGAAATTTTTCAAAAATTTCCTATTTTTATAGGAAATTTTTCAAAAATTTCCTATTTTTATTGTTTTATTAAATGTTGAAACAAATTCTTATGTTTCTTTATTTTATAGGATATTTTTCAAAAATTTTTTATTTGTGAAGGAAAATTTTTTCATTTTAAAACAAATATTTCAAAAAGGAAATTTTTCAAATTTTTTTTAATTTTTATAGGAAATTTTTAAAAAAAAATTCTTATTATTTTGAAAAATTTCTTTTAAATTTTTCTTTTTTTTTATAAAAAAAAATTTAAAAATTTCTTAATTTGTAGGAAATTTTTTAAATTTTTTTTTGTTTTTTTTTAGGAAATTTTTCAAATATTTTTTATTTTTATGAGATATTTTTAAAAAATTCTTATTTTTATGGGAAATTGTTCAAAAATTTTTATTGTTATAGAAAAATTTTAAAAAGTTCCTCATTTTTATAGGAATTGCTAATTTTTTAGGAAATTTTTCAATAATTTTTAATTCTTATTGGAAAGTTTTTCAAAAATTTCTTATTTTTATAGAAAATTTTTCAAAAATATCTTATTTTTTTAAGAAATTTTTTAAAAATTTTTTATTTTTATGTGAAATTTTTGAAAAATGTCTCATTGTTATAGGAAGTTTTTCAAAAGTTTCTTATTCAGAGGAAATTTTTCAAAAATTTCTTATTTTTATAGAAAATATTCAAATGTATTTTATTTTTTAAGGAAATTATTCAATTATTTCTTATTTTTTTAGGAAATTATTTAATTATATTTTATTTTCATACGGGGTTATCCTCATATATAAACATTTATTTGATCAATTTAAATAACATTTAGAATACATTTTTAAAATGTATTTCAAAATATGACCAAGATACAGGGGAGCTTAGTCGCTATAGTTACCCTGACTTTACACATTTTTTATCTCTTCAGGAAAGCATGTAATAAGGAAAGTCGTGAAACAAGTCTTCAATGTACCTATATATGTAAATATTAGAGTGTTCATTTTACTTGACTTTTAATTGTTTGAGTAATCAAATAACTTGAAAATGGGGTTTTGAAATTACTCGAGTTAATCGAGTAAAATATTCTTTTTAAAATTACTCGAGTACAATTTTTTCATAAGCTGTTTGCATTTTTATTTTTAATTAGAAATAATAAAACAAAATTTTAATAAAATTATACTTATTATAGTTATCTTTCAATTTGATAAATCCAGATTTTGATCCAAAAGAAAAGTATAATCTACGACTACCTTTTTCCTACCGTCACAATGAGATCTTCAACTGGACTATAGTAGCATCTACGATAACAATGTGTCCTTTAATTCAACTATAGTGTGGTGTACTATTACTACAGTAGGACATAGGATTACATAAGGATCTTCAGTTTAACTATAGTAGTACCTACAATGGTACCTTCAACTGGACTATAACAGGTGCTACGATTATATTAGGGCCTTTAAATTAATAATAGTAGAAATTATCTTATATTCTTAAACGAGCAATAATTATATATATATATATATATATATATATATATATATATATATATATATATATATAGAATGACTATCTCGAAAACGGCTCTAACGATTTTGATAAAATTTGGACAGTGGGTATCTTTTTTAATGTATAGGTCGAAGAAGAAGGGACTTTTGGAACTTTTGCCTCTAAGAGGGTAAAAACGGGTAAAAAGGGGAAAAAATCGAAAACGCTATATCTCCTTAAGTAATAGGTATAGAAACAAAATTTAAATTACGTTTTAAACAGCTATAAAAATAAACGGACAGGTGTTTGGTACTTTTTTGAAACTATGTCCGATAAGGGGTAAAAAAGGGTGAAAATAGTTTTTTTGGTACTTTTTAACCCACTCTTATATTTTAAACTAAGGAATATAGAAAGAAACTTTGTACTGCAATCAATAGATGTGAAAGAAATATTGAACACGTATTTGGTACTTTTTTTGATTTTGTGGCAAAAATGTGTAAAAAAGGGATAAACTGATAACTTAACATCTACAAAAGTAATATGAATAGGAAAATTATGTTAACTGCTTTCTAATAAAATGTACCGAATTCAATTGGTACCAAAGAAGTACCAATTATGCATATGGAACTTTTTGAAATTAGGGGATAAAAAGGGGAAAAAATTAGTAATGTTATAACTTTAAAACAAATGAATGTTTGTCTGTATGTATGTTCTTTATAGAATAGTAAACTGTGAATTTGATCATGTTATGCTCTTTAGCAAAGATGTTGCGGATAAGCCGGCGGAGGTTTTTAAGTTGGTAAACCGAATTTCCGACAGGTGGCGCCACTGAAAATTACTAAAAATTAATTAAATCGTAAACTGTACATTTGATCATACTATGATCTTTTGCAAAGTTGTAGCGCATGAGCCAGCGAATGCTTTTTAATTGGTGTGAATAATTTCCGACAGGTGACGAAGGTTTCTTAGTTGGTATGAAGAAATTTCGACAGGTGGCGCTACTGAAATTTACTCAAAGTCAATTTAATCGTATGCTGTACATTTAATCATGCTCTAATCTTCAGCAAAGTTGTTACGGATAAGCCGAAGAAGGTTTATGAATTGGAATAAGCAAAGTCCGACAGGTGGCGCCACAGAAAACTACTCAAAATGAATTAAATCGTAAACTGTGCATTTGATCAGACTATAATCTTTAGCAAAGTTGTTGCGCATGAGTCGACAGAGGTTTCTGTTGATATGAATAATTTCCAAAATTATTCAAAATGAGTTAAACTGTAAACTATGCAAACTATGTGTTGGTCGGGCAAAATAAATCAAATAATTCAAAATTAACTGAATATTTCTACAATGTCTTTCCTCTAAATTTATTTTAGCACTTTATAATATAAAATATATAAAAACTTTAAAATTTTCCTCAAAATGCTTATCATAAAGCTCCGAGCAAGGCTCGGTCTACCAGGTACTGAATACATTAGTTACCACAACTGGTCTATGGTAAACTATTATTTCTGAACATATAACCATCTATATTTGGATCTACGATTATTGAACCTTCAATGGACTATTTTACAACTCTCGATTATTGCTTAGAATTGACAATATTTAAACCCACGATTATTTCATAAAATGGAAAATGGACTATATTAAAACCCTCGATTATTGCTTTAAGTAAACTATAGTATAAACATCAATTATTGAATAAAATGGATCTCGAACGCTAGATAATTGATTAAAATGGTCTACATTTAAAACCCTAAATCTAAAAAATTATGGGCAGCAGATTCTTTCATACATTGAGATACATTGAGATTGAGCACTTTAATTTAAAAACGCAGTTTGGGAATACACTAAAACAAACTTTAGTCGTTTTATTTAAAAAAAATTACTAACAAAATTATAAAAATGTTTTACTCGAGTTACTCGATTACTCGTACAAAAATTACTCAAATAAATCTTTGTTTGAAATCAGTCATTTTTATTTACTCGAGCGATTATTCGATTTTATTTTTCCGATTAATCGAGCAAACATTACTCGAGTAAACACCCTAGTAAATATGTATTTAAGTGTATACAATGAACATACATTTATGTTTGTGTTAAATATCGCCAGGATAAATACGTACATAAATATTTGCATATACAAGAAGTACCCACTAAACATTTTTTCTCAAGTTCGATTTGTATTTAATACACATTCCACTGCCTGCGTTAGTATTAACAGTAATATTATTACTAGTAATGATCTTACCTTTACCAATGGTATTTTTTTATTATTAACGTAAGTAAAGTTATAAAGTTATAAGTAAAAGTAATATTACAATATCGCGATTAGCGTTGGTATTTTTATACCCTTCACCACCATAGGTGGTAAGGATATTATAAGTTTGTGCTGATGTATGTAACGCATAGAAATATTTGTCTTAGACCCACCTTTTAGTATACCAATAGGCTTAGAATCACTTTCTGAGCCGATTTAGCGATGTATGTCCCTCCATCCGTCTGGCTGGCTGGACCCCCATGTAAACCTTGTAATCAAACTACAGGGCGCAATTCTAAAGATAATTTGATGAAATTCGGCACAGATCATTTTTTTGATAATAGAACCATGGCTGTGAAACTCGACAAAATCACAAAATCGTTCTATTATTTATGGTATCTCCCATAGTTCTCACTTCCCGGAATTGATATATTGGCCACAAATATAAACATTTTTTCATGAAATTTAAAATAAATACTGCTTATGTAACTAAAATCACTATAGCAAATTTCGTTGAAATCGGTGCACATTTGACCATAGCTCCCATACAAACTCTTCTTTAACAAAGCACTAAATGAGACAAAAATCACTAAAACGCTCGTAAATCTTAAGATAATGAGAATTTCAAGTTTATTTTTTGCACAGATAACATATGTAATTAATTTGTCAAATTTCGAGATAATCGGTCCACATTTGACCCTAGCCCTCATATAAGTCCAAACGACGGGAACAAGTTTTAAGAAAATGTTTGTATGATGGCAAAATTTAGCAAAAATTTGTCTTTATACAGAAAAAATAACACCTTTGACCTTAGTGGTGAAGGGTATCGTATGGTCGGGCTTGACCGATTATATCACTTTCTTACTTGTTTTTTTTTTTTTTTTTGTGTAAGTCTATGTCTTTGACTTGTTTGTGATCTATGCCCTACAGTAATGTCTGCCATTAAACAGCTGTCGCTATATTTTGTTTAGGGGACATTGACTCTATGTAGAAGTTTAGGTGTCGATGTCTGTAGTTGTTCTGGTGTGTATTTAAAGTAGACCACATAAAAAGTTTTTCAATTAAGTGTAAGTTGTCCTAGTTATGCAGTCAGGGTTTATATATTTCACAGCATTTTTCTTTTTTTTTTTGTTTTCGCTTTGTGTAAATTTTTATATTCTTTACATTAAAGTCTACACAACATATGCATACATGTGTATTCGTGTAAATATTTCAGAGTGGAAAAAATCATTTAACTATCCAACACATTGTCGTAATGGCAAGGAAAAGTTTTTATCAGAGACAAAAAAGAAAATAAATGAATTGTTCCCTTTTTGCTTGCCAAAGGCCGGGTAACAGTTGGTCATATGAAGTGTGGTCCCTACCGGTGTTGTCATCATAATAGTCAACTCTTATTCTTATTTTATAATTTTTTATGAGATATTAAATATTTTTTTGTTCTTTACTTAAGGAGAATTATTCGTATGTATGAGCGACTAATTAACATAAATGATGATAAAAACTGTAATGAAAGCTAATGTTTAAAAATTTAATGAGATGTCCATTAGCAAGGACAGCAATTAATCGCAAGCTGTGGTACTATAAAAATTAAATAAACTATGATTTATAAAACTAGGAAATGTTTGAAAAATTTCCTATAAAAATAGGAAATTTTTGAAAAATATCCTACAAAAGTAGAAAAGTTTTGAAAAATTTCCTATAAAAATAGGAAATTTTTGAAAAATTTCCTATAAAAATAGGAAATTTTTGAAAAATTTCCTATAAAAATAGAAAATTTTTTAAACATTTTCTATTAAAAAAGGAACTTTTTGAAAAATTTCCTATAAAAACAGGAAATTTTTGAAAAATTTCCTGTAAAAATAGGAAATTTTAAAAAAATTTCCTATAAAAATAGGAAATTTTTAAAAAATTTCCTATAAAAATAGGAAATTTTTAAAAAATTACCAATAAAAATAGGAAATTTTTGAAAAATTTCCTATAAAAATAGGAAATTTTTGAAAAATTTCCTATAAAAATAGGAAATGTTTGAAAAATTTCCTATAAAAATAGGAAATTTTTGAAAACTTTCCAAAAAAAATAGGAAATTTTTGAAAAATTTCCTATAAAAATAGGAAATTTTTAAAAAATTTCCTATTAAAATAGGAAATTTTTGAAAAATTTCCTATAAAAATAGGAAATTTTTGAAAAATTTCCTATAAAAATAGGAAATGTTTGAAAAATTTCCTATAAAAATAGGAAATTTTTGAAAAATTTCCTATAAAAATAGGAAATATTTGAAAAATTTCCTATAAAAATAGGAAATTTTTGAAAAATTTCCTATAAAAATATAAAATTTTTGAAAAATTTCCTATAAAAATATGAAATTTTTGAAAAATTTCCTATAAAAATAGAAAATTTTAAAAAAATTTCCTATAAAAATAGGAAATTTTGGAAAAATTTCCTATAAAATTTTGGAAAAATTTCCTATAAAAATAGGAAATTTTGGAAAAATTTCCTGTATAAATAGCAAATTTTGGAAAAATTTCCTTAAAAAATAGGAAATTTTTGAAAAATTTCCTATAAAAATAGGACATTTTTGAAAAATTTTCTATAGAAAATTTGAAAAATTTCCTATAGAAAATTTGAAAAATTTCCTATAGAAAATTTGAAAAATTTCCTATAGAAAATTTGAAAAATTTCCTATAGAAAATTAAAAAAAAATTCTGCAGAAAATTTGAAAAAGAAACAATTTGCTAGTAACAAACATTCTAAAATTTTGTAAAATCAAAAAATGTGCATTTCAATATTTCTAATAACAATAAAATTTTTATTTAAATTTTCAATTAACACTGCATTTACAAATAACAATAACAAAATATATGAAATTTTAATAAACAAATTTTTCTATTTATATATTGACCTAAAGAAAACAATAAATACAATTAAATTGAAATAAAATAATATTTTTGCACTTTGAAACTATTGATCAATTTATATCCAAACATATACAGCAATTAAATAATTGTTTTGTTTTTATTAACCCTTTCGTACCCAATGGGTAACTTGGCAGTATTACACGATCTTATATGGGAGAAATGGTCAACTGTGGATCTTATATCAGATTTATGTTTACTTATATAAATATGGTGATAATCAAAGTTTAATTCTAAAGTCATCTTTAGAATTAAACTTTGATCATCTTCATATTTTTAATCGTTTTTGAGCTTTTGGAGGTATTTAGCCAGCTTCTGAAAGAGGGTGTTATATAGAAGGTATATCCATATACAAAAGACTCCATCTTAATTGAAACAGTTTATTTTTACCCAATCAATTTTATTCCTTATTTCATACAAATCAATTTCATTTTTCATAGTTGCCTTAAAGCAATCACACATATTTTGGTACTGAAGGGGTTAAATCATCATGCGATGAATTATTGTGGTTTTAAAGCAAATGTGCCTGACTTGACCACAATTATTTAAAGCCAAGTATTTATCAAGATATTTGTTTACTTTTCTTGAACAAATTCAAGATAAACATTAAATAATATTTAATACTTTTAGCATATAAAATTCAAAAATTACAAATTTGTAAGTGGTCATATTAAATCTTGAAATTTAATATAGTTTTTAATTAATTAGTAAATATTCTAGAACTTATTTAGAAACAATCCATTATAACTTGAACAATAAAATTTGATTTTAATTAATTTAATTTGATACAAATAGGAAATTCGTAAGATGATTTAATTAGAGACAATTTCTTGAAAATAGATCCGTTCCAGTTCATCTATAAATCAGTTGCAGTTCAATTAGTAATATTTCCTACCCGAAGAAGAAACAAAATTTTCCTATAGAAAATTATTTATAGAAAATTTGAAAAATTTCCTATAGAAAATTTGAAAAATTTCCTATAGAAAATTTGAAAAATTTCCTATAGAAAATTTGAAAAATTTCCTATAGAAAATTTGAAAAATTTCCTATAGAAAATTTGAAAAATTTCCTATAGAAAATTTGAAAAATTTCCTATAGAAAATTTGAAAAATTTCCTATAGAAAATTTGAAAAATTTCCTATAGAAAATTTGAAAAATTTCCTATAGAAAATTTGAAAAATTTCCTATAGAAAATTTGAAAAATTTCCTATAGAAAATTTGAAAAATTTCCTATAGAAAATTTGAAAAATTTCCTATAGAAAATTTGAAAAATTTCCTATAAAAAATTTGAAAAATTTCCTATAGAAAATTTGAAAAATTTCCTATAGAAAATTTGAAAAATTTCCTATAGAAAATTTGAAAAATTTCCTATAGAAAATTTGAAAAATTTCCTATAGAAAATTTGAAAAATTTCCTATAGAAAATTTGAAAAATTTCCTATAGAAAATTTGAAAAATTTCCTATAGAAAATTTGAAAAATTTTATATAGAAAATTTGAAAAATTTCCTATAGAAAATTTGTTGAACCAATCAGCTAACTTTATCATATGACATAGACTTCCAAAATATGAAAATTTGATTAAAATTAAAAACAATTTTATTTTATATCAAAAGTCTTCTTTAATGTGGTTTTTCTCATTCCCCTAATGGATAATTCTAAATTAAAATTTGACATTTTTATTTTGACTTGTTTATTTATTCAAATACTCTCGCTTTCTTTGCCCTTTATTAATTATTTTGTTCACAAAATATGCTATAATTCTTGTAATATTATATTTTTTTGAATTTTATTAACGCTGAAAATGTTCAAAAAAAACTTCAACAAAAAATTAATTAACTTGTTTTGTAACAAACAAAAATGTAGGCAAAAGTAAATAATTAAAAATCATAAATTTTCCATAAACGAGTTTGTCTACACCAAAAAAAGACTCGCATATAAAAAATTACGCATAAATAAGGTTTCTATTGCCTAAAAGCACACCTTTATTTTGTGTCGTTCTATGTTATAGACATTTACTTACAAACATTTGTGTCAAATATTCTAAAATATTGTCATAAAGAAAAAATATATGTATGTGTGTTTATGTGAATGGTATACTTTGATATGGGTGAGACAATAGAAGGAATGTTCCGAATAAAATATGCATTTAGTATATAAGGCAAAACTTAGCTATATTGCAAAAATTATTACTTTTTTTGATCAATATTGTTTAAAAACTATTTATTCTAGTTATTCTTTTCAAATTGACTCTTCACAACTTCCGGAAAAAGATCTTTATGTTGCTGAAGTCTATCCAACAAATTTATTGTATGGCAAAGACTTTTGAAGCTATGTTTAAATATTTCAAACACTATTTGCGAACAGACACGACGAACACAGAATTTTATATAACGGAGTACCTACAAAAGGAATGATAAACATTTCTGAGATAGCACAGAGTACATACAAATTTCTGGTCTGGCTCTGAGTGGTACTCAAAAAATAATGACATTTTTGTAGAAAGTGATTGAAATCCATTTAATTGCCTAGAACTTTAACCCATGAAAAGATATTGGGCTCTTTAAAAAAAATAATTGTAGTATACAGAAAGGGCTTCAGTGACACTTTGGTAATTGGATGTGTCTAAGTTAGAGTGTCTTACCTTTGTAGGGAGAAAATTAAACTTTGTAATACAAAAATACGTACCCCCACATTTGACCCAAATAATCCAAATTCATTGTTTCATTTAGATTGGATATCGATCATGGGGAAAATAAGGGGTTTCTTCAAATGTTTGAAAAAAAATTACGTAACAGTATAGTACTAAGAAATAAATGGGCTCTCGAACGAGATAGGTTAGGTTAGCCAGGTAGCCGATATTAAGTCAGTGTCACTTGGGTCCTAGAAACTGAAAAAAACCCACAAATGATTATTACAGGCCATAGGTGAGAATCTTATTATTTTTCAATTCGCCTGGTTATTAAAAAAGTGGTTTTAATGGACTAAGTGTTCTGTGTTGACCCGTAAAGCAATTACCCAATTACTGATTTGCAGGTGAAGAGCAGTGAGCCCGTGAATTGGTAGATGTTATCCTGACTCAGTGGAACACCGAATTTATCAAGTTTGTCCGCAGTGGAGTTACCAGGTATGTTGTTGTATGTTGCATATATAGAAGTCAATGTTGTCAGGTATATTTATGACAAGTTCTTAGAGACATGTCTTGCTGTTTCAAGACATTGTGACGGGGTGTTAACAAAATTTCCTTGACACTGCTAAAGCATCCGTGAGCAGTGGAGTCCCTTAATATGAAACCTTGTAAATTTTAGCAGTGTCCATGCTAAAGCTGACTACTTTTTGCGTGGGTATCTTATCTACAAACGAGATAATAGATTTATCGACCCCTAAGTCCTCCATTGCTGATATTGTTAAAGGCGTCTTCTATGTTTAGGAAGGCGGCAAGTGTAAATTCGACGAATTGAAGAGATTTTTCAATGTGTCTAACTAATGAGTGAAGTAGTGAAGTCTCAACTGATTTGCCTTTGTTGTAGACATGCTGTGAGCTGGAGTGAATTAGATTAGAATTAGATCACATCAAGCACGTCAATGATGCTCGCCAAAGTTCGTATGTTTAGCTTTACCTGCTTTGGGGATAAAGACAACGTTGCACATGCTCTAGGCTTCTTGTATATAAACGCAATTTAAATTTTGTTTCCATACCTATTACTTTAGAAGTTATAATGTTGACAATTTTCCCTCTTTTATCCCCTAATTTAAAAAAAGCTCCATATGCATATTTGGAACTTCTTTCGTACCAATTGAACTCCGCACATTTTTAATTAAAACTCAGTCAACATTTTGTTTCTATTCATATTACTTTATGAGATGTTAAGTTATAATGTTATCCCTTTTTTACCCATTTTGAACCCCGAAATCACAAAAGTACCAAATTTTTTTCACATCTATTGATTGCAGTACAAAGTTCCTTTCTATATTCATTGCTACAAAAGATAAGTGGGGTTAAAAAAGGTACAAAAAAACTTTTTTCACTCTTTTTTGCCCCCTATCTAGCATGGTTTCAAAAAAGTACCAAACACCTGTCCGCTTTTTTTAGAAGCTTCTTAAACCGTAATTTAAATTTTATTTATATGCCTATTACTTTTGGAGATAAATCATTTTCGATTTTTCCCCTCTTTACCCGTTTTTACACTCTTAAAGGTAAAATTTCCAAAAGTCTCTATTTACTTGACCTATACATTAAAAAAGGTACCCACCGTCTAAATTTCGTCAAAATCGTTAGAGCCATTTTCGAGATAGCCATTCGATATATATGCAATTATTGCTCGTTTAAAAATATAAGATTTAGGCTGTTTCCGTAAGTGTTTTATATGGGAGCTATTTCGATGAAATTTTATATGACTCCTGGTGCTTATGAAACAATTCTATATAACAAATTTTATTATCATAACTGTTATAATTTGTCATCTATTAGCAAATAAGCAATTAGCCTAGACGAGGTTTTACGGGAGTTATGGTCAAATAAGAATAAATTTTACCCTATTTCAATACCAGAAATGAAGAATATCTCTGCCAAGTTTTAGTGAGCTAGCTCTTTTCGTTTAGACGTTATCGTGATTTTAACAGCAGACGAACAGACAGATGGACATCGCTCAATCGAATTAGAATTTCATAACGATTCAGAATATATATATTCCGTTTGGTTTTTGAGCCAATAAATATTATAAAAACTCTAAGTTTATAAGATGTAAATTTTTCATTGTCAGATGAAGTTGTAAAATATTTAAAAAAGGCCTGATTATTTTAAATAATTTTGATGTTTTAAAATTTATTCAACTAATAACAAGTATAAATTTTATTTAAAACATTCCTAAGAAAACGTACAGTTTTTAAAGAAAATATTTTTCCAAAAAAGTTCAAAAAATATAAAAGAAAACTCAACAGAATATTATCACATCGAAATTTGACAAGTAAGAAATTGCTATAGTTGGTCAAGACCAACCATAAGATACCCTTCACCACTGAAATCAAAGGTATTCTTTTTATACCAACCATCAAAAAGATGGTCCTTCCGTTTGTAATTTCCTTAATATTGGCTCAAAAACCAAAAACTATATATATTCTGAATCCTTATGAAACTCTAAGACGATTGAGCGATGTCCGTCTGTCTGTTGAAATCACGATAACGCCTAAACGAAAGGAGCTAGCTCACTGAAACTCAGTAAAAATATTCTTCATCCCTAAAAAAATGTTGGTATTGAAATTGGGCAAAATCGGTTCACTTTTGACCATAGCTCCCGTATAACCTCGTCTAGGCTAATTGCTTATTTGTTAATAAATGACAAATTATAACAGCTATGATGTATATAGAAGTTTAACATTAGCCTTAGGCAGCGTACAAAATTTCACCAAAATCGGTTAACATTTAGCTATAGCTCACATACAAAAAACTTACGAAAACAGCCTAAATTTCACCTAAAATACACTTAAATGCCAATAAATGTAAAAGTATAACAGATATAGCACAAGATAGTCTTATATCAATGCCAGCCAATGTGCAACATTTTGTCGCAAAAGGTCACCATTTGACATAGCTCCTATATAAAAAACTAACGAAAACACAAAAATTCAAAAAGAAAAGGGGATTTATGTCCGTCTGTCCGTCAGATAAAATCGTGATAACTCCTTAACTACAAGAGCTAGTAAGACTTAATTAAGCACAAGGAAGTCTTATGTCAATGCAAGCCATTGTGCAAAATTTTGTCACAATCGGTCATAATTTGACCATAGCTAACACATAAAAAACTTATGGAAACACAAAAATACATAAAGAAAAGGTTGTTTATGTCCGTCTGTCCGTCAGATAAAAGCACGATAGCGCCTTAACAAAAAGAGCTAGAGGGACAAAATTTAACAGAAGTATTTTGGATGTCTTGATCTTTTTCGTTGAAAATGGACAAAATCGGTTCAAATTTAGTTAGAGCTCCCATATAACCCCGCCCCGGAAACACATTAATGCTGATAAATTGAATACAATTGTAATAGCTATGACGATAAAATTTAAAATAGGGAAGTTTTATGCAATTTTTGATCAGTTTATCAAATTTTATAGGAATCAGTCCATACTTGACTTTAGCTTTTATATAAAAAACACTCACAGAATCCAAAAATTTTAGCAAAGGTCAGTTAAAAGCTATTAAATTAGAAACTATGAGAGCTATGGCCACTAAATTCTGCAAGAATAAGCTCTATATATATATACCAGCCAGTGTTTTGTTACATCGGTCAACATTTGGCTATAATTCTTATATATATAACATCCCCTTTTTATATCTACAATCAAAAAGTTTAGGAGGTACATTCATTATATTAAGATTGCACCTATGAAATTAGATAGGCATCAATCAATGTTCGGCCCAGACTTTATATATGATGAATGCATTAGGAACTCCTTACGAAATATATGGCCGTATTACTTTTAACGTTTTTAGCCTAACTACATATTAACGAAAAGTTATTAATGTAAAACTATACCCGGTTATGAGACCTAATTTTGATCAAAGTAAGTACTGGGGAAACCACTAAAATATTTTTAAATGTTGAACTATAATGCTACGGCAACCGAATTTAGTCCAAAGATATATGAGATATGTTTCTAAATTTAACACAACTTGATGGTGGGTATATAAGATTCGGCACAGCCGAATATAACACTCTTACTTGTTCGTATATAAAGAAAACAAGTAAGAAAGCGCTATAGTCGGTCAAGCCCGACCATACGATACCCTTCACCACTAAAGTCAAAGGTGTTATTTTTCCTGTATAAAGACAAATATTTGGTAAATTTTGCCATCATACAAACATTTTTTTAAAACTTATATATTTAATCTGTTTCCGTCATTTGGACTTATATGAGACCTAATCGGTCAAATGTGGACCGATTATCTCGAAATTTGGCAAATTGATTACAGTTGTTACAAAAATTATGTACGCAAAACTCAACATTTTTAATATCTTTAGATTTACGAGCGTTTTAGTGATTTTTTTGGCTCATTTAGAGCGTTTTTAAAGAAGAGTTTGTATGGGAGCTATGGTCAAATGTGAACCGATTTCAACGAAATTTGGTACAGTGATTTAAGTTTACATAAGAAGTATATGTTTTAAATTTTATGAAAAAATGTTTATATTTGTGGCCAATATGTCAATTCCGGGAAGTGGGACCTATGGGAGGTACCATAAATAATGGACCGATTTTGACCAATTTCAATAGCCGTGGTCCCATTATCAAAAAAATGATCTGTACCAAATTTCATCAAGTTATCTTTAGAATTGCGACCTGTAGTTTGATTACAAGGTTTACATGGGAGTCCAGCCAGACAGACGGACGGACGGACATCGCTAAATCGACCCAGAAAGTGATTCTAAGCCAATTGGTATACTAAAAGGTGGGTCTAAGACAAATATTTCTATGCGTTACATACATCAGCACAAACTTATAATACCCTTTCCACCTATGGTGGTGAAGGGTATAAATATTTGCTAAATTTGGTCATTATACAAACATTTCCTCAAGTCTTACATATTTAAGCTGTTTCCGTCATTTCGACTTATATAAGGGCTAGGGTCAAATGTGAACAAATCGTATTGAAATTTATCAAATTGATTACAGTTTTGACAATTTACATATGCAAAAAATAAACTTAAAATTGTCATTATCTTTAGATTTACGAGCATTTTAGTGACTTTTATCTTATTTCATGTGTTTTAAAAGGAGAGTTTGTGTGGGAGCTGTGGTCAAATGTGGACCGATTTCAATGAAATTTTGTACAATGATCAAATAAAAGTATCTTCATCAAATTTCATTAAATTATTTTTTGAATTGCGACCTGTACTTTGATTACATGGTCGCAATGGGGGTCCAGCCAGACGGACGAACGGGCGGACCGACATGGTATACTAAAAAGGGGGTCTATGACAAATATTCTATGCGTTTCATACATCAGCACAGACTTATAATACCCCTTGCACCTATAGTGGTGAAGGGTGTAAAAATTGATACACACTATTAAGAAGAATAAATCTGAGGCTCATTTTAAACAGTTTCTCAAAATCTTGTGTATTTTTGTTATATTTAAACCCTAATTTTTATAATTTCTAATTACATTTTATTATTTACCTTAAACCAAGTGTTCATTACCTGTTAATAAATTTTACCTTTATAAAAATTAAATAATTCAATTTTAACTCAGGCAGTTTGACAATTTAAACCCCATAATATTTTGCTGTTTTTACATGAATAGTTGGGTTAGGTTTTTGCTAACCGTAACAAAATATGTCAAACATTTTGAAATTTTTTTCTCTCTCTTTATCTTGCACCAAAGTTGACATAAACCACTTGTCAAAAGCATTCCAACTAAACTAAAACAGGAAATACAACAAATTCTATTATACAAATATAGAGAATCGACCCTACAAATACTCTGATAGGGCCAGGGATAATTTAAAATGGGTAGAATTTAAATCTAAAGGGTATGGAAAATAATGTTTTTTTTATATCAACAACATGTCATGTCAAGCCTCTTTTATTTTAATTAATAACAATATAATTTTTCAATAAAAAAGTAAATAATTTTTGCAAATAGTTAAGTAAAAAGATTTATTACATATAAAAAAGCGTGACAATGATGCTAAAGAATTTATATTTATTATTTGCATAAATATTTACAAGACTTCGTCGTCTACCTTTTTTATGTTCTTTTTTTTCAAACATGAAGACAAAATAGCCAATTATAATTTTACATTGTCATTTTTGTAAAGAATTTTATTTTGGAAAAATTTTAACTTCAAGGTTGTTTCATTTAAAATGTCTATGTTATTTTGAATTTTTAGGAGAAACTTATTAGGGTGATACCAAAAAATTATGTAATATTTTCTATAGAAAAATTTTCAATCAAAAAGTTTTTCTATAGAAAAATTTTCATAACAAAATGTTTCCAATAAAAAAATGTTTGTTATAAAAATTTTTTAAAGAAAAGTTTTCATTATAAAATTTTTAACAGAAAAGATTCATTAGAAAAAAAATTTCTATAGAAAAATTTTTAAAATTCTAAAATTGTTTTTATTCTTAAAATTTTCATTACAAAAATCTTTCTATAGAAAAATTTTCATTACAAAAATCTTTCTATAGAAAAATTTTCATAACAAACATTTTTCTATAGAAAAATTTTCATAACAAACATTTTTCTATAGAAAAATTTTCATTACAAAAATTTTTCTATAGAAAAATTTTCATTACAAAAATTTTTCTATAGAAAAATTTTCATTACAAAATTTTTTCTATAGAAAAATTTTCATTACAAAAATTTTTATATAGAAAAATTTTCATTACAAAAATTTTTCTATAGAAAAATTTTCATTACAAAAATTTTTATATAGAAAAATTTTCATTACAAAAATTTATAGAAAAATTTTCATTACAAAAATTTTTGTATCGAAAAATTTTCATTATAAAAATTTTTCTATAGAAAAATTTTCATTATAAAAATTTTTCTATAGAAAAATTTTCATTATAAAAATTTTTCTATAGAAAAATTTTCATTATAAAAATTTTTCTAAAGAAAATTTTCATTACAAAAATTTTTCTATAGAAAAATTTTCATTATAAAAATTTTTCTATAGAAAAATTTTCATTACAAAAATTTTTGTATCGAAAAATTTTCATTATAAAAATTTTTCTATAGAAAAATTTTCATTATAAAAATGTTTCTATAGAAAAATTTTCATTATAAAAATGTTTCTATAGAAAAATTTTCATTATAAAAATGTTTCTATAGAAAAATTTTCATTATAAAAATGTTTCTATAGAAAAATTTTCATTATAAAAATGTTTCTATAGAAAAATTTTCATTATAAAAATTTTTCTATAGAAAAATTTTCATTATAAAAATTTTTCTATAGAAAAATTTTCATTACAAAAATTTTTCAATAGAAAAATTTTCATTATAAAAATTTTTCTATAGAAAAATTTTCTTTATAAAAATTTTTCTATAGAAAAATTTTCATTATAAAAATGTTTCTATAGAAAAATTTTCATTATAAAAATGTTTCTATAGAAAAATTTTCATTATAAAAATGTTTCTATAGAAAAATTTTCATTATAAAAATGTTTCTACAGAAAAATTTTCATTATAAAAATGTTTCTATAGAAACATTTTCATTATAAAAATGTTTCTATAGAAAAATTTTCATTATAAAAATGTTTCTATAGAAAAATTTTCATTATAAAAATGTTTCTATAGAAAAATTTTCATTATAAAAATGTTTCTATAGAAAAATTTTCATTATAAAAATGTTTCTATAGAAAAATTTTCATTATCAAAATGTTTCTATAGAAAAATTTTCATTATAAAAATGTTTCTATAGAGAAATTTTCATTATAAAAATGTTTCTATAGAGAAATTTTCATTATAAAAATGTTTCTATAGAGAAATTTTCATTATAAAAATGTTTCTATAGAAAAATTTTCATTATAAAAATGTTTCTATAGAAAAATTTTCATTATAAAAATGTTTCTATAGAAAAATTTTCATTATAAAAATGTTTCTATAGAAAAATTTTCATTATAAAAATTTTTCTATAGAAAAATTTTCATTATAAAAATTTTTCTAAAGAAAAATTTTCATTATAAAAATTTTTCTAAAGAAAAATTGTCATTATAAAAATTTTTCTATAGAAAAATTTTCATTATAAAAATGTTTCTATAGAAAAATTTTCATTATAAAAATTTTTCTATAGAAAAATTTTCATTATAAAAATTTTTCTATAGAAAAATTGGCATTATAAAAATGTTTCTATAGAAAAATTTTCATTATAAAAATGTTTCTATAGAAAAATTTTCATTATAAAAATGTTTCTATAGAAAAATTTTCATTATAAAAATGTTTCTATAGAAAAATTTTCATTATAAAAATGTTTCTATAGAAAAATTTTCATTATAAAAATGTTTCTATAGAAAAATTTTCATTATAAAAATGTTTCTATAGAAAAATTTTCATTATAAAAATGTTTCTATAGAAAAATTTTCATTATAAAAATGTTTCTATAGAAAAATTTTCATTATAAAAATGATTCTATAGAAAAATTTTCATTATAAAAATGTTTCTATAGAAAAATTTTCATTATAAAAATGTTTCTATAGAAAAATTTTCATTATAAAAATTTTTCTATAGAAAAATTTTCATTATAAAAATTTTTCTATAGAAAAATTTTCATTATAAAAATTTTTCTATAGAAAAATTTTCATTATAAAAATTTTTCTATAGAAAAATTTTCATTATAAAAATTTTTCTATAGAAAAATTTTCATTATAAAAATTTTTCTATAGAAAAATTTTCATTATAAAAATTTTTCTATAGAAAAATTTTCATTATAAAAATTTTTCTATAGAAAAATATAGAAAAATTTTCATTATAAAAATTTTTCTATAGAAAAATTTTCATTATAAAAATTTTTCTATAGAAAAATTTTCATTATAAAAATTTTTCTATAGAAAAATTTTCATTATAAAAATTTTTCTATAGAAAAATTTTCATTATAAAAATTTTTCTATAGAAAAATTTTCATTATAAAAATTTTTCTATAGAAAAATTTTCATTATAAAAATGTTTCTATAGAAAAATTTTCATTACAAAAATTTTTCTATAGAAAAATTTTCATTATAAAAATGTTTCTATAGAGAAATTTTCATTATAAAAATGTTTCTATAGAGAAATTTTCATTATAAAAATGTTTCTATAGAAAAATTTTCATTATAAAAATGTTTCTATAGAAAAATTTTCATTATAAAAATGTTTCTATAGAAAAATTTTCATTATAAAAATGTTTCTATAGAGAAATTTTCATTATAAAAATGTTTCTATAGAGAAATTTTCATTATAAAAATGTTTCTATAGAAAAATTTTCATTATAAAAATGTTTCTATAGAAAAATTTTCATTATAAAAATGTTTCTATAGAAAAATTTTCATTATAAAAATTTTTCTATAGAAAAATTTTCATTATAAAAATGTTTCTATAGAAAAATTTTCAATTTAAAAATGTTTCTATAGAAAAATTTTCATTATAATGTTTCTATAGAAAAATTTTCATTATAAAAATGTTTCTACAGAAAAATTTTCATTATAAAAATGTTTCTATAGAAAAATTTTCATTATAAAAATGTTTCTACAGAAAAATTTTCATTATAAAAATGTTTCTATAGAAAAATTTTCATTATAAAAATGTTTCTATAGAAAAATTTTCATTATAAAAATGTTTCTATAGAAAAATTTTCATTATAAAAATGTTTCTATAGAAAAATTTTCATTATAAAAATGTTTCTATAGAAAAATTTTCATTATAAAAATGTTTCTATAGAAAAATTTTCATTATAAAAATGTTTCTATAGAAAAATTTTCATTATAAAAATTTTTCTATAGAAAAATTTTCATTATAAAAATTTTTCTATAGAAAAATTTTCATTATAAAAATTTTTCTATAGAAAAATTTTCATTATAAAAATTTTTCTATAGAAAAATTTTCATTATAAAAATTTTTCTATAGAAAAATTTTCATTATAAAAATGTTTCTATAGAAAAATTTTCATTATAAAAATGTTTCTATAGAAAAATTTTCATTATAAAAATGTTTCTATAGAAAAATTTTCATTATAAAAATTTTTCTATAGAAAAATTTGCATTATAAAAATGTTTCTATAGAAAAATTTTCATTATAAAAATGTTTCTATAGAAAAATTTTCATTATAAAAATGTTTCTATAGAAAAATTTTCATTATAAAAATGTTTCTATAGAAAAATTTTCATTATAAAAATGTTTCTATAGAAAAATTTTCATTATATAAATTTTTCTATAGAAAAATTTTCATTATAAAAATTTTTCTATAGAAAAATTTTCATTATAAAAATTTTTCTATAGAAAAATTTTCATTATAAAAATTTTTCTATAGAAAAATTTTCATTATAAAAATTTTTCTATAGAAAAATTTTCATTATAAAAATTTTTCTATAGAAAAATTTTCATTATAAAAATTTTTCTATAGAAAAATTTTCATTATAAAAATTTTTCTATAGAAAAATTTTCATTATAAAAATTTTTCTATAGAAAAATTTTCATTATAAAAATGTTTCTATAGAAAAATTTTCATTACAAAAATGTTTCTACAGAAAAATTTTCATTATACAAATGTTTCTATAGAAAAATTTTCATTATAAAAATGTTTCTATAGAAAAATTTTCATTATAAAAATGTTTCTATAGAAAAATTTTCATTATAAAAATGTTTCTATAGAAAAATTTTCATTATAAAAATGTTTCTATAGAAAAATTTTCATTATAAAAATGTTTCTATAGAAAAATTTTCATTATAAAAATGTTTCTATAGAAAAATTTTCATTATAAAAATGTTTGTATAGAAAAATTTTCATTATAAAAATGTTTCTATAGAGAAATTTTCATTATAAAAATGTTTCTATAGAGAAATTTTCATTATAAAAATGTTTCTATAGAGAAATTTTCATTATAAAAATGTTTCTATAGAAAAATTTTCATTATAAAAATGTTTCTATAGAAAAATTTTCATTATAAAAATGTTTCTATAGAAAAATTTTCATTATAAAAATTTTTCTATAGAAAAATTTTCATTATAAAAATTTTTCTATAGAAAAATTTTCATTATAAAAATGTTTCTATAGAAAAATTTTCATTATAAAAATTTTTCTATAGAAAAATTTTCATTATAAAAATTTTTCTATAGAAAAATTTTCATTATAAAAATGTTTCTATAGAAAAATTTTCATTATAAAAATTTTTCTATAGAAAAATTTGCATTATAAAAATGTTTCTATAGAAAAATTTTCATTATAAAAATGTTTCTATAGAAAAATTTTCATTATAAAAATGTTTCTATAGAAAAATTTTCATTATAAAAATGTTTCTATAGAAAAATTTTCATTATAAAAATGTTTCTATAGAAAAATTTTCATTATAAAAATGTTTCTATAGAAAAATTTTCATTATAAAAATGTTTCTATAGAAAAATTTTCATTATAAAAATGTTTCTATAGAAAAATTTTCATTATAAAAATGTTTCTATAGAAAAATTTTCATTATAAAAATGTTTCTATAGAAAAATTTTCATTATAAAAATGTTTCTATAGAAAAATTTTCAGTATAAAAATGTTTCTATAGAAAAATTTTCATTATAAAAATGTTTCTATAGAAAAATTTTCATTATAAAAATGTTTCTATAGAAAAATTTTCATTATAAAAATTTTTCTATAGAAAAATTTTCATTATAAAAATGTTTCTATAGAAAAATTTTCATTATAAAAATGTTTCTATAGAAAAATTTTCATTATAAAAATGTTTCTATAGAAAAATTTTCATTATAAAAATGTTTCTATAGAAAAATTTTCATTATAAAAATTTTTCTATAGAAAAATTTTCATTATAAAAATTTTTCTATAGAAAAATTTTCATTATAAAAATTTTTCTATAGAAAAATTTTCATTATAAAAATTTTTCTATAGAAAAATTTTCATTATAAAAATTTTTCTATAGAAAAATTTTCATTATAAAAATTTTTCTATAGAAAAATTTTCATTATAAAAATTTTTCTATAGAAAAATTTTCATTATAAAAATTTTTCCATAGAAAAATTTTCATTATAAAAATTTTTCTATAGAAAAATTTTCATTATAAAAATTTTTCTATAGAAAAATTTTCATTATAAAAATTTTTCTATAGAAAAATTTTCATTATAAAAATTTTTCTATAGAAAAATTTTCATTATAAAAATTTTTCTATAGAAAAATTTTCATTATAAAAATTTTTCTATAGAAAAATTTTCATTATAAAAATTTTTCTATAGAAAAATTTTCATTATAAAAATTTTTCTATAGAAAAATTTTCATTATAAAAATTTTTCTATAGAAAAATTTTCATTATAAAAATTTTTCTATAGAAAAATTTTCATTATAAAAATTTTTCTATAGAAAAATTTTCATTATAAAAATTTTTCTATAGAAAAATTTTCATTATAAAAATTTTTCTATAGAAAAATTTTCATTATAAAAATTTTTCTATAGAAAAATTTTCATTATAAAAATTTTTCTATAGAAAAATTTTCATTATAAAAATTGTTCTATAGAAAAATTTTCATTATAAAAATTGTTCTATAGAAAAATTTTCATTATAAAAATTGTTCTATAGAAAAATTTTCATTATAAAAATTTTTCTATAGAAAAATTTTCATTATAAAAATTTTTCTATAGAAAAATTTTCATTATAAAAATTTTTCTATAGAAAAATTTTCATTATAAAAATTTTTCTATAGAAAAATTTTCATTATAAAAATTTTTCTATAGAAAAATTTTCATTATAAAAATTTTTCTATAGAAAAATTTTCATTATAAAAATTTTTCTATAGAAAAATTTTCATTATAAAAATTTTTCTATAGAAAAATTTTCATTATAAAAATTTTTCTATAGAAAAATTTTCATTATAAAAATTTTCATTATAAAAATTTTTCTATAGAAAAATTTTCATTATAAAAATTTTTCTATAGAAAATTTTTCTATAGAAAAATTTTCATTATAAAAATTTTTCTATAGAAAAATTTTCATTATAAAAATTTTTCTATAGAAAAATTTTCATTATAAAAATTTTTCTATAGAAAAATTTTCATTATAAAAATTTTTCTATAGAAAAATTTTCATTATAAAAATTTTTCTATAGAAAAATTTTCATTATAAAAATTTTTCTATAGAAAAATTTTCATTATAAAAATTTTTCTATAGAAAAATTTTCATTATAAAAATTTTTCTATAGAAAAATTTTCATTATAAAAATTTTTCTATAGAAAAATTTTCATTATAAAAATTTTTCTATAGAAAAATTTTCATTATAAAAATTTTTCTATAGAAAAATTTTCATTATAAAAATTTTTCTATAGAAAAATTTTCATTATAAAAATTTTTCTATAGAAAAATTTTCATTATAAAAATTTTTCTATAGAAAAATTTTCATTATAAAAATTTTTCTATAGAAAAATTTTCATTATAAAAATTTTTCTATAGAAAAATTTTCATTATAAAAATTTTTTTATAGAAAAATTTTCATTATAAAAATTTTTCTATAGAAAAATTTGCATTATAAAAATTTTTCTATAGAAAAATTTGCATTATAAAAATTTTTCTATAAAAAAATTTTTATTATAAAAATTTTTCTATAGAAAAATTTGCATTATAAAAATTTTTCTATAGAAAAAGTTTCATTGTAAAAATTTATCTATAGAAAAATTTTTATTGTAAAAATTTTTCTATAGAAAAACTTTCATCAAAAAATAACAAATTAGTCGGGATATAAATATTATTCAAAAAGAAGTGTATTTGCATTTGATCCCAAACCTGTTACATTTATTTATTAATGTAACATTAATAAATAAATGTAACAGGTTTGGGATCAAATGCAAATACACTTCTTTTTGAATAATATTTACATCCCGACTAATTTGTTATTTTTTGATAAAACTGCATGCATTCAGCTTATTTTTTAAAATAAACTTGTTTATTTTAAAACATCTTACCCCCCCCCCCCCCCCTTCTTCCAGCATTCTGCATATAGTAGCCGACGGCTACAGCAAGAATGTGGGAAGTGAAGGTAGATGAAAACTGAAAAATGTTTGTTTTTGTTCAGTCGATAATCTACGCTTTTACTTTTGGTTTATGAACATAATTCTTAATAGTTATGTTTGTAAATTTAGTAATAATGCGAGGTTTTCGATCTGTCTAAATTGGGGATAATCCTCCTGAAGAGATGGCTTAACCAACCATCGAAACGCGTCGAGGAATTTGGTTTCTCCGCAAACATTTTTTTGGCTTTTTATCAATAAATTGATCTGTTACATTAATAAATATATGTAACAGGTTTGGGATCAAATGCAAATACACTTCTTTTTGAAAAACTTTCATTGTAAAAATTTTTCTGTTGAAAAATTTTCATTGTAAAAATTTTTCAATAGAAAAATTTTTATTTTTAAAATTTTTCTATAGAAAAATTTTCATTTTAAAAATTTTTCTATAGAAAAATTTTCATTTTAAAATTTTTTCTATAGAAAAATTTTCATTGTAAAAATTTTTCTATAGAAAAATTTTTCTATAGAAAAATTTTCATTATAAAAATTTTTCTATAGAAAAATTTTCATTATAAATATTTTTCTATAGAAAAATTGTCATTATAAAAATTTTTCTACAAAAAATTTTCACTATAAAAATTTTTCTATAGAAAAATTTTCATCACAAAATTTTTTCTATAGAAAAATTTTTATCACAAAAATTTTTCTATAGAAAAAGTTTCATTGTAAAAATTTATCTATAGAAAAATTTTCATTGTAAAAATTTATCTATAGAAAAATTTTCATTGTAAAAATTTTTCTATAGAAAAACTTTCATTGTAAAAATTTTTCTGTTGAAAAATTTTCATTGTAAAAATTTTTCAATAGAAAAATTTTTATTTTCAAAATTTTTCTAAGAAAAATTTTCATTTTAAAAATTTTTCTATAGAAAAATTTTCATTGTAAAAATTTTTCTGTAGAAAAATTTTCATTATAGAAAAATTTTCATTATACAAATTTTTCTATAGAAAAATTTTCATTATAAAAATTTTTCTATAAAAAAATTTTCATTATAAAAATTTTTCTATAGAAAAATTTTCATCATAAAAATTTTTCTATAGAAAAATTTTCTTTATAAAAATTTTTCTATAGAAAAATTTTCTTTATAAAAATTTTTCTATAGAAACTTTTCGATAAAAAAATTTTTTTGTAAAAATATTTTCGATAAAAAAAATTTTTTTGTAAAAAAATTTTCGATAAAAAAAATTTTTTATCGAAAATTTTTCTATAAAAAAAATTTTCGATAAAAAAATTTTTCTATAAAAAAAATTTACGATAAAAAAATTTTTCTATAGAAAAATTTTCGATAAAAAAATTTTTCTATAGAAAAATTTTCGATAAAAAAATTTTTCTATAGAAAAATTTTCGATAAAAAAATTTTTCTATAGAAAAATTTTCGATAAAAAAATTTTTCTATAGAAAAATTTTCGATAAAAAAATTTTTCTATAGAAAAATTTTCGATAAAAAAATTTTTCTATAAAAAAATTTTTCTATAGAAAAATTTTCGATAAAAAAATTTTTCTACAGAAAAGTTTTCGATAAAAAAATTTTTCTATAGAAAAATTTTAGACAAAAAAATCTTCGATGAAAAAATTTTTATATAGAAAAATTTTCGATGAAAAAATTTTTATATAGAAAAATTTTCGATAAAAAAATTTTTCTATAGAAAAATTTTTGATAAAAAAATTTTTCTATAGAAAAATTTTCGATAAAAAAATTTTTCTATAGAAAAATTTTCGATAAAAAAATTTTTCTATAGAAAAATTTTCGATAAAAAAATTTTTATATAGAAAAATTTTCGATAAAAAAATTTTTATATAGAAAAATTTTCGATAAAAAAATTTTTATATAGAAAAATTTTCGATAAAAAAATTTTTATATAGAAAAATTTTCGATAAAAAAATTTTTATATAGAAAAATTTACGATAAAAAAATTTTTACATAGAAAAAAATTTTTCAATAGAAAAAAAATTTTCTATAGAAAAATTTTCGTCAAAAACATTTTTCTATAGAAAAATTTTCGACTAAAATATTTTTCTATAGAAAAATTTTCGACAAAAATATTTTTCTACACAAAAATTTTCGACAAAATTATTTTTCTGTAGAAAAATTTTCGGCAAAAATATTTTTGTATAGAAAAATGTTTGATAAAAAATGTTTCGATAAAAAAATTTTTATATAGAAAAATTTACGATAAAAAAATTTTTACATAGAAAAAAATTTTTCAATAGAAAAAAAATTTTCTATAGAAAAATTTTCGTCAAAAACATTTTTCTATAGAAAAATTTTCGACTAAAATATTTTTCTATAGAAAAATTTTCGACAAAAATATTTTTCTACACAAAAATTTTCGACAAAATTATTTTTCTGTAGAAAAATTTTCGGCAAAAATATTTTTGTATAGAAAAATGTTTGAAAAAATTATTTTGTAAAGAAAAATTTTCTACAAAATTATTTTTCTATAGAAAATTTTCTAATTAAATTAAGAAAAAAATCGAATCATAAGAAAATAGTTTTGAAAAACTGATCGACAAACTCATAACACCCTATCAGCTAATGGTAAATGGCATAGTAACATTTAGTTAATTTTTGTTTTAAAGGCTTTCATTTTCAACATCACAATTTTGATATCTAAATCCTTGTACATAAATATTTGATATAGTTTTACGATTTTTAACCTACACTTTCCGCCAACTGAATGATTTCATGGTCATAAGCAATTGTAAGTGTCTGAATGGTTTGTTAGTTGGATTTTTAGTTCTTTGGGGATATATTTTTTTCAAACGAACATTTCTAAATTTCATTTACAAAGCCGCAGTTTTCCATTACAATTGTTATATAACATAGTTTGAAATGACCCTGATTTTTTCCACTACATTTTTTGTTACTCCAACAATGTCATCGTGTTCTGCGGGTAAACATCGAGCAAGAGGGCGGAGTGAAGGGACAATAAAACAAACAATTTATTGTTACTTTTTTATCTCAAATTTTCCAACTGTAATATTCTTTTTAACGTGAATTGTTTTTTAGATATAAAATATATAATTCCGTCTATTTTTTTTTCGTTTGATGGCTTCATATTGTTCAAAATTTGTTGGTTGTCATGCTTAGTTGAGTTTTTAGTTTCAGTTTTTTTTTTTATTATTTACAGAAAAAATAACTCAGATTAGCCAAAGGAATAATAATAAAAAATAGACTCGGAAAGCACGATACAAAATGAATAAATATTAACTGGAAGTTAAAAAAATTGGCAATGATTTGAGCTAAATTAACTCTATTAAATACAGACAAATGAATTCCTTTTTATATATTTTGTTGTGCCTTTTCCTTAGATAATATAAATAGTAATAGTGAATTATATTTCTTATTATGTCTGTGGCATAACAAAATATGGACAATTTTGGGGGAACAACTGTAATATTTAGTTGACTTTTTAAACTAAACTAGAATGAAACACTAAAATAAGCCTGTTTTTCACTTTCAGAATTACATACTGTCAAGGAATTGGCTGTCCCCACAAACATTTTTTTGGCTTTTATCAATAAATTGTCAGTAAAATTAATCAATAAATGTAACAGATTAGGATCAAATGCAAATAATTTTTCTTTTTGAAAAAAAATTTATTGAAAATTTTTCTACAGAAAAATATTTTTATTGAAAATTTTTCTATAGAGAGTGATTTTCATCGAAATTTAAAAAAAAAGTATTTTTTATCGAAGTCTATTCTATAGAAAAATATTTCTAGCAAAAATTTTTCTATAGAAAAATATTTTAACAAAAAATTTTTTACAGAAAAATATTTTTATCGAAAATTTTTCTATAGAGAGTTATTTTCACCGAAATTTTTTTAAAGAAAAGTATTTTTTATCGAAAAATATTATTACCAAATAGTTTTCTAAACAAAAATATTTTTATCGCAGATTTTTCTATAGAAAAATATTTTTGTCAACGATTTTTTCATAGAAAAATATTTTTATCAGAGATATTTTTATAAAAAATATTCGTACCGAAAATTTATTTGTAGACAAATATTTTTTAGAATCATTTTTTTATCGAAATTTTTTCTGTAGAAAAAATTTTTCTATATATAAAAATATTATTCTATAGCAAAATTTTTTATAGAAATATTTTCCAAAGAAAATTTTTCGATCAAAATATTTTTCTGAAGAAAAAATTTAGCTAAAAATATTTTTCTGTAGAAAAATTTTCCAAAAAAACGTTTTCTATAAAAACAATTTTTCTATATATAAAAATATTTTCTATAGAAAAATTTCCAATTGAAAATTTTTCGATAAAAATATTTTGCTATAGAAAAATCTTCTATAAAAATATTTTTCTAAAGAAAATTTTTCGATAAAATTATTTTTCTGAAGAAATATTTTAGCCAAAAATCCGCAAGCATTTTTTGGCTTTTTATCAATAAATTGGTCTGTTACATTAATAAATAAATGTAACAGATTTGGGATCAAATGCAAATACACTTCTTTTTTGAATAAAAATATTTTTCTGAAAAAAAAAATTGTTCATAAAAATATTTTCCAATTGAAAAATTTTTGTTAAAAAAATCTTTCTATAGAGATTTTTTCGCCAACATAGAAAAGTTTTCGATCAAAAAAAATTTTCTATTGAGTATTAAATATTTCCCTATAGAAAAGTCTTCAATAAAAACTTTTTTTCCTATAGAAAAATCTTCAAGAAAAAAATTTCTCGATATAAAAATTTTCTACAAAAAATTTTTTAATAGAGAAATTTTTCTATATTTTTCTATTTTTAAAAAAAATTTTTGCTATAGAAAAATTTTCGGTAAAAATATATTTCTACAGAGAAATCTTCGATAAAAATATTTGTCTATAGAAAAATTTTTAATAAAAATTTTTTGCTATAGAAAAATTTTCGGTAAATATATTTTCTACAGAAAAATCTTCGATAAAAATATTTTTTTATAGAAAAAGTTTTGATTAAAATATTTTTCTATTGAAATTTTCGATAAAAACATTTCTCTATAAAAAAATCTTAGTTAAAAATATTTTTCTACAAAAAAAATCTATTTTTCTACAGAAAAACCATCGATTATTTATTTTTTATAGAAACACAAATATTTCTCAATGTAATTTTTTTTGTGGAAAAATTTTCGATAAACATATTTTTAATATAAAAAATATTTTTCTATAAAAATACATCGATAAAAAAATAATTTTCTATAGAAAAATTTTCGATAAAAAAATTTTTCTATAGAAAAATTTTCGATAAAAAAATTTTTCTATAGAAAAATTTTCGATAAAAAAATTTTTCTATAGAAAAATTTTCGATAAAAAAATTTTTCTATAGAAAAATTTTCGATAAAAAAATTTTTCTATAGAAAAATTTTCGATAAAAAAATTTTTCTATAGAAAAATTTTCGATAAAAAAATTTTTCTATAGAAAAATTTTCGATAAAAAAATTTTTCTATAGAAAAATTTTCGATAAAAAAATTTTTCTATAGAAAAATTTTCGATAAAAAAATTTTTCTATAGAAAAATTTTCGATAAAAAAATTTTTCTATAGAAAAATTTTCGATAAAAAAATTTTTCTATAGAAAAATTTTCGATAAAAAAATTTTTCTATAGAAAAATTTTCGATAAAAAAATTTTTCTATAGAAAAATTTTCGATAAAAAAATTTTTCTATAGAAAAATTTTCGATAAAAAAATTTTTCTATAGAAAAATTTTCGATAAAAAAATTTTTCTATAGAAAAAATTTTCGATAAAAAAATTTTTCTATAGAAAAATTTTCGATAAAAAAATTTTTCTATAGAAAAATTTTCGATAAAAAAATTTTTCTATAGAAAAATTTTCGATAAAAAAATTTTTCTATAGAAAAATTTTCGATAAAAAAATTTTTCTATAGAAAAATTTTCGATAAAAAAATTTTTCTATAGAAAAATTTTCGATAAAAAAATTTTTCTATAGAAAAATTTTCGATAAAAAAATTTTTCTATAGAAAAATTTTCGATAAAAAAATTTTTCTATAGAAAAATTTTCGATAAAAAAATTTTTCTATAGAAAAATTTTGATAAAAAATTGTTCAATAGAAAATTTTTCCATAAAAAAATTTTTCTATAGAAAATTTTTCAATAAAAAAATTTTTCTATAGAAAAATTTTCGATAAAAAAATTTTTCTATAGAAAAATTTTCGATAAAAAAATTTTTCTATAGAAAAATTTTCGATAAAAAAATTTTTCTATAGAAAAATTTTCGATAAAAAAATTTTTCTATAGAAAAATTTTCGGTTAAAAAAGTTTTTCTAAAAAAAATTTTTCTATAGAAAAATTTTCGATAAAAAAATTTTTCTATAGAAAAATTTTCATCATAAAAATTTTTCTATAGAAAAATTTTCGATAAAAAAATTTTTCTATAGAAAAATTTTCGATAAAAAAATTTTTCTATAGAAAAATTTTCGATAAAAAAATTTTTCTATAGAATAATTTTCGATAAAAAATTTTTCTATAGAATAATTTTCGATAAAAAAATTTTTCTATAGAAAAATTTTCGATAAAAAAATTTTTCTATAGAAAAATTTTCGATAAAAAAATTTTTCTATAGAAAAATTTTCGATAAAAAAATTTTTCTATAGAAAAATTTTCGATAAAAAAATTTTTCTATAGAAAAATTTTCGATAAAAAAATTTTTCTATAGAAAAATTTTCGATAAAAAAATTTTTCTATAGAAAAATTTTCGATAAAAAAATTTTTCTATAGAAAAATTTTCGATAAAAAAATTTTTCTATAGAAAAATTTTCGATAAAAAAATTTTTCTATAGAAAAATTTTCGATAAAAAAATTTTTCTATAGAAAAATTTTCGATAAAAAAATTTTTCTATAGAAAAATTTTCGATAAAAAAATTTTTCTATAGAAAAATTTTCGATAAAAAAATTTTTCTATAGAAAAATTTTCGATAAAAAAATTTTTCTATAGAAAAATTTTCGATAAAAAAATTTTTCTATAGAAAAATTTTCGATAAAAAAATTTTTCTATAGAAAAATTTTCGATAAAAAAATTTTTCTATAGAAAAATTTTCGATAAAAAAATTTTTCTAAAATAAAAATCTGCAAACGTTTGCTAATGGTTTCATTTCTCTTCATTCTCTGATATTTTTTATCAAAAAAGCAATCTTTATTGGACAATTAATGAATGAAATGAATGCTTAAATATTTCCTGGTAATCAATTGTTTGTGCACTATCTACGCAGACAATTGATTTAACATAACCCTAAAGAAAATAATCCAATGGTGTTAAATAACATGATCTTTGTGGCCAATTAATTGGACCATTATGTGAAATGTTTTTACCAAAATTTTCTTTAAGTAAATCAATTGGAACCACATATATACAAGATTGACAGTAACATTCAGAGCGTCAACGTTCTTAAAAACATATGGTCCAATGACTCCACACAGTAAAATTAAATAGTGTTAGCTTTCTAGGGTAAAACACTTTTAGTCAAGTATAGCATTACGAAATCTATTTCTTATAAAGAATAAAAATGTTGTTTTATTTCATACGCTAATTTCCTTTGAAATTTCAAACACGAAATTATAAGCTATTATTTCAATTGATCTTTTGGTCCACTTTGTGGGAGTAGAATTTCACCAAATTTTGATCATATACAAAATCAGTTATGTAGATTTTAATTATGCAATAAAAAAATAATGGTGTAAATGTGTATACATTATTGTTTTATTGAGGCAAAGATATATCGTGTCTATTTGGTATAGTTATTTTTCAATTTCATACCATCTTACTCAACTAAATAAGTACTAATAAAGCCAATTGAAAACTTTCAATAATTAATAAATAAATATAAAATTCTACCAATAAGGTCTCAACTTTGGTTGGCTTATTTTTTTATACTAACCGTCAAAAAGAATGGGGGGGTATATTGAGATTATCATTCCGTTTGTAATTTTCTTAATATTGGCTCAAAAAAACGATATATATTCTGAATCCTTATGAAATTCTAAGACGATTGAGCGATGTCCGTCTATCTGTCTGTCTGTCTGTCTGTCTGTCTATCTGTCTGTCTGTCTGTCTGTCTGTCTGTCTGTCTGTATTTCTGTCTGTCTGTCTGTCTGTCTTTCTGTCTGTCTGTTAAAATCACGATAACGCCTAAACGAAAGGAGCGAAACATTCTTCATCTTTGAGAAAATTTTGGAATTGAAATTGGGCAAAATCAGTTAACATTTGACCATAGCTCCCTTATAATCTCGCCTACGCTAATCGCTTATTTGCTAATAAATGACAAACTATAATAGCTATGATGATAAAATTTGGTATATAGAAGTTTTGCATAAGTTCTAGACAGCATATAAAATTTCATCAAAATCGGTTGATATTTAGTCATAGCTCCCATATAAAAAACTTACGGAAACAGCCAAAATTTCACCTAAAATACACTTAAATGCCAATAAATCTAAAACTATAACAGATATAACCACTAAATTTAGCACGAGAAGGTCTTATGTCAATGCCAACTAGTGTGCAAAATTTTATTACAATTGGTCACCATTTGACCATAGCTCCCATATAAAAAACTTACGGAAACACAAAAATACAAAAAGAAAAGGGGGTCTATGTCCATATGTCCGTCAGATAAAAGTACTATAGCGCCTTAACGAAAAGGGTTACAGCAACAAAATTTTACAAAAGGAAGTTTTATGTAAATGCCAGCCAGTGTAAAAATTTTTGTTACAATCGGTTACTATTTCACCATAAAACTCACGGAAACACAAAAATATAAAAAGAAAAGACGGTTTATGTCCGTCTTTCCGTCAGAGAAAAGCGCGATAGCTCCTTAACTACAAGAGCTAGAGAGACAAAACTTAAGAAAAAATTTTAGATATGTTATAAAAATTGTGCGCTGAAAATGGGTAAAATCGGTTCACATTTTGTTAGAGCTCCCATATAACCCTGCCCCGGAAATCACATTTATGCTGATAAATTGAATAAAATTGTGAAATCTATGACAAATAAATTTAGAACAGAGAAGTTTTATGCAACTTTCAGTCAGTATGCCAAATTTTATAGGAATCGGCCCATTTTTGACCATAGATTTCATATAAAAACAGCTCCCGGTAACCACTAAAATGCCACAAACGCCAGTTAAAATCTACTAAATTATAAACTATGTCTGGTATGGGCACTAAATTTTGCACAAATAAACTTTATATTAATACCAGCCAGTATATTAAATTTTGCAACAATCGGTCAACATTTGGCTATAGTTTTTTTTATATATAACATCCCATTTTTATACCCACCATCAAAAAGAATGGGAGGTACATATTAAGATTGCATCTACGATATTAGATAGCTATCAATCAATGTTAGGTCCAGACTTTATACACGGTAGCTGCATTAGGAACTCTTAACAAAATATATGAACCTGCCGTGTTGCTATCGACATGTTTTTGGCATAACGAAACAGCTTATTAATGTAAAACTATACATTTGACATTTTCTCCTAAATTTTGGGCCTTGGCTATAATTATTATTTAAATTCTAGGATGAATTACCTTAATGTTCTGCTCTAAACCATTTGCTTATATTTACTTATATTAGAAACCATTACACAAAGTAGACAATATTTGCTAGAAATTTAAGCCGATTACTTAACTACTTACCCAACAAGTGACTAATTTTAGTCCAAGTAAATAAAACAAATAAAAATCGATATTTTAAAAAAAATCAATAAACTCTTTGTTTATATAGAAATTTAAATGCAAATGAACTAAAATTTTCCATACATTCCACCTTCGTGGAGCTGTTTAAAAATTCCGTCAACGATTTGCCAACATATTGACATCCTGCTGAGATCCTTTGGATGGAGTGAGTGTGTGTGTATTTCTTCAATAGAATCTCTTCGTTCACTTTGTTAAAAGTGAACAATAACATTTTAATTTCCTATCAAACTCGTTTCTATAGGGTTGAAAACTTGTTACACGTTTTTTCGTGTTATTTCAAAAGGCAAAGGAACTAGAACACTGTGCCACACAAAAAAAATGTAGGTATTATCATATACGTACACATAAGGCCATTAAAATAGGAACGACTTTTAACTGACGATAATTTGATAGATTTTTTTGTCAATATTATTAGTATTAGTACTTGTATTGGTACAAATATAGTTGTTGTAAGTAGCCATATTGTTAGTACTAGTATAAAAACTACAGTTAGTACTAGCATTAGAACTGGTTTTGTTACGAGTATAGTTTTTGGTATTATTTAAATTATTAGTACTAGTAATGGTACTAGTATAAATACTGTTTTTATATCAACCATCAAAAAGAATTTGTTTAATATTAGCTGAAAAACCAAACTTGAAGTATATTATGTCTGTCTGTGTATATCTATCTGTCTGTCTGTGTGTCTGTCTGTCTGTCCGTATGTCTGTCTGTCTGTTGTTGGCACGATAAAACCTGAACGAAAGGACATAGGTCACTAAAATTTGGAATAAATATTCTTTATTTCTTAGAAAATTTTGGTATTGAAATCGGTAAAAATCGGTTCACAGTTGACCATAGCTCCCGTATAACCTCGTCTAGGCTAATCGCATATTTGCTAATAAATGACAAACTATAACAGCTATGATGATCAAATTTGGTATATATAGGTTTTATATAAGTACTACTCAGCACATCAAATTTCATCGAAATCGGTTCCCATACAAAAAAACTTACGGAAACAGTAATAGCCTTGGCCACTAAATTTAGCACAAGGAAGTATTATGTCAATGCCAGCCAGTGTACAAAATTTTATCACAATCGGTCACCATTTGACCATAGCTCCCATATAAAAAACGTACGAAAACACAAAAATACAAAAAGAAAAGGGGGCTTATGTCCGTCCGTCAGACCAAATCGCAATAGCGCCTTAACGAAAAGAGCTAGAGTTACAAAATTCTACAAAAGTATTTTCGATATCTTGAGAAAGTTGTGTATTGAAAATGGACGAAATCAGTTCACATTTAGTTAGAGTTCCCATATAACTCCGCCCCGGGAATCACATTAATGCTGATAAATTGAATACAATTGTAACAGCTATGATGACTAAATTTAGAATAAAGAAGTTTTATGCAATTACTGGTCAGTATATCAAATTTTATAGGAATCGGTCCATATTTGACTATAGCTTTCATATACAAAACACTCCCGGAAACCAAAAAATATTTAGCAAGGACCAGTTAAAAGCTATTAAATTAGAAACTATGACAGCTATTGCCGCTAAATTTTGCAAAAATAAACTTTATATAAATACCAGCCAGTGTGGGAAATTTTGTTACAGTCGGTCAATATTTGGCTATAATTCTTATATATATATATATATATATATATATATATATATATATATATATATATATGTATATATTACATCCCCTTTTTTATATCTACAATCAAAACAAGTAAGAAAGTGCTATAGTCTGTCAAGCTCGACCATACGATACCCTTCACCACTAAGGACAAATGTGTTCTTTTTCCTGTATAAAGACATATATTTGCTAAGTTTTGCAATCATGCAAACATTTTCTCAAAACTTTTACATTTTAGTTGTTTCCGTCATTTGGTCTTATATGAGAGCTAGGGTCAAATGTGGACCGATTATCTCGAAATTTAGCAAATTGATTACAGTTGTTAAAAAAATTATGTATGCAAAAAATAAACATAAAATTCTCATTATTTACGAGCGTTTTAGTGAATTTTGTCTCAGTGCGTTTTGAGAATGGGAGCTATGTTCAAATGTGGACCGATTTCAACGAAATTCGGTACAGCGATTTAAGTTTACATAAGCAGTATTTGTTTTAAATTTTATGAAAAAATTTTGATTTTTGTTTTCAATATATCAATTCCGGTAAGTGGGACTTATGGGAGGTACCATAAATAATGGACCGATTTTGACGATTTTCAATAGCCATGGTTCCAGTATCAAGGAAATGATCTGTGCCAAATTTCATAAAATTATCTTTAGAATTGCGACCTGTAGTTTGATTACAAAGTTTACATGGGGGTCCAGCCAGCCAGACGGACGGACATCGCTAAATCGACTCAGAAAGTGAATCTAAGTCAATTGGTATACTAAAAGATGGGTCTAAGACAAATATTTTAATACGTTACATTCATCAGCACAAACTTATAATACCCTTTCCACCTTTGGTGGTGAAGGGTATAACAAAAAGATTCTGAGGTACAAGCAGCATATTTAGATTATGTGTATGGTATCGGGTGGTTAAATTTCAAGGACCGATGTTGATTTTGAATAAAACACAAACTATTTAGGAAATTATTGTAATTTTATTTTATTATGATATATTGGTATTACTCAATTATGCATGGAACAAAATATCGGCCAAATCGGCGCCGCGACCACGGCGGCACACCTCCATCCGATGGTCCAAATTTTCGATGACCCTGAGGCATAATGGAGGTTCTATGCCGTTAATGTGCCGAATTATCTCATCCTTTAGCTCTTGAATTGTTGCTGGCTTATCGACGTACACCTTTTCTTTCAAATAACCCCAAAGAAAAAAGTGCAACGGTGTTAAATCACATGATCTTGGCGGCCAATTGACATCGCCATTACGTGAGATAACACGGTCATTGAATTTGTTGCGCAAAAGAGCCATTGTTTCGTTAGCTGTGTGGCAAGTGGCACCGTCCTGCTGAAACCACGTATCGTCCACATCCATATCTTCCAATTCGAGCCATAAAAAGTTCGTTATCATCTCACGATAGCGAATACCATTCACAGTAACTGCCTGACCGGCCTCATTTTGGAAAAAATACGGCGCGATGATGCCGCCAGCCCATAAACCGCACCAAACAGTCACTCTTTGTGGGTACATTGGTTTTTCGACAATCACTCTTGGATTCTCATTCACCCAAATGCGGCAATTCTGTTTATTGACGAATCCACTGAGGTGAAAATGTGCCTCATCACTGAAGATGATTTTCTTCGAAAATTGATTATCCACTGTTGCCATTTCTTGCCACTATTTTGCCCATTCACGACGTTTGGAAAGGTTAAGAGGCTTTAGTTCTTGAGCCAATTGCACCTTGTACCTGACGACATCAACATCGGCCCTTACAATTGAACCACCCTTTAGATGCATTAGGAACTCCTAGCAAAATATTAGATTCATTATTATTACTAGTATAAATACTTATGATGTAATGGTATAAGTACTAGTATTATTACTAGTACAAACACTTCTATTACTACTAGTATTGGTTCTTGTATTAGTTCTAGTGTTAATACTAGTATTAGTACAAGTATAACTTCTTTATCCTAACTTAAAAATAAGCTAAACGAAAAGTATTTAACAACTTATTAATTTAAAACCATACCCGGTTACGATAACGATTTTTTTCAAATTAAATAAATACTAGGGAAACCACTTACACACTTTTGAGTGTTGAACTATAAAGCTACTGCAACCGAAGTTATTCCAAATATTTTACCAACAATACCAACTAGCGTAGCAACTTTTTTCCATTTGGTCCACGTTTTGAATTTGCTGCACCCTCCTAGATATATGAGATATGCTTCTAAATTTAACACAATGATGGTGGGTATATAAGATTCGGCACAGCCGAATATAACACTCTTACTTGTTATTACTAATATTGGTATGGTATAAGTATTTGTGTAAATACTAGTATAACTACTAGTATTAGTACTAAATAATATTAGCTCACTTTTCTATCACAATGGGCTAAAAACTCTTTTTGTGTTCACGTCTGTTTTTTATCTAGTCTTTTTAAAATTTTAGTTCTAGAATTAGTATCATTATCATTATTATTACCAGTATAAATATTTATGTTGTAATGGTATAAGTACTAGTATTATTACTAGTACAAACACTTCTATTACCACTAGTATTGATACTTGTATTAGTTCTAGTGTTAATACTAGTATTAATATTAGTATTAGTAGTATTAATTTAGTACTAGTATATCTTGCCTTTTGTAACACAGTGGGCTAGAATACCTCTTTTTGTGTTCGCATCTCTTCTTTATCTAGTCTATTTAATCTTTTCATTATACACATTCATCTTATTTACCTTGAGGGTTCAGTTTTTGTCTATTTTCCGTTTATTTCTGTGTTAAAGCAGTTTTTCATACTTTATCCTCTGTCTCGTATTCTTTTGACACTTTAGTGTCTGGATGTTTTAAACACAGAATATGCAAATTTTCTTCCATTTTTTCTATGCAAAAGACCCTTATCATATTTTATAGTTTTCGTTTGGGAGGGTTTCATTGGGTTTTTGTTACCCAAAAAAAAAATTGATTGTGACCTTATTAACATTTCGGTACAAATACACACATAAATTTATTAAAGTTTTAATTTTGTCCGTATGAAAAAAAGGATATAGTGCAAAAAGTAATAAGGACTGGTTGGAAGGTTTGGTAATAGAGTTATTCATCCTTTTTTAGTTTTTTGCTAAAAAAAAACTAATAATTGAAACATTTTTGTATAAAATTTTAAACTAGAAAATGAACTAAAAACTATATAAAATATTTCAAAACTTAAATTTATTGAGCTAATGAAATTAGTTTCATTCTGTTTTCATTTTTTTTTAGTTTTTTGGTTGGTCCTGGTTAAAATTTGAAACTGACACTGACAATGACAAATTTGTTTGCCGACAAATGGTAATGGAAACTCTAAATAAAATTTGCATTTTAAATTTGTTTAATGGCCTGTTAGTATTTCTAATGTTTTAGTTGTTTTTTTTTATCCCAAGTCACTTAGCACTATGGGGTGTTTAGTAACATAAATGATGCGAATTTTATTAATCTTCCTGGCCAGATGGACTATCAAAAGTGTTAAATGATATTGATATGATAGTTTTATATCTCCAAGCCTACTTTAACTTTTTATTTAGTTTAAGGTATTAGGATTATGGGTGGGTTGGTAGAAAAGAATTAATGCATCTAATATACGAATGTATCGCGAGTTAGTATTCAATACCTCTTTTATGAACTAAATTTTTTTCAAAATCACTTTTTATGGGAAAACTGTTTTTTTTTTTTCTTAAAAAGTATAAGTGAACTATTTAGTTTATCTCATAAAGAGACCTAAAAGTAGGACCAGCTTACAGATATAAAAAATCTTAGGTTCACTGACTATTTAAACATCAATTATTTGGAAATAAAACCGAAGAATTCGGTACTTAAGGAAGATTATTCTCTTATAGAACAAGATTTCGGGTAAGTGGTATTAACTATTACATCTGTGACCTATGACCGCTAGTATCTCTGTATACTACACTACATGTACGCGTAAACTACACTTAACCAAAAGTTTTCTATTTCTATAGGAAAAAATTTCATAATTTTAAAAGAAATTTTTCCAAAAATTTTCTTATTTTATAAGAAATATGTATTTTAAAAATTTCATATTTTGATAAGAAATTTTTCCAAAAATTTCCTATTTTTATAGGAAATTTTTCCAAAAATTTCCTATTTTTATAGGAAATTTATCCAAAAATTTCTTATTTTTATAGGAAATTTATAAAAAAAAATTTTATTTTTATAGGAAATTTTTTCAAAAATTTCCTATTTTTATAGGAAATTTTTACAAAAATTTTCTATTTTTATAGGAAATTTTTACAAAAATTTCCTATTTTTATAGGAAATTTTTACAAAAATTTCCTATTTTTATAGGAAATTTTTACGAAAATTTCCTATTTTTATAGGAAATTTTTACAAAAATTTCCTATTTTTATAGGAAATTTTTACAAAAATTTCCTATTTTTATAGGAAATTTTTACAAAAATTTCCTATTTTTATAGGAAATTTTTACAAAAATTTCCTATTTTTATAGGAAATTTTTACAAAAATTTCCTATTTTTATAGGAAATTTTTACAAAAATTTCCTATTTTTATAGGAAATTTTTACAAAAATTTCCTATTTTTATAGGAAATTTTTACAAAAATTTCCTATTTTTATAGGAAATTTTTACAAAAATTTCCTATTTTTATAGGAAATTTTTACAAAAATTTCCTATTTTTATAGGAAATTTTTACAAAAATTTCCTATTTTTATAGGAAATTTTTACAAAAATTTCCTATTTTTATAGGAAATTTTTACAAAAATTTCCTATTTTTATAGGAAATTTTTACAAAAATTTCCTATTTTTATAGGAAATTTTTACAAAAATTTCCTATTTTTATAGGAAATTTTTACAAAAATTTCCTATTTTTATAGGAAATTTTTACAAAAATTTCCTATTTTTATAGGAAATTTTTACAAAAATTTCCTATTTTTATAGGAAATTTTTACAAAAATTTCCTATTTTTATAGGAAATTTTTACAAAAATTTCCTATTTTTATAGGAAGTTTTTACAAAAATTTCCTATTTTTATAGGAAATTTTTACAAAAATTTCCTATTTTTATAGGAAATTTTTACAAAAATTTCCTATTTTTATAGGAAATTTTTACAAAAATTTCCTATTTTTATAGGAAATTTTTACAAAAATTTCCTAATATTGGCTCAAAAATCAAAAAAGATATATATTCTGAATCCTTATGAAATTCTAAGACGATTGAGCTATGTCTGTCTGTCTGTCTGTCTGTCTGTCTGTCCGTCTGTCCGTCTGTCTGTCCGTCTTTCTGTCCGTCTGTCTGTCCGTCTGTCTGTCTGTCCGTCTGTCTGTCTGTCTGTTGAAATCACGATAACTTAGCAAAAACATTCCTTATCTATGAGAAAATTTTGGTATTGAAATTGGCAAAAGCGGTTAGCATTTGACCATAGCTCCCGTATAACCTCGGCTAGGCTAATCGCTTATTTGCTAATAAATGACAAAATATAACAGTTATGATGACAAAATTAGGTATTTAGAAGTTTTACATAAGCACTAGGCATCATCGAAATAAAAAACTTACGAAAATACAAAAAGAAAAGGGGATTTATGTCCGTCTGTCCGTCAGATAAAATCATGATAGCTCCTTAACTAAAAGAGCTAGCAAAACTAAATTAAGCCAAGAAAGTCTTATGTCAATGCCAGCCAGTATGCAAAATTTTGTCACAATCGGTCACCATTTGACCATAGCTTCCATATAAAAACTTATGGAAATACAAAAATACATAAAGGAAAGATTGTTTATGTCCATCTGTCCGTCAGATAAAAGCACGATAGCGCCTTAACGAGGGAAAAAGTTGAAAAAGTTGTGTGCTGAAAATGGACAAAATCGGTTCAAATTTAGTTAGAGCTCCCATATAACCCTGCCCCGGGAAACACATTAATACTGATAAATTGAATACAATTGTAATAGCTATGACAACTTAATTAAAAAAAAGGAAAGTTTTATGCAATTTTTGATCAGTTTATCAAATTTTATAGGAATCAGTCCATGTTTGACTTAAGCTTTCGTATAACAAAAACACTCACGGAAACCAAAAATTTTAGCAAAGGCCAGTTAAATGCTATTAAATTAGAAACTATGATAGCTATGGCCACTAAATTTTGGAAGAATAAGCTCTATATATATACCAGCCAGTGTGTAAGATTTTGTTACAGTCGGTCAACATTTAGCTATAATTCTTATATTTATAACATCCCCTTTTTATATCTACATTCAAAAAGATTGGAGGTACATTTATTATATTAAGATTGCACCTATGAAATTAGTTCAATCATTGCTCAGCCCAGACCTTATATATGATGGATGCATTAGAATCTCCTAACGAAATATGTGGACCTGCCGTATTAATATTAACGTGTACATATTAGCCACAACGAAAAGTATTTAACAACTTATTAAAGTAAAATAATACCCGGTTATGAGACCGAATTTTGATCAACGTAAATACTGGGGAAACGACTAAGATATTTTTAAATGTTGAACTATAAAGCTACTGCAACCGAATTTTGTCCAAAGTTTTTACCAACAATACCAATTAGCTTAGCGATTTTTTTCAGTTTTGGTCCACATTTTGAATTAGCTGCACCCTTGTGGATATATGAGATATGTTTTTAAATTTAACACAACTTGATTGTGGGTATATAGGATTCGGCACAGCCGAATATAACACTCATACTTGTTTAATCTGAGAAAGACCAGGTGTAAGTGAACAAACCATAAACAACTGATGCTCTAAAAATTCGAAGATGCATTGACTAGATAAGAAAAGTTTTGTTGCAAAATGTTAATTAACATGTTGCCTTCCTACGTACTAGAGGTAAACCTTTGCTCGAAGCCTTATTTTATTATTAGTCTCCATGTTTCTACCCTAGACAGGTACCAATGAAACTGAATTCGTCAAAAAATGAGTCTAAAGTCAATTAACTTCCTTACCTTGTATTTGCGTTCCCTTTATAAGGCATAGCTTTCGTTCATTATACCCTTCACCACCATAGGTGGAAAAGGTATTATAAGTTTTTGCTGATGTATGTAACGCATAGAAATATTTGCCTTACACCCTCCTTTTGGTATACCAATAGGCTTAGAATCACTTTCTGAGTCGATTTAACGATGTCCGTCCGTCTGGCTGGCTGGCTGGTACCCCATGTAAACCTTATAATCGCAATTGTAATGATAATTTGATGAAATTTGGCACAGATCATTTTTTGAAATTGGTCAAAATCGGTCTATATATAATATTAATACGCAAGCAAATTTCAAATTTGAATTATTTGAAGTTAAATTTTTATGGAATTTTGTTTTTTGTGTTGGTTTATTGGGATAAAATTTTCGAGTGATTGAAGGATAAATATTGTGTTAAAAAAATAAATAGTATTGCAGGGAAGTGCAGGCATGGCGTCAATAAGAGCTATTTAACAATGCCAATTTTTTTAAGAGTCACAGTAGAAAAGAGTTGGATAAGAACATTGTGACTTATACCCAAAAAGGATGTTACTGATTAAAAAAACAGTCCTTTGAAGGAAAGTTTATAATAATTATAGATTATTATCAAGAAAAGGAATTAAATGATCGGTCTGAATCAAATGTAAATTCAAAACTGATTAATGTTTAGAAAATGCTATAATATCAGGAAGGAATATTAAAAGGCAAATCTTGCATTGCGACTGGAATGGTTTTAAACTGTAACTGTAACTTCTACAGTTTCCAAGTAATTCGTGGTTCTTGCGGTTAATTATGCAGTAAAATGATAATAAATTTGAAATATTAGGCTCTTTGTTAAAAAGTTCAATAAGACCTTGATTTCTCCATCATTTTTGTCAGTCCGTTAGTAACGCTTACAAGTTTATCTGTTCATCACTTCACAGAGCGCTGTTTTTACATCGATAACGCAAGTTGTTTTGATAAGAGCTACTAAGTCTAACACTTTTTCCTTCTCATTCACTTTTGAAGATGCAAAAACGGTTTATTATGGAATATCTTGGAATCGTAAACTCTTCGAAAACTACACAATTTTTAATTATAGTTTTGCCAAATTGGCCAATTCAACGCTCTATTGTACGAAGTGACATAGAAATCAATTTCTCCACATATCCGTTTAGCCCGAGCAATTTTTTTAAGAGAAGTAGCACTCAGGCAAATACTACCTATACAATTACATATAGAGTATATACGAATTGGGTAACCTTCTTTGGAAAGGGAATAGTAGAGTAGAGAAAGGTGATGAAAGGGAGAGATAAAGCAACACTGTAATTGCACATCATATCTATTTTTAGAACAGTGAAGTTGCGCCATTTGTTGTTATTTAGACGCATTTTTTTGTTTTACAAACCAATTTTATTTATTTTTCGTAGACGGCGGGGATCGAACCCAGGCTCAATGTGATATTACGTGCTAACCAACTAAGTCACAGCACGGGAAATTTGTATTCACAATAAACTAGATGACGGTCGATTGTGTCGACCGCAGGATATGCTTGTTTTTTATAGTACCTCCCATAGGTCCCATTTTCCGGAATTGATATATTGGCAACCAATATCAATATTTTTTCATGAAATTTAAAACAAATACTGCTTTTGTAAACTTAAATCACTGTACCAAATTTCGTTGAAATCGGTCCACATTTGACCATAGCTCCCATACAAACTCTTCTTTAAAAACGCACTAAATAAGACAGAAATCTTTAAAACGCTCGTAAATCTAAAGATAATAAGAATTCTGCGTTTATTTTTTGCATACATAAGTTTTGTGACAACTGTAATCAATATGCCAAATTTCGAGATAATCGGTTTACATTTGACCCTAGTTCTCATTTAACCCTAACACTCCTGACACGGGTACCTGGGTACCCGAACGAACTTTAAAATCAAATATCTCTTTAACGATAAATGATACAAAGTTGAGGTTTTCTAAGTTCCTAAAACTATTTATTTTCTAAAGATTTTTGTTTCTCTAAGCTTTCCAAAGTTTTTGGCTTAGGCTGTGGATTCACCGAAAGTCAAATATTCCTAACCCTCCTGATAAGGGTAACCGGGTACCAGTACGAAAATTAAGGCATTATATATATAAAAAAGTAATGGATATGATTCTATTTTTTATTTTAGTTTAAAATAAATAATAATTTGATAATTTGACAACTTAACTTTGCACTTTTATAATAGATAAACTTCAGAAAATTACAATTCTGTTAAGCGTGAAGCAATAATTTGGTTGTGTGTATTACATATTGGCCTTTGGCAACCATCATGCACTTTATGTGTTTTGAGATTTGATTTCAGATTAATAGCCATGCAGAGGTAACAGTTTCAAAGCTGTTGTATCTTCTGAATTCTTCTAGTAAACATTTAATGTTAATTCCATTTTCTGTAAAGAACTATTCAAATTATCCTCTGCAGTTAGTCTAAATATATTTCGCGGAATATTTTAATCGTAACTGAAAAATTAGTATTCACGGGTACCCGGGTACCCTTATCAGGAGTCTACGTATAAAAATGTTATCAGTACGGTTAGGTTTAAGTCCAAATGACTGAAACAGCTTAAATATATAAGTTTTGAGAAAATGTTTGTATGATGGCAAAATTTAGCAAATATTTGTCTTTATACAGGAAAAATAGCACCTTTGACCTTAGTGGTGAAGGGTATCGTATGGTCGGGCTTGACCGACTATAGCACTTTCTTACTTGTTTTTATAATAACTTTTGAAAATTAAAAGACTACACTTAAGCATTTTTTGGAAAATGTGTCGATTTAAGTTTAAAAATGTGTTAATAGTTTTTGTACTGTACTTACAAGCTCTGCTAATATATTTTACTATAACTTTACAATTATGTGAACTACTAAAACATTTTTACTATCAAAATTTATATCCAATTAAAATGATACTAGAAAATTATACAGAAGTTTAAGCAATTTTCAAAAGACAGCTACCAATTTTGATTTCTATAGAAAAGAAAGTCAGTTTCATATTAATTTCCATCTTTTTCTTTCAAAAAAAAAATGTCTATTTATTTTGAAATATTTCTATGTAAATAATGTAAATTCTCTGAAGGCAAATCATTTCAACAATTTTGTATATTTAATTTCATGTAAACATAGCAAATACATATACACGTGTTAGAATTTTACTTAAATTTTAAACAGATAAATTTTATTCTTTAAAGTCAATAATTTTAAGGCTTAAATTCTTCTAAAACCAAATGAAAGAAGAAAAAAAAAAACAGAAAATCATCTGTTTTAGAGAATATGAGCCAAATGACTTACACAATTTACAATTTACAGAGATATAACAACAACAACACAAAAGCTTTTTGAGGCTAAGTAGTAAATGTGAGTGTTTGTATGTGTATGGAAGTTTAGGTTATCTTTCTTGAATGTGTGTGTATGTATGTGTGTTTTATATATAAAACATTTTTTAATAAAAGCTTTTTTGTATTAATTTTTCGTTTGCCAGCTGCTGTTGCAAATTCGTCGTTCATAATCATAAGACAGTCTAAGTTGATTTAATTTTTTGGTTTTTCAAATAAAAACATGGTAGACAGGTCAAAGTTGAGAAGAAAATGCCAAAAAAAAAAAAAAATAGAACAACAAAAAGAACTCGTTATCATTTAAACTTAACGAAACTTTATTGTGTAGACTTTTTAGTGTTGTTGTGTTTTTGTATTTTTTCGGTTATTTGATTTGGTTAGTTCTTCTTCTTCTCGTGATGGCTCTTTGTTAATGGCGACACCGGCGCTTGAGCAGGGAGAGCGGCATTGAAAGAAGAGACTATGTCAACGTCTCCTATATGTGTTATGTTAATCAATGTAGTTGTGGATGTGGGGGTGCTCTAGCACAAAAAAAAGAACCTCTAGACAAACAGCAACGAAACCGTCAAGACTCACAAGAGAAGGGCAATTTAGTTCTAACGTAGCTTCCGTGTCGTAAACATGTTGTTTGTCTTCTAACGTCAAGAGTTTTTTTTTTTTTTTTGGCCGAACGGACGTATTCGTCGTTGTCGTAGTCCTCTCGTACTAGATATTAATTTGAGTTAGTTAATATTTAAAGGCATGTGTAAGCCTTAGTATTTGTGTATGTGAATGAAGGAAAAAATGTAAACAAATTATTAGTTTGAGAGAGTGTTTGTGTGACACACATTTAAAAGTTTGAAAATAGAAAAAGAAGAAGAAGAAGAAGCAAAGGAAACGGAAAAAAGAGGGCGGCTAAACAGGTGATACAGTTTTGGAAAGTTAAAAATTTAAACAAAAAATAAGAAGAAAAATAAAAACATGGCAAAAGTTTGTTTAACAAAACTTATTAAAGAAGAATTTGTGGAAAAATTTGAAAGAAATTTTTAAGCAAATACTAAAAGAAAATTGTTGTGAAAGTAAAGAATTATAGAAAAAGAAATAAAAACCTAATAAGAATTTCTAAATATTAAAGAGTTTCGACAGAAGTTAATAAAGAAAGTATTAAAACAGAATCTAAGCCAATTTGTTTAATTAACTATTATAAAAAAAACAGAGAAAATTTAAAGAAAATAAAAAGAATGTTTGAAAAAATATCCAAAGAAAATTGTTGAAAAAATTAAAGTTATTGAAATAAGAAAATTGTAAAAAAATAATGAATTTAAAAATATTTAAATAATAAGGAAATTGTTATTACCAAGCAAATTTCTGAAAAATTAAAGCCAGAAAATTGACATAAGTAAAAAAGTTAAATAAAAAAATTTAACAAAGAAAAATTTTAAAATTAATAAAATTTATAAACAAATTTTATTTTTTGTGACAAAAGTTAATTAAAGTTGAATATTGCCGAAAATTATAGATAAATCAAATACTAAAGTAAATTTTCAAAAAAAGTTTAACAAAATCAAAATTATTCAAATTAAATTAAATAAAATATACAAATATGAAGTAACAAATTTAAAAGAAAGTCGAATACTAAAGAAAATTTTCAAAAAGTTGAAAAAACAAAATTATCTAAGTTAAATTATGAATTCAAATACTGAAGAAAATTTTTAAACGAAGTTCAACAGAACAAAAATATTTCAAATTAAATTTAAAATATTAAAAAAAATAAATAAAAGAAAAGTTAAGTGAAAGTGAAAAATTTTAAAGAAAATTCAATGAAATACTTAAAAAAAAAGAAAAAATCTAAATAAAATATAAATAAAATTTACAAAATTAATAAATTAAAAATATTTAAAAATCTAATGAAAAGTTCAAACAAATAAAAACGAAATTTTTCCAGCAAAATGAATCTATAAAAAATTTATAAGGAATTTGTACTACAATCAAAAACTAAGAAGAAACTGATTCTCAAAAAGAAAAAAATATTTAAAATTTTCTAAGGAAAAAGTGTTAAAAATTGTAAGTGTGAATCACTTAAAATTCTAAATTATTTTTATTACCCAAACCAAAATTGTAAATTTTTTAAAAATTATAAAAAGTAAAAATTTTTTTAAAGCTTAAGAAAATATTTGTATCATTTTGAATTTAAAATAATTTTAAAAGATTTAAAATTCTGCTAAAATTAACTCAAAATAAGAATTAAGAAAAAAGTCAAAATAAAATTTTTCGACCAAGTACTCAATACGTTCTTAGGGATTAAATATAAAGTACATACATAATTAATGTTCCTTGTTCTTTAATGAATAAATGACGTAAAATACAAAATTTAGATTAAGAAATATAAAACTACAGAACATACGCTTTAATATAAGTTTGTATTTATAAAAATCGGGTATCGAAAGCTATAGTCATATAAAAGTGTTATGTTTTGAAAAAATCTTAAAAAAATTAAGTTTTGACCTCCATGATAATCTTCGCTTTATATTGATATTTGTTGGACACAATAATAATTCTTATTTATTCAGTCCCTCGAATTATATATAATGTGAGGTTTTCACTCTGTCTAGAATTAGGGATATTCCTCCCGATGAGATGGCTAAACCAACCATCGAAACACGTCGAGGAAAGGTTTTCCGCCCAACATTTTTTGGTTTTAATAAATAATTGTAATGAATTGGGATCTTAGTGCAATACACTACAGTAAAACTTTTTAGTTAAATGTTTGATGTCCCAAAATTTTGATAAACCTTTTAAATATATTTTTTATACCCACCATCAAAAAGAATGGGGGGTATATTGAGATTGTCATTCCGTTTGTAATTTCCTTAATATTGGTTCAAAAATCAAAAGCGATATATATTCTGAATCCTTATGAAATTCTAAGACGATTGAGCTATGCCCGTCTATCTGTCCGTCTGTCTGTCTGTCTGTCTGTCTGTCTGTTGAAATCACGATAACGTCTAAACGAAAAGAGCTAGCTAACTGAAACTTAGCAAAAACATTCTTTATCTATGAGAAAATTTTGGTATTGAAATTGGGCAAAATCGGTTAGCATTTGGCCATAGCTCCCGTATAACCTCGTCTAGGCTAATCGCTTATTTGCTAATAAGTGACAAATTATGACGGTTATGATGACAAAATTTGGTATCTAGAAGTTTTAGATAAGCACTAGGCAGCATATAAAATTTCATCGAAATCGGTTCACATTTAGCCATAGCTCCCATACAAAAAACTTACGAAAACAGGCTAAATTTCACCCAAAATACACTTAAATGCCAATAAATCTAAAAGTATAACAAATATAACCACTAAATTTGGCAAAAGAAAGTCTTATATCAATGCCAGCGAGTGTGCAAAATTTTGTCACAATCGGTCACTATTTAGCCTAGCTCCTATATAAAAAACTTACGAAAACACAAAAATTCAAAAAGAAAAGGGGATTTATGTCCGTCTGTCCGTCAGATAAAATCGTGATAGCTCCTTAACTACAAGAGCTAGTAAGACTAAATTAAGCACAAGGAAGTCTTATGTCAATGCCAGCCAGTGTGCAAAATTTCGTCGCAATCGGTCACCATTTGACCATAGCTCCCATATAAAAAACTTATGGAAACACAAAAAATACATAAAGAAAAGGTTGTTTACGTCCGTCTGTCCGTCAGATAAAAGCACGATAGCGCCTTAACGAAAAGAGCTAGAGGGACAAAATTTTACAAAATTCTTTTGGATATCTTGAAAAAGATGTGTGTTGAAAATGGACAAAATCGGTTCAAATTTAGTTAGAGCTCCCATATAACCCCGCCCCGGGAAACACATTAATGCTGATAAATTGAATACAATAGTAATAGCTATGACGATTAAATTTAAAATAGGGAAGTTTTATGCAATTTTTGATCAGTTTATCAAATTTTATAGGAATCAGTCCATATTTGACTTTAGCTTTCATGTGAGAAACACTCACGGAAACCAAAAATTTTAGCAAAGGCCAGTTAAAAGCTATTAAATTAGAAACTATGATAGCTATGGTCACTAAATTTTGCAAGAATTAGCTCTCTATATATACCAGCCAGTGTGTAAAATTTTGTTATAATCGGTCAACATTTGGCTATAATTCTTATATATATAACATCCCCTTTTTATATCTACAATCAAAAAGATTTGGAGGTACATTCATTATATTAAGATTACACCTATGAAATTATATAGGCATCAATCAATGTTCAGCCCAGACTTTATATATGATGAATACATTAGGAACTCATAACGAAATATATGGACCTGTCGTATTACTATTAACGTGTTTAGCCTAACTACATATTAATCACAACGAAAAGTATTTAACAACTTATTAATGTAAAACTATACCTGGTTATGAGACCGAATTTTGATCAAAGTAAATACTGGGGAAACCACTAAAATATTTTTGAATGTTGAACTATAAAGCTACGGAAACCTAATTTAGTGAAAAGGTTTTACCAACAATACCAAATAGCTTAGCGATTTTTCCAGTTTTGGTGCAGATTTTGAATTAGCTGCACCCTTGTAGATATATGAGATATGTTTCTAAATTTAACACAACTTGATGGTGGGTATATAAGATTCGGCACAGCCGAATATAACACTCTTACTTGTTTTACTTTGAAGTGCAAATAACTCCGATTCCGTTAAACATATATTAAACAATAGTTAGATAACCAAATCAATATAATAATGCGCCAATATGCCGCACAGTGGTATTTCTTCATACATCGAAGTGCAAAAATGTAAGGAGTGATGACCTTACAACAGTGCCCGGCAAAATAATACTATCTCGTCTTGTGTGTGTGTTTGTTATTTTTGTAATTCTCTCTTTATCTATGCACTGTATTCAAACAAATAAGTTGTTTTGCTAGTATGACACTAACCAGCGTTACCGTTATGCGACTAAAGTCTCAATTTGCGACTTTTTAGGTGGCCTGCGACGCAACCTGCGACTTTTCTTCCATGGCCCTTTTTTACCACTTTTTCGAGTTTTGTGCGACTTTTGACACCTTTTTAGAAAATTATTTAAAATTTTTATTTTTAGCCCATATTCAATATCTCAACTAAAAGTCCCTAAAATGATTTTAACTTAAGTGTAAATGCCATCACTTTAGTCTCAGTTTGCTATCTAAAACCATTGAAAGCAATATATAATTTTTAGCACGATTTTCAAAATCTTCATACCATTTTAGCAAAAAATGATTTTTTGGCGCGCTTTTGCTTTTAGGTGTTTAATGGCAGAAACTCAGTTTATGAGGTAGTTTGAAATTTTTATACACATTTGCGAGTGTGCTCCACGAAAAACCGGTATTTTGAGAAATTTACGTTCAAATTTTCGTCATTTGCACCTGTCATATGTATGTTATACCAATATAGAGCACATAAATGAGATATATATGCGAAAAAAAATTTAAAAGTGCCAAAAACGTGCTTAAATTTTGGCAGCCATTAAGTAGTATTTGAAATGACGAAATTAAAATTTAGAGGGCAATGGATTCATTCCCCAAGTATGTTTCATAAAATAACGACTTGGGTCCAAATGAAACGAAAAAAGAAGACGAAATATGAAAAAACAACGTAAATGCTTCATTCGATTTTTTTACATTTTTGAAATTTGCGCTACTAAGATTTTGTGATTAACCAATTTTAGTCCACTGGGTATTTAAATACCCAAAAAAGTTAAAGTAGTAAAAAAATTCCTACGATGGTCTGATAATAGATAACGGATGTAAGTTGCTTTTTTGTTAAATACTAAAGATTGATTAATGTGGGAAAAATTAAAAAAAAAAAATTTCAATTTTACTTTTAGTTTTAGGATTTGAAAAAATGCGTTTTTTTGTTTGCCAAAAAATTATCAGGAAAAGGTTTGTCAAATAAAGGATAATGCGTGGAATAAAAAATGCCTGCACAATCTAAATAGCCTTAGATGTCACAATTGTAATTTGAAAAAAATAAAAGTGATTTATCAACACAATTGGTCGTCACACGCTAAAAAGTGAAAATGGGTATTTAAATACCCAACGGCCCATAAAGAATTCTAAAATCAACTATTTTCTCTATATTGAAATAATTCATTTTGCCGTAAATAGAAGGAAATTTTATATTTTTTTTTAATTTATTTGAAGATAATTAGAGGTTATTTAGACTTTGCAATTTTAGATTTATCTGGTGTGACATTTCTGTGGTAGTCCAGGAAGCATGGTGCTGGATGCAAATTCGCCTCGCACTTCAAACATCCATATTCTGTTTTGCCACCGCACTGTCGGCAGCGACGACGTGCTGGGAGTTTTCCAATTAAATGATCGACGCGATCATATCTAACTTCCATTTGTGCCCCGGAAATCATAATCTTACCGACATTTTGTCGGTTAAAATTCGTCATTATCATCTCGCATACTTCCACTCTAAAATCAAATTGATAAATTTGGGTTTTTTTTCATATTTGCGACAAAGGCAGTGCAGTTTCCATGCATTCACCATAGCGGCATCTAAAGCGTTTGTAATCAATGGCCAGTACCACTTTTTGCCCCGAACTCGAATGCGATAATTGTTCATGGCGTTGTCGAAAAGGTCCACACCTCCCATGTGTTTATTATATTGATTGACTAAATAGGGTTGTTCAATTGCAACTATTTTTCGTTGTTTTCGATCATATCGCCTTGCGTGAGTCATTGGTGTATGGCTTAGATAGTTCGATAATAATGTTACGACCTAAAAAAATAATAACGAAAGCAAATTTAATGATTAATTATGTAAAATATTTCGGTGTATAGTGTACCGAATTATCGTTCCAGCGTACAGCAATTATAGAATTGTCCACATCAAAACAAAAGTCTGAAGTCCCACGGGTCTCTTTACGCATTTTCTTGACATCTATCAGTGGAGCATTATTAGTCCGATTTTCACGAACAGTTCCCAAGGCGAAAAATCCATCACCCGATAAAAGTGTTAATAGTTTATGGCTTGTAAAAAAGTTGTCAAACGTTACGGTATGCTTCCCTGGGTCATCAAGATGAGAAAGAAGGGAAAGTACCACCCTTTCCCCTAATTGTAACTGCGAGTATTCCTGTTCCGATACACCTGCGTATAACATAAACTGATACAAGTAGCCTTCATCAGAAGCCAAACACCAATATTTATAACCGAACCTAATTGGCTTTCCTTTGATGAACATTTTGCAAGAATGTCTGCCATAGTAGGCTATCATTTGCTCATCAATTGAAAGTTTTAAATATTTGTAACGCTCTTCGGAGCAACCCTGTACATTTTAAATGGTGCAGTATGCTGTACGGGAACTTTGTGTGGTCAAAAAAAGTTAATAACTTTGTAAGTAAATAAAAGACTTTTTATTTAAACTTAAATAAGAAAAACAAAATTGTTCAAAAATAAAAAAAAAATATATATCGTTAAAGACCGTTGGGTATTTAAATACCCATGTCCTATCTCAGGAGAAGGAGGAGGAAAAATTTTTTTTTTATACCAAGCATATCCTATGGACCTCCAGGTATAATTATAAAAGTTTCGCCAAAATCCTACGAGCGGTCTTTATTGGGTTAATATACCTGAAGTCTTAGGAGTTCAAATCTGTAATTAGATTTTCCGAACACCTAAGAGTACAAAAATTATTCGAGTTGAAAGTCCGTTTTATAGGAATTAAAACTGTTTGATTTTTGCCTATATATAATAATTTTTCAATTATGAATTGATAGTCTTTTGTTCATTGTTTAAGTTAAATTTTTTAAAAAAAGTATGCGACTTTTTTTTGTTGAAAGTGACTTTTTGTGCGACTTTTTTTGTAAAAAGCGACTTTTTCAAATTTGTCAGCGGTAACGCTGACACTAACAACACAACCTGTTTATTTGAATGCTCGTGAGAGAATGGTTTATCTTAAGATAAACAATTGTTATCTTTTTCCTATCTGTGTGAGCAATATGTGTGAAAATAAAAAAAATAAATGCCCTCGGGCTAGCTTTTGCCGATCACTGCCCTACAACAATAAAATATTGCATACTTATTCAGTTTTATATAGATAAGATAAATTCGAAATCCGTCGACTCTTTGGAGTACCTGCCTTGGGTCCCAATTTTGTCACCTATTTTTCTTCTTAATGTACAAGTCGTAATTTTAAACAGGATTTAGTAAAATTCCAAACACGTCTATTTATTATTTAAAAAAGGTCTACTAATTTTAGTTGAAGTATATCAACTTCTTGGGGTACCTGCCTCGAACCCCCATTTTCCCATTAATTTTTCCTTTCAATTTACAAGTCACAATTCTCAACAAAATTTTATGAAATTTAACACATTTATTAATTAATTAAGAAAGAGCTCTATTAATCTTGGTTGAAATTAGACCACGCCTTGGGATACCTGTCTTGGGCACTCTTTTTCGCCTATTTTTTTATTTACAATCCGCAATTTTTAACAGAATTTGATAAAATTCGTCAGCGTCTAAGAAAGAGTTATACTTATTTTGATTCAAACCAGTTGACTATTTGGGGTACATGTTTTGGACCCCAATTTTTCACCAATTTTCTTTTTTCAATGTATAAGTCGTAATTCTCACCAGAATTTGAAAAAATCAGCACACGTCTATTAATTGATCCAAGAAAGAGTTATACTAATTTTAGTAAGAATACCTTGACTCTTTGAAGTACCTGCCTTGGACCCCTATTTTTCACTTATTAATGTTCTCAATGCATAAGCCGGAATTCTCAATAGAATTTTAAAAAAAGGTGGCACATGTCTATAAGTTTTCACTAATAAGTGCTCAACCAATTTTGGTTGAAATCCGTATACTCCTTGCGGCACCTTCTTTGGATACCCATTTTTCTCTTATTTTATTCTTAATAAAGGTGGCAATTCTCAACAGAATTTGATTAAATTCTATTGGTTGGCCCAAAAAAAGCTCTATTTTGGTTGAAATTCGTCGACTCTTACGGGACTTACACTTAAATTCAATTTGATTAAAAAGTTACGCCTAAGCGACTGCAACACTTTTTGCTTAAATTATGCATAACAATTTATGTGCCATTTGTTTTAGAAAATTTTGAGCTTTGTTGTACGATCGGTGAATTTCGGTGATTTTTTTCGTTCAATCTAAAGAAGAGACTTTCTTTCATATGGTTATGGTGGCAGCACCGATCAAAACGGACCCAACTTAGTTTTTAACCAAAGAAAAGCGAAAACACTGAATATTGTAGAGCTTTTTTGATTTCCTGATATCTCCTAAACTATATAAGAAATTAAGTTATTTTCTTCGGCAAACTAAAACAAAGGATCTTTATTAAATTGACATCAAGATTAAAGCTGTGCAACTATATTTGAGGCATAAGTTACTGAGTTTGATGAAAAATTTCTTTACTTTTCATTTTAGAACATTAAGCTCCTTTTAATATCCTTTTTACACACATAATATAACTTTTTCTTAAAAATAGTTTTATTGATTATTGATGCTTAATACCTAGACTCTTCTTTATAGAACTGCATCATTGGATTTTTGAAAAGCGGTGGTCAAAATATGTTTTTTTGTAGCAGATATACCATAGTCGTTATCAATCGAATTCAAAATATCTTAAAACCCTAACTAACGTTATTAAAATATTCTAACCATTATCTAATTGTTTTAAAACATTTGACATTTTTTCTAAAAATATTAATGTGTTCATCAAAAATTGTGTCAGAAACAAGAAAACAAAATTCTATACAAAACCTAAACAAAATTATCTAAACAGTCACAAATTTGTAAACTAAACATTTTAAATTACTGGAAAAAAACTAATTATTTCCACTTAATTAACATTTCCAACTGTCAAACAGCATAATTTTAATTTGAACAAGTAAAAGTGTTATATTCGGCTGTGCCGAATCTTATATACCCACCATCAAGTTGTGTTAAATTCAGAAACAGGGTACAGCTAATTCAAAATCTGGACCAAAACTGAAAAAATCGCTAAGCTAATTGGTATTGTTGGTAAAACCTTTGGACTAAATTCGGTTGCCATAGTTTTATAGTTCAACATTTAAAAATATATTAGTGGTTCCCCAGTACTTACTTTGATCAAAATTCGGTCTCATAACCGGGTATAGTTTTACATTAATAAGTTGTTAAATACTTTTCGTTGTGCTTAATATGTAGTTAGACTAAACACGTTAATAGTAATACGGCAGGTCCATATATTTCGTTATGAGTTCCTAATGCATTCACCATATATAAAGTCAGGGCTGAACATTGATTGATGCCTATATAATTTCATAGGTGCAATCTTAATATAATGAATGTACCTCCAAATAATTTTGATTGTAGATAAGAATTATAGCCAAATGTTGACCGATTGTAACAAAATTTCACATACTGGCTGGTATTTATCTAAAGCTTATTTTTGCAAAATTTATTTCAGTTTCTAGTTTAATAGCTTTTAACTGGTCCTTGCTTTATATGAAAGTTATAGTCAAATATGGGCCGATTCCTATAAAATTTGATATACTGACCAATAGTTGTATAAAACTTCTTTATTCTAAATTTAGTCGTCATAGCAATTACAATTGTATTCACTTTATCAGAATTCATGTGTTTCCCGGGGCGGACTTATATATGAGGTCTAACTAAATTTGAACCGATTTCGCCCATTTTCAGTATGCAACTTTTGTTACATATGAAAAATTCTTTTTGTAAAATTTTGTCTCTCTAGCTCTTGTAGTTAAGGAACTATCGCGCTTTTTTCTGACGGAAAGACATAAACGGAAAGGACATAAACCGTCTTTTATTTTTGTAATTTTGTGTTTCCGTAAGTTTTTTATATGGGAGCTATGTTCAAATAGTAACCGATTGTAACAAAATTTTGCACACTGACTGACATTCGCATAATACTTCCTTTTGTAAAATTTTGTTGCTGTAGCCCTTTTCGTTAAGGCGCTATCGCGCTTTTATCTGACGGACAGACGGACATAAACCCCCTTTTCCTTTTTTATTTTTGTTCAAGTTCAAGTTCAAGTTCAAGTTTTATTAATCCCATAAAATTGTTTTTACATAAGTCCTTAAGCTAGTTCTTAAAAACTAAAATTTATTACATTTAATCCTCGCATATGTTATCTATCAAGGCTTTCTTATTATTTATACATATTAATAATATTTGTAGCTTTGCTACGACATTTTTACATTTTATAGTTTAATAATTTCAAAATATTCCCTAAAAAGGGATCAAAAAAGGAAGTCTATTATCAAAGAACTTACATACTAAGAAAATAAAAATAAAACTTATATCTAAATAAACAATAGGAAATTTTATTTACAAAAGTTAAAGTATATGTACAGGAAGAGTTTAGAAATTTTATTTACAAAAGAGATTATTGTGTAGTTATATACACTGTATCATTTACATTGAGCGTATTGATTCTTCTATGGTAAAATAGGAGTTTATCACCAATATAGAGGATTCCGGCCCCCTTAAGTGTTAAGAGGTCGACCGGGGAAAAATATTTTGCATTTTGTACGGCCTCCAGATTACCTGCTCCGGCAAAACATTCTCTTACTAAGCTGTTATCTAGATTTTGCGAGCTTTCAAGAAACTTAACCGCACTATCTACCATAAACCTATCAATACGTTTGAAATCTATTGCTGTATAAATAGCCCCACAAGATGGTCTACGTACAACACCATTTAGTGCTACATGAGGTCTCAGGCCCAGGCAAGCAACTAAGACCCCTCGTTCCCATCTCCTAAGCCTCTCCATCTGTGATGAGGATATTCCAAACCAAGATGGGAAAGCGTAGGAGACAATAGGTCGTATGACCTGGCGGTACAGCAGGAGTCGTACTTTCTGATCTAACCCCTCTTTTCGTCTCAAAATACCCTTGTAGGCCGAGTAAATTTTCTTTGCCTTTTGGAGAATGTCATCGATGTGTCTGTAGTACTCAAATTTTTCATGAAAAGTCACACCTAAGTACGTCATTCTATCAGAAATAGAAATAATTTCACCTCCTATAGAGAGGGACGGAATGTATGACCTGCAATTTCGATAAATATTTTTTCTTTTTCCTTTGAATATCATAGAGACTGTTTTTCCCATATTTAAACTAAATTTCCATTTAAGAAAATATTCGCTAAGGTTAGCCAAATAGCAGTTTATGCGATTGTTAACCAACCTAGCCCGAGCCCCCGAAGAAGCTATTAGGATGTCATCCGCATACATCAGAAGGAGGTCTCCTTCCGGTGGTTGAGGAATGTCTGAAACGTATATGTTGTAAAGCACGGGTCCCAGTAACGAGCCCTGTGGTACCCCGGCTGAAATTTCACTTTCTTCCGAAATGGCATTTCCCACCTTAACGCAAAATTTTCTGTCTTCTAAGAAACTGGATATGAGTCTGCAAATTCCTATTTCAAATCCCATGGTTTGCAACTTGAAAAGAATACCGTCATGCCAGACAGTGTCAAATGCTTTAGAAAAGTCGAGGCTTACCGCTATTGTCGGACATTTATTATTTAAGCCTTTTGCTACATAGTTAGTAAACACCATTAAGGCATGTGAGGTGGAGTGTCCGGCCCTAAAACCAAATTGACAGTCTGTGAGTATATTCTTTTCAAGAATAATTTCTTTAATTTTTTCTAAAATAAAAAACTCAAATAGTTTTCCAATGGCAGACAGCAAAGAGATTGGTCTATAGTTGCCCGTGGATGAAGGGTCTGACCTCGGCTTAAGTATGGGAATAATCAATGCAGATTTCCAACTTCTTGGGAAATATCCAAGATTAACGCAATGGTTAAACAATATAGCTAGAAAATTCCAAGCTGTAGTGTCAGTTTTTCTAAGAATAAAATCCGGGATACCATCTGTACCACTAGATTTTTTGTTGGATCTTCTCTTGAGAGCGGTGCCAATAGTGGCGGCGTCAATAAAACCCAGCTCTTCATTTTTTCTGTCAGCGTAAATAGTCCTTTCGTCAACAATATGTCCAAATGTTGTCATAGGCGTCACTCTGTCTAAAGTTGAGACTAATTCCCTCACCTCTGTGTCATATGCGTTGGGTTGTGCACTTTGCGTCATTTGAAATGTTTCAGCTAATAAATTGGCTTTGCCAATGTCATCAGTAACTAAAAGACCATTGCTTCCATTTAGAGCTTGAACACGAGAACGAGCATTCAGTCCTGCGGCTGTCTTAACTTTTCTATAAGTTTTATTGTTAACTTTAATTCTACTAAGAAAGTCCGTCCAATAATCTGTTTCAAATTTATAAATGGCACCCTGTATTATTGTATTGAGATTTTTTATTTCGGCTTTCAATACATTACACCTGCCTGGGTCGCCACATCTATGTAGTGTTCTCCTAAGTCTTTTCTTCGTATTAATAAAGTTAAGGATATGTGGTGGAAGATTAAGCAGCCCTCTATCTTTCGCATTTATTTTAGGGACTGAATGCTCTATGGCATTCATAAAAGCTCCATTCATGTTCTCTATGCACTGGTCTATTTCGCCTTGGGTAACATTTCTATCAACTGGTAAAGAAAGATTTTCTAAGTTTGTGGAAAGTCTATTTCTAAAATTACGTACATTAATCCTATCAAAATCATATCTTATAACAGGTTCTTGTTGTTGACATTGGGAGGTGAGAAAAGAAAACTCAACTGCCTTATGATCTGAATCATAGTCAATGGTCCTTAGTCTGTTTGTTGTTGGAATAACATCTACTGTTGTCAGGAAGAAGTCGATATACGATGATATTACTGGGTTAATTCTTGTGGGTCCATCAGTCTGTCTTATGTCAAAATCAGGACTCGTTAGTAAGAACTCATAGAGGTTACGGCCACTCACATTTGTGTATGTGTCGCCCCAATACGGGTGCCTAGAATTTAGATCAGCTCCTATTATTATACTATATGTTTGAGACAGTCTTTGTACTGCATCAAAATCTTCTGTTTCAAGGTTAGTACCAGGCCTAAGGTACATAGCAATTACCACTATGTCATTGCCATTGACTTTACGAATGCGAACAGAAGTATTTTCCATTGCACCCGTATCAACAACAATTTCCTCACATTTAAGATTTTCTCTAACGAGAACTGCAGTACCCCCCCCGCGTCCGTTGTGTCGGTCCTGTCTAAATGTCAAGTAACCCCTCATGTCAAATTTATGGTGCTGACTAAGGCAATGCTCAGCCAGTAGCACAATGTCTGGTTTATGTTCGGTCAAAAAAAGGCTTAAACAATGCCTTTTGTATCTGGAGACAATTGAATTTAGATTAATAAAAATTGCTTTGAGAGAATTATCCATGATGTCCTAATGTCATTAATAATCCAAATAGGGCAGTCTGCTTGTCCCTATCTGTTCCCAAATCACTATATTGTTTAGCAAAAGTGCCAATATTTTGGAGACATTGTAAGAGACCATTACCGAAAAATCGTTTACAGTCTTTCTCTATCATTTCGTATTGTGCCATAGCAACACCTAATGTTACTTGAGAATTTGCGGAGGTATTAAGTCTAGTCCGATTGGCTGAGTTTTCACCGCCTACAGAGGTACCAACTGCCGCAGCATACGACATACCAGGTCTTACAACATTAGCTGTTGCGGAAAATCTTTTTGGACGATTATTAGGACCTAATAATTTCTTTTGTTCTATTTTATGTAGTAGTTCTTGTCGTCTAGGGCAGTCTCTTGAACTAGCTACATGTCCCTCAGTTTGGCAGTTTACGCATTTAACTGGCAAACCGACACGTTTCACAATATTACCAGTCTTTGGATCAGTAATAACATTATTTTCTGTATTTTCAGCCTTTGGGGGTATTTTACAGTTGCCAGGGCCATGAGGTTCCCCGCACTTGACGCATCTGTAGGGCATTGAGCAATTCGTGGAAACATGGCCAAATCTTTGGCAGTTAAAGCACTGGATTATTCCTTTTCGGACGAACTTACGGACATGTACTCTACAGCACAAAATAAATCTAACATTATAGAATTGTTGAATGTCAGAGTCCCTATGTAATCTGACAACCCATTTATCACCCCCGAGTTTGGAAATTCCCATCACATTGATGGAAATCTGAAGACCGGACAAATATTCGTTAACTTCTGAGGCTTCAAAAGAATTCGGAAGCCCCTCAATTACAGTTGTATATGGCCGTTCACCCTTAGGGGTGTACGTGTAATATTCAACCTTTTTTTCGGTAAATAATTCCTTAACTCTACCGAAATCCTTTTTATTTTTGTGTTTCCGTAAGGTTTTTATATGGGAGCTAAGGTCAAATGGTGACCGATTGTGACAAAATTGCTAAATGCTAAATTTAGTGGTTATATCTGTTATGGTTTTAGATTTATTTTTTGGTGAAATTTTGGCTGTTTCGGTAAGTTTTTTGTATGGGAGCTATGACTAAATGTGAATTGATTTTGATAAAATTTTATATGCTGCCTAAGGCTTATGCAAAACTTCTACACACCAAATTTTATCACCATAGCTATTATAGTTTGATATTTATTAGCAAATAAGCGATTAGCGTAGGCGAGGTTATACGGGAGCTATGGTCAAATGTTAACCGCTTTTGCTCAATTTCAGTACCAAACTCAGAGATAAAGAATGTTTTTACTAAGTTTCAGTGAGCTAGCTCCTTTCGCTTAGGCGTTATCGTGATTTCAACAGACAGACAGACAGACAGACAGACGGACATCGCTCAATCGTCTTAGAATTTCATAAGGATTCAGAATATATATCGTTTTTGGTTTTTGAGCCAATATTAAGAAAATTACAAACGGAATGACAATCCCATTCTTTTTGATGGTGTGTATAAAAATGTGAATAAAAAATTAAAATACGACTAGGTTTTTAGATTAAATTATTTTTACTATCAGGGAACTTATGACAAATAAGTTACAATGTAGTTATGTTATTATTTAGATTATCCTAAAAGTAGGCTACACAAATATTTCTGAAACATATTATATGTAGATCGATATCGAATAAGGCAATTTGGAACCTGGGGCCAAATTACCGCATTCGATATCGATCGAAAACTCTGACATTTAAGCAAATATTGTGAAGTATACTTTAGGGAAGTTCAAAGTTATTTCGATGCAAAAACTTTATTGGAATTTGGTATCTATTTTGATTCCTTTTTAAAAATATATAGTTCAATTAGAACTCTTTTACTATTGTTCATCTTTTGGCAAATAACTTCCAAAAAATATATGAAACTGTGTATCTTTTAAATAATTTTGATTTGATTATCCTTAAGGTATATGTAGTAAACTTTGCATATTTTAAATAATTTTGCTTATTCTCAAAGTATGCTATACAAATGATTTTAAAATAGGTAAGATTTCGATCGATATCGAATGCCCCAGGGGCCAAATTACCGCATTCGATATCGATCGAAGTCTTAGATATTTTCAAAACACTTGTATAGCAACTTTAAGAATAAGCAAAATTATTTAAAGTATGCAAAGTTTACTACATATATATATTTTTTTAAGTTATTTAAAAACGAATCAAAATGGATACCAAATTTCAATAAAATTTTTGCAATGAAGTAACTTTGAACATCCCTGAAGTATACTTTACAATATTTGCTTAAAAGTTTGAGTTTTCGATCGATATCGAATGCCGTAATTTGGCCCCTGGTTTCGACTATGAATAATGTTTTTACTGAGTTTTATGTAAACGTAACTAAATTTATGTCTGCAAAAAACAAAATCTCCTTGAGAGTTACCTTAAGGATCAGTGGAGTGAGATATTATAATCCAAAGTTACTGAACTGAGTTCCAAAAGATATATTTTAGTATTTCATTCAATCTTTTCCACATTTGATTTGCCATTATTTCCAGAGTGTGATTTTTTTTAAAGCTTTAATCTTAATCTTATTTTTATAGCTTAAATTTTGCTTCCAATTTAAAAGTAGACATATCAAATGCATAAATCAAATTTAATTTTTCCAAAAATTAAATTTGTTTAAAATTTGTTTGATGATTCCAGAAAAATGTTTGAACAAAAAATTTAAAAACTTCTTTTTTTAAGGGACTACAAAGTTTTGCTTTGATTTTATTTACTTTTTACTTAATCTGAAAATCGATGATTTTTGAATTAAAGTGTAATTGAATTAACAGAAAAACAAATTATTTCCACTTAAATAAAATCAGAAAAATAGCGAACAGCAAAAAATAATATGATAATAAATAGGAATAATAAAACTTAATGAATCGATGGATTAAGCTTCTTTAGGCTATATATAAGAAAATATATAAAAAAATTTTTTGCAGAAAGACACTTTTCGTACTTAAGTGTAATTTACTTAAAGGGCAGAACCAATTTCTGTATATAGTTCAGTTTTTAGAGGATTGCCAACAGATTCTAAAAAATTTTTGGATGGTTTTCCTACCTCTTAGGCCAAATCGCCGCATTCGATATCGATCGATATGTAAGATATTTCAGAAAGATTTGTGTAGCATAATTTTAGGATAATCTAAATAATAAAGAGTTAACCATTTTGCGGTTTCAAAAGTGAACGTAAATAAAACACATATACAAGTTTTTTTTCATAATATTTATATTTAATTATAAAGTTTGAACGTAGACATTATCTGTGAAACACTACATCATTCAAATGACCACCATGCGAAATGTTGCAAGCATTGATAATTTTGAGGTAATTTTCGACGACTTTTTTATGGCTGAAATACCGCCCTATGTATTTCAGTCATAACTTGACGAATGTTGGTTTTGAAGAGCTCAAGAGTTAAAGGTTTATCTGCATAAACACGGTCTTTCGCGTAGCCCTTCAAAAAAAGTTTAATGGTGTCAAATCTCATGATCTTGGTGGCCAGTTGATATCGATACGACGAGAAGTTACGCGGCCAGTAATTGTCTCTTGCAATTGTTTGAAACAACCCAGCAAAACTTTTTATTACCAAATAATGAGTTAAACAGCTAAACTATTGAACACGAACTACTTACTCATTCACTGTTTAAGTCATTACATTAACATGGGGATGTCATTGGAGGCAAGTACATACCAATTGCAGAAAAGTAATGACTTTAGTAGGCAATTGGAAAACAACAACAAAAACTTTTTGTTGTTGTATTTAAAAAAAAAATATTTTGAAACGAAATACAAAATTTTTTTTTATGACCCCATGGGGGCTCGAACCCAGACCTTCCGACTGCTAGGCAGAGACTCTTCCACTGAGCTACTTCATATGTTGAAAACTTAGCAGCTTATAATTAATATAAGCAATTAGAATCGTGTTTGGTATCCAGCATCCCCTACATAATCAAAATTGAGTCATGATGATATTTTTTCGTTACCGTGATTTAGTTTTCCAATTTTTTTTTTTACAAAAGGTAATATTTAAGTTCTTAAAATTCAAAAATCATTTAAAAAGACTCTTGGTGGGATTTGAACCAGGGCCATTCAGTTTAAATTACCATCTTAATTACAAATAAGTAATTTTGTAATAACTTATTATTTATTCGGAGGGTATGTTGTAGTCATTACAAGGTAACCAGTTATCAGAGTACTTGCCATTACCAAAGTTTTGCTGGGAACATATTCTCCAAGCCGTATTGTTCAATAATGTGTCGATATACAGTCCTAATTCCTAAGAACGCCGAGGAATCGTCAAATTCGGGTCTTCGGCAACACTTTCACTTACAATAGCGATACTTTCAGCTGAACGAGCGAAACGATGTTACACAGGCCTTACAATATTTGTAACCGCCCAGTCTCTTCAAATTTCTTTACAATTTTGCCAATTGCTTGCGTAGTTGGACGATTATGTAAACCATAATCTCTCCTGGCTTTTGCAGAATCACCCCCTTTTGTTGTATGTTTTGATAATTTTTATGCGTTGTGTGATACTTAAGCGATCCATTTTCGTCAATGTAAGACTTTCAACTGAAAATGAAAAAAGTTGGTTTAACAACTTAGTTTGACAGATGTTGAATTCCAGTCCTATACTTTTGAAACCACGAAATAGTTAACCCGATATATAACATATAAGATTCAGAACATTGTAAATTGTTTGTCATAAATTTCCTGATGGTAAAAGAATTTCATTTAAACTAAATTCCTTGACAAACAAGCGGATTTGTTTAGATATAAGAATTTATCATTATGAAAATCCTTAAGGTATGTTACACAATATTTGCCTAAAACTGTGAGTTCTCGATCCATATTGAATGAGGCGATTCGACCGTTTTATTCTTCAATTTGCTTGTATATTCCAGTAGCGCGGTACCCATACAAGATGATACTGAATCTTTGAGGTATCTTGTTAAGAAATCTGAAACAAGAGAAATTACTTTGAAGTCTCACAGCACAAAAAAATAAAAAAAATTTCATGTGCTCTTAAAACCACTATACAATTTTGATGTATCATGACTACCTTTGTACAAAAATGGTAAAATTTTTAAATTCTATGGATAGATTTTTTTTTAATTTTTTTTTAAATTGTAATTTTTTTTAGACGTTTCTTCAAATAATTAATGATAACTCAAAAGCTACTAGTCCGATATTATTAAAATAAAATTAAGAATTACATGACCTTAATTCGTCTATATATGGCATTTCAATCGGATCAATCGTATCGGAGTTATAATAAAAAACTTAAGAAAAAATATATTTTTTATATAAAAATGGCAAAAATTTTCGTTTTAAAAAAATCATGAAAAATCGAAAACGGCAAAATCTTCCAGATTTATTATTTTATCGTATAGCGACATATAATAACAACAAAACTAGATATCGACCATAAAAATCGATTGATTTTTTTTCGAATTTATTCACAATTTAGTGAATTCTCTCATTTTCATTTTTGCTTGATATGCGCATTATAGCGGGTTTTTCATCCAAAACACTTTATCAGTACCTGGATATTGTATAGTGGTTTCAAAAGCATCTAATTATTTGATTTTGTTGCGTTGTTTAATAGGAAGATATCAGTCAATTTTAACGAAATTTTATATATTATTGTTTACATGTATATTGTAAGTTAAAAAAGAAAAAAATAAAAAATTTTAAACTAAGTAAAATGTTTTTGTAAATTGCCTTTGGCAAGTCCTCAAGAACATGTAATGGCCAGTGCAAATTGTAGTAACTCGAAAACTGTTTAACCGATTTTAAAGATATGTAGCTTATTGGAAATCTCATTGTGTTTGCCCTAAGCACCAGGATCCACTTTTTTACAAAAGGGGGGATAAATAGCGTAAATTTTGCAAAAACTTAAAAATTATAAAATTTTTCCGATATAAACTTGATTTGTCAGCTTTAGAACCTGGGCGACACGTGTTAGCGTTGTCCAATTTGGCTAAAATTTTCCGGGTGAAAGTTCCTCGCCAAATCTCACAATAATCCGACCGGCACTCCTTGAAATTCTAAAATCTATTTTTTTCACACATTTGAAAAACCCTGTATGTATATCAAGCAAAAATATAGAATTTTGTGAAAATGAGTGAATTCACTTAATTGTGAATAAATTCGAAAATAATCAATCTCGTTTTGTTGCTATTATTTGTGGCTTTGAGACAGAATAATGAATCTGAATATTTCTTGCCGTTTTCTTTTTTTTATGATTTTTTTAAAACAAAAATTTTTGCTATTTTTACATAAAAAATATATATTTTTCTTAAATTTTTTATTATAACTCTGATACTGTTGATCCGATTGAAACGCGATATATAGACGAATCAAATGCAATGTAAATCTTAATTTTTCTGATTTTATTTCAATAATATCCGATTATTAGTTTCTGAGTTATCATTAATTATGTGAAAAAGAGTCTAAAAAATTGCAATTTTACAAAAAAAAAAATTTTAAAAAAAACCTATCCATAGAATTTAAAAATCTTACCATTTTTGTACTAAGGTAGCCATGATACATCAAATGTATATAGTAGTTACTCGAGCATATTTTTGCTGTTGCCCTGTGTTATTTATGGTACCTCCCATAGGTCCCACTTCCCGCAATTGATATTTTGGCCATAAATATTAAAATTTTTTCATGAAATTTAAAATAAATACTGCTTATGAACCAAAATCACTGTACCAAATTTTTTTGAAATCGGTCCACATTTGACCATAGCTCCCATACAAACTCTTTTGTCAAAACACACTATATGAGACAAAAATGTCTAAAATGCTTACACATCTGAAGATAATGTGAATTTCGAGTATATTTTTCGCATACATAATTTTTGTAATAACTGTAATCAATTTGTCTAATCTCGAGATAAACGGTCCACATTTGACCCTAGCTCTCATATAAGTCCAAATGACGGAAACAGCTTAAACATATAAGTTTTGAAAAAATATTTGTATGATGGCAAAATTTAGCAAACATTTGTCTTTATACAGGAAAAGAAACACCTTTGACCTTAGTGGTGAAGGATGTCGTATGGTCGGGCTTGACCGACTATAGCACTTTCTTAATTGTTTATTAAAAAATTTGTTCCAAAATTGCGGATTTTCACAGAGGTCGTTCCATTGATTTTATCATATCTTGGGAATGGCTTATCTAACTTCGTTGAAAGAAACACCGGCGGATTTACCACAAAATTTTCTTTAAGCCTTAGTAAGACAATTTTTTCATATGGTCAACGGTTGTGGAGTTTTTCACATAAAAATTTAAAATCTTTTTTGCTTATTTGCAAAATCGAAATTTTTTTTTTTTTTTCAAAAATTCGTAACAAATCGAAGATTTCAAAAACTTTTTTGTGGAGTAGTGTTACCGGAGAATTTATGAAACTATGATATAATACAACAGCCTTAAAAAGTTCGCCCTTCAGAATTTCGGCCTAAAAATACAAACACTCAAATATTTTTAAATGTTCAATAAATTAAAGTCCTTTCATAGTACAAACTAATAAAAATCCTTTCAAAAGCAATTATTTACTACTTCCATTATAAAATCAAACATTTTATCAAAACAATTATGAATGAAATTTAAAAAAAAAAACTTTAAAAATATCAATTTAAAAAAACAAATAAATAAAGATAGAAATATTTTAAATAAAATAAATAAATAAAAATGTGTTTTAAATATTATTTTATACAAATACATATTAAGTAAAAATTGTTTGAAATATATATTAATAAAAAGGCCAAAAAAGTGAATTACAAAAATTAAACTAAACCCAGTAAAACTTTTCATTACCAAATAATGAGTTAAACAGTTAAACTATTGAACACAAACTACTTACTCATTCGCTGTTTAAGTCATTACATTAACATGGGGATGTCATTGGAGGCAAGTACTTACCAATTGCAGAAAAGTAATGAGTTGGGTAAGCAATTTGAAAGCAACAACAACAACAGCAACAACTTTTTTGTTGTTGTTATTTTATTAAAAACATATATTTTTAAACGAAATACAAAATTTTTTTTATAATCTAGGCAGAGACTCTTCCACTGAGCTTCTTCATATGTTGAAAACTTAGCAGCTTATAATTAATATAAACAATTTTTATTTTTAGATCCAAAATCATGTGAAAATTACTTTGTTTTTCCCTGCTTTTTTTTTTTGCTTTGTTGTAATTTTTGGAAAAAATTTTTTATACGATTTTTTGTAATTATTTTAAAACTTTTTTAAAATTATTTTAAAACTTAAACAATTTAAATTTTAAAAGTTTTTACATAAGATTGACTCTTACTTACTTAAATGTTACAACCTGTTAAGGTCAAAGTCCGAGCATATTTTAGAATTCCATGGATTTCGATCTTGTGCGAATTTTCTCCAATTTTATAGGCCAAGCTTTGAAAAATGTTCCTCTACTTGGTCTTTCTATCGAAGTTTCGGACATCCTCCTCTAATATTAGGTAGTGGGACATTTCAATTCTAATTTTATCCTCTTCATTGTATTTTTTTTTTTAAGAGAGGGTTACTAGCCCGTAATCCTAACCCATTTTTATCGATCTTATGGGACAACTCTCGGAACATGTTTACTCACAATATTAATGGGTGTTAAACTAGCTCCCCGGGTGATACCATGAGGAGGTGTGTGTCCACAGTTGAGATGAAGGAGAAGAAGATGAAGAGATGAAGTTGGGCTTACCAAGTTAAGACCAATTAGAATCGTGTTTGGTATTCAACATCCCCTACATAATCAAAATTGACTTATGATGGTATTTTTTCATTAATGTGAGTAAGTTTTACAATTTTTTTTTACAGAAGATAATATTTAAGTTCTTAAAATTCAAAAATCATTTAAAAAGACTCTTTTAATAAAAAAAAACTAAAAAAAATGGTTGCCCTTGGTGGGATTTGAACCGGGGTAATTCAGCTTAAATTACCATCTTTATTACAAATAAGTACTTTTGTAATAACTTATTATTTATTCGGATGGTATGTTGCAGTCGTTACAAGGTAACCAGTTATCAGAGTACTTGCCATTACCAAAGTTTTGCTGGGAAACAAAACTGTTTTAAAAAGAAGTGAAATTTTTAAATAAATTTAAAAAAAAATGACTAAAAACTAAATCACTGAAAAATGTTTCATGATAAACGACAAAAAAGGAAACATAAATGAAAATCCATCAATATTTATTAGAAAAAAAACTGTTAAACTAAATAAATAACCAATAAAAACTAAAAAAAAATATAAATTTAATACAAAAAGTCAATTCTTCAACAAATCATAGAAATTATTGCACAAAATGACCTTAGAGAATAAATCAAAAAGGATATAACAACAATTTGTGGAAATTGAAAGGATACAAAAAAGTGAAATGACAAAAGATTTTCATTGAAATAAATAAAAGATTAACCAAAATTGTTATGTTTGGTAAAAGTGAAAGCAATAAAAATATGAAAAAGCAACTGGTGATTTTTTAATATTCGGCGCCTTAAAGTCGACAATGTTTTTAAAAAAAATGTTATTTGAAGAGAGATTTTAGTGTTTTTAAGGGAAAAATAATTTGTAAATTCAATCTTATAACGTTTTACTCATAAGAATTATAAAATGTAAAGCAATATAATTTTCTAGTGTACTTCTATTTTTATAAATATTACACTCTGATACACTAAAAAATGTGGGAAACGATCTAGCGTGGGTTGTAGGCCTTATTAAGTACATGACAGATCGTGCAAAAAAATTTTAGAAATACGTGCAAGTTTTGGAGTTATACGCAAAAAAAAACCGAACGAGGTTTGACAACTTATCGATCCATAGCTTAGCCAGTTTGTATCCAATTTTATTTTTTTAACAGCAAATAAAAGAAAACATATTGCGCTTTAGATTAGCATATCATTCTTCATACATTTGTAAATCAAAAGTATTTTTTTTTCATTAAAATATCTAAAAATGAAACAAAATTTGTCCACTCATAAAAGTTTATTTTAATATAAAAAGAGAATTTAGTTTCTAATAAAACGTGGTTTTAATTTTTTATATAAACCAAATAAATTTCATAAACCGACTAGGCCATGTACTACGGACTAAGATGATTATTAACTTTGAAAAAAGTTTAATACCTTTTGTAAATGTAAACCGATATTAATAAATAATACCTCGTTTTTAAACCCACCATCAAAAAGAATGGGGGGTATATTGAGATTGTCATTCCGTTTGTAATTTCCTTAATATTGGCTCAAAAATTAAAAACGATATATATTCTGAATCCTTCTGAAATTCTAAGACGATTGACCAATGTCCGTCTGTCTGTTGAAATCACGATAACGCCTAAAGGAAAGGAGCTAGCTCACTGAAACTTAGTAAAACCATTCTTCATCTATGAGAAAATTGTGGTATTGAAACTGGGCAAAATCGGTTAACATTTGACCATAGCTCCCGTTTAACCTCGACTCCGCTAATCGCTTATTTGCTAATAAATGACAAACTATAATAGCTATGTTGATAAAATTTGGTATATAGAAGTTTTGCATAAGGCAGCATGTAAAATTTCATCAAAATCGGTTCACATTTAGTCATAGCTCCCATACAAAAAACTTACGGAAATAGGCAAAATTTCACCTAAAATACACTTAAATGCCAATAAATCTAAGACTATAATAGATATAACCACTAAATTTACGAGGTGGTCTTATGTCAATGAAAACGAGTGTCCAAAATTTTGTCATAATCGGTCACCATTCGACCATAGCTCCCATATAAAAAAACTTGCGGAAACATAAAAATACAAAAAGAAAAGGCGGTTTATATCCGTCTGTCCGTCAGATAAAAGCACGATAGCACTTAAACGAAAAGGGCTACAGCCACAAAATTTTACAAAGGAAGTTCTATGTAAATGCCAGTCAGTGTGCAAAATTTTGTTACAATCGGTTTCTATTTGACCATACCTCCCATATAAAAAACTTACGGATAGCGATAGCTCCTTAACTACAAGAGCTAGAGGAACAAAATTTAGCAAAGGTATTTTCGATATGTTATAAAAATTGTGTGCTGAAAATCGGTGAAATCGGTTCACATTTAGTTAGAGCTCCCAAATAACCCTGCCCCGGGAATACCATTTATGCTAATAAATTGAATAAAATTTTAAAATCTATGACTACTAAATTTAGAACAGAGAAGTTTTATGCAACTTTCAGTCAGTATGTCAAATTTTATAGAAATCGGTCCATTTTTGACCATAGCTTTCATATAACCACTAAAATGCCACAAACGCCAGTTAAAAGCTATTAAATTATAAACTATGTCAGCTATGGCCACTAAATTTTGCACAAATAAACTTTATATTAATACTAGCCAGCGTATAAAATTTTGTAACAATCGGTCAACATTTGGCTATAGTTCTTATTTATATAACATCCCCTTTTTATATCTACAATCAAAAAGATTTGGAGGTACATTCAGTATATTAAGATTGCATCTACGAAATTAGATAGTTATTAATCAATGTTAGGTCCAGACTTTATACACGGTAGATACATTAGGAACTCCTATCAAAATATTTGAACCTGCAGTGTTGCTATCAACATGTTTATGGCACAACGAAACAGCTTATTAATGGAAAACTATATTCGGTTATGGAACATCATTTTGTCCAAGGTAAATACTTGGAAAACCACTTAGATACTTTTAAATGTTGAACTATAGAAACTATGCAACTGCAACCGAATTAAGTCCAAATATTTTACCAACAATACCACATTTGGTCAACATTTTGAATTAGCTGCACTCTCGTACAACTTGATGGTGGTTATACAAGATTCGGCATAGCCGAATATAACACTCTTACTTGTTTTTAATATAGAACAATTTTTAAACAACTTTATGAAGCAAAAAAGGTTTTTATAGAAAAAAGTTGAAATAGTTAAATACTTACCTAATTTTTACACCCTAATTCATAAACGAAAAATTGATTTTTTTTTTTATACAAAATTCCAATTATAAGACTTTGATAATTTTGTAATTAGTTTATGAATTAGGGAGTTAGAATATTAGGCTATGAATCAACTTTGTAAAAGTTTGATCCCTTAACTTTCCAAAACTGCAAATATGAACACTAAACTGCTACGACCTACCCGAAAACAGTTTTTTCCGAATATTTTGCACATGTTTTTAACAAGGTTCGAAAAAACAAAGTTATTTATTTTTACGTACCTAACTAAGTCGGAAACAAAGTAAGATACATAAAGGCAGAATAAAAACAAGTAAGAAAGCGCTATAGTCGGTCAAGCCGACCATACGATACCCTTTACCACTAAGGTCAAAGGTGTTATTTATCCTGTATAAAGACAAATATTTGCTAAATTTTGCCATCATACAAACATTTTCTCAAAACTTATATATTCAACCTGTTTCCGTCATTTGGACTTATATGAGAGCTAGGGTCAAATGTGTACCGATTATCTCGAAATTTGGCAAATTGATTACAGTTGTTACAAAAATTATGTATGCAAAAAATAAACTCAAAATTTTCATTATCTTTAGATTTAAGCAGAGTGTGCAAACAAACGAAACCAAACATTTGAATTTGTTTTATTTCTGTCTTTGCAGAGTATAAAACAGAAACAAAATACAAATAATGATAATAAAGTTGACAAAATGATTTGTTTTTTTATTTGTACACGAACAAAACACGAATGCTATTTAAACTTACTCTGCTAGAAAGAAAAACAAAGAGAGCAAAACCGAAAAACTCAGAACAAAACCGTTTCGCAAACATTTGCTGAGTGATTTGATATTTTTTTATTTAATAGCGTATAGCAGTAGAAATCAGAAAGAGAAACAAATTTTTGTTTCTAGAAAAATTTACATATTGAAATGAGGTAAACTGTAAATTTTGTTGCTATAAATTGGGTATTGATTTTGTTTCTTGTATTTTTCTTATTGTCTTTTCTTAAACAAAGCAAACTTCGTTAACGTCCAACTGAATGTTTTTGATACTCATTTTCACGAGTTTCATTAATGATCGTGATATTTACCTTAGGATAATATAAAACGAATCATTCGCAAACATTTCTGAGGATGTTTTGTACTTGAATGTACGATTGGTATGGTAAACTGAAGCAAAGAAGATGAGCACAAAGAATATTGTTTGTTTTTTTGCTCTTTGATTTTCAAATGAATTTGTTTTGTTTAGTTCATGAAACAAAACGATTGAAGTCAAGCTGAATCTGTCTTTACATTCTACGAATGTTTGCAAAGGGTTTCGTTTGTTTGCACACTCTGGATTTAAGAGCGTTTTAGTGATTTTTTGTCTCATTTAGTTCGTTTTTAAAGAAGAGTTTGTATGGGAGCTATGGTCAAGTGTGGACCGATTTCAACGAAATTTGGTACAGTGATTTAGGTTTACATAAGCAGTATTTGTTTTAAATTTCATGAAAAAATATTGATATTTGTGGCCAATATAGCAATTCCGGGAAGTGGGACCTATGGGAGGTACCATAAATAATGCACCGATTTTGACGAATTTCAATAGCCATGGTCCCATTATCAAAAATATTGTCTGTGCCAAATTTCATCAAATTATCTTTAGAACTGCAACCTGTAGTTTGATTACAAAGTTTACATGGGGGTCCAACCAGCCGTCCAGCCAGCCAGACGGACGGACGGACGGGCGGACGGACATCGCTAAATCGACTCAGAAAGTGATTCTAAGTCTATTGGTATACTAAAAGGTGGGTCTAAGACAAATATTTCTATGCGTTACAAACATCAGCACAAACTTATAATACCCTTTCCACCTATGGTGGTGAAGGGTATAAAAACTGTACGTTAGAATAAGGTACCGTTCTTTGGGATTTTAGAGTATTTTTATACCCTTCATGACCATAGGTGGAAAGGGTATATTGGGTTTGTGCTGATGTTTGTAACGCATAGAAGACCAATGTCTGAGACCTACCTTTTGGTATACCAATGAGTAGTTTTAACGACGTCCGTCCGGCTGGCTAGCTGGCCGGTTATCCATGTAAGGCACATGCTCATATTTTGGTCTAAGGATGATCCCTATACTTTTTTTTGCGAAATCCGATTGCTATTTCCGGTACCTCCCATAGGGTTGGCTTCCCGTAATAGAGTTTTTGGTTATTTACAGCCACAAATTTAGTTCTATTTTAATAATATTCAGCACAAATATTGCTTATGACAACCTCAAACAGTGTACCTAATTTTGTAGGAATCGTCCCATATTTGACCATACCTCCCATGTAAGACACATTCTCAAAAGACGTTTATTTACACATAAAAGCACAAAAACGTGTATAACTCTTAAGATGAATGCACTTGTTTACTAAAACTTTGCACAGATAAATATTTTGTCAATATATGCCTGTTTTAACACACTGCAGAGCAAATTCTAAATTTGAAATATTTGTTGAACAAAATTTTCAAAAAATTAAAAAAAATGATTTTTGGAACCGGCCTGAGAAAAATGTACCATTTTACAACATGAAAAAAAACTAAGTAAATTTGATTATATTTAAACAAAACTGATCTTTTTCCTAGTAACAAGCCATTAAATGATAACTCATGTCTAACTTTGGAATTTCTTTATTTACAACATACAATTTTTGGTGCATTGGCGCGCTTTCAAGGACATGAATTTTAGGGGGAAAAATATTTGAAATCAAAGAAAAAAAATTTGTACATAAATTGTTTTGATCAACGCATTATTGATTCGAAAAACTTAAGCTAAGAAGTAAACGTACATAACATTGACAAAAACCCGAATTTTTCAAAATAGACTAAGCACATTTAAGCTCCTTTGCTTCCGTAATGCAATAAACGCCTTAACTCAATTCTTTCTTATGTGGACTTAAGCTACAATGCAATATGGAAATTGCCACAAATATATAGCGTTACTCATTTTTCCACTTTTTACCCCTTTGTAAATATATTCAAAGTAAGGTGTTTCTATTTTCTTGAGAAGTAACTACAGTCTTTTATGATTGTAATAAATTATATTAGTTTGTCCAATAGACTACTTTTATGATCCATTAAAAAACTTAACTTGGAACTCGAATTTTATATCTTTGTTTTTACTAATAAATAATTTTCTTTTTATTAATATTTGTTTATAAACACATAGTTTTATTATATTAGAATAATATATAAACATTTGAATATATTTCAAACATGTAGCACACTTTTAGGGGGTTAAAAATTTAGTTGTCTGTTTGTGCGCTCATCACGCTTTAACGGCTTTACTGATTTTAAAGAAATTTAAAGTTTTTAAAAGTATTTAAACCCAAATATGCAATAGGCTATTATGTTTTAACGTTTGAAATGGAAATAGTTTGAAAAAAAAAATAGTCAGTTAGACCAGTATTTAGTACTAAATAAGTAATGATTAAAACTACAAATTTCATCTAGTCACCTGGAAGGGCATGGTAAGAATCTGGAATATAGACCATTGTGTTACGACATAATTTATTTCGAATCAAAATACGCACTACCTAATACTGATGTATCATTTAAAGCTTTAAACTCGACTTCTATATTGATTTCAAAAACTTCATAATATACGATATTTTTATACTCACCATCAAAAAGAATTGGGGGTATAATAAGATTGTTATTCTGTTTGTAATTTCCTTAATATTGGCTCAAAAACCAAAATTGAAGTATATTCTGAATCCTTGTTAAATTCTAAGATGATTGAGCGATGTCCGTCTGTCTGTCAGTTAAAAGCGCGATAGAGCTAGAGGAACAAAATTTTACAAAAATATTTGCGATATCTTGAAAAGGTTGTGTATTGAAAGTGGACAAAATCGGTTCATATTGAGTTAGAGCTCCCATATAACCCCGATGTGGGAAATGTATTAATGATGATAAATTGAATACAATTGTAATAGCTATGACGACTAAATTTAGAATAGAGAAGTCCAGAAAAAATGTACCAAATGCCAGTTTATAGCCATTCAATTAGAAACTATGATAGCTATAGCCACTAAATTTTGATACCCACCATCAAAAAGAATGGGAGGTATATTGAGATTGTCATTCCGTTTGTAATTTCCTTAATATTGGCTCAAAAACCAAAAACGATATATATTCTGAATCCTTATGACGATTGAGCGATGTCCGTCTGTCTGTCCGTCCGTTCGTCCGTCCGTCCGTCTGTCTGTCTGTCTGTCTGTCTGTCTGTCTGTCTGTCTGTCTGTCTGTCTGTCTGTCTGTCTGTCTGTCTGTCTGTCTGTCTGTCTGTCTGTCCGTCTGTCTGTTGAAATCACGATAACGTCTAAACAAAAGGAGCTAGCCCACTGAAACTTAGTACAAATATTCTTCATCTCTGAGAAAATTTTGGTATTGAAATTGGGCAAAATCGGTTCACATTTGACCATAGCTCCCGTATAACCTCGTCTAGGCTAATCGCTTATTTGTTAATAAATGGCAAATTATAGCAGCTATGATGATGATGATTTGGTATATAGAAGTTTTACATTAGCTCTAGACAGCGTGTAAAATTTCATCAAAATCGGTTCACATTTAGCTATAGCTCCCATACAAAAAACTTACGAAAACAGCCTAAAATTCACTTAAATGCCAATAAATCTAAAAGTATAACAGATATAACCATGAAATTTGGCACAAGAAAGTCTTATGTCAATGCCAGCCAGTGTGCAAAATCGGTCACCATTTGACCTAGCTCTTACGAAACTTACGAAAACACAAAAATTCAAAAATTCAAAAAGGAAAGGGGATTTATGTCCGTCTGTCCGTCAGATAAAATCATGATAGCTCCTTAACTACAAGAGCTAGCAAAACTAAATTAAGCCAAGAAAGTCTTATGTCAATGCCAGCCAGTGTGCAAAATTTTGTCACAATCGGTCACCATTTGACCATAGCTTCTATATAAAAACTTATGGAAACACAAAAATACATAAAGGAAAGATTGTTTATGTCTATCTGTCCGTCAGATAAAAGCACGATAGCGCCTTAACGAAAAGAGCTAGAGGGACAAAATTTTACAAAAGTACTTTGGATATCTTGAAAAAGATGTGTGTTGAAAATGGACAAAATCGGTTCAAATTTAATTAGAGCTCCCATATAACCCCGCCCCCGGAAACACATTAATGCTCATAAATTTAATACAATTGTAATAGCTATGACGATTAAATTTGAAATAGGGAAGTTTTATGCAAATTTTATAGGAATCAGTCCATATTTGACTTGAGCTTTCATATAAAAAACACTCACGAAAAATAAAAATTTTAGCAAAGGCCAGTTAAAAGCTATTAAATTAGAAACTATGAGAGCTATGGCCACTAAATTTTGCAAGAATAAGCTCTATATATATACCGGCCAGTGTGTAAAATTTTGTTACAATCAGTCTACATTTGGCTGTAATTCTTATATATATAACATCCCCTTTTTATATCTACAATCAAAAAGATTTGGAGGTACATTCAGTATATTAAGATTACACCTATGAAATTATATAGGCATCAATCAATGTTCAGCCCAGACTTTATATATGATGAATGCATTAGGAACTCATAACGAAATATATGGACCTGCCGTATTACTATTAACGTGTTTAGCCTAACTACATAGTACCTGGTTGACCGAGCCTTGCTCGGAGCTTTATAATAAGCATTTTGAGGAAAATTTTAAAGTTTTTATATATTTTATATTATAAAGTGCTAAAATAAATTTAGAGGAAAGACATTGTACAAATATTCAGTTAATTTTGAATTATTTGATTCATTTTGTCCGACCAACACATAGTTTGCATAGTTTAGAGTTTAACTCATTTTGAATAATTTTGGAAATTATTCATATCAACAGAAACCTCCGTCGACTCAAGCGCAACAACTTTGCTAAAGATTATAGTCTGATCAAATGCACAGTTTACGATTTAATTCATTTTGAGTAGTTTGCAGTGGCGCCACCTGAAGTTGTTCATACCATATAAAAAACCTTTGTCTGCTTATCCGTAACAACTTTGCTGACGATTATAGTATGATTAAATGTACAGCATACGATTAAATTGACTTTGAGTAAATTTCAGTGGCGCCACCTGTCGGACTTTGCTCATTGCAATTCATAAACCTTCTTCGGCTTATCCGTAACAACTTTGCTGACGATTAAAGCATGATTAAATGTACAGCATACGATTAAATTGACTTTGAGTAAATTTCAGTGGCGCCACCTGTCGAAATTTCTTCATACCAACTATGAAACCTTCGTCGGCTCATGTGCAACAACACATGTAGCATGATTAATGGCCCGTTTTTATACATAGTCTAATTTTTGAAGCGAACGTTTGGTGGCAGGCGATTTCGTAAGAAAATGAGTTCATATAAAATATTCGTCTAGCTTACGTTATGTTAAGTGAGTTTTTTTCTCTTTTCAATTTTACTTATTGCCACCGTATTAAAATATCAAGTATTGTTTACTTTCTTGATATATTTTTTACCAAAAAGTGGTAACCCTTGACAAAACAAAAGTTGAGTGTTTTCTTTCGACTCATTGTTTATTGATATTTTATTCAGTTGCCGCTCAACCAGCGAGGAATGCACATGTGTGGGGGCCATGTTTTTTTTTTTAAATGGAACTTATACAAATTACAAATTAATAAACATTTTTCATTTAGAAAAACATTTGACTATTTTTCTTAAAAAATGTATTTTTTCTGAAGGAACAAAATTTTTTTATTGCAAAAAACATATTTTTTCTTAAAAAAAATATATTTTATAGGAAAAAAACTTATTTTTTGTTACTTTTTGCTTAAAAGGGTATTTCTAATATAATTAAATTAAAGAAAATTAAAGATTTTATATTTCTAATAAATTTTTTATCAAAAAAATTTATAATTTCATTGTAAAAATTGGCGACGATTACTTTTTTCTGGTCGTTTGTTTTTGGCTCAATAGATGAGTGAAATCCAATTACAAGAACCAAAATTTCATGCAAAGATTTCATTGCTTACGTATTTTACTCAAAGAGAACTGGCATTTGTTTTATATGAACCAAAACCAGTTTTTTTCACTTACGTAGCGAAGGTTTCTTTGTGAAACCAATTATAAAAACAGGCCATAAATGTACAGATTACGATTAAATTGACTTTGAGTAAGTAGAGCCACCTGTCGGAAATTATTCATACCAACTAAAAAGCCTTCGTCGGCTTATGCGCTACAACTTTTCTAAAGATCATAGCATGATCAAATGTACAGTATACGATTTAATTAATTTTTAGTAATTTTCCGTGGCTCCATCTGTCGGAAATTAGTCTTATCAACTTAAAGACCTTCGCCGGCTTATCCGCAACATCTTCGCTAAAGAGCACAACATGATCAAATTCACAGTTTACTATTCTATAAAGAACATACAAACATTAATTTGTTTAAAATAATACTAATTTTTCCCCCTTTTTATTCCCTAATTTCTTAAAGTTCTATATGCATATTTGGTACTTCTTTGGTGCCAATTGAATTCGGTACATTTTTTTAAAACGCATTTAACATAATGTATAATGTTCCTATTCATATTGCTTTGGAGATGTTAAGTTTTCATTTTACCCTTTTTTACCCATTTTGGCTCCAAAATCAAAAAAGTACCAAATACGTGTTTCTTTTACATCTATTGATTGCAGTACCAAGTTTCTTTTTATATTCTTTAGTTTAAAATATAAGAGTGGGTTAAAAAGATGCCAAAAAAAACTATTTTCACCCTCTTTTACCCCCTATCGGACATAGTTTCAAAAAAGTACCAAACACCTGTCCGCTTTTTTTTATAGCTGTTTAAAACGTAATTTTAATTTTGTTTCTATACTTATTACTTTAGGAGATATAGCGTTTTCGATTTTTTACCTTTTTACCCGTTTTTACACTCTTAGAGCCAAAAGTTCCAAAAGTCCCTTCTTCTTCGAACTATACAAAAGATACCCACTGTCCAAATTTTATCAAAATCGTTAGAGCCGTTTTCGAGATAGCCATTATATATATATATCTATATATATATATATATATATATATATATATATATATATATATATATATATATACACACATATATATATATATATATATATATACATATATATATATATATATATATACACATATATATATATATATATATATATATACATATATATATATATATATAAAAATACATACAATTATTGCTCGTTTAAGAATATAAGATAAGATTAATCACAACGAAAAAACTATACCCGGTTATGACACTGAATTTTGATCAAAGTAAATACTGGGGAAACCACTAAAATATTTTTAAATGTTGAACTATAAAGCTACGGCAACCGAATTTAGTCCAAAGGTTTTACCAACAATACCAATTAACTTAGCGATTTTTTCAGTTTTGGTCCAGATTTTGAATTAGCTGCACCCTGTTTCTGAATTTAACATAACTTGATGTTGGGTATATAAGATTCGGCACAGCCGAATATAACACACTTAGGCACTTGTTATTTATAGGCTCAATTTATTTCACTTACTTCAATAGTTACTTTAATAAAGGCTTTAATGAAATTTCATTACATTAAATTGCTGTACTAAATAATAATTAACAAAAAACCACTATTAATAAATGTAAAAGCTTTTTTACAAAACTATAAAAAATAAGTTTCCAAAAAAAAAAAACCTCTATGATCTATAACATTTAATAAAATGACATAAATCCAACGATTTTTTATTATTTATTTTAACAAAAGATAAATTTTGTTTGAAAATCAATAAAAAAATGTTAAAAAATTTTAAGTCAAACAAATAAATAATGTCAAAAGTGACCTATTTAAGTAAATTTTTTCCACTTACCAAAAGGAAGTTTATAAATAAAACGTTTATTCATAAACTAAATGAATTGAATTGTTTAAAAAAAGTATTTAAAATTTATTAAGCTTCAAGTAAATGTAATACACATAAACATACATACATATACAGTGCAATCGCAATAGAGTGAACACTTGGTAATATGAACTACTTGATACTACGAACTCCCGATTTTTTCCATTAGTTACTTTATAGAGTGAACAGTACCCAACTCAATAGAGTGAACTTTTGCTTTTCTTATACATAATTGACAAAGACGCACCTCTTATTTAGGTCAAAGCACACTTAAATCAAAAGGGCTTGCCAACAAAAGCAGTGTTGTTTCTTGACAATGCACCTTGTCATCCACCCGAGCATGAACTTATCACTGAGGATGGATATTTCTTTGTCATGTACATGCCACCGAACGTTACGCCATTGATTTAACCAATGGACAAAAACGTTATTCGAATAACCAAACTCAATTATAGAAAACATCTTCTTCAACGGGCCATTAAAAAGGCCAATTTAAACGAGTTTTTTAAACAATTAACACTCAAAGACTCCATTTGTATTCTAATGCTAGCTTGGCAAGAGTTGGAACCGAACATGATAAAAAAAATGCTGGTCAAGTCTTTTGGGTGATTCTGTGCAGATAGAAGAAGATAGTGACGACGACGAGGAAAATATACCGTTAAAAATATTGCAAAGGTCACTTCGGCAACAACATCTAGAAGAACTAAACCCAATTTTCGATATGCTTCAAACTGCTAACCCAAACGTGAGTTTGTTTAGCATCCACCATTAAATTTATTATTTGCAAGAAGTTTTTACCATTGATGACATTACGGAATGGAACAATGCTGAAAGTTCATTTCCAATTTCTGCTCAAGGCGTTTCCGATGCCATCTCTGAGACTGACACTGACATCGAGGAAGTAGCAGTAGCCAAACCAGACATAACAGCAGCGCAGGCCGTGCAGATTTTTGAAAAAGCTATTGACTGGGCACAAAATAACACAAACAATTACGAAAATATTTTAGTTTTGCATAAATTCCGCGATTTAGCGGTGCAAAAAGCAAAAAATGCTTGTACAAAGCAAAAAACTCTTGAAATTACTTTACTCCTTTGTAATTATATAATAATATTTAATAAATATAGATGTTTTTTGTATAAAAAAGTGTTTTTTTTATAGACTCTTTAGAGTGAACTTTTTCAATAGAGTGAACAGGCCTTGCACGAATTAGTTCAATTTATTGCGATTCCACTGTATATACATTATGTATATCTATGTTATGAATGTATTTGACAAAAAACGGCTCATATGTAGTTAGATCCTCAATTGTGTTATTTGAAAAATGTTATGTTTTGCTGAATAACTATAACAGCGAAAAGCCTGATGAATTGTTGTTGGATTATAAAAACGGATTTTCCATGAAGGAATTTTTTTTGTTTACGAGTATTGTGACATTTTAACTTTGATTGAAATATGACGGCTTTGGCTCTTGTTCGACTACATAAAGAGAAATTTTCTAAAAAAAAATAAAACAAAAGGCGATTTAAAATATAGATTTATTTTACCTTTTTCAAAGGATATGCAGGATATCCGTAAAGTTTTATTATTTTATAGTTACTCATCCTGTTTTGTTTATTTATTCTTATTTTTTTTAATTCAATAATTCAAAATAAAAATTGCTAACTTTAGTACAAATAAAATTAATCGTTTAAATTTGAACTATAACAAGTAAAAGTGTTATCTTATATATCCACCATCAAATTGTGTTAAGTCTAGAAACATATCTCACATATCTACGATGGTGCAGCTAATTCAAAATGTGGACCGAATTCGAAAAAAATATTACGCTAGATGGTGTGGTTGATAAAATATTTGGACTAAGTTCGGTTGCTGTAGCTTTATAGTTCAACATTTAAAAGTAAATAAGTGGTTTTCCTAGTATTTACTTTGCACAAAATTTGGTCCCATAACCGCGTATATCTTTACATTAATAAGCTTTTAAATACTCTTTGATGTGCTTTATATGTAGTTGGACCAAACACATTCCCAGTAAGAAAAAAGGTCTATTTTCAAATTGAGGATGATTTGAAAATAAATCTTTTTTCAAAGGTCAAAAGGTTTGATACTGATTTGAGAATAATAGCGTTCTCAACAAAAAGGGGACTTTATTCGCAAATCATTATCAAACACCATTTTTCAAATTATTTTCAAATCATCTTACGATTTGATAATGATTTGAGAATAACCATTATTCTCAATTTGAGAAACCATCATTTTTCAAAAGTTTATTCTCAAATGTACGTTTGACACTGTTCTTACTGGGTTGATAGTAATACGGCAGGTCCATATATTTTGTTAGGAGTTTTTTAAGTCATCCACAGTATATAAAGTCTGGACTTAACATTATTGATTTCTAATTTCGTAGGTGCAATCTTAATATCCTAAATGTACCACTAAATCTTTTCGGTTAAAGATATAAGAAAAAGGGGACTGGTAATTATATAAAGCTTATTTAAGCAAAATTTAGTAGCCATAGCTGTCATAGTTTCTAATTCAATAGCTTTTTACTGGCCTGAATGCACTTCTAAATCTTTTTTAATAAAGATATAAAAAAGGGGGCTGGTATTAATATAAAGCTTATTAAGTTAAATTTAGTGGCCATAATTGTCATAGTTTCTAATTCAATAACTGGCCTTTGCTAATTTTTTTTTTGTGTTCCTGGAGGGGTTTTTATATGAAAGCTATGTCAAATAAGGACCGATTCCTATAAAAATACTGATGAACAGTTGCATAAAACTTCCCTATTTTAAATTTAGTCATCATAGCTATTACAATTTCATTAAATCAGCATTAATACGATTCACGGGGCGGGATTATAAGGGAGCTCTAAATAAATGTGAGACGATTTCACCCATTATCAATAAACAACTTTCTCAAGATATCGAAAATACTTTTGTAAAATTTTGTCCCTCTAGCTCTTTTCGTTAAGGCGCTTCTGCGCTTTTATCTTACGGACAGACGGACATAAACCCCCTTTTTGTATTTTTGTGTATCCGTTAGTTTTTTATATGGGAGCTATAATCAAATGGTGACCGATTATTACAAAATTTGGCACACTGGCTGGCATTGGCATAAGACTTCCTTGTGCTAAATTTAGTGGACAAAGGTATTACAGTTTATCATTTATTGGCATTCAAGTGAATTTATGGTGGAATTTAGGCTGTTTCCCTAAGTATTTTGTATGGAAGCTATGGTTAAATGTGAACCGATTTCCATTAAATTTTATACGCTAAATAATCAACATCTAAAACAGCTTCGTGCTAAATTTTGTCATCATATCTGTCACAATTTATCATTTTTAGCAAATAAGCTGTTAGCCTAAGCGACACGTTGTCGTTTGTGGCATTTTAGTGGTGTACGGGGGCGGTTTATATATGAAAGCTATAGTCAAATATGGACCGATTCCTATAAAATTTAATATACTGATTGTTTAATAAAACTTCTCTGTTCTGAATTTAACGCCATAGTTATTACAATTGTATTTTATTTATAAGCATTTATGGGATTCCCGAGGAAGGGTTATATGCGAGCTCTAACTTAATGTGGGCCGATTTCACCCATTTTCAATACACATTTTTCTCATTTTTCTATCGAAAATACTCTTGTAAAATTTTTATTAAGACGATATCGCGCTTTAATCTGACGGACAGACGGACATAAACCTGCTTTTATTTTTGTATTTTTGTGTTTCCGTTAGTTTTTTATATAGGAGCTATGGTCAAATGGTGACCGATTGCAACAAAATTTGGCACACTGAGTGGTATTGATATAAGACTTTCTTGCGCCAAATAAATTGGCCATAACTATTACAGTTTATCATTTATTGGCATTAGAGTGAATTTATGGTGGAGTTTAGGCTGTTTTCGTGAGTAGTTTGAATGGGAGCTATGTAAACCGATTTCAATGAAATTTTGTATGCTACCTAGTGCTTCTATATAACAAATTTTATCTTTATAGCTGTTATAATTTGTCATTTATTAGTAAATAAACAATTAGCCTAGACGAGGTTATCCTTTAACTACTGTGGTGGTGGTAACTTTTACCCTCTCAATTTTGTTTTTTAATTTACTCTCCCTAGTTGATCGCTATCAGATTCATTCTCTTTGTATCTTCTCATAATCGTGTTAGTATTATTCAGTTGTGTTTTGATGGTCGTGGGTATCGTATGAGCGGACATATATACATGCTGGTGTAAAAAATACCACTCGTCCGGGCATACGTATTTTTTTAATATAAATTTTTTTACCACCACATCAGACCTAGCGTAAGTATTTAATGCAAAAATAATTACCACTCCTCAGGTTTAGCGTTAGTTTTTCATGGAATCATTTTGACTACTCCTACAGTTTATTGCAAGTTGTTTTTAAAGAATGTCAAATTCAATCAAATTAAATGTTTTAGCAATAGCCAGATTGCTGGAAGACGATGACGAAATTAGTGACGTTGATGATGAAATTGCTGCTCTAGATTTTTGCATTCAAGAAAGTGATACAGATGACGAAGTAAGTATAGAAGTTGCTACAGACAAAGAATTTGATTTTGGAGATGAAAATGCTATTGAAAATGAGATTAAAAAAGGAAAAGTAGAGCCAATGACAAAATATATAGATTATTGGATATAAGTGCTGCAAATGCTTATGTGATATATCAATCTTGTGACAAGTATGATGACAAATCAAGAGCAGACTTTTTGAAAAATCTGGGCCGGAAATTGGTTTTACCACATTTGCAAAGGCGAGAGCATAACCAACGACTACCTAAGTTACTTCGAGATAATATAAGTAGCATTTTAGGACCAGACTCCTTAGCTCCCCCTCCAGTAGAGCCGATCACAGTTGCCAGGAAGTTATGCTACATCTGTCCTAGTAGGTTAAAGCGGAAGACTACACACGTTTGTTTGTTTTACACTAAGCCTATGTGTATGGGATATAGTAAACGCGTATGCGTGCATTGTTCAAATAAGGAATTAGACGAAGAAAATTGCTAAAAATATATTGATCTCAATTTTTTTCTCGAATGTGATTTTTGTTTGTTTTCGTTTATATTATTTTTGTTATACACTTGGCTGTAGAAAACGCCTTTAATGTTTTAGATTTTATTTTAAATACTCTTTTTATTTCATGTTATGCATGTACTGTTTTTTTAGTTTTAAGAAAAGTGAATATGAAATAAAATCCTTGTTTTGTTTAATTAAAAAATTGATTTCTGCAATTTTATTACTTTCTTTATTTATTTATTCAATTAATTATTTCTATTAAAAAGAAATAAACTAAAAAAATAAATTTTTTGGCTAAAATTTTTAAAAATTAAAAAAGGGGTAAAATTTACCACCACCTCAAAAACGACGACAAAATTTTTCACCTCAGTAGTTAAAGGTTATACTAGATCTATGGTCAAATGTGAACCAATTTTACCCAATTTCAATACAAAAATTTTCCCAGCAATGAAGAATATCATTCCCAAGCTTCAGTGATCTAACTCTTTTCGTTTAGGCGTTATCGTGATTTCAACAAATATCGCTTAATCGTCTTTGAATTTCATAAGGATTCAGAATATATATCCCTTTTGGTTTTTGAGCCAATATTAAGTAAACTACAAACGGAATGAAACTCTCAATAAAAAAAATTTGGACTATTTTGGCTAGTTTCGTTAGAATACGGAAACAAAGGTATTGTTATGTTTTTCTTTAAAACCATGTAAGGAATTCTTTTTGCCAACAACAGAAAAAAAAATTAAAACTCTTTATGTAGTTTTACAAAATTACTGTTTTATTAACTTTTAGAGTTAGCTAAGACACAAATCACAAAATTGCTTTACAAATATTCTTAGTCTCACTGTTCTTTTATACGCATTTCAATTAAAATTATGCCACGATATCAGTTCGTCAGCCTTTTATAGTAGAGAAGAGAGTTTCTAGCATTTATTGCGGCTTACGAATGTTCATGCATGTTCCAATATACTCTCATATGATCAAGAACACACTCACTCACACGTTGTACAAATGGATTATCTGAAGTTAACAGCAATAGAGAGAGAGAGTGTAGATAAAGAAAAAAATGTTGCTCTACTCTTACAGCAAAACATTAGGAGAAAAATGTTGTTCTGCTTATAGACCTGCCATGGGCGAGAAAATTATTTTCTATAACTTGTTATAGGCAAATAAATTCTGCTGACACACAAAAACGAGACACAACAATTGTAAAATCGTATTAAAATTATATCAAACGCTATGAAACACAAATGATGAAGCGAGAACACAATATGGAGTTTTTTTAATTTTCTCTATAGACACAAACAGAACAACAACTACACCAAAAGAAACATTCTAGAACTATTAGTGCACTTCGCACAATGGGGCGGATACCTTAAAAATTCGTGACAATATTGTTAAACAAAACTTCAGTAAATGTTTTAAAAATGAAATATAAAATAAAGTACATACTAAATATTAAAATTAACAGAAAATTATATTAAAATAATGACTACCCAGCAAAACTTTGGTAATGGCAAGTACTCTGATAACTGGTTACCTTGTAACGACTACAACATACCATCCAAATAAATAATAAGTTATTACATAAGTACTTATTTGGAATTAAGATGGTAATTTAAACTGAATGGCCCCGGTTCAAATCCCACCAAGGACAACAATTTTTTTTAGTTTTTTTTTATTAAAAGAGTCTTTTTAAATGATTTTTGAATTTTTAGAACTTAAATATTATCTTCTGTAAAAAAAAATTTGTCAAACTAACTCGCGTTAATGAAAAAATACCATCATGAGTTAATTTTGATTATGTAGGGGATGTTGAATACCAAACACGATTCTAATTGGTCTTAACTTGGTAAGCCCAACTTATCTGGGTCATCCTTCATCTCAACTGTGGAAACACACCTCCTCATGGTATCACCCGGGGAGCTAGTTTAACACCCATTAATATTGTGAGTTAACATGTTCCGAGAGTTGTCCCATAAGATCGATAAAAATGGGTTAGGATTACGGGCTAGTAACCCTCTCTTGAAAAAAAGTACAATGAAGAGGATAAAATTAGAATTGAAATGTCCCACTACCTAATGTTAGAGGAGGATGTCCGAAACTTCGATAGAAAGACCAAGTAGAGGAACATTTTTCAAAGCTTTGCCTATAAAATTGGAGAATATTCGCACAAGATCGAAATCCATGGAATTCTAAAATATGCTCGGACTTTGACCTTAACAGGTTGTAACATTTAAGTAAGTAAGAGTCAATCTTATGTAAAAACTTATACAAAAAAGAAGATTTAAATTGTTTAAGTTTTAAAATAATTTTAAAAAAGTTTTAAAATAATTACAAAAAATCGTATAAAAATATTTTTCCAAAAATTACAACAAAGCAAAAAAAAGCAGGGAAAAACATAGTTATTTTCATATGATTTTGGATCTAAAAAATAAAATTGTTTATATTAATTATAAGCTGCTAAGTTTTCAACATATAAAGTAGCTCAGTGGAAGAGTCTCTGCCTATCAGTCGGAGGGTCAGGGTTCGAGTCCCCATGGGATCATAAAAAAAAATTTTGTATTTCGTTTAAAAATATATTTTTTTAATAAAATAACAACAAAAAAGTTGTTGCTGTTGTTGTTGTTGCTTTCAAATTGCTTACCCAAGTCATTACTTTTCTGCAATTGGTAAGTACTTGCATCCAATGACATCCTCATGTTAATGTAATGACTTAAACAGCGAATGAGTAAGTAGTTCGTGTTCAATAGTTTAACTGTTTAACTCATTATTTGGTAATGAAAAGTTTTACTGGGTAAATAAAAAAGTGTTTTAAAATTTTTTATTGCATATAAAAATATGTAATGTCTGGAACAAATCTAATTTCATATATTCAATTCTTAATACATATTGGGTGGTAAATTTTAGTGCAAAAAGTTACACCTTATTTAGAAGACATTATATCAGTTATTTTAGGACACTAATAAATTTTTTGTTTTTATTATCTCATTCTTTATGAAAACTCGTTATTTTAGCAAAAATATTCTTGTGTTAGTTCGAAGATCTTAGTTAATTTATTAGTGTTATAGTAGACATATGCAAATGATAAAATATTCTTGAATTATTTAGTGTTAGATTCAGTCAAGCGATACAAAAGTAAATGGATGTATGAGGTAATTAAACACGAAAAAAGAAGGGAGCGTGTGACATGTAATATACGTTTCAGTTAAAACACATATGTTTCATTTTCTAATTTGAATTTAGAACAAATGGTTTTTTGAGGAAGTTTTTTTTTTGTTGAATGAACTATATTTTTCCAATCTGTAATATTTTTAGGGACTTAAACCTAATTGTCGCATGCGATAAAGATATTTTTTCAATCTAAACTTTTTGTGAATATTGTATAGCATACTTTTGGGATGTTAAATTTATTTCCATTGATTGTTCAAAAAGAGTGGGTATATTGGGGCTATCATTCCGTTTGTACTTTCCTTAATATTGGCTCAACAACCTAATATGGATATATATTCTTAATCCTTATGAAATTCTAAGACGATTGAGCGATGCCCGTTTGTCTGTCCGTCTATCTGTCCATCTGTCTGTCTGTTTAAAGCACGATTATGCCTTAACGAAAGGAACTAGGTCACTGAAACTTGACAAAGATATTCTTCATTTCTGGGAAAATTTTGGTATTGAAAGTGAGCAAAATGAGTCCACATTTGACCATAGCTCCCGTATAACCTTATTTGCTAATAAATGACAAATTATAACAGCTATGATGACAAAAATTTGGTATATAGCAGTTTTACATACGCACTAGGCAGCATATTAAATTTCATAGAAATCAGTTCAAATTTAACCATATATCCCATGCAAAACACTTACAGAAACAGCCTTAATTCCACCATAAATATATTTGAATGCCAATAAACCATAACCTGTAATAGCTATGTCCACTAAATTTAGCACAAAAAAGTCTTTTGTGAATACGAGCCAGGGTGCCAAAGTTTGTTACAATCGGTGGAAATTTGACCAAAGCTCCCATATAAAAAACTTACCGAAATACAAAAATACAAAAAGTAAAGTGGGTTTATGTCCGTCTGTTCATCAGATGAAAGTGCTATAGCGCCTTAACTAAATAAAACAGCTAGAGGAACAAAATTTTACAAAAGTATTTTGTTGTGTTGTAATAAAAATGGGCGAATTCTGTTCACATTTAGTAAGAGCTCCCATATAACCCCGCCCCGGAAATCACATTAATGTTGATTAAATTAATACAATTGTAATAGCTATGATGACTAAATTTAGAATAGGGAAGTTTTATGCAACCATTAGTCAGTCTATCAAGTTTTAGAGGAATCGGTTCATATTTGGCTTTCATATAAGAACCACTGACGAAGACTTAAATGCCACAAGCTAAAATTTAAAGCTATTAAATTAAAAAATACGACAGCTTTGGTCACTTAATTCTGTATTAATAAGCTTTGTGTTGTCACGAATTCTTAAGTTACCCGCCCCATTGTTCACTACTTATAATTCTTCCCCTAGTTTTCTAGAATGTTTATGTTGGTATAGTTGTTGTTCTTTTTGTGTCTATAAGCAGAACATAACTTTTCTCTTAATGTTTTGCTGTAAGAGTAGACCAACATGTTTCTCTTTATCTACGCGCTCTCTCTCTCTCTCTGTTACTGTTAACTTCAGGTAATCCATTTGCACATCGTATGGGTGAGTGTGTTCTTGATCATGTGAGAATGTATTGGAATAGTCATGAATATTCGTAAGCCGCATTGTTAGTGTAATCGATGACAGTAGCTCTTTGTTTACATCTCCAGAAAATGCTAGAAACTCTCTTCTTTACTACAAAAGGCTGACGAACTGACATCTTTTCAAAGTATTAATTGAAACGCGTATAAGAGAACAGTAAGACTAAGAATATTTGTAAAGCAATTTGTAAAGTAAAGTGAAGTGTGTTTAAGTGATTAACTCCAAAGTTAAAATAAAAAATATAACTTTGTAAAAACGACATAAAGTGTTTTAATTTTGTTTTCGGTTATTTGCAAAAATAATTCCTTCCACGTTTTCAAAGGAAAAACGTTACAATAAGATTGCCAGCCAGTATTTAAAGTTTTGTGACAATCGGTCATCATTCAGCTCTAGTTCTTAAATATATAACATCCCCCTTTTATATCTGCAATCAAAAAGATTGTTTGATGCAGCTCCATATTCTATATACAGGGTTACCCATTTTGCGGTTTCAAAAGTGAACTTAAATAAAACACATATACATTTTTTTATCATGATATTTCTTTTTTATTAAAAAGTTTGAACTTTGACATTATGTGTGAAATACTACATCATTTAAATGACCACCACGCAAAATGTTTCAAGCATTGATTCTTTTGAGGTAATTTCCGACTACTTTTTGACGCATATTGGGCAGTATTTCAGCCATAACTTGACGAATGTTTGTTTTTAAGAGCTCAAGAGTTAAAGGTTTATCTGCATAAACACGGTCTTTCGCGCAGCCCCACACTGAAAGTGTAGTGGTGTCAAATTGCATGATCTTGGTGGCCAGTTGACATCGCCACGGTGAGAAATTACGCGGCCTGGAAATGTCTCTTGCAATAAAGCCATATTCGCTCGAGTTGTGTGGCATGTGTCACCGTCTTGTGTAACCACATATATTCCAAGTCGTATTCATCAATAGCAGCCAAAAAAAGCAGGGTATCATATGACCATAATGCTCCAAATTCACGATGACAGTCGTTCCATCGTCGTTTTCGAAGAAGTAAGGTCCAATCACATCACACATCACAATCACACGGACCAAAACGCGCTACAAACGTCAATTACTTGACGATTCTCAGAACCCCATATATGACAATTTTGTTTATTAACATACCCAACGAGTGAGAAATGTGATTCATCGCTGAAAAAAAATTTTGTTCGAAAAATCGCCGTCCACCGCTTGTTGTTCAAGCACTTATTCTATGTATTGATGACGCTGTGAATGGTCAGCTGGCTTTAGTTTTTGTGTGTGCTGGACTTTATATGGATGTAGGTGTAGATCTTAATGCAAAATTCGACATCATGTGCCGCAAGACAGTCCTTATTAATGAGAATGACAAGGAATCGACACATTCGGATCTTCGGCAACATTTTCACTTACAGCAGAGATATTTTCAGCGGAACGATCCAAACGATGATGCACAGGCCTTGCAGTATTTGTAACAGTTCCAGTCTTTTTAATTTTCTTCACAATTTTCCCAATTGCTTGCGTAGTTATGGTATGTTTTAATAATTTGTATGCGTTGTGTGATACTTAAGCGATCCATTTTCGTCAATGTCAGTCTGTCAACTGAAAAGAAAAAAAAAATTGGCTTAACAACTTATTTTGACGGATGTCGAATTCCAGTCCTATACTTTTGAAACCACGAAATGGATAACCCGATATATCATAAATAAATGTAGCACTCTTACATGTTCTTAGTATCAATAGGCTTTAATAATTTAAGGCAGCCAAATTACGAATTTAACATAGGCGAATGTTTTACTGTTGCGTGTTTAAGCAAAAAATTTCAAAGACTTTCTGAGATTTCTATATGCGTGCCACACATTTTCACCAAAAGTGCTATCCAAATAAAGCACTAAAAATTTATTATCCTTAAGCAAAATTAAGTTTTATGTCAGATGTTTTAAATATTAAATTAATCTTTAAAGTTGCATTAATTACCATTAACTTTAAACGGTCTCTTATCATAGTTTTAACCTCATTAAGTCGTATAATTTTGTTAATTTCATTATTTCACTTAGAATTCATAATTTTATTTTTTGCTTTTTATATTTTTTTATTTTATGCCACTGCAACTGTTGCTTTTTTTTCTTTTTAAAAGGCTTTTGTGTTTTAGCTAAATAAAGAAAGAAACTGGAAAAAAGCAAAATTAGTTTTGCTTTTAATAAAAGTGACAAATAGAACAAAAATTATACATATTTATATATTTTTTTCGCTGCGGTATTATTTAATGTTGCAATAGTTTGTCAAAGGATAAAGGATTCTCTTTTGTATCTTTTGCTTCTTTTGTATTATTATAATAATTTATTGTATTTAATATTAAACAAAAGGATTTATGGTTAAAGTCACATAAAAATATTCTTTGAAATTTAAGATTATTGACAATAAAAGCAAATTTATGATTTTTTATAATGTTATTTTATTTATGAAAGCAGAAGTATTTAATTTAGTAAAGATTCTGTTACATAAATATATACATATATTGCACTTCATACATCTTTTTCTGCCAAAAGTAAAGTGAATAAAGAACAATGAAAAACACATAAACACATAAACAAATATACATTTCATGACCACGTGTGTGTGCCTGAGCTTTCTCTCATTGGACAATCGTCTCCATTAGTTATTTCCGAATTAGAGTAAAATCGGTATACTCTCTTTTTTATTGGACTTTTCAAAACGACCATACGGCAAATCAATGTATGGAAGTGCAAAATCTTTATATTATAGAGTCTTTGATTTAGGTATTGTTTCCATTGGGGTGGCTTGGAAAGTAATTTCGTTTTTTTCACGACAGAGGATTCGAACAAAAGTTTTAACAAAGAAATAAAATAAATCGATGTGTATTTAGAAAAGGCCTTGATTGATAGCACGCCAATGCCAGGGGCCAGATTACCGCATTCGATATCAATCGAAAACTCAGACTTTTAAGCAAATATTATGAAGTATACTTTAGGGATGTACAAAAGTTACTTCGATGCAAAAAGTTTATTGAAATTTTGTATCCATTTTGATTCGTTTTTAAAAATATATATTGTTCAATTAAAACTCTTTTACTATTGTTTATCTTTTGGCAAATAACTTCAAAAAAATATAATAAAATGTGCATCTTTTAAATAATTTTGATTATCCTTAAAGTATGCTATACAAATGTTTTGAAAATATCTAAGATTTCGATCGATATCGAATGCCGTAATTTTGCCCCTGGTTTTCAAAATTTCGATGTCAAAGTAGCACCACGTTACGAAATTCATTATGGCATTCGATATCGATCGAAATCTTAGATATTTTCAAAACATTTGTATAGAATACTTTAAGGATAATCAAAATTATTTAAAAGATGCACAGTTTACTATATTTTTTTTGAAGTTACTTGCCAAAAGATGAACAATAGTAAAAGAGTTTTAATTTTAAATATACTTTTAAAACGAATCAAAATAGATATCAAATTTCAATAAACTTTTTGCATCGAAATTACTTTGAACATCCCTGAAGTATACTTCACAATATTCATTTAAAAGTCTGAGTTTTCGATCGATATCGAATGCTGTAATTTGGCCCCTGATCATTGAGACATTAAGTTTTTCGAATTCACCTTTTTTCTGCACTTGAAAGGTCTGGGCTTAACTATGAAACTCCTTATATGGGTTCCCCATGTTTTTGCATTTTGGGTACGTAAAAGTGCGAAACCTCTTATAGGGAACAGAAGGGTAGCCAACTTTATTGATTCACTTGGTCATCCCCTGAGTGTTTGTTCATTTAGAGAAATGCTCTTAGGTTCATTGAGAGATTTGATCAAGTTAATTCAAAAACTCTGACTGTCAAGCAAAGGGAGTCTCTTTAATGGACGAGAGGCATTTCTAGAAAACTGGTTGCCTTCTTAGATATCCTGTAAAAGACTTTGATCGCCTTATGATTCACCTATACCTAAAACGTCTAAATCAGCGGAAGTTGTCAAAGATAGCCGGGTACGATCATTCATTAAAAGAGAAGTGGCGGACGGTAATATTCCTAGGAAGAACTGGAGTGTCATTGAAAATGCAATGTCTTTAGCGCATTCAAAAGTCCATGCCAGGTACACGTCCCATCTACATCTCTATGCAGGCTGTTTTCAGGGCCTATTTAAACCTATTGACTTACTGGATAATCGTTCTGGTTAATGCTATCATGTAGCTCTAAGCAAAGTGCATGAAATATGGTCACGGATGTTGTCAACAAGGAAGACACTCCAACCAGACCCAGGGCACAGTTGTGGATTCCACCAACCCGTAGAAGAGGTAGACATTCAAACACTTCAAGAAGGTCAATGAAAGTACAAGCTGCACAAATGAACCAAAGCTGGGGCTAAATCGCCGCATTCGATATCGATGGAAATGTGAGATATTTAAAAAACATTTGTGAAGCATACTTTTAGGATGTTATAAATAACATATGGCATGTAAGGTTTACTTCATTGTTTGTCAAGAGTTTTCTGGTATTTCTTTATATATCGAAGTGCAGAAAATAGTAGGAGTGATCCTTCAACGATGAAATTTTGAATACTTACATCAGTTTTATATGTCAGTTGATATATACCGTTGACTCCTTGGCGTACAATTCTAAACAGAATCTTATGAAATTTAACACTTTGGTTAAAATTCTTCGAAACCTTAGGATACCTGCCTTCGACCCCCATTTGCTCATCTATTTTTCTTTTCAATGTACAAGTCGCAACTCTCAACAGGATTTAATGAATTTTGGCACAAGTCTATAAGTTGATCTAAAAAAGAGGTCTACTAATTTAAAATAAAATCAGTTGGCTCTTTAGGTACCTGCATTGGACTCCCATTTTTCACCAATTTTTTCCAGTTCTCAACAGAATTTAAAAATTCTGTATTAATTGATCCAAAAAGCAGTTATACTAATTTTGGTTAAGATCCCTTGACTACTTGAGGTACCTGCCTTGGACCCCCATTTTCATTTATTTTTGTTTTCAATGCATAATTCTCAACAAAATGAAATTCTGCACACGTTTTTCAGTTTATCTAGCTCTACTAATTTTGGTTTTAATTCGTCTACTCCTTGGGGTACTTATTAACGACTCCCATTTTTTCGCTTATTTTTCTTCTTTGTATATAAGCCGCAACTCTCCAAAGAATTTTACGAGATTCGGTACATGTCTATAAGTTGATCCAGAAAAGAACTTTACCAATTTTAGTTGAAATTCTTTGACTCCTAGGGGTACCTGCCTTGGACTTACACTTAAATCCAATTTGATTTAAAAGTTAAGCCTAAACGACTGCAACACTTTTTGTTTAAACTATGCGAAACAATTTATGTGACTTTTTTCAAACAATTTTGAACTTTGTTCTACGATCGGTGAATTTTGGTGAATTTTTTTCACTCAATCTTAAGAAGAGACTTTGACCTTTCACGTGGTTATAGTGGGAGCAGCGAGCACAACCAAACCGACTTATTTTTTGTATATAGAAAAACAAAATCACTGATTTTTTAGAGCTTTTTTGATTACCTAATACCTCCTTAACGATATACGAGATTAAGTTATTTTCTTTTGTAGACTAAAACCAAGGAACATTAGATTTTTCAAAAGCGGTGGTCAAAAATGGCTTTTTTACTGAAGAAATACCATAGTGTGGCCCTATGTTGCTCTTAGGGGTAATATGATAATAATAATTTCCCAGACAACATTCCAATTGGAACAAGGGGTTTATCTTAATGAGCTGCATCCGATTCTATTTTTAGACTCATTGAAAGGGACCTACGTTTTAACTCCGGCCCCGATGGCAAATGCGTTAGTTAGAGAAGTTTTACATAGCCTAATACTCAATAACCAGTAGCTAGCTGAGCTATGAGGTGAACCGCCGCTTTTTTGAAAATTTATTTTTTTTTCAAGTGAGTCTGGCCAGGGATCTAACTTGGGACCTCTCGTATGTTAGGCGGATGACTAACCTGCTATATCACGGCGTCGCTAGGGGTACAATGGAGTAAAATTTTTGGTTTTAATTAAAATTTTCTGGTACCTCTTGACATTATACAATACGATTTCTAAGTCGGATTATCTTCTGTTGAATTCTTAATACTCTTAAAGCTGGCAGAGAATTTCAGTCGTATCTGAAATTTTGATTAACTGTGTAACTTTGTACAAAAGCAAAACTGGAAAGATTACACTGCACAACAGCGAAAAAAGTGCAAGGTCGTGACTATATAGGTCCGATTCTACTATCAAAATGTAGTAAAACCCTATACTCAGTTTGGCCAAGTTAGTGACCGTTTTATTTTTATGGGCCTCCAAAGTTTCCCAATATTATGATGATGCCTAAAAAAGGTGTCATCAGTTTTTACCAAATAGCTAATCAACACTTAAAAATATCGCTTAGCTATGTTCGGCAAAAATGTAGCGAAGAGTATGGCGAATACTTTTTTGCTAAAATTTTAATATAAAAATGTATTTTATTGCAGACATTTTTTAAAAAAGTTAAAGAAACATTTTTTTGTTTTTAATTTTTTGATCATAACTTTTTGGAAATCCAGATTTTTCCTACACTATATTTGGGAAAATTGTAGCCACAGCAAGGCTAAATAACTTTTGTGAACACACCATTATAATCTGAACGTGTCCAGATACCAAAAATAGGTAATATAGACTCCCTTGTGAAAACAAAATTAAATTTTTTACTCAAATTTAAGCACATACAAAATGTTGAAAATTGCTTTTTGATAGAATCGTTTGACGGTTAAAATGTTCCAAGTGGTACAAGAGATGATTTGTTTAATCACATGTTAACTCCAGTTGCTTTAAATGCAATTAATATATTGAAATTTAAATTAAATAGTATAAAAAAGTGTCAGATTCGGTGTACTATTGACTACTTTTGCCTCTAGATTCCTTATTTTTGGTCGAAATTTCATCACAGACATCTCTTTTGAAACTTTTTGACAGTATCTGTTATTGCGTTTCTAAAAATGTTGCAACAAATTGCCGCAAGGTGGTGGTATTGCCATGTTTCTTACTATTGTATCAAATACATTTTATTTGGATGTTTTTCGATGTTGGTACATTCAGAAAAAAACTAGACCAAATACTCCTGAACAAAGTTGCGGAACATAGTTAAACCATATTTTTTAGTTTTTGTTATTAAAAATACGATTTCAGTATGTAACCTCAAAATAGCGTCATCTTTTTACAGAAATCAGAAACAAAAAAGTCGTAGAACAAAAATTGTTTTTATAACCTCAGAGATTTATTTTCCACAACAAAAAAGTTCTTTTTCGCAAAAATACGTTTTTGAGATATTGCTAATTGCTAATAATAAAATTTTAGTTAAAAATATAATTTTTTTGGCACAAGGAAGTCTTTATGATCTATTTTTGGTATCCAAATACGTTCAAATTATATTGGTGTGTTCACAAAAGTTGTTAAGCTTTACTGTGGCTACAATTTTCCCAAATATAGTATAGGAATAATCAGGATTTTAAAGAAGTTATGATAAAAAAATCAAGAAAAAACAAATTTTTCTTTAACTGTTTTAAAAAAAACTTTAAGATAAAATACATTTTTATCATAAAATTTTAGCAAGAATTATTTGTCATACTCTTGGCTACATTTTTGCCGAACACAGTTAAGCGATATTTTTAAGAGATTATTGGTTATTTGGTAAAAACTGATGACACCTTTTTTAGGCATCATGCTAATATTGGGAAACTTTGGAGGCCCATAAAAATAAAACGGTCACTAACTTTTACAAACTGAGTATAGGGTTTTACTACATTTTGATCGTAGAATAGGACCCATATAGTCACGACCTTGCACTTTTCAAAAGATGTTCATTTGTTGTGTAGTGTTATTAAATATACAGAACACACAAGAATGTACATATCGCACTTGTTCCTCAACTGGTGACAACTCAAAATGTTCAGGTTTTTAGTATAGGCAAAAAACTATGTTTTTACTTGTACTCTCATATGAATAATTCCACTTCTTTAATGAAATAGTAGCTTTTATAGTGGTTGGTTATGACCACTGTAAATCGATTTTTTGTCAAAGGTAAAAATTATCAAATTTTGAGTTACCTCCCTTTAGAGGAACAAGTGCGATATTTTGTAGTTATTATTTTTTTGTTTTCTATTATTAATGGCCCAACGCTATGTAATAATTCACCAAAAAAAGTACAACAAAATCACATAAACATATCAAAGGGATATGTGCGTGTTTGTTAGTGTTGATATAAAGGTATGATTGTGTGCAAAAAAAGGCATAAAATGAAAAGCAGTAACAAAGCCCAGCAGTTTTATAGTAAAGTTAAGGCTCCAAAACTTATAACAAGGGATATTATTTGTTTAAGATTTAATTAAGATGAATTAGAAATGGCTTTAGGCTCTTTACAAAATTCGTAGCGACAAGTGCTTGTTTTAATTCTAATTGGTTCCAATATTTTTAGAGAGGGACCTTTAATCTTAAACTACCGAAGAAATGCCAGAAATATTATTCATTTTGAGTGTGTCGTTTTGCTGGAATTAAATAAACTTATACAGAATAAATATTTCGGCAGTTTTTATGTTTCACTAGACTCATATATACAAACACATACTGTAATACTTAATGCAAACTCATTCATTTGCTTATACAAACATAAGTTTTCATACAGTAAGTAGAAAATAATGATGAACAATTTTTAGGATCGAGGATTCCATTAATGAAAAATAATACCTTAGATTTCATTTAACCCTTATGTGCATACCAAGGTACCCCGGTACCTTTAGCACTTTCATCTTAACTTTTTTAATGGAAACAGATGGTTCACAAACCTCAAACTTCTTGAGAACTCCTAACTATTGAAATAAAAATAGGAAATTTTTGAAAAATTTCCTATAAAAATAGGAAATTTTTGAAAAATTTCCTATAAAAATAGGAAATTTTTGAAAAATTTCCTATAAAAATAGGAAATTTTTGAAAAATTTCCTATAAAAATAGGAAATTTTTGAAAAATTTCCTATAAAAATAGGAAATTTTTGAAAAATTTCCTATAAAAATAGGAAATTTTTGAAAAATTTCCTATAAAAATGGGAAATTTTTGAAAAATTTCCTATAAAAATAGGAAATTTTTGAAAAATTTCCTATAAAAATAGGAAATTTTTGAAAAATTTCCTATAAAAATAGGAAATTTTTGAAAAATTTCCTATAAAAATAGGAAATTTTTGAAAAATTTCCTATAAAAATAGGAAATTTTTGAAAAATTTCCTATAAAAATAGGAAATTTTTGAAAAATTTCCTATAAAAATAGGAAATTTTTGAAAAATTTCCTATAAAAATAGGAAATTTTTGAAAAATTTCCTATAAAAATAGGAAATTTTTGAAAAATTTCCTATAAAAATAGGAAATTTTTGAAAAATTTCCTATAAAAATAGGAAATTTTTGAAAAATTTCCTATAAAAATAGGAAATTTTTGAAAAATTTCCTATAAAAATAGGAAATTTTTGAAAAATTTCCTATAAAAATAGGAAATTTTTGAAAAATTTCCTATAAAAATAGGAAATTTTTGAAAAATTTCCTATAAAAATAGGAAATTTTTGAAAAATTTCCTATAAAAATAGGAAATTTTTGAAAAATTTCCTATAAAAATAGGAAATTTTTGAAAGATTTCCTATAAAAATAGAAAATTTTTGAAAAATTTCCTATAAAAATAGGAAATTTTTGAAAAATTTCCTATAAAAATAGGAAATTTTTGAAAAATTTCCTATAAAAACAGGAAATTTTTGAAAAATTTCCTATAAAAATAGGAAATTTTTGAAAAATTTCCTATAAAAATAGGAAATTTTTGAAAAATTTCCTATAAAAATAGGAAATTTTTGAAAAATTTCCTATAAAAATAGGAAATTTTTGAAAAATTTCCTATAAAAATAGGAAATTTTTGAAAAATTTCCTATAAAAATAGGAAATTTTTGAAAAATTTCCTATAAAAATAGGAAATTTTTGAAAAATTTCCTATAAAAATAGGAAATTTTTGAAAAATTTCCTATAAAAATAGGAAATTTTTGAAAAATTTCCTATAAAAATAGGAAATTTTTGAAAAATTTCCTATAAAAATAGGAAATTTTTGAAAAATTTCCTATAAAAATAGGAAATTTTTGAAAAATTTCCTATAAAAAAAGGAAATTTTTGAAAAATTTCCTATAAAAATAGGAAATTTTTGAAAAATTTCCTATAAAAATAGGAAATTTTTGAAAAATTTCCTATATAAATAGGAAATTTTTGAAAAATTTCCTATAAAAATAGGAAATTTTTGAAAAATTTCCTATAAAAATAGGAAATTTTTGAAAAATTTCCTATAAAAATAGGAAATTTTTGAAAAATTTCCTATAAAAATAGGAAATTTTTGAAAAATTTCCTATTAAAATAGGAAATTTTTGAAAAATTTCCTATAAAAATAGGAAATTTTTGAAAAATTTCCTATAAAAATAGGAAATTTTTGAAAAATTTCCTATTAAAATAGGAAATTTTTGAAAAATTTCCTATAAAAATAGGAAATTTTTGAAAAATTTCCTATAAAAATAGGAATTTTTTGAAAAATTTCCTATAAAAATAGGAAATTTTTGAAAAATTTCCTATAAAAATAGGAAATTTTTGAAAAATTTCCTATAAAAGTAGGAAATGTTTGAAAAATTTCCTATAAAAATAGGAAATGTTTGAAAAATTTCCAATAAAAACAAGAAAATTTTGAAAAACTTTCTATACAAATTTCCTTTAGATATAAAAAATTTTTGAAAAATCTCGTATAAGAATAAGAAATTCTTGAAAAATTTTCTATAACAATAAGAAATTTTTTAAAAATTTCCTACAAAAATAAGAAATTTTTGAAAAATTTCCTATAAAAATAAGAAATTTTTGGAAAAAATCCCTTAGTATAAGAAATTTTTGAAAAATTTTCTTATATATATAAGAAATATTTGAAAAATTTCCTATACAAATAAGAAATTTTTGAAAAATTTCCTTTAAAAATTAGAAATTTTTGAAAAATTTCCTATAAAAAAAAAAAAAAAAATTTGAAAAATTTCTATAAAAATAAGAAATTTTTGAAAAATTTCCTATAAAAATAAGAAATTTTTGAAAAAATTCCTATGAAAATAAGAAATTTTTTAAAACTTTTTTATAAAAGTCAGAACTTTTTGAAAAATTTCCTATAAAAGTAAGAAATTTTATAAATGTTATATAAAAATAAAAATTTTTGAAAAATTTCCTTTAAACAAAAAAGAAATTTTTGAGAAATTTGCTATAAAAAGAAAAGAAATTTTTGAAAAATTTCCTATAAGAATAAAAAATTTTTGAAAAATTTCCTATAAAAATTAGATATTTTTCAAAAATTTTTTATAAAAATAAGAAATTTATTATGCCCTAGACTGTAAAAACAACAATTTTTTCACTGCAAGTATAACAAATTAATATTTTTTGTCACACATGAGTACGTGTATCTGTGTGTGTGTGCGTATGATTCTGTGAATATTTTAGTGTAGTAGTAATTTTTACCAGTAGCTTTTTGTTTTATGTTGACTCATTTTTATTTGTGAATAAATATGAAGCATATAAAACAGATGCTGTCCACTTCTATAACTTTGTAAGTATTTTGTATCTTTTCAAGAATTTTTTTGTTTAAAAATTTTTAGCAAAAAAAAACTTAAAATATTTTTCTATTCCTTTTCTGATGTAAAAATATTTTATTTGAAAAGTAGTTTTTCTTTCTGACATTAAACAAAAAACACTTCAAAACTCATTAGATGACAGAAGTTCTGAAGGCAGGAATATAAAAATAGATAAATATTTCTAGAGTAAAAAGAGATACATTTGAAAATATTTTATGATTACATTGTTTTGTGCTTTTTCTTGCATTTCATAAACTTGCCAGGATATTTTTGAATTGAAATATAAAATTTTCAAGCTTGAGTTATGGATTAACATAATTTGCCAAAGTTATTTGTTAATTATATTTTTTCTATCACATCTTCCCTTAGTATGGATTTCTTTAGAATTCGTTCAAAAATATTCAATATTAATTAATTATTTGTAAATATTTTTAATCAAAATTCCACAAATTTTAATGTTATCTTTATCAAAGTTTTTACTAATAAAACATTTATAATTTTATCATTTCGAAATTTTAATTTAAATATCAAAAACAAAAGAGAACTTTTATTTAACTCATTAACAATGTCTTTTCCATAATAAAACCGATAAATTAAAATGAAATTTTATAAATAATAAAAATATTTATTCAAATTGTTAAAATTCTTTGAAATAAATCTGTACAAATAAAGCAATTTCTTGGTAAATCCTTTTACAGTTAAAAATTTGAATACATATAAATTTTCAAACTAAAAGATATTCCCAAAATTATTAATGATTTTTATGAAATGAATAAAAGTGTTGCCTATACAAAAGGGATATAGAAACAAAATATGAAAATTTGTTTAAAGTTTTGTTTTACTTGTTGTTAAATAAATAATTCATTAAATGTTTAATGCTAAATTTTAAGACAATGATTAAGACTATTTAATTCATTATTAAAAGCACTAGAAATGATTAACCTTTGTGATGTATATTTTAGGGGGAATAAGCAAAGTTTATGAAATTTTTAAAATCGGTGGTGTACGGGTACTTGGTTATTACTTTGGGAAATAAACTATATCGGATAGCAAAAGGTACTTGTTTTTTATTTTTAAATGACAAACTCTTCACGTTTTTACTGAAAAGTGATCAAAAATAAGAAAAAATTGCTTTTCCATTATCAAAAAAAAAAAAAAAAACTCCACCAAATTGATTTTTCACAGACTTTTGTTGTTAAAGTCAAAAGGAAATTACTTTTACGATGCACTGTAAATTTTACTTGTGATCTTATTATGACTATAAATTATAATTTTCATGTTAAGAAAACTCTGAAGTTGTATTCTTTGTTGAATGAAATTTTAAAAATATTAAAAATTGATTTTTGAAACCGACCTGAGAAAACTATATCATATTCGAATATGGAAAAAAAAGTAAATTCGATTGTATTTTAACAAAATTGAACTATTTAATACTTACAAGCCTAAAAATCGTACTAGCTTTTCAATTTCTTTATTTTAAAAAATTATTGCTGCATAACCTTAGGCATATTGAAAAATACTCGAATATTCGGCAGGAAATCACAATAGCTTCAAAACTATTGAAATAATCTTTGGTTTTGAGGACTTGTCGACAAGCAGAGAACTACTCTTTTATATAAAGGGGATTTCATGTCAAGTGACCGAACTTTTGAAATCGATGACTTCTAATTTGAGTGAAATTTACACCAAGGTTACAAGTAAGATCTGTAAGAAAGTTTCTAAGCTAAACAGGTGTTTCTTCTCATCCATGCCATTTCTTTGACCTTTGATTGTTTTTTATTTAAAAATATTATTAGCCATTTGTCTTAAGCCTTAAATAGGCCTTAGTTTTGGTGACTACCTATGTACATAAATATGTATCGTACTATGAATGTGGTATCAAAAATTGTATGATCGTTGTATTGCCTTTAAAGGAAACTATATACCATAACAAATCTTATATTCAACTAAAATTAATTTCTTTCAAAATTTGTCGAAGAAGAAGGGACTTTTGGAACCTTTGGCTCTAAGAGGGTAAAAAGGGGAAAAAATCGAAAAAAAATCCCAAAGTAATTGGTACAGAAACTAAATTAAATATACGTTTTAAACAGCTATGAAAATAAGCGGACAAGTGTTTGGTACTTTTTTGAAACTATGTCCGATAGGGGGTAAAAAAGGGTGAAAATAGTTTTTTTGGTACCTTTTTAACCCACTCTTATATTTTAAACTAAAGAATATAGAAAGAAACTTTGTAGTGCAATCAATAGATGTGAAAGAAACATTAAACACGTTTTTGGTACTTTTTTGATTTTTGGGCCAAAATGGGTAAAAAGGGATAAAATGATAACTTAACATCTCAAAAAGTAATATGAATAAAATTATATATTAACTGCGTTTTAATAAAATGTACCGAATTCAATTGGTACCAAAGAAGTCCCAAATATGTATATGGAACTTTTTGAAATTAGGGGATAAAAAGGCGAAAAAAATTGTATTGTTATACCTTTTAAACAAATGAATGTTTGTCTGTATGTATGTTCTTTATAGAATAGTTAACTGCGAATTTGATCATGTTATGCTCTTTAGCGAAGATGTTGCGGATAAGCCGGTGAAGGTTTTTAAGTTGATAAGACTTATTTCCGACAGATGGCTCCACTGAAAATTACTAAAAATCAATTAAATCGTAAACTTAACATTTGGTCATGTTATGATCTTTAGCAAAGTTGTTGCACATGAGCCGACGAAGGTTTTTTAGTTAGTATGAAGAAATTTCGACAGGTGGCGCCACTGAAATTTACTCAAAGTCAATTTAATCGTAAGCTGTTCATTTAGTCATGCTATAATCTTCAGCAAAGATTTTGCGGATAAGCCGAAGAAGGTTTATGAATTGGAATGACAGGTGGCGCCACATAAAATTACTCGAAGTGAACTAAATCGTAAACTGTCCATTTGATCATGTTATAATCATAAGAAAAGTTGTTAAGCATAAGCAGTTGGTATGAACAACTTCAGTTAGCGCCACGGAAAACTACTCAAAATGAATTAAATCGTAAACTGTGCATTTGATCAGACTATAATCTTTAGCAAAGTTGTTTCTGTTGGTATAACCAATTTGTAAAATTATTAAAATGAGTTAAACTGTTAACTATGCAAAGTATGTGTTGGTCGGACAAAATAAATAAAATAAGTCAAAATTAACTTAATATTTATTTTAGTACTTTATAAAATAAAATATACAAAAACTTTAAAATTTGCCTCAAAATGCTTATCATAAAGCTCCGAGCAAGGCTCGGTCAACCAGGTACTTGTTATGTTATGTTATGCACAACGAGATCAGAACGAAAAAGTCGTAGGCAGAGTTTCCTTTTTTTATACTTTTATCCAAAAGTGGTATTTTTCAATTTTTAGTTTTGATGTTTTAAAAAGAAAAAGTTTTTTACTCCATTTTTTTTATCAAACATTTTTTATACAAAATTTTTTTATCAACAAATTTTCTTTATTTTTTTTTTTCAAAAATATTTCTATAGAAAAATATTTTGATCGAAAGTTTTTTTATTAAAAATTTTTCTATAAAAAATTTGTTGGTTTAAATAAAATTAAATACTTTCGAAAATATTTTTGTTAAAAATTTTTCTATATATATAATTCCCCGACAACATTCCAATTGGAACAAGGGGTACTTCTCTCAGACAATGAGCTGCATCCGATTCTATTTTTAGACTCATTGAAAGGGACCTACTTTTTAACGCCGGCTCCGAACGGCAAATGCATTAGTTAGAGAAGTTTGACATAGCCTAATACTCAATAACCAGTGGCTAGCTGAGTTATGAGGTGAACCGCCGCTTTTTTTTGAAAATTTATTTTTTTTTCAAGTGAGTCTAGCCGGGGATCGAACTTAGGTATGCTAGGCGGATGACTAATCTGCTATACCACGGCGGTTCACAAGAAAAAATTTCTATAGAACATTTTGTTATTAAAAATTTTTTTATCAAAAATATTTCTACCAAAAATTTTTCTATAGAGAAATACTTTAATTAAAAATTTTTCTTTAGAAAAAATATTTTATCAAAATTTTCAGAGAAAAATATTTTTATCGAGAAATTTTCTATTAAAAACTTTTATCGAAAAATTTTCCAAAGAAAAATATTTTTGTCAAAAATTTTTTTCAAAAAGAAGAGTATTCGCATTTGACCCCAAATCTGTTACATTTATTTATTAATGTAATAGACCAATTTATTGATAAAAAGCCAAAAAATTATTGCGGAGAAACCAAATTCCTAGACGCGTTTCGATGGTTGGTTAAGCCATCTCTTCATGAGGATTATCCCCAATTTACAAGTTTACAAACAAAACTTTTCAGAATTATGTTCATAAACCATAAGCAAAAGCGTAGATTATCGACCGAACCAAAACAAACATTTTTCAGTTTTCATTTTTTTATAAAAAATGTTTGTATCCAAAATATCTAAAAAAAAATATGGTTTTATTTTTAAGCAAGCCCGACCATATAATACCCTTCACCACTAAGGTCAAATGTGTTCTTTTTCCTTTATAAAGATTTTTATTTGCTGGCAAATGATTTTGTTTTGTTCAAATCAACATGTTTCTTGTTTGAAACTCAAAAATATTTTGTGGTCAGACTACGAGGATCAAATATTTGATAATTTCGATTAAATGTTTAATCAATGTGACAGTAGCTTAAGCTGTTTCGGTCATTTGGACTTATATGAGAGCTAGGGTCAAATGTGGACCGATTACCTTGAAATTTAAAATTCTCATTATCTTCGGATTTACGAGCGTTTTTGTGAATTTTGTCCCATTTAGTGTGTTTTGAAAAAAGAGTTTGTATGGGAGCTATGGTCAAATGTGAACCGACTTTAAAGAAATTAAATGATTTAAGTTTAAGCAGTATTTCTTTTAAATTTCATGAAAAAATATTGATTTTTGTGGCCAATATATCAATTCCAGGAATTGGGAACTATGGGAGACCATAACTAATGGACTGATTTTGACGAATTTCAATAGCCATGGTCCCACTATCAAAAAATGATCTGTGCCAAATTTTATTAAATTATCTTTAGGACTGGGACCTGTAGTTTGATTACAAGGTTTACATGGGGGTCCAGCCAGTCAGCCGTCCAGCCAGCCAGACGGACGGACGGACCGACATCGCTAAATCGACTAAGAAAGTTATTCTAAGCTTATTGCTATACTGAAAGATGGGTCTAAGACAAATATTTCTATGTATTACATACTTTAGCACAAACCTATAATACCCTTTACACCTATGGTGGTGAAGGGTATAAAAAAAGTCTAAGATAAAATAGTTTTATCGCAAGATTTCAGCAAGGAATATTTCTCATACTCTTGGCTACATTTTTGCCATAGTTGAGCTATATTTTTAAGGGCTGATTAGCTATTTAGTAAAAACTGATGGCACCTTTTTTAGGCATTATGGTAATATTGGGGGCCCATAAAAACAAAATGGTCATTAACTTGTACAAACTACAATTTTACTATAATTTGAACTTTTATTTTACTACAATTTGATCGTAGAATAGGACCCATATAGTCACGTCCTTGCACTTTTCAAAAGATGTTAATTTGTTGTGTAGTGTAATTACCCATAAGCAATTTCCTTGACTTTTGGAAGGCCAGTCAGATTCGCAACAGACGAATATGCTTAAACTTATATTTGAACCCATATTCTTATTATTTTAAATAGTTAAAGATTTAAGTGTGTATATCACTTTAAATAACCTATTTATTGTATTTGTAACAGATTTGCTTTGAAATTGAATGGGCGTAAATGAACCCTAAGTATTTGGTTATGGTTAGTGGTATTTTGTCTTTGTAAAAAGATCCTTGCACTCATGTAACTTCGGAAACTAAAAATATCTCTGTCTAGTCGATATAATAAATATTTTTACAAATAAAATTAACTTAAGACGAAGTCTATTAAAGGTAAGAATATTTACAAATTCTTTTATTAATATTTCAACACCCTCTTACCATATAAATATCATTGAATGTTTTCTTTTATAGTTCAAAAAACTCAGTAAAGAGTCTTTAATTGAAAATTCCTGAGAAAAATTCCATTATAGTCTGAAATTTAAGTTAGCAAGAAAATAAAAAGAAAGAAATGTAAATGAAATCTTAGTTTTTATATATCGCACTTGATCAACAAGAGGGTATTAACTCAAAATTTAAGAATTTTCAGTAGAGTCAAAAAACTGTTTTATTTTATTGGCGAAATTTTTATTTTTTTTGGCGAAATTATAGTGAAAATTGGTAGATAAGACCACTACACATCAATTTCTTCTAAAAAGTGTAAATTTAAAAATTTTGAATTAATACCCTCTTGTTGAACAAGTGCAATGTATTTAAATTTATTCTTACTTTTATGGCAAATAAAATAAATTTGTAAACTTGGTTTTATTTTTAGTATTTAATAAAATGTTCTTAGACTATAAAAATAATATAATACTTTGGACAATGTCTGAGGAGAATATATTTAATAGTAACAAGTGAGAAAGTGCTGTAGTCGGTCCAGCCCGACTATACTATACCCTTCACCACTAAAGGTGTTAATTTTTTCTGTATAAATATTTTCTAAATTTTGCCATCATACAAACATTTTCTCAGAACTTATATATTTAAGCTGTTTCCGTCATTTGGACTTATATGAGAGCTAGGGTCAAATGTGGACCGATTATCTCGAAATTTGGAAAATTGATTACAGTTGTTACAGAACTTATGTATGCAAAAAATAAACTGAAAATTCTTATTATCTTTAGATTTACGAGCGTTTAAAAGATTTTTGTCTCATTTAGTGCGTTTTTAAAGACGAATTTGTATGGGAGCTATGGTCAAATGTGGACCGATTTCAATGAAATTTGGTACAGTGATTTTAGTTTACATAAGCATTATTTGCTTTAAATTTCATGAAAAAATATTGATATTTGTGGCCAGTATATCAATTCCAGGAAGTAGGACCTATGGGAGGTACCATAAGTAATGGACCGATTTTGACTAATTTCAATAGCCATGGTCCCATTATCAAGAAAATGATCTGTGCCAAATTTCATCAAATTATATTAAGAATTACGAGGTTTACATGGGGGTCCAGCCAGACGGACGGACATCGCTAAATCTACTCAGAAAGTGATTATAAGCCTATTGGTATACTAAAAAGTGGGTCTAAGACAAATATTTCTATGCGTTACATACATCAGCACAAACTTATAATACCCTTTTCACCTATGGTGGTGAAGGGTATAAAAACAGTGAAAAGCTTTTATGTATTTTTAGGTTTAGATATTTAGTGATTTCAAGGATATTTTTAAATCTAACAGAATTTGTTGCATCCCTTGGTTTAGTTTTGAAAGGGAATATTTATTGTTAATCTTACTTAAAGACAATTTTGTTTGATTTTTCTATAGCCTTTAGCTTTTTAGACACACTGTGCAACACTTCAAGCTTGAGAGGCACTTACACAGATCCATAATCACCTAAACACAATCTCACTTTTATGAAAACTCTTTAACACACCTCAATACAAGCCATTAAAATAGAAAAATTATTCAAAACTAGCTGGAACTATGCAACATACGTCCTTTGTCCTTGCCTCGTTTCGTTTTATTGCATAAAATCTTGTTCACAACATACCTGGAAATTTATGTAAATCTACTTTGTCTAACGTTATATTTTTCTAAAATAACGAAGTCCAACTGAAAAGTTCTTTTTGGCAAAGTGACTATTGATATTATGATCAATTTATTTGAAAATTCTTTCACAAGTAAACCATAAAACAGGGGCCGAATTACTGCATTCGATATCGATCGAAATCTTAGATATTTTCAAAATATTTGTATAGCATACTTTAAGGATCAATCAAAATTATTTAAAAGGTGCACAGTTCACTATATTTTTTTGAAGTTATTTGCCAAAAGATGAACAATAGTAAAAGAGTTTTAATTGAACTATATGTTTTTAAAAACGAATCAAAATTGATACCAAATTTCAATAAACTTTTTGCATCGAAGTAACTTTCAACATCCCTAAAGTATACTTTATAATGTTCGCTTAAAAGTCTGAGTTTTCGATAGATATCGAATGCGGTAATTTGGCCCCAGGCGTTAACGCCGCATTCGATATCGATCCAAAACTCAGACTTTTAGGCAAATATTGTGTAACAACCTTAGGGATTTTCAAAATAATTTATTTTGCAAATTTATGTATAAAAAATGTTCACGTCCGTTGGTCTGTCTGTATGTTTTTTGATATTAATGTGAGTAGAAACAGCGGAATAATTTCTCAAAAATTTTTTGAAATCTTAAAGGTACAAGGCCAATACACGCGGCATGTAGCTGCGGGCGGTCGTAGTATTGCCAGTACATAAAATGTGCGTTTGTTTAAAAATATAAAAAATATTTGAGTAGGATATAATTTAATCTGGCAGCACTAAAGAAATCTGCCGTGCGGAAAAGTAGAACAAAGTTCTACTTTTTTCCATTGTCGCTTCAAAGTTGACAAATCAAAAAACAGCTGATTGCCGCCCGCAGCCGCTTGCCGTGTGCATTTTTCTACTCCCCTAAGTCAAATATTAAAAATGACAAATTTGAATAACTCTGCTGACCAATTTTTCTGAAAACATAGGCTAGGTTTTTTCTGAAATCTCAAGTGGGCGTGGCTCCTTCCATGTAAGTCAAATATTAAAAATGACAAATGTGAATGACCGAACTGACCGCTTTTAATGAAATTTTGACAGTTTGTTAAGGCGTGACCGTTGTTAAAGCGTGTCCGTTATTAAGGCGTGACCGTTGAGTTTTTTTTTGAAAAATCAAGTGGGCGTGATCCCTCCCATGTAAGTCAAATATTAAAAATGACAAATATGGATGATAAGATCAAAACTACTAAACCGAATTAATTAAAGTTTTAAATGTGGATTTTTCTTAGTATAGGTTAGTCTTCGTTTTCGAATTTTTTTGAAAATAGACCAAGGAGGACCTTGGAATCGCAAAATGGGGATGAAATTCCATTTTGCTTTAAAAATACATTAATTGAGAACGGATAAACCGATCAACTTGACAACTTGACAACTTGAATTATAAGTGTTTGCCTTTGTCCAAGTTAGAACATAAAGAGAAATTGAACCCCTCCTTTTGGTTTGCCTAAAATCGGCTTCACGGATATTGGAAATATATGACTATTGTTTGATAATAGTTTGACTGGCGATGGTTTGACAATTGCTTGAAGTTTTTCACTATTACTTGATGGTTGCTTGACCATTGTCTGATAGTTGTTTAATGATTGATTGACTGATGACTGTTTGAAGATTTTTAATGATTGTTTGATAATTGTTTCACGATAAACTGGCCATTGTGTGACGGTTGTTTGATGATTTTTTGACGCTTGTTTGATGGTTGTTTGATAAATGACTGATGACAGTTCAATGATTTTTAATAATTGTTCAATTATTGTTTTTTGCGATTGACTAGCGATTGTTTGACGGTTGTTTTATTACTGTTTGACAATTTTTTAATGATTGCTTGACGATTGTTTCATAATTCTTTGATAGTTTTTTGACGATTGATTGACTATTGACTGACGAATGTTGATGATATGTGATGATTGTTTGATAATTGTTTGACAATTGTTAAGCGATTGTTTGACGATTGTTTTGTGATTGCATGACGATTGTATGAAGATTGTTTGTAGAATTTTGAGGATTTTTTTGCGACAGTTTGATGATTGTTGTTTGAGGATTTTTTATTGCGACTGTTTGATGATTGTTTGAAAATAGATTACGATTGACTTCCAGTGATTCCAGGTTCCATCACAGCTGATAAGCTAAATGAATGCCTATCAAATCTCTGGCACTACGTCAAATCTAAGCAAGTAAGGAAAGCTATTTGGACTATTTTAAATAATGTTTCTTGTATGGGAGGTATGGTCAAATATGGGCCGATTACTGCAGAATTAGGTACACTGATTAAGGTTATTTATAAGCAATATTTGTGCTAAATATTATTAAAATATTACTAAATTTGTGGCTGCAAAGGACCAAAAACTCTGTTTCGGGAAGGTATCTCTTTGGGAGGTAACCCAAATACTAATCCGATTTTGTCCATAAAGTATAGGGATCGTCCTTAGACCAAAACATGAGCCTGTCCCAAATTTCAAATTATCTATAAATTTACGATCTTATATAGATAATCGGCCAGCCAGCCGGACGGACATCGTTAAAACAACTCTGGGAGTGATTCTGAGTCGATTGATATACTAAAAGGAGTGTCCAGACCAATATTTCCAATGATCGCCGGGCCACGATCATTGCCGGAAAGCATAATGGAAGAGATGTACTGATACCACGCATTTCCTTCAAATCTTTTCGTATTAAAAAGACTACAATTTCCTTTCCGCTTTGCTTTTATGATGACGAATCTAAAAGGCTGGCTTTCCAAGTTTATGGAATATTTTTTATAAATTCATATTTTGTATATGGATAAAATGCTTTATTTTTTTACCCGTTTTAAGAAAGAACTAAAGACACTAAATATTGTAATTCCTCAATTTATAGTAAAAATTTAGATTAGGCATCATATTAATAAATAAATAACAAAATAAAAAAATAAAACAAAGAAATACATATTTAAATAAAATATTTAAAGTATTACAAAATTGTAACTAATTTTTCTAGTATAATGTAGCGCAACAATAAGTAAAAATCGGGCCCAAGTAGCTAGTATTATACATAATTTTCATTGTCCTAAAAGTATGCTACACAAATATTTCTGAAAAATCTTACATTTCGATCGATATCGAAAGGGGCGATTTGGCTCCAGATAACATTTTAATTGAAATTATTATTTTTTTCTTAACCATTTAAGGGTCAGTTTAAAAATATCTCCAAAAAAGCTATTTTATTCGTTTGAACTTATTCTTGTTAAGTCGTTGCCTTTAATTATCTGACAGCTATCGGAGGATTTACCAAAGAAATATTCCTGCAGGTATTTCAATGATTTCTAAATATAAGCCCTAAGTAAGAACCAAGACAACGTGACCTTACAGCCTCACAGCATATACAAGATTTGAGTGCTAGAATAAAAAGACTCTTTACTTTCCAAAATTATGTTGAATAACAGGCATTTCCAAAATCGCATTTTTTCCCTCTGGGATAGTTAAGCCTAAACCCTTGAATATACATACATATGTACACATGCATGTATTTGCTTATTCACCCACAAACACAAAATACATATGAACCAACTTAGACACACAGGAAAAACACACCTAACTCACCAACACACTCGCAAATAATGGGAAAAATGCATTTAAGTAAACAAGTTCCACATCATTGATTGTATGATTTTTAAAGTAGAAAATGAAATGAAATTGGCTTAAACGAAACCAAATAGAAAAAACTGCAGAACTACTAAAAAATGAAACGAAAGGGGCAAACAAAAAAAAAAGAAAAGCAATTGATAGTTAGAAGCATCTACTCTGAGATGACAAAATAAATTGGATTTCAATAAGTGGTTGAGTGTAAAAAAATGAAAATCATTTCTTTCCCTTATTCCGTCTGTGCAATTTGTATTTGCTTCCTTCTCTTTTTTGTGTAAATAGAATATTTCTTTTTAATTTAAAATGGTAGAATATTACGATTTCGGTAAAACAATATGATCAGATTTGTTTTTGATTTTTTTATGCATAAGAATAATATTTTTTTTTTATTAAATTGCAATACTAAAGTTTGTATTTTTACTACATATTTTGTTTCCAGGAATTTAAAAATTTTGCATAAACTTTCTAACTTTTCCAAGCAAAATTGACAAGATAAAAAGTATATAGGTAAAATTTTGTTATTTGTAAAAAATACATTTTTTCTTTTAAGGCCAATATAATTTTTTTGATACCATAATTATAGCACAAAACATATATTGGTAATCACCAAAACTATGGCCTATTTTACGGGTAAAAACAAACAGTCTAAAAATGAGGATAAGTCTCAGTGATTATATCTTTATAGATGATGAATTTATCTTAAACTACCATTCTCTTGAGGTCTGAGAAAAGAAAAGGTCCCTGAGGGATCTAAAGAATACGTTGCACGGTGGTACAGAATCGTTTTTTACTATAAAAATAACCAAATTTTGAAAAATTTTCTAAAAAATAAGAAACTTTTTAAAATTATCCTATAAAAATAAGAAATTTTTCATAAATTTCCTATAAAAATAAAACATTTTTAAAAAATTTCCTACAAAAATAAGAAATTTTTTTAAAATTTTCCTATAAAAATAAAAAGATTTTTGAAAAATTTCCTATAAAACTAAGAAGTTTTTTATAAATTTTCTAATAAGAATAATATATTTTTTTTTCAATTTCCTATAAAAATAAGAAATAAATCCTTAAAGTAAAGCTACGGTCACATTGATTAAACATTTAATCGAAATTATCAAATACTTGATCCTCGTAGTCTGACCACAAAATATTTTTGAGGTTCAAACAAGAAACATGTTGATTTGAACAAAACAAAATCATTTGCCAGCAAATAAAAATTTTCCTAATGTGACCACGCAAGAGCACATATTTTATTAAATTTTGATCAAATAATTATTTAATCTTACAAAATTTTTGTAACATCAAACAGGGGCAAATAACAGCTGAGCATTTCTATTGTTTACTATTCAAACAGAAACAACAACATCAAATTTGAGAAACAACAACATCAAATTTGAGAAACAACAACATCAAATTTGAGAAACAACAACTCAAATATGAGAAACAAATTGCTAGATACACAATTTTGTTTTGAAAAAATTTGATCAAATATTTTTTGGGAAAATATTTAATCTTCAGTGTGACCATAAATAAAACTTGTTTTTTTGTTTATACTTTGAACGTATTTTTTCTGTATTTTATCAAATAAAAATCGTCAAATAAATGTGCAAGTGTGACCACAAATTTTTTATTATATTGTTTTGACAATATTTTACTCAAAATATTTGATTTAAATGTTTAATGAGTCTGACCGTACCTTAAGACATTTTTTAGGAATTTCTTTAAAAACAAGAAATTTTTTAAAAATTTCCTATAAAAGTAAGAAATTTTTGAAAAACTTTCAATAAAAATTAGAAATTTTAAAAAATTTTGTATAAAAATAAGAAATTTTTTTAAAATTTCCTATAAAAATAAGAAATAAAAAAAAACTTTTTGACAAAACTAAGAAATTTTTGAAAACTTTCTATAAAAATAAGAAATTATTGAATTTTTTCCTAAAAAATAGGAAATGTTTTAAAAATTTCCTATTTATAAAAATAAGAAATTTTTGGAATAAAAATAAGAAATTTTGAAAAAGTTCATATAAAATAAGAAATTTTGTAAACGTTTCTATAAAAATAAGAAATTTTTTAAAAATTTCCTATAAAAATAAGAAATTTTTGAAAATTTTCTTTAAAAATAAGAAATCTTTGAATAATTTCTGTAAAAATAAGAAATTTTTTAAAAATTTCCTATAAAAATAAGAAATTTTTGCAATAAAAATAAGAAATTTTGTAAAAGTTCATATAAAAATAAGATTTTTTTTTAAATTTCCTATAAAAATAAGAAATTTTTGAAAAATTTTCTACAAAACTAACAAATTTTTGAAAATTTTCTATAAAAATGAGAAATTTCTGAAAAAATTCCTATAAAAATACGAAAATTTTCAAAACTTTCCTATAAAACTAAGAAATTTTTCAAAACCTTCCTATAAAAATAAGAAATTTTTGAAAATTTTCTATAAAAATAAGAAATTTTTGAAAGTTTTCTGTAAAACTAAGAAATTTTTGAAAAATTTTCTATAAAAATAAGAAAATTTTCAAAACTTTCTTATAGAAATAAGAAATTTTTGAAAAATTTCCTATAGAAATAAGAAATTTTTGAAAAATTTCGTATAGAAATAAGAAATTTTTCAAAAAGTTCCTATAAAAATAAGAAATTTTTGAAAATTTTCATAACAAATATGAAATTTTTGAAAAGTTAATCATAAAAATTAGAAATCTTTAAAAACTTCTTAAACAACAAAATTTTAAAAGATTTTCTATAAATATACGAAATTTTTGAAAATTCTCTTATAAAAATAAGAATTTTTGAAAAATTTTCTATAACAAGAACAAATTTTTGAAAAACTTCGTATAAAAATAAGAACTTTTTATAAAATTTCGTATAAAAATAAGAAATTTAAAAAAAAAAAATTATAAAAATATGAACTTTTTGAAATTTTTCCTATAAAAATAAGAACTTTTTGAAACATTTCCTATGAAAATAAAAAATTTTTGGAAAATATCCTATAAAAATATATTTTTTTAAATTTTCTATGAAAAAAAAAAAGAAATTGTTGAAAAATTTCCGATATATATAAGAAATTTTTGAAAAGTTTCTTACAAAAAGAATTTTTTTTTTAATTTTCATAAAAAATAAGAAATTTTTGAAAAATTTCTTATACAAATTAGAAATGTTTAAACAATTAATTTTAAAAATTTAAAATGTTTGAAAAATTTCTTATAAAGAAAAGAAAATTTTCTATAAAAATAACAAATTATTGAAAATTTTCTTATAAAAATGAGAAACTTTTGGAATATTTCCTAGAAAAATTAAAATTTTTTTTATAAAAATTAGAAATTTTTGAATTGTATTGTAATGACTCCAGGCATAAAATTTGCCTTGGAAATATCGCTAATTAGCCTGAAATTTATTTTGAAGGTGACCTAAATCTTGAAAAAGAAGACATACGCCATCTGTATATTTCAAGACTTCGAATTGTTAAGAGGGTGTGCATTGGATACCGTTTCATCTGTTTAAATTCGAGATCATTATGTCGTCGATGACTAGAATGAAATGTTTTAGTGACAAAAAATTCCTTACAGTAGTAATAACCTCGAACGAATTTCGAAATTTACTCTTGTGAAGAAAACGTAGGTTAGAAATAGCTAACAAATATATTTGATTAAAGTAATGGCAGTATTTGATAAAATCTTATATTAATATCATGTCATTTAGGATAATGAAAGAAAATATGTTCTGCGATGTCACCAGTTTCTCCACAGTCATCGCAATTTGAGATTTCTTAAATATTAAAGTTTCTATTTTTCTGTATTTTTATTGAATGAAATTTAGGTTATTTTGTATCAATCCACTAGAACTTCCTTCTGTCATTTTCATATTCTTTCCAACGTTCAAGCAATTCGAGCATTTATTTCATTCATACATAGTTTACTTGCTATTGCGGCATTTATTCTCAAATTTCTTTTGGCTCTAGTATTTTTAGATCTATGGGTGGTAGTGCTGCGAGATCAAGCTTTTCACTATTCGAGTCCCACTAATATTCCTGTGCATTAACTGGATTGTTTTGTAAGTGTATTGCTGCCCTTTTCCTTACAAAGCGTGGAAGGAATTCTTTTTGGAAACAAAACTAAAACACTTTATGTCGTTTTACAAAGTTATTGTTTTATTAACTTTAGAGTTAGTTCACTTTAAACACAAATCACAAAGCTGCTTTACAAATATTCTTAGTCTTAATGTTCTTTTATACGCGTCTCAATTAAAATTTTGTCTCGATATAAGTTCGTCAGCCTTTTATAGTAGAGAAGAGAGCTTATAGCATTTTCTGCAGATGTTAACAAAGAGCGTCGATTACACTAACAATGCGGCTTGCGAATGTTCATGCATGTTACAATACATTCTTACATGATCAAGTACACACTCGTTGTACAAATGGATTATCTGAAATTAACAGCAACAGAGAGAGCCCATAGATAACAGAGCAAAATGTTACTCTGGTCTTTACAGTAAAACATTAAGAGAAAACTGTTGTGGTAGTTATACACTAAAAGAATAATAACAAGACCAACAGAAACATTCTAGAAAACTAGGGGAAGAATTATAATTAGTGAACTTTGCACAATGGGGCGGATTATTTAAAAATTCGTGACAGTATGTTGACCAGCTACTAAAACTAGAAACAGTAACTGATAACGTTAGAGCTAGACTATGTGATTTAAATATATGACTAGGTGCTATGACTTAAACCTATGACTGGAGGTCATGAATTTTCACTTTTGGTAGGGATTATACTTAGAGACTTTAAGTAATAAGCTATGAGTATAGACTATATCTACACAATAGCTTTTTATTTATCAATTACTAATTTAATTCAATTTTGTCTATTCTAAACTTTAATTAATCACTTCATAATTATTAATAAAATTTTACCTTTGAGCACAAACCAACAAAACCGTAAATACGACTTTATTGACATCAAACTTTTGCCACTGCATAATTAAAAGGAATTATGCAATATGCCACCAGTGGCAGTAACACAGAGCCATAAGCTATCGGGAAACCAAAAAAAGACACTAAAGTAACCCAAAACAAAAGCAATTTTGAATGAGATACTGTAAAGAAAGTTTGGGTGAATATTTAAAATAAAGAAAAAAAAAACTTTAGAATAAAAATCGAATATACTCGGTTTGGCAGTAACAAAAGTTCAAAATGTTGAAAATGTTGCAACTGTAGCCAAACAGCATCAAAGGAGTAGCAGATGTTTTTTGCAACACTAGTAATTACAGTTTAACAGTACTTTCACACTTTTTGACACACATACTTATAAATGCATATACAGACTTGTACTTATACTTATACATAAATATAATATTTGATGCTACCAACTGTTTTTAACAGAGTTTGTTCTCCATTCAGCTCCTGGTGTTGGCGAAAATGATAATGATGATGGGAACGTTAATGGCGCGCTAAAGTTTTTTGTGTACGAGTACATGTATGTGTGTGTGTGTGCTATGCATTTGTTTAAACACTTTATAATTAAAGCACGAAAATACACATACAAACTCATTTAAAAATTTTTAAACATAAACACAGGTGCATGTATAAGTATATGTTTTTGTTGCAAGTTGTTTAATATTTACTTACCAGAATCAGTGTCTAAGTGTTTGTATGTGTGTACTCACTTGTAAGGGTGTAAATTTCTACTAATTTTTTCAGTTATTTACTTATAGTACTTATGCAACACTTAGCAAAAGTGAGTAAATGAGTAGATATTTTAACTAGAAAAGCTCTATGTACTTGTAGCTATTTGCTATACATGCATAATACTCGTACTTTTATTTAAAGTAAAAAAACTTAAATATTTTATAAATTAAAAACTCTAATTATTAATTTCATGAGCATATGCAGACGCTTTTGTACACTTGGATGTATTCACTTAATCGCTTATATGTATGTGATATGATCATATACCAAGAACTGTCTTAGTTAAATATTATAAGTAAAATGAGGGACATATTAAAACTCAAATCAGTTTTGATTCATTCACGATAATGGAAACTAGTTAATGAGTTGGTCTTTATGTTAACTAAATAGTTATAAGTAGATTATAAAATATTTATATGGTTGTAGGGGATTAATGGGTTTAATTACAGAAAGTTGATGCAAATATTTAGTTGAAAGCTTTCATTAGTTTCCAACAGTCGATAGCTATTAGCAAACTATAATAATCTATATCCATCAATACCACAAATGACTAAAACATATGAATGTACAGGGTTATCCATTTTGAGGTTTAAAAAGGAACGTAAATAAAACACATATCAAATATTTGTTTTCATGATATTTCTTTTTATACCCCTCACCCCCATAGATGGAAAGGGTATTATAAGTTTGTGCTGATGTATGTAAGGCATAGAAATATTTGTATTAGACCCAGAATTTAGTATACCAATAGGCTTAGAATCACTTTCTGAATCGATATAGCGATGTCCGTCCGTCCGTCTGGCTGGCTGGACTCCCATGTAAACCTTGTAATCAAACTACAGGTCGCAATTCTAAAGATAATTTGATGAAATTTAGCACAGATCATTATACCCTTCACCACCATAGGTGGAAAGGGTGTTACAAGTTTGTGCTGATGTATGTAACGCATAGAAATATTTAGTTGAAAGCTTTCATTAGTTTCCAACAGTCGATAGCTATTAGCAAACTATAATAATCTATATCCATCAATACCACAAATGACTAAAACATATGAATGTACAGGGTTATCCATTTTGAGGTTTAAAAAGGAACGTAAATAAAACACATATCAAATATTTGTTTTCATGATATTTCTTTTTATACCCCTCACCCCCATAGATGGAAAGGGTATTATAAGTTTGTGCTGATGTATGTAAGGCATAGAAATATTTGTATTAGACCCAGAATTTAGTATACCAATAGGCTTAGAATCACTTTCTGAATCGATATAGCGATGTCCGTCCGTCCGTCTGGCTGGCTGGACTCCCATGTAAACCTTGTAATCAAACTACAGGTCGCAATTCTAAAGATAATTTGATGAAATTTAGCACAGATCATTATACCCTTCACCACCATAGGTGGAAAGGGTGTTACAAGTTTGTGCTGATGTATGTAACGCATAGAAATATTTGTCTTAGACCCACCTTTTAGTATACCAATAGGCTTAGAATCACTTTCTGAGTCGATTTAGCGATGTTCCTTAGTCCGTCCGTCCGTCTGGCTGGCTGGACCCTCATGTAAACCTTGTAATCAAACTACAGGTCGCAATTCTAAAGATAATTTACTGAAATTTGGCACAGATCATTTTCTTGATAATGGGACCATGGCTATTGAAATTGGTCAAAATCGGACCATTATTTATGGTACCTCCCATAGGTCCCACTTCCCGGAATTGACATATTGGCCACAAATATCAATATTTTTTCATGAAATTTAAAACAAATACTGCTTATGTAAACCTTAATCACTGTATCAAATTTCGTCGAAATCGGTCCACATTTGACCATAGCTCCCATACAAATTCTTCTTTAAAAACGCACTAAATGAGACAAAAAATCCCTAAAACGCTCGTAAATCTAAAGATAATGAAAATTTTCAGTTTATTTTTTGTATACATAATTTTTGTAACAACTGTAATCAATTTGCCAAATTTCGAGATAATCGGTCCACATTTGACCCTAGCTTTCATTAAGTCCAAATGACGGAAACAGGTTAAATATATAATGTTTGTAATACAAACTTTGTATGATGCCAAAATTTAGCAAATATTTGTCTTTATACAGGAAAAATAACACCTTTGACCTTAGTGGTGAAGGGTATCGTATGGTAGGGCTTGACCGACTATAGCGCTTTCTTACTTGTTTTTTTTAATAGTGGGATCATGGCTATTGAAATTCGTCAAAATCGGTCAAAAATTTATGGCATCCTCCCATAGGTCCCACTTCCCGGAATTGATATATTGGCCACAAATATTAATATTTTTTCATGAAATTTAAAACATATATTGCTTATGTTAACTTAAATCACTGCACCAAATTTCGTTGAAATCGGTCCACATTAGACCATAGCTCCCATACAAAATCTTCTTTAAAAACGCACTAAATGAGACAAAAATCACTAAAACGCTCGTAAATCTGAAGATAATGAGAATTTTGAGTTTAGTTTTTGCATAATTCTTATAAAAACCGTAATCAACTTGCCAAATTTCGAGAAAATCGGTCTACATTTGACCCTAGCTCTCATAAAAGTCCAAATGACGGAAACAGCTTAAATGTATAAGTTTTGACAAAATGTTTGTATAATGGCAAAATTTAGCAAAATTTAGAAAAAGAACACTTTTGGCCTTAGTGGTGAAGGGTATCGTATGGTCGGTCTTGACCGACTATTGCACTTTCTTACTTTTTTTTTTATAAAGTTTGAACGTTGACATTATGCGTGAAACACTACATCACTTAAATTACCACCACAAAATGTTGCAAGCATTGATTCTTTTGAGTTAATTTTCGACCACTTTTTGACACATATTGGGCGGTATTTCAGCCATAACTTGACGAATGTTTGTCTTTTAGTGCTCAAGAGTTAAAGGTTTATCTGCTTAAAGACGGTTTTTCGCGTAGACCCATAAAAAAGTCTAATGATGTCAAATCGCATGATCTTGGTGGCCAGTTAATATCGCCACGACGAGAAATCACGCGCCCAGGAAATGTCTCTTGCAATAAAACCATATTCGCTCGAATTGTGGGGCATGTGGCACCGTCTTGTTGAAACCAAATATTCTCCAAATCGTATTCTTCAATAGCAAGCAAAAAAGTCGGTTATCATACGATGACTGTCGTTCCATGGTCGTTTTCGAAGAAGTAAGGTCCAATCACACCTTCGGACCAAAGAGACAGTCATAATTCCTGAGAACGACTAGGAATCGACACATTCGTCTTCGGCAACACTAATTTAGATGAGTCTTATTCAATAAAATTTAAGAGATCTGTAGATCTATGTAAATCTCAGTTCCTAAGGTTTATTCAAACTTTTACTTTCTGAACTGATATCAATGTTATATTTTTCCTTTCTAAATAATATTGAGTCACCTTTTACGTAATTTCTTGAAGGATTACCTTTAATCTATATATACAAAATAAATTTCCAATAAAAATAAGAAATTTTTTAAAAACTTCCTATATTTTTATAGGAAGTTTTTAAAAAAAATCTTATTTTTATTGTAAATTTATTTTCTATAAAATAAGAAATTTTTGAAAATTTTCTATAAAAATCATTTAATTTTCAAAAACTTACTACCAAATAAGCAATTTTTGAAAAAAAATTTAAAAACTAAGAAATTTTTGAAAAATTTTCTATAAAAATAAAAAATTTATGAAAAATTTTATAAAAATATAAAATTATTGAAAAATTTCCTATAAAAATAAGAAAATTTTCAAAAATTTCCTATAAAAACCAGAAAGTTTTTAAAAATTTCCTATAAAATTGAGAAATTTTTAAAAAACTCCTATAAAAAATATAAATTTTTTAAAAATTTCCTATAAAAGTAAGAAATTTTTGAAACTTTTCCTATGAAAATAAAAAATTTTTGAAAAATTTCCTATACAAATAAGACACTCTTGAAAATTTACCTAAAAAAATAAGAAATTTTTGATAAGTTTCCTATAAAACTAAGAATTTTTTTTAATTTCCTATAAAACTAAGATTTTGAAAAGTCTCCTATAAAAAAAAGAACATTTTGGAAAATCTCCTATAAAAATAAGAATGTTTCGAAAAATCTCCTATAAAAATAAGAAATTTTTGAAAAATCTTCTATAAAAATAAGAAATTTTTTAAAAATTTCCTATAAAAATAAGAAATTTTTGAAAAATCCCCTATAAAAATAAGAATGCTTCGAAAAATCTCCTATAAAAATAAGAAATTTTTGAAAAATCTCCTATAAAAATAAGAAATTTTTCAAAAATTTCCTATAAAATTAAGAAATTTTTGAAAAATTTCCTATACAATAAGAAATTTTTAAAAAATTCCAATAAAAATAATAAATTTTTAAAGCATTTTTTTTATAAAAATCTGAAGTTTTTAAAAATTTTCTATAAAAGTAAGAAATTTTTGAAATAAATATTTACTATAAAAATATTAAAATTTTTAAAAATAAGAAATTTATGGAAAATTTCCTATAAAAATAAGATATTTTTAAAAAATTTCCTATAAAAATAAGAAAATTTCCTATAAAAAAATAAATATTTTAAAAATGTTCTATATAAGTAAATAATAAATCTTTGAAAAATTTCGTATAAAAATAATAAATTTTTTAAAAATTTCCTTTAAAAATAAGATTTTTTTGAAAATTTTGCTATAAAAATAAGAAACTTTTGGAAAATTAATAAAAATAAGACATTTTTGAAAAATTTCCTAAAAACTAAGACATTTATGAAAAAAATTCTATAAAAAAAAATAAATTTTTGAAAAATTTCCTATAAAACTAAGCAATTTTTAAAAAAATTTCGAAATTTTTAATGAAAAATTTCCTATAAAAAAAGAATATTTTTGAAAAATTTACTATAAAAATAAAAAAATTTCCTATAAAAAAATAATTTTTTGAAAAATTTCCTATATAAGTAAATAATAAATTTTTGAAAATTTTCCTATGAAAATAAGAGTTTTTTAAAATTTTTCCTTTAAAAACAAGTAAGGAAGTGCTATAGTCGGTCAAGCCCGACCATACGATACCCTTCACCACTAAGGTCAAAGGTTTTCTTTTTCCTGTATAAAGACAAATATTGGCTCAATTTTGCCATCATACAAACATTTTCCCAAAACTTATATATTTAAGCTTTTCCGTCATTTTGACTTTTGTATAAGCTAGGGTCACATGTGGACCGATTATCCCAAAATTTGGCAAATTGATTACAGTTGTGACATGTATGGTCAAATTTGGACCGAAATTTGGAACAGTGTATAAGGTTTACATAAGCAGTATTTGTTTTAAATTTCATGAAAAATATTAATATTTGTGGCCAATATATTAATTCCGGAAAATGAGACCTATGGGAGGTACCATAAATAATGGACCGATTTTGATGAATTTCAATAGCCATGGTACCACTATCAAAAAAATTATCTGAGCCAAATGAGCCAAATTTCATTAAAACACCTTTAGAATTGCGACCTGTAGTATGTGATTTACATGGGGGTCCAGCCAGACGGACGGACGGATTGACATCGCTAAATCGACTCCGAAAGTGATTCTAAGTCTGTTTGTATACTAAAAGGTAGGCCTAAGGCAAATATTTCTTTGCGTTACATACATCGGCACATACTTATAATACCCTTTCTACTTATGGTGGTGAAGGGTATAAAAAGAGCCACCGTGAGTGATTGCACGTAGGGCCTTCAAAGTAAAATTTTATAAAAATAGGTAAGAAAGTGCTATAGTCGGTTAATCACGATCATATAATAAACTTGATCACAGAGGTCAAATGCCTCTTATTTTTCTTTTATAAATCCAAATACATATTTGCTAATTTTGAAACTCAAAAATATTAAAAACAGCCCTTATATGGGTGCTAGGGCTAAATGTGGACTGATTTTCTGGAAATTTCGGAATTTTTCTACAGTTTGTACAACAATTATGTGTGCAACAAATAAAGCATAAAATTGTTATTAACTTCAAATTTACGAGCGTTTTTGTGATTTTTGTCGTGTGTTGTGACTTTTCATAGAAAGGTTTGTATCGTCAAACCTATATTGATGGTCAAATATGGAACAAAATTTTGTACAAACATTTCAAATTTCACAAGAACCTAGAGTATTTTTAAACTTTTACATCCTCATCTTTTCCTTAAGAATCTTACCTTAAATCAAAAGTTCGTGTCTATTATTTACAAAAAGATATTTTTCTTTAAGAATATAGCTTTAAATGCTTAAAAGCTTTCATTGTAACATAAAATATTAAATTGTTGTAGAATATACGAGTATTGAAATATGTTGCCAAGGACCATCTACTGATACTAATAAATTGTATGACTTTTTAACAACTTTTTCATATTCCATTTTATTAACGCATCCGGTTTTCACAGAAAATTCTTTGTCTTAAAATTTATGTAAGAGGATATGAAAATTTTCATATTTTTATACCCTTCACTACCATAGGTGGAAAGGGTATTATAAGTTTGTGCTGATGTATGTAACGCATAGAAATATTTGTCTTAGACCCACCTTTTAATATACAAAAAGACCTAGAATTACGTTCTGAGTCGATTTAGCGATATCAGTCCGTCCGTCCGTCTGGACGGCTGGCCGGAACCCCATGTAAAGCTTGTAATCAAACTACAGTTCGCAATTCTGAAGATAATTTGATGAAATTTGGCACAGATCATTTCTTTGTTAATGGGACCATGGCTATTGAAATTCGTCAAAATCGGTCAAAAATTTATGGTACCTCCCATAGGTCCCACTTCCCGGAATTGCTATATTGGCCACAATTATCAATATTTTTTTCATGAAATTTAAAACAGATACTGCCTATATAAACTAAAATCATTGTACCAAATTTCGTCCACATTTGATCATAGCTCCCATACAAACTCTTCTGTCAAAATGCACTAAATGAGACCAAAGTCAATAAAACGCTCGTAAAGCTGAAGATGATGAGATTTTTAAGTTTAGTTTTTGCATACATAATTTTTGTAACAACTGAAATTTCTAAATTTCGGACCACATTTGACCCTATCTCTCATATAAGTCCAAATAACGAAAATAGCTTAAATGTATAAGTTTTTAGAAAATGTTTGTATGATAGCAAAATTTAGCAAATATTTGTCTTTATACAGGAAAAATAACACCTTTGACCTTAGTGGTGAAGGGTATCGTATGGTCGGACTTAACCGACTATAGCACTTTCTTCCTCGTTATAAATGTATATGTTTTCATTTATATTAAATTCCTTTAAGATAAAGAGTAAAATTAAATCTCAAGCGAAATGCTCGAGCAATTAAGAAAATTTCAGTGTAAAACATAAAATGAATTTATAAGTTAAAGAGTTATTCACTTGCTACCTTTTAAGAATTTTGAATGCAGCAATAAAATATCTTAATGTATATCTTCTTTACTTTTTCAGTTGAAATGCAAATAACGAGGGCAGGAACAAGGACTTAAAGCGTAGCAAAGAAGAAGAAGAAGAAAAAAGGACATATTTCTTTTATGCAGCAAAACAGAAGAGTGATATAAAGTAATAAAGGATTAAATTTATGTAAAAAGTGAAAACAAGGATTGTTAATAACAGAAGTAAAGAAATCAGTGATAACTTATTTGGGGAGTGTTAAATAAAATTTCAGATGATTTTTTTGAATAAAACTCAACACCTGATTTAAATATTCTTTGCATAAGGAAATTTGAGTAAAAGTAAAAGCTTTGAATGAAAAAAATGTTGCTTTTAATAAAACAGGGTAACAGAAAAAGAACATCACGTGCCCATAATAACGAAGTAAATTGAAACCAATTAAAGAGTAATGAAAACAAAAAAAAATCCACAACCCATTGGCAAGTGGGTGGTAGTCAAATACACCTTCAAACTATTTGATTAACTATACCTGGGAAAAAGTAAATTAAATTACAAGTCCAACATCTACAAACAAAAGCATACGCAAACATATTCAATGACATACTCTCGTTAGTCGTTTTATTTAAATGAGAAATGACGAGCCTTTTTAAATGTGTTAGTGTGAATATGAGCTAGAATAAGTGAGAAAGTGTAAGTGTTAGTCTGTGTGTGTGTGTGCGTTGTAAAAGGAATTGTTTGCTTGGGTATTGGTTTTAATTAAACCCAACTATTTTTAAACAAATATTACGTGATATTTTCTAAAATATTGAAATATTCTAGCCCCAACTCGTTAATAAAATATTTACAATATTTGTAAATATTTTAAGAAATATCCCTAAAACGTGTCTGTGTATTTGTAGTACAAGTGAAAAATTCGATTCGTATCAGTAGCAACATAAACCACCGTCCTCCTGTTACTCACAAATAATGGCAGATTAATAAAGTAACCAAAAACTTGGCCCATTAATTTTAAATATAAAGAATTCAAGGGCTCTTCCTTCTGACTCCTGACTAACACCATTACCACCAACTTCTTCGCTATCATAGTTTATGGTCTTTATTATTGGCAACATATTTAAGAACAAATAAAATTTATATAAACTAAATAAATTACATAAAATAAACCTAACTTGGCAAAACTATTCATTTTTAACTTCTGAAAAAAAAAAGAAAAAAAAACTCCCGACTTAAACGTGACACCATCAAGTCTTGCTTGAAGTAAAGAAAGAAAGCAAGAAAAAAAACATAATAAATAGTAAAAATAGTAAACTAACCATTATCGTCATCATCTTTTACAATAAAACAAGTTGCAGCAACATCTGTATTCATCATCATAACAATAACAAGAAACGTGTAAAAACCCAGCAACATTCTCGAAAAACCAACCGAACACTGACAACTTTGTCACAGTCAACTCAACAGCTCCAGCTTTAGTTATTCCTACGTAAAGCCATAGTCTTCATATTTCAAGTAAAAAAAAACATTCAACCTTAACGTCAAACCCACAGCCTTACTTACAGCAGCAGCAGTAATAGCAACAGCAACACCAACACCAGCTCCATCATCATGACACATTGGCTGTTAAATTTATTGACGCTACTTTTGTATGCGGGTAAGTCAAGTTTTCCATTTAATTTTATTAATTTTATATACTTCAACTTTTCCATTCATGGCGCACAACAGGAAATGAAAATACGCCGTTGTTCGAAGTTGTAAAAATTTTTCTATAATAAATAGTTATAGTTTCTTCTTTTCGTACTGATATACATTTTTTTCTTTAATATAATCAATAACTTAAGGCATATCTACAAACTTTGTAGTAACTACCCAGTAAAACTTTTCATTACCAAATAATGAGTTAAACAGTTAAACTATTGAACACGAACTACTTACTCATTTGCTGTTTAAGTCATTACATTAACATGGGGATGTCATTGGAGGCAAGTACTTACCAATTGCAGAAAAGTAATGACTTGGGTAAGCAATTTGAAAGCAACAACAACAACAGCAACAACTTTTTTGTTGTTGTTTTATTAAAAACATATATTTTTAAACGAAATACAAAATTTTTTTTATGATCCCATGCGGGCTCGAACCCAGACCCTCCGACTGCTAGGCAGAGACTCTTCCACTGAGCTACTTCATATGTTGAAAACTTAGCAGCTTATAATTAATATAAACAATTTTTATTTTTAGATCCAAAATCATGTGAAAATAACTTTGTTTTTCCCTGCTTTTTTTTGCTTTGTTGTAATTTTTGGAAAAATATTTGTATACGATTTTTTGTAATTATTTAAAAATTTTTTTAAATTATTTTAAAACTTAAGCAATTTAAATCTTCTTTTTTGTATAAGTTTTTACATAAGATTGACTCTTACTTACTTAAATGTTACAACCTGTTAAGGTCAAAGTCCGAGCATATTTTAGAATTCCATGGATTTCGATCTTGTGCGAATTTTCTCCAATTTTATAGGCCAAGCTTTGAAAAATGTTCCTCTACTTGGTCTTTCTATCGAAGTTTCGGACATCCTCCTCTAACATTAGGTAGTGGGACATTTAAATTCTAATTTTATCCTTTTTAAGCATTAATCATTAAGTTATATTCAAACAAGTAAGGAAGTGCTATAGTCGGCCAAGCCCGACCATACAATACCCTTCACTACTATGGTAAAAGGTGTTCTTTTTCTTGTATAAAGACAAATATTTGCTAAATTTTGCCATCATACAAACATTTTCTCAAAACTAATATATTTAAGCTGTTTTTGTTATTTTGGCTCAAAAGTGGACCGATTATATTGAAAGTACCTGGTTGGCCGAGCCTTGCTCGGGGCAATTTTTAAAGTTTTTATATATTTTATTTTATACAGTTACAGTTTAACTCATTTTAAATAATTTTGAAATATGGTCATACCAACAGAAACCTCCGTCGACTCATGCGCAACAACTTTGCTAAAGATTATAATTTGATCAAGTGCACAGTTTACGATTTAATTCATTTTGAGTAGTTTTCAGTGGCGCCACCTGAAGTCGTTTATACCACTAAGAAACCTTCATCTGCTTATGCGTAACAACTTTGCTTATGATCATAACATGATCAAATGCACAGTTTACGATTTAATTCACTTTGAGTCGGACTTCGGTCATTCCAATTAATAAACCTTCGTCGGATTATACGCAGTAACATAGCATGATTAAATGTACAGTTTACGATTATATTGACTTTGAGTAAATTTCGGTGGCGGCACCTGTCGAAATTTCTTCATACTATCTAAGTAACCTTCGTCGGCTCATGTGCAACAACATTGCTAAAGATTATAGCATGATTATATGTACAGCTTACGATTAAATTGACTTTGAGTAATCTTCAGTAGCGCCACCGGAAATTATTCACACCAATTAAAAAGCATTCGCCGGCTCATGCGCTACAACTTTGCAAAAGATCATAGTATGATCAAATGTACAGTTTACGATTTAATTAATTTTTAGTAATGTTCAGTGGCGCCACCTGTCGGAAATTCGGTTTACCAACTTAAAAACTTCCGCCGGCTTATCAGCAACATCTTTGCTAAAGAGCATAACATGATCAAATTCACAGTTTACTATTCTATAAAGAACATACATACAGACAAACATTCATTTGTTTTAAAGTTATAACATTACTAATTTTTCCCCTTTTTATCCCCTAATTTCAAAAAGTTCCATATGCATAATTGGTACTTCTTTGGTACCAATTGAATTCGGTACATTTTATTAGAAAGCAGTTAACATAATTTTCCTATTCATATTACTTTTGTAGATGTTAAGTTATCAGTTTATACCTTTTTTACACATTTTGGCCACAAAATCAAAAAAGTACCAAATACGTGGTCAATATTTCTTTCACATCTATTGATTGCAGTACAAAGTTTCTTTCTATATTCCTTAGTTTAAAACATAAGAGTGGGTTAAAAAGGTACCAAAAAAACTATTTTCACCCTTTTTTACCCCTTATCGGACATAGTTTCAAAATAGTACCAAACACCTGTCCGTTTATTTTCATAGCTGTTTAAAACGTAATTTAAATTTTGTTTCTATACTTAAGGAGATATAGCGTTTTCGATATTTTCCCCTTTTTACCCGTTTTTACCCTCTTAGAGGCAAAGGTTCCAAAAGTCCCTTCTTCTTCGACCTATACATCAAAAAAGATAAGCACTGTCCAAATTTTATCAAAATCGTTAGAGCCGTTTTCGAGATAGTCATTCTATATATATATAAATACATACAATTATTGCTCGTTTAAGAATATAAGATTTAGCAAATTTATTACAGTTTATACAAAAATTACGTATCCGAAAAATAAACTCAAAATTCTTATTATCTTCAGATTTATCAGCCTTTTTTATACCCACCATCAAAAAGAATGGGGGTATATTGAGATTGTCATTCCTTAATATTGGCTCAAAAACCAAAAACGATATATATTCTGAATCCTTATGAAATTCTAAGACGATTGAGCGATGTCCGTCTGTCTGACAGTCTGTCTGTCTGTTGAAATCACGATAACGCATAAACGAAAAGAGCTAGCTCACTGAAACTTAGTGAAAATATTCTCCATCTCTGAGAAAATGTTGGTATTGAAATTGGGCAAAATCGGTTAACATTTGACCATAGCTCCCGTACAACCTCGTCTAGGCTAATCGCCCTAGGCAGCGTATAAACTTTCATCAAAATCGGTTTACATTTAGCCATAGCTCCCATACAAAAAACTTACGAAAACAGCCTAAATTTCACCTAAAATACACTTAAATGCCAACAAATCTAAAAGTATAACAGATATAACCACTAAATTTGGCACAATCAATACCAGCCAGTGTGCAAAATTTTGTCGCAATCGGTCACCATTTGACTTAGCTCCCATAAAAAAAACTTACGAAAACACAAAAAAACAAAGAGAAAAGGGGATTTATGTCCGTCTGTCCGTCAGATAAAATCGTTATAGCTCCTTAACTACAAGCGCTAGTAAGACTAAATTAAGCACAAGGAAGTCCTATGTCAACGCAAGGCAGTGTGCTAAATTTTGTCACAATCAGTCACCATTTGATCATAGCTCGCATATAAAAAACTTAAAAATACATAAAGAAAAGGTTGTTTATGTTCGTCTGCCGGTCAGATAAAAGCACGATAGCGCCTTAACGAAAAGAGCTAGAGGGACAAAATTTTACAAAAGTTTTTTGGATATCTTTAAAAAGATGTATGATGAAAATGGACAAAATTTAGTTAGACCTCCCATATAACCCCGCCCCGCGAAACACATTAATGCTGATAAATTGAATACAATTGTAATAGCTATGACGATTAAATTTAAAATAGGGAAGTTTTATGCAATTTTTGATCAGTTTATCAAATTTTATAGGAATCAGTCCATACTTGACTTTAGCTTTTATATAAAAAACACTCACGGAAACCAAAAATTTTAGCAAAGGCCAGTTAAAAGCTATTAAATTAGAAACTATGATAGCTATAGTCACTAAATTTTACAAAAATAAGCTCTATATATATGCCAGCCAGTGTGTAAAATTTTGTTACAATCGGTCAACATTTGGCTGTAATTCTTATATATATAACATCCCCTTTTTTATATCTACAATCAAAAATATTTGGAGGTACATTCATTATATTAAGATTGCACCTATGAAATTAGATAGGCATCAATTAATGTTCAGCCCAGACTTTATATATGATGAATGCATTAGGAACTCCTAACGATATATTTGGACCTGCCGTATTTCTATTAACGTGTTTAGCCTAACTACAAATTAACGAAAATTATTTAACAACTTATTAATGAAAAACTATACCCGGTTATGAGACCGAATTTTGATCAAAGTAAATACTAGGGAAACCACTAAAATATTTTTAAATGTTGAACTATAGAGCTACCGCAACCGAATTTAGTCCAAAATTTTTACCAACAATACCAATTAGCTTAGCGATTTTTTCAGTTTTGGTCCAGATTTTGAATTAGCTGCACCCTGTTTCTGAATTTAATACAACTGGAAGGGTGGTATATAAGATTCGGCACATCCGAATATAACACTCTTACTTGTTTTTATTGATATTCGTCTCATTTAGTGCGTTTTGACAGAAGAGTATGTATGGGAGCTCTGGCCAAATGTGGACCGATTTCAACGAAATTCGGTACAGTGATTTACATTTATATAAGGAGCATTTGTTTTAAATTTCATGAAAAAATATTGATATTTGTGGCCAATATATCAATTCCCGGTAGTGGGACCTATGGGAGGTACCATAAATAATGAACCGATTTTGACGAATTTCAATTGCCATGGTCACATTATCAAAAAAATTATCTGTGCCAAATTTCATCAAATTATCTTTAGAATTGCGATCTGTACTTCGATTACATGGTTTACATGGGGGTCCAGCCAGCCGTCCAGACAGACAGACGGACCTTCGGACGGACATTGCTAAATCGACTTAGAAAGTAATTCTAAGCCTATTGGTATTCTTAAATGTGGGTCTTAGGCAAATATTTCTATGCGTTACATACATCAGCACAAACTTATAATACCATTTCCACCTGTGGTGGTGAAGGGTATAAAAAGGGAATATTATATATATAAGAATTAAAGTTTTTATATGAAAGTTGACCGATTGTGACAAAATTTTACACACTGGCTGTTATTTATATGAGGCTTATTCTTGAATAAGTTAGTGGCCATTTGCAGCTATAGTTTCTAATCTAAAAGCTTTTAAATGGTCTTTGTTACATTTTTTTGGTTTCCGGGAGCAGTTTTTATATGAAAGCTATAGTCAAATATGGACCGATTTCTATAAAATTTGATATACTGACCAATAGTTGCATAAAACTTCTCTATTCTCAATTATGTCGTCATAGCTATAATAATTGTACTCAATGTATTAGCATTCATGTGTTTCCCGGGGCGGGGTTATATGGGAGCTCTAACTAAATGTGAACCGATTTCGTCCATTTTCTGTACACAACTTTTGTTACATATCAAAAATACTTTAGTTAAATTTTGTCGCTCTATCCTTTGTAGTTAAGGAGCTATCGCGCTTTTATCTGACCAACAGACGGACACAAATCTCCTTTTTGTATTTTTTTGTTTCTTTAAGTTTTTTTATATGGGAGCTATGGTCAAATAGTAACCGATTGTTACAAAATTTTGCACACTGGCTGGCATTCACATAAGACTTCCTTTTGTAAAATTTTGTTCTTCTTCTGTTATCCTTGACTCCCAGTGGAGCATAGAGCCTCAACCATCCTTTTATATCGGACTCTATTGCGAGATGTTAGGCATACATCATTCCATGAAGAGTTTGCTGCTTGTAACTCCGCATCAATTGATCTTCTCCACGTTCTAGCAGGTGCACCAACACGACGGCCGCTTCCTTGTGGATTCCAACGAAGCGCTTGTCAAGCAATGTTGGTATTTGGCCTTCGTAGTGTGTGGCCTATCCATCGCCATTTCCGTTGACATACCTCTGTGGAAGCAGGGATTTGGTTTGTTGCATTAAGTAGATCTTCATTTCTTATGCGATTCGGCCACCATATATTAAGAATTTGTCTTAAGCATTTGTTTGTAAAGGTTTGCAGTCATTTATCGATGGCATTTCTGCGTTTCCATGTTTCGCCGCCGTAATACAGGATGGACTTGACATTCGAGTTATATATTCGTAACTTAGTTGTTGTTGATATTTGCCGAGATTTCCAAATAGCTCGAAGAATGTCGAATGCAGATTTTGCCTTATTAATATGCGATTTAATATCCACGTCTGCGCCACCATTTGTAGTTACTAAACTTCCCAGGTAATTAAAGGTATCTACACGCCCAATAACCTCGTTATTCACATTGATGTGTGTCAACGGGTTTGCGCCATAGCCTCCAGGCATAATCTTTGTCTTGGAAATATTAATTTCAAAACCTGCTATACGAGATTCAGCAGTAATAGCGTTAGTATTCTCTTGAAGGTGGCCAGAGCTTTGGCTTAGAAGACATAAGTCATCGGCATATTCCAAGTCCTCAAGTTGTTTAAAGGGTGTCCATTGGATACCGTGTCTACCATTTAGAGTCGTGCGCATTATGTTGTCGATGACGAGGATAAAAAGTATAGGTGATAATATATATCCTTGTCTTACTCCAGTAGTAACATCGAATGGATCTGATAGTTTTCCCTTGTGTAGGACTCGACTTTTAAAATCAACGTACATTGCCCGGATTAAGTTGAGAATTTTCGTCGGCATGTTACGATTTTCTGAAATCCTTCATAGATAGCTTCTATTGACACTGCAGAAGGCCTTCATAAAGTCGATAAACGCTAGGTAAATTGGAGTGCGGAATTCATTACATTGCTCTAATACTATTCTTACAGTGTTGATTAGATCAACACAAGAACGGTTTTCTCTAAACCCAAACTGATTTTCGCGGAGTGTAGAGGAAACTGCGTCACATATTCTGTTCAAAATTACACGACTTAGTATTTTGCTAGGTATTGGGAGAAGTGTTATACCCCTGTAGTCTTTAGGGTCACCCTTTTTTGGTATTTTGACTAGTATACCTTCATTTCAAGAGGTTAGCAGAGCTTCTTGTTCCCTCGACGATCCTTCAACATCACCTAAAAACATCTCCGCTGAAATATTGTCATTGCCCGGGGCCTTGTTGCGTTTAAGGATTCTAATAGCGTTCTTCACTTCTTGTATTGTTGGCGGACTGTCGGAAATTCCTCTGAATATACTATCATGGTTGGTTTCATTATGCACTTCAGCCAGTGGTGTTAATCCAATAGGGTTGTTAAGTTTTGACTTGAACTGCTCCATCCAGCGTATTCGTTGTTCATCCGCAGTTGAAAGGAGTGTGCCAATACTACTCAAGATAGGACTGTTACTGTAAGTAGGTTTGCCACACAACGCCCTTGATATGTTATACAAGGTCTTCATATCGCCTTTGCTTGCAACTGATTCAGCTTGGCTCGCTTGCTCGTCTATCCACATTCTCTTGTCCCTTCTTGCAGACTTCTTTATTTTATTGTATAGATCATGATATGTTGCTTTGAGGGCTCCATCATCTCCGTTTTCATTAAGCATTGTATTTTTAAGGGATCTGCGTTGTTCTACCAAGTCCCATGTTGCCCGTGTTATCCAAATCTTTCTTTTGTGATCTTTAAATCCTAGGATCTGTTGACCAACTTCATTGTATGTTTGTGTGACACACCTGGAGATTTTATTAATACTGGCACCGTTGATGTTTATTACATCTGGAAGCCGATTCCTTATGGAAGTAATAAAGGCATTCCGATGACTTTCGGATTCCAGTTTCCCTACATCTATTTTCCGATCTCCTTTCGCCGTATCAGACCTCAGAGCAGCAACCTTTAGTCGAATTTTACACATCACTAAATGATGGTCGCTATTTGTATCAGCTGTAGCCCTTTTAGTTAAGGTGCTATCGCCCTTTTATCTGACGGACAGACGGACATTAACCCCCTTTTCTTTTTGTATTTTTGTGTGTTCCGTAAATTTTTTTATATGGGAGCTATGGTCAAATGGTGACCGATTATGACAGAATTTCGGTTGGCATTGACATAAGACCTCCTCGTGCTAAATTTAGTGGTTATGTCTGTTATAGTTTTAGTTTTAATGGCATTTAAGTGTATTTTAGGTGAAATTTTGGCTGTTTCCGTAAGTTTTTTGTATGGGAGCTATGATTAAATGTGAACCGATTTTGATGAAATTTTATATGCTGCCTAGGGCTTATGTGAAATTTCTATATGCTAAATTTTATCATCATAGCTATTATAGTTTGTTATTTTTTAGCAAATAAGCAATTAGCGTAGGCGAGGTTATACGGGAGCAATGGTCAAATGTTAACCGATTTTGCCCAATTTCAATACCAAAATTTTCTCAAATGTGAAAAATGTTTTTACTTAGTTTTTTAGGCGTTTTCGTGATTTTTTAGGCGTTATCGTGATTTCAGCAGACAGACAGACGGACATCGCTTAATCGTCTTAGAATTTCAGAAGGATTCAGAATATATATCGGTGATCGCAGATGCGATCACTGTTGAATTGTCTGTTTGAGATGGATCATTTCTAGACATAGATCTTTACTTGGCTCAATTTCCGCTACGTTTTGTAAAAGGTCATGTAGGTATGATTATAGTCCATTTACCATTGTCTAATAGCTACAAAACTTTGGTAATGGCAAGTACTCTGATAACTGGTTACCTTGTAACGACTACAACATACCATCCGAATAAATAATAAGTTATTACAGAAGTACTTATTTGTAATTTAGATGGTAATTTAAACTGAATGGCCCCGGTTCAAATCCCACCAAGGGCAACAATTTTTTTTTAGTTTTTTTTTTATTAAAAGAGTCTTTTTAAATGATTTTTGAATTTTAAGAACTTAAATATTATCTTCTGTAAAAAAAATTTGTAAAACTAACTCACGTTAATGAAAAAATACCATCATGAGTCAATTTTGATTATGTAGGGGATGCTGAATACCAAACACGATTCTAATTGGTCTTAACTTGGTAAGCCCAACTTATCTGGGTCATCCTTCATCTCAACTGTGGACACACACCTCCTCATGGTATCACCCGGGGAGATAGTTTAACACCCATTAATATTGTGAGTAAACATGTTCCCAGAGTTGTCCCATAAGATCGATAAAAATGGGTTAGGATTACGGGCTAGTAACCCTCTCTTGAAAAAAAGTACAATGAAGAGGATAAAATTAGAATTGAAATGTCCCACTACCTAATGTTAGAGAAGGATGTCCGAAACTTCGACAGAAAGACCAAGTAGAGGAACATTTTTCAAAGCTTGGCCTATAAAATTGGAGAATATTCGCATAAGATCGAAATCCATGGAATTCTAAAATATGCTCGGACTTTGACCTTAACAGGTTGTAACATTTAAGTAAGTAAGAGTCAATCTTATGTAAAAACTTATACAAAAATGAAGATTTAAATTGTTTAAGTTTTAAAATAATTACAAAAAATCGTATAAAAATATTTTTCCAAAAATTACAACAAAGCAAAAAAAAGCAGGGAAAAACAAAGTTATTTTCATATGATTTTGGATCTAAAAATAAAAATTGTTTATATTAATTATAAGCTGCTAAGTTTTCAATATATGAAGTAGCTCAGTGGAAGAGTCTCTGCCTAGCAGTCGGAGGGTCTGGGTTCGAGCCCCCATGGGATTATAAAAAAATTTTTGTATTTCGTTTAAAAATATATGGTTTTAATTAAACAACAAGAACAAAAAAGTTGTTGCTGTTGTTGTTGTTGTTTTCAAATTGCTTACCCAAGTCATTACTTTTCTGCAATTGGTAAGTACTTGCCTCCAATGACATTCCCATGTTAATGTAATGTCTTAAACAGCGAATGAGTAAGTAGTTCGTGTTCAATAGTTTAACTGTTTAACTCATTATTTGGTAATGAAAAGTTTTACTGGGTAGTTTGTACTTAAAAAGCTTTAAATAAATAGATGACCGGAAAAGTTTACAAAGACTTTGGGATTCGATTTATTCTTCGCCTGGATTTTTCTTGGATTCAATTATACAATGATATCCTCAATTTTATCTACGTTTGATAAAAAGACTAGATCTTGAGCAAATTAACATATTCAGAAATAACATCAAAGTCAGTTTGGATCTATTAATGGCACTATTGTTTTTTGCTTCATACAAAACTAAATACAGTGCAAACTGTTGCACTGTGTTTGTATTAAATTATGCTTGTATTAACTTAACTTAATCAATATGTACATACTTTACATAATATTTTACTGAGTTACAAAAAAGAATAAAGATATCTGGTAGATATTGTAAGTAAGTAAAACCTGGTTGACATTAAAGTCAAGTTATGTTGTTGATTTAATATCGTATTTTTTTCTGTATATTATTTACATATTAAAAAGTGATTTAAAAAAATCAGACTTATGACAACACGACAGCACTGACAGTGTCATTGTTTTAATAGCGTGTATGTGATTAATTTTAATGAATTTTTAATAGAGAAAAACAGATGTTTTTACAAACGGGGTGTAAAATAAGTAAGCGAAATGCCAAAGGGTAATTTGTAAGATAAACATGTAAAGTTTACTTATGTAAAAAATACATACGAAAAAATATTTAATATACAATTTTAAGTTAAGAAAGATTCAACTGGGGGAAAACTCATGTAAATTTATATGAGTAAAGAAACAGCTGCAAATAAATAAGTTAATATAGATATTAAGAAAAAATTAGCATATTATTAAGGAAGATAAGAGATTACAATTTTAAGAATAAAAAAATATTTATTATGCTAAGTTAGGATTAAGGAATTTATTAAATAAATGATTTATAAATTTTGCTTTTTATTTAATTGAATTCTATTAAAAATTTTATCTTTTTAAGAAATTATTTAAATTTTTATTAAATTTTTGTTTATGTAAATGTTATGAAAATCCCTTTTGGCCATATTCTTAGATTAGCCATACAATTTATTATGCAAAAAAAAATGCACAAAAAAAATTAAATTCATTTAGTAATTGGTCAGCTAAAAAATTTCATAATGAAAAAATAACTTAACTAGAAACTAAATCAAGAAGTAGCAGTGGAAAAAAAATTTAGAAAAAATATGTTAAGTAACATGAAAAATGTACAAGTATTAACTCTTCTCTACTACCATGATAATGGATGACTGCTACTAAATAGTTATGATAAACTCTATGACATAATTTGACCACCAAAGGCTGAGGGACAGACATCAAATTCTTCTTATTTGCCCGCACCCAAACTTAGTTACTAACATTTTCAGTAAAACTAGTCATAAATTTACTCGCAAATGGCTTAGAATGGCCCGGACAGTGAAAGAAAATAATGAACGAAAAGAAGAAGGTTTGGTCTTGATAATTCATATTTCACAATTTTCCCTGATAAGAATAATTGGATTGTCATTTATTTTATTTTTTCTCCACCAGCGGAATGTTCACTAAAAGCTAAACTTAACTAGGAGAATTTCTAGCAGAGTCTAGCAGCAACAATTGCTAAAGTCTAATAAAAACAGCTGTCAGTTTGCGAGTTTTGCTGTTGTGTTTTTATTCATGTGTTCAAATAACAGGAAACGGAAGTCAAATGCTAAGACAGAGTGCTTAACAGTATATAACCACTACCATCATCTTTATCAACGACATCACGTCACAATATAATCATGACAATTTTGTTAAGAAAAATAAATGTTGTATTTACTATTTAATGTTACTATGTCAACCATAAATAAGAAAATTTAAATTTGCTACCATTTTTCTAGTTCAGTTCTAGTACATTTCTTCTACAGTTCTACTATAGCTCCACTACAGTTCTACTATAGTTCTACACAGCTCTATACAGTTCTACACAGTTCTACTGCAGTTCTTGTTCAGTTCTAGTTCAGTTATAGCTCAGTTCTTGCTCAGTTCTAGTTCAGTTCTACTACAGTTCTAATATAGTTCTACTACAGTTCTACTACAGTTCTTCTACAATTCTACTACAATCCAAGTTCAGTTCTACTACAGTTCTAATTCAGTTCTTGTTCAGTTCTAGTTCAGTTATAGCTCAGTTCTAGCACAGTTATAGTTCAGTTCTACTACAGTTCTACTACAGTTCTTCTACAGTTCTACTACAATCCTAGTTCAGTTCTACTATAGTTCTAGTTCAGTTCTACTACAGTTCTACAATAATTCTACTACAGTTCTTCTGCAGTTCTACTATAGTCCTAGTTAAGTTCTAGTTCAGTTCTAGTTCAGTTCTAGTTCAGTTCTAGTTCAGTTCTAGTTCAGTTCTAGTTCAGTTCTAGTTCAGTTCTAGTTCAGTTCTAGTTCAGTTCTAGTTCAGTTCTAGTTCAGTTCTAGTTCAGTTCTAGTTCAGTTCTAGTTCAGTTCTAGTTCAGTTCTAGTTCAGTTCTAGTTCAGTTCTAGTTCAGTTCTAGTTCAGTTCTAGTTCAGTTCTAGTTCAGTTCTAGTTCAGTTCTAGTTCAGTTCTAGTTCAGTTCTAGTTCAGTTCTAGTTCAGTTCTAGTTCAGTTCTAGTTCAGTTCTAGTTCAGTTCTAGTTCAGTTCTAGTTCAGTTCTAGTTCAGTTCTAGTTCAGTTCTAGTTCAGTTCTAGTTCAGTTCTAGTTCAGTTCTAGTTCAGTTCTAGTTCAGTTCTAGTTCAGTTCTAGTTCAGTTCTAGTTCAGTTCTAGTTCAGTTCTAGTTCAGTTCTAGTTCAGTTCTAGTTCAGTTCTAGTTCAGTTCTAGTTCAGTTCTAGTTCAGTTCTAGTTCAGTTCTAGTTCAGTTCTAGTTCAGTTCTAGTTCAGTTCTAGTTCAGTTCTAGTTCAGTTCTAGTTCAGTTCTAGTTCAGTTCTAGTTCAGTTCTAGTTCAGTTCTAGTTCAGTTCTAGTTCAGTTCTAGTTCAGTTCTAGTTCAGTTCTAGTTCAGTTCTAGTTCAGTTCTAGTTCAGTTCTAGTTCAGTTCTAGTTCAGTTCTAGTTCAGTTCTAGTTCAGTTCTAGTTCAGTTCTAGTTCAGTTCTAGTTCAGTTCTAGTTCAGTTCTAGTTCAGTTCTAGTTCAGTTCTAGTTCAGTTCTAGTTCAGTTCTAGTTCAGTTCTAGTTCAGTTCTAGTTCAGTTCTAGTTCAGTTCTAGTTCAGTTCTAGTTCAGTTCTAGTTCAGTTCTAGTTCAGTTCTAGTTCAGTTCTAGTTCAGTTCTAGTTCAGTTCTAGTTCAGTTCTAGTTCAGTTCTAGTTCAGTTCTAGTTCAGTTCTAGTTCAGTTCTAGTTCAGTTCTAGTTCAGTTCTAGTTCAGTTCTAGTTCAGTTCTAGTTCAGTTCTAGTTCAGTTCTAGTTCAGTTCTAGTTCAGTTCTAGTTCAGTTCTAGTTCAGTTCTAGTTCAGTTCTAGTTCAGTTCTAGTTCAGTTCTAGTTCAGTTCTAGTTCAGTTCTAGTTCAGTTCTAGTTCAGTTCTAGTTCAGTTCTAGTTCAGTTCTAGTTCAGTTCTAGTTCAGTTCTAGTTCAGTTCTAGTTCAGTTCTAGTTCAGTTCTAGTTCAGTTCTAGTTCAGTTCTAGTTCAGTTCTAGTTCAGTTCTAGTTCAGTTCTAGTTCAGTTCTAGTTCAGTTCTAGTTCAGTTCTAGTTCAGTTCTAGTTCAGTTCTAGTTTAGTTCTAGTTCAGTTCTAGTTCAGTTCTAGTTCAGTTCTAGTTCAGTTCTAGTTCAGTTCTAGTTCAGTTCTAGTTCAGTTCTAGTTCAGTTCTAGTTCAGTTCTAGTTTAGTTCTAGTTCAGTTCTACTACAGTTCTAATATAGTTCTACTACAGTTCTACTACAGTTCTTCTACAGTTCTACTACAATCCTAGTTCAGTTCTACTACAGTTCTAGTTCAGTTCTACTACAGTTCTACAATAATTCTACTACAGTTCTTCTGCAGTTCTACTATAGTCCTAGTTAAGTTCTAGTTCAGTTCTAGTTCAGTTCTAGTTCAGTTCTAGTTCAGTTCTAGTTCAGTTCTAGTTCAGTTCTAGTTCAGTTCTAGTTCAGTTCTAGTTCAGTTCTAGTTCAGTTCTAGTTCAGTTCTAGTTCAGTTCTAGTTCAGTTCTAGTTCAGTTCTAGTTCAGTTCTAGTTCAGTTCTAGTTCAGTTCTAGTTCAGTTCTAGTTCAGTTCTAGTTCAGTTCTAGTTCAGTTCTAGTTCAGTTCTAGTTCAGTTCTAGTTCAGTTCTAGTTCAGTTCTAGTTCAGTTCTAGTTCAGTTCTAGTTCAGTTCTAGTTCAGTTCTAGTTCAGTTCTAGTTCAGTTCTAGTTAAGTTCTAGTTCAGTTCTAGTTCAGTTCTAGTTCAGTTCTAGTTCAGTTCTAGTTCAGTTCTAGTTCAGTTCTAGTTCACTTCTAGTTCAGTTCTAGTTCAGTTCTAGTTCAGTTCTAGTTCAGTTCTAGTTCAGTTCTAGTTCAGTTCTAGTTCAGTTCTAGTTCAGTTCTAGTTCAGTTCTAGTTCAGTTCTAGTTCAGTTCTAGTTCAGTTCTAGTTCAGTTCTAGTTCAGTTCTAGTTCAGTTCTAGTTCAGTTCTAGTTCAGTTCTAGTTCAGTTCTAGTTCAGTTCTAGTTCAGTTCTAGTTCAGTTCTAGTTCAGTTCTAGTTCAGTTCTAGTTCAGTTCTAGTTCAGTTCTAGTTCAGTTCTAGTTCAGTTCTAGTTCAGTTCTAGTTCAGTTCTAGTTCAGTTCTAGTTCAGTTCTAGTTCAGTTCTAGTTCAGTTCTAGTTCAGTTCTAGTTCAGTTCTAGTTCAGTTCTAGTTCAGTTCTAGTTCAGTTCTAGTTCAGTTCTAGTTCAGTTCTAGTTCAGTTCTAGTTCAGTTCTAGTTCAGTTCTAGTTCAGTTCTAGTTCAGTTCTAGTTCAGTTCTAGTTCAGTTCTAGTTCAGTTCTAGTTCAGTTCTAGTTCAGTTCTAGTTCAGTTCTAGTTCAGTTCTAGTTCAGTTCTAGTTCAGTTCTAGTTCAGTTCTAGTTCAGTTCTAGTTCAGTTCTAGTTCAGTTCTAGTTCAGTTCTAGTTCAGTTCTAGTTCAGTTCTAGTTCAGTTCTAGTTCAGTTCTAGTTCAGTTCTAGTTCAGTTCTAGTTCAGTTCTAGTTCAGTTCTAGTTCAGTTCTAGTTCAGTTCTAGTTCAGTTCTAGTTCAGTTCTAGTTCAGTTCTAGTTCACTTCTAGTTCAGTTCTAGTTCAGTTCTAGTTCAGTTCTAGTTCAGTTCTAGTTCAGTTCTAGTTCAGTTCTAGTTCAGTTCTAGTTCAGTTCTAGTTCAGTTCTAGTTCAGTTCTAGTTCAGTTCTAGTTCAGTTCTAGTTCAGTTCTAGTTCAGTTCTAGTTCAGTTCTAGTTCAGTTCTAGTTCAGTTCTAGTTCAGTTCTAGTTCAGTTCTAGTTCAGTTCTAGTTCAGTTCTAGTTCAGTTCTAGTTCAGTTCTAGTTCAGTTCTAGTTCAGTTCTAGTTCAGTTCTAGTTCAGTTCTAGTTCAGTTCTAGTTCAGTTCTAGTTCAGTTCTAGTTCAGTTCTAGTTCAGTTCTAGTTCAGTTCTAGTTCAGTTCTAGTTCAGTTCTAGTTCAGTTCTAGTTCAGTTCTAGTTCAGTTCTAGTTCAGTTCTAGTTCAGTTCTAGTTCAGTTCTAGTTCAGTTCTAGTTCAGTTCTAGTTCAGTTCTAGTTCAGTTCTAGTTCAGTTCTAGTTCAGTTCTAGTTCAGTTCTAGTTCAGTTCTAGTTCAGTTCTAGTTCAGTTCTAGTTCAGTTCTAGTTCAGTTCTAGTTCAGTTCTAGTTCAGTTCTAGTTCAGTTCTAGTTCAGTTCTAGTTCAGTTCTAGTTCAGTTCTAGTTCAGTTCTAGTTCAGTTCTAGTTCAGTTCTAGTTCAGTTCTAGTTCAGTTCTAGTTCAGTTCTAGTTCAGTTCTAGTTCAGTTCTAGTTCAGTTCTAGTTCAGTTCTAGTTCAGTTCTAGTTCAGTTCTAGTTCAGTTCTAGTTCAGTTCTAGTTCAGTTCTAGTTCAGTTCTAGTTCAGTTCTAGTTCAGTTCTAGTTCAGTTCTAGTTCAGTTCTAGTTCAGTTCTAGTTCAGTTCTAGTTCAGTTCTAGTTCAGTTCTAGTTCAGTTCTAGTTCAGTTCTAGTTCAGTTCTAGTTCAGTTCTAGTTCAGTTCTAGTTCAGTTCTAGTTCAGTTCTAGTTCAGTTCTAGTTCAGTTCTAGTTCAGTTCTAGTTCAGTTCTAGTTCAGTTCTAGTTCAGTTCTAGTTCAGTTCTAGTTCAGTTCTAGTTCAGTTCTAGTTCAGTTCTAGTTCAGTTCTAGTTCAGTTCTAGTTCAGTTCTAGTTCAGTTCTAGTTCAGTTCTAGTTCAGTTCTAGTTCAGTTCTAGTTCAGTTCTAGTTCAGTTCTAGTTCAGTTCTAGTTCAGTTCTAGTTCAGTTCTAGTTCAGTTCTAGTTCAGTTCTAGTTCAGTTCTAGTTCAGTTCTAGTTCAGTTCTAGTTCAGTTCTAGTTCAGTTCTAGTTCAGTTCTAGTTCAGTTCTAGTTCAGTTCTAGTTCAGTTCTAGTTCAGTTCTAATTCAGTTCTAGTTCAGTTCTAGTTCAGTTCTAGTTCAGTTCTAGTTCAGTTCTAGTTCAGTTCTAGTTCAGTTCTAGTTCAGTTCTAGTTCAGTTCTAGTTCAGTTCTAGTTCAGTTCTAGTTCAGTTCTAGTTCAGTTCTAGTTCAGTTCTAGTTCAGTTCTAGTTCAGTTCTAGTTCAGTTCTAGTTCAGTTCTAGTTCAGTTCTAGTTCAGTTCTAGTTCAGTTCTAGTTCAGTTCTAGTTCAGTTCTAGTTCAGTTCTAGTTCAGTTCTAGTTCAGTTCTAGTTCAGTTCTAGTTCAGTTCTAGTTCAGTTCTAGTTCAGTTCTAGTTCAGTTCTAGTTCAGTTCTAGTTCAGTTCTAGTTCAGTTCTAATTCAGTTCTAGTTCAGTTCTAGTTCAGTTCTAGTTCAGTTCTTCTTCAGTTCTAGTTCTGTTATAGGTTTATTCCTAGATTCTAGTTTTAAGCCGTATTTTGTATCTCTTTTTCATCTGTCTTAAAGATTTTTTATTACCTAATTTAAGTCTTAAACAAATTGACGAAAATCATAAACTCGTGTATCTCATTGTCTTCATTACTTGTACTCCTACTGCCAGATTACAAAATTTTGTTTCTATCATTGTTGTCCTTTTTGCAGTTTCTTAGGATAAAGCTAATAAATAATTCCAGTAAATGCTTTTCCCCTTCATCCTTTTAAATTTTCAATTTCGTATTCTTTCCTTAATGTAATACCTCCGTCTGTCCAACCCTAGTTTAGTTTCAATTTCTTTAGTTCCTTTAAGAAAATATGACATTTATTTCCCTCCACTATTAAAGGATAGACAGACATAATAAAAGTCTGTCGTTTAAATGTGGCCAAGCTAATGAAAAAGTAGTAAAATATTTATAATTTAAATAAAAGTTATTTCTAATTAATGATTCTAAGTTATTCTAGGTTTAATAGATATGAAGTAATATTTTCCCATTAATTGAGAGCATAAATCACAGTAATTGAAAGGACAACAAGATGGATTACTTAGATAAACGTTTATGGTATTTAAATAGTTTGAAATCCTTTTGTTAGGGAGTGACAAATATTTTAATTTAGGTAAAATGTAAAACAGTAATGGAAAATTATAGAAAGTAATTTTATAAGATGTCCCAAATAAAGTTGAGTGATTAAAATTTAATCAAGAAGTATTTTTGATAATAATAAAAACAGTAAATTTTATGTTCTTGTTTTAGTTCTGTTCTAGTTCTGTTCCAGTTCTGTTCTAGTTCTGTTCTGTTCTGTTCTAGTTCTAGTTCTGTTCTAGTTCTGTTTTAGTTCTGTTCTAGTTCTGCTCTAGTTCTGTTCTAGTTCTGTTCTAGTTTTGTCTTTGTTGAATTCTGATTCTGGTCTATTTTCACGCTTTATTTTAATAAGACATGTTTTCTTAGTCAGTATTCTTAGCATTTTAAGAGCTTTTTGAAATATATACTATCTGGTTTCTTTCGAAATTGTAAAATTTATTTGCAAAAATATTTTTATCTACAGATTACTTGACATACATACAATTTTGTTAAAGACTACAGGAAGATTTTTCCCCTTTTTTCGCCATTCATGCTTTATCATCGGTCTACACGACATCCGTTCTTATCCGTGAATGCCGGCCATCCCTAAATTAGATGGCGAGACATTCCAACATTTAACTTTTCTGGGTACGCAGTCATAGTAATGTACCAGGCAACATCACTGCGGACAACCTAGCAAAAGGTGGTGCTCTCCTGAGTCAGGAGAACATTGACCAATTTATAGGTATACCGTTATCAGCATGCAAACTGCTAATTAAGCAGTTTCTTTTTAGGTCCGCACAGATCAACTGGTCTATAGAAACGATCTCTAGACTTGCATTTCCAATTTACGACTATAAGCGTTCTGCAATCTTGGTCAGCTTTCTGCGCCATAGACTTCGCACCCTTATCTCAGTATTCACAGGACACTGGGTAATAGGTTTACATGCTAAAAGACTTAATCTTCAAAGCAATGACTACTGAAGAAGCTGTCACAACGTAGAGGAGTAAAAAACCATCACTCATTTCCTCTGCCACTGCAGAAATCATCATTAGGATGATTTATCAGAGATCTCGAACTTCAAGATTCGTAAAATATGCTCTTTTATTGGTGCAATTGGCTCTAAATGAGCCTCTTATATAACGGTAGTTTAGAAATTTTCTCCTCTCTCCCTTGCGGGAATTACAAAGGGATCTATTTTTGGACCCAAGTGACGCGGACCTTACGGACTGCATCCTGCATAACCTAACCTAATCTAACCATGCATATACTTAAATAATATCCAACAATTTACTTTTTCTTGAAATTTTTCGATTTCAAGTAAAGAGTTTTCTAAAAAAAATATGCATTTACTATTTTAGACAAAATTTATCCATAGTGCAAGAAATAATTTATTTTTTGATCAAGTTAGTTTCTATAGGTATGTCAGATACTATTATTTTAGAAATTATTAATTTTCAATAGTTATTTCAATCAAAATGGACTGCGAAAAAAAAGTTCGTGAAAATATAATTAAAACTTTTCAAAAAAATCCGTCATGGACTTTTAAAAAAAATAGCTAAAAATTTGAAAGTTGACCCTCGAACGGTTTCTAATGCCATTAGACGGTATAAGGAAAACCTGAGCATTGAAAGAAAACCTGGATCAGGGAGGAAAAAAGGTCCTACAGATATTGGTAAGGCAAAAGAAGTCGAGCGACTCTTTCGAAGAGCGCCTAACACTTCTTTAAGAAAAGCAGCTCGTACGGTGAAATGTTCTACGAATTTTGCACATAGAGTCAAAGCTTATGCTGGACTGAAGACATACAAAGTCCAAAAGGTTCCAGATCGCAATGCTATAAAGAACTTAGAAGCAAAAAATCGAGCGAAAAAATTGAAGTCTGATTTTATAAAAAAATACACCTGGGGCCAAATTACCGCATTCGATATCGATCGAAATTTCAGACTTTTAAGGGAATATTGTGAAGTATACTTTAGGGATGTTCAAGGTTACTTCGATGCAAAAAGTTTATTGAAATTTGGTATCCATTTTGATTCGTTTTTAAAAATATATATTGTTCAATTAAAACTCTATTACTATTGTTCATCTATTGGCAAATATAGTAAAAAATATAGTAAACTGTGCATCTTATAAATAATTTTGATTATCCTTAAAGTATGCTATACAAATATTTTGAAAATATCTAAGATTTCGATCGATATCGAATGCCGTAATTTGGCCCCTGTTGTGTGATGGATGATGAAACAGACTTTTCTCAACTTCCTGGTCAAGATTTTTATGTTGCTGATAAACGGGGCAATGTTCGGCAAGAGTTTCGCACAAAAAAACAAACAAAATTCCCTAAGAAGTTTCTCGTGTGGCAAGCTATTTGCAGTTGTGGCAAAAGAAGTAAAGTATTTGTGGCATCTGGCACAATAAACACAGAAATTTATATAAAGGAGTGCCTACAAAAATGGTTGTCACCCTTTTTAAGAGAGCACAGAGTGACTACATTTTTTTGGCCCAATTTAGCATCATGCCATTATGGAAAAAAGGCACTTGAGTGGTACTCAAAGAATAATGTCATTTTTGTACCACGAGAGGCAAATCCACCTAACTGTCCAGAACTTCGGCCTGTGGAAAGGTATTGGGCTCTGGTAAAAAAGGAATTGAAGAACACAGGAAAGATTTCCAAGAACATGTCCGATTTTAAGCGCAGGTGAAACACATGCTCCAAAAAGGTATCAGAAGCAACTGTAAAATCTTTAATGGGAGGGTTTCCGTAAAAAGTCGATAATTTTGCAAAACCCGAGTACTAAGTAAACATTTTAATGCTAAATGATTTTGTATAATATGTCATTATATTTGCGTATTTTGTAGAGTTTTTATATTAAAAGTTTTGATTTTTATTTAAGAAAATCCAACTACAAATTTTATTTAGAGCAGGTACGGTAAAACTATATGAGATATCTAACTGAACTTTTTTGGATATTATTGAAATATATGTCTAGTTTAACATACCGATCAAATTTTGAAATTTTGAATTTTTTAGCAAAATTTTCTAAAACTTAAAAAGTGAGTTTTGAAACGATCCCTAAAAAAATACAATTTTCCAGTGTAAAAAAAGTATGTAAAATTAATTGCACTTAAATAAATTTCAACTGTTAAGAGCTTATAAGTCTTTAGATGATAAGGAATGTCTTACTTCGTAATTTCTGTACTCTACAGTTATGTTTTTTTTTTGCTCCATATCCTTAGGCGTGTTGAAAAGGACACACATTTGCTGGGGCAAATTGCAATAACTTAAAAACTACTGCATGGATTTATAGCTTTTATAACTCTAATGAAAGCTGATTTAGTTGTCTTCTACATTCAATTAGTTTTAGCAAAAATATATCTCTATTGGTTAAAATTTGCCAAAAACCAAAAAAACTCGAATTTTTTCCCATGCAAATGGGTCCTAGAAATAAATGTCCTGTGCGCCACCTCATGATATTGACCAAGGAAGACAAAATTTAATTTAATTTTCTGAGCACCTTAGGATGTAGAGCATCGATTTTTAACCCAGGCATATCGAATTTCAATAAAAGTTGTATTTCGCTCCACCCTACTATATATACCTTTGCAAACTCCCAGACCCGCTCATAGAACACTTTTTTTATTTTGATGAAAGTACTCAAAATTTTTACATACAAAATTCTATCAGAATTGCTATTAAATTGCTACAAATGCAAATTGTAGATTAAAGAATGTAGCACAGTGGAATGGTGGCAAAATACAGGGTGGCCCAAAAAGGCCGAAGGGGGGAAAGCAAACTGCATAAATTAATCGTTCTTGGGAATCTCATGGCTTTAGTTCTTGCACTAACTGCACCTTGTATGTGAAAAGATGTAAAATTCCCTTTAATATTTTGCGTAAAAACCGCCGAGCTCAGCAGAGCGCCTTCGAGTTGATGTTTCAGGATTCTCCTCAACACTTTCCAGAACGCGTTGAATATTTGCTTTACTAATAACAGAATGTAGTCTTCCGCTTCGTGGAAGATTCCTCACTGAGCCTTGTTCCTGAAAACGTGTCACTAAGCGTCGAATCATTGTTTCGGATGGTGAATTCCGCACATTAAAATGACGACGATAGGCTCGTTGAGTTTGAATTATTGATCGTTGATGATGTTCAAAATAAAGTTCTATGATTTTGGTTCGCTGGATAACGTGGTAACCTTTCATAATTAATCTCCCAGATTGATTTTACAAGTCCTTAAAAGAAAAATAATAATAATAATTAAATTAGAGAAGTTATTAATTTTTCAAATCCGTTCGCGACTTTTGGGCCACCCTGTATAATGGAAATAAGTCCACAACTTCAAAACCGTTGTGGTCTAAACTTAAACCAAATCGGTTAAAAAGAAGTTGGTAAAAATGGGTAAGCACATTTGAAAAAGACTATATATATAATTCCCCGACAACATTTCAATTGGAACAAGGAGTACTTCTCTCAGACCATGAGCTGCATCCGATTCTATTTTCAGACTCATTGAAAGGAACCTACGTTTAATGCCGGCTCCGAACGGCAAATACATTAGTTAGAGAAGTTTTACATAGCCTAATACTCAATAACCAGTGGCTAGCTGAGTTATGAGGTGAACCGCCGCTTTTTTGAAAATTTATTTTTTCAAGTGAGTCTGGCCAGGGATCGAACTTGGGCCTCCGGTATGCTAGGCGGATGACTAACCTGCTATACCACGGCTGTTCACAGATTAAAAAGACTATAAGATCTTAAAAGATTAATTAAAAAGTTCAGAGTTTTAGCGAATGAAAGACGATTAGAAACCACTGAGCTACGGAATTTATATAAATTTGTCTAAATCTAGAGAAAATTTTGTTAGTTTTGCTGGGTTATTTCCTCACCAACATTTGGATGTAATTTTTAGTTTTTTGAAAGTGAATTCAGGCTTGACTGACTATAGTTAACATTTGAACACAATTAACCTTATCTTATATTCTTAAACGAGCAATAATTGTATATATATATATATATATATATATATATATATATATATATATATATATATATATATATATAGTTTTGCTGGGTTATTTCCTCACCAACATTTGGATGTAATTTTTAGTTTTTTGAAAGTGAATTCAGGCTTGACTGACTATAGTTAACATTTGAACACAATTAACCTTCTTAAACGAGCAATAATTGTATATATATATATATATATATATATATATATATATATATATATATATATATATATATATATAGAATGGCTATCTCGAAAACGGCTCTAACGATTTTGATAAAATTTTGACAGTGGGTACCTTTTTTGATGTATAGGTCGAAGAAGAAGGGACTTTTGGAACCTTTGCCTCTAAGAGGGTAAAAACGGGTAAAAAGGGGAAATAATCGAAAACTATATATCTCCTAAGGTAATAGGTATAGAAACAAAATTAAAATTACGTTTTAAACAGCTATGAAAATAAGCGGACAGGTGTTTGGTACTTTTTTGAAACTATGTACGGTAGAGGGTAAAAAAGGGTGAAAATTGTTTTTTTGGTACTTTTTTAACCCACTCTTATTTTTTAAACCAAAGAATATAGAAAGGAACTTTGTACTGCAGTCAATAGATGTGAAAGAAATATTGAATACGTATTTGGTACTTTTTTGATTTTGGGGCCAAAATGGGTAAAAAAGGGATAACATGATAACTTAACATCTCAAAAAGTAATATGAATAAGAATTATGTTAACTGCGTTTTATTCAATTGGTACCAAAGAAGTACCAAATATGTATACGGAGCTTTTTGAAAGTAGGGGATAAAAAGGGGAAAAAATGAGTAATGTTATAACTTTTAAACAAATGAGTGTTTGTATGTATGTTCTTTATAGAATAGTAAACTGTGAATTTGATCATGTTATGCTCTTTAGCGAAGATGTTGCGGATAAGCCGGCGAAGGTTTTTAATTTGGTAATAATAATTTCCGTTAGGTGGCGCCACTGAAAATTACTAAAAATTAATTAAATCGTAAACTGTACACTTGATCATGCTATGAACTTTAGCAAAGTTGTAGCGCATGAGCCGGCGAAGGCTTTTTATTTGTTGTAAATAATTTCCGACAGGTGGCGCTACTGAAAATTACTCAAAATCGATTTAATCATAAGCTGTACATTTAATCATGCTATAATCTTTAACAAAGTTGTTGCGGATAAGCCGATGAAGGTTTATTAATGGGAATGACCAAAGTCCGCTAGGTGGCGCTACTGGAAATTACTCCAAATTAATTAAATCGTAAACTGTGCATTTGATCATGTTATAATCATAAGTAAAGTTGTTACTCATAAGCAGACGAAGGTTTCTTAGTTGGTATGAACAACTTCAGGTGGCGCCACTGAAAACTACTCAAAATGAATTAAATCATAAATTGTGCATTTGATTAAGCTATAATCTTTAGCAAAGTTGTTGCGCATGAGTCGACGGAGGTTTCTGTTGGTATGGCCGATTTCCAAAATTTTTAAAATGAGTTAAACTGTAAACTATGCAAACTATGTGTTGATCGGACAAAATCAATAAAATAATTCAAAATTAACTAAATATTTGTACAATGTATTTCCTCTAAATTTATTTTACTACTTTATAAAATAAAATATATAAAAAATTTTAAAATTTGCCTAAAAATGCTTATCATAAAGCTCCGAGCAAGGCTCGGTCAACCAGGTACTAGTTATTAAACAGAATATATTGTACTTTTGTATAAGAAATATTTATATCCAAAAAGTGAAAGTTAAGGGAAAATAACCCAAAAAGTATTCAAATACCACAAAAACATGAGTCTTCGTTATAGTTTATGGTTAAACAATTGAACAGCAGCATTATCCAAAAGGGGAAGAATGTAGTTGATAACAAACGCAACTGGAAAAATTACACTGTGATGCCAAAGCGAAAAAAGTTAAGAAATGAAGTGAAAAAGACTTGAATATTTTAAATTGAGTTGTTTTAAAACCATTTCCTATAATTTTAGAGCATGAGACCCTACCATTTTAAAAAAGAAAATCGGTTAGTTATAGCTAATATTCTATTCTTCAATTGGTCAACATATAGACATAGTCTATCCGATCTTAGTTCCTTTAAAAAAAAAGTTTCTTTATAACTCTTCGCGTTGCCCAGTGTTATAAAATATGCATTTTAAGCAAAAAGTCATCCTCTGGAAATGACTTAAAATTGTGTAAAAGACTATCTGCTGCTGCACTATACCTTACAACTGTTGCAGATATAAAAGTTGAAGACGCATTACCTCCCTCCAAACATGAAGTGTATTTACTTATGTTACAGCCAACATCTGGTGATTGCAATTTCCTCAAATGGTCTAATACAATTTTTGGAGTATACACACATGTTACATGTTACTATGTTTGATTTTACAATATATTCATGCATGTATTGGTTTGTACAGAATCCTTGTTATTTATTTGTCTGTTTCAAGTGTTTTCATGCATTCATGTGTTTGCGTTTTACGAATTTCTAATGCAGTTTTCCATGTTTGTTAAAGGGGCAGGCGGAAAAATGATTTGAAAGTATTTCATTTAAAAAAAATCCCTCAAAGCCCCTCGAGATTTTCCGGATATTTATAACATTTTTATTTCAAAACACTTTTCGAACTTCCCTTTTATACTAGCTCCAATGTTTATAATGATGTTGCTGCTGATTGCTTTACAATTTTTCAAATATTTTCATTCTGTCTCTGTATTAAGGTTTACTCTAACGTATATGTCGCATTTACTATTTAGTATCTAGTCATCTTCTTGGCTTTGTCCTTTTTTGGGTAAGTTGTTGTCTACTCTTGACTCAAATTTACTTAAAGAACATTTGTAACTGTCTCTACTTTTATGAAGGGATACATTTTTCCTTGTATTTACACTTGTACTTGACACAAAGTTACTTTCGCCACAGATTCATAGGAGTAAATCCAAGAATATGGAATTAAATAGAAAAATTTGACAAAGGGAAGTATTTTCTATAATAAAGTTGACCAGAGGAAAGACTATTCTGTAGAAAAGTTGACAAGAGGGAGGACTATTCTATAAAAAAATTGACCAGAATTAAGACTATTCTATAGAAAAGATGACCAGAGGGAAGATTATTCTATAGAAAATTTGACCAAAGCGAAGACTATTATATCGAAATGTTGACCAGAGGGAAGACTATTCTATAGAAATATTGACAAGAGCGAAGACTATTCTATACAAAAGTTGACCAGATGGAAGACTATTCTAAAAGTTGACCAGAGGGAAGACTATCCTATAGACAAGTTGATCAGACAGAAGACTATTCTATAGAAAAGTTGACCAGAGGGAAGAATATTTTATTGAAAATTGACAAGCGGGAAGATTTTCTATAGAAAAGTTGACTATCTATAGATTTTCTATAGAGAAGTTGAAAAGAAAGGACTATTCTATAGAAAAGTTGAACATATGAAAGATTATTTTACAGAAAAGTTCACCAGACGGAGACTATTTTATAGAAAAGTTGACCAGAGGGAAGACTAGAAAAGTTGAGAAAAGGGAAATCTCTTCCCTAGAAAAGTTGAGCAACGGGAAGACTATTCTGTAGAAAAGTTGAAAAGAAGCAAGACAATTTTACAACAAATTTCCCATAGGAAAGACTATCCTATATAATGATCAGAGGGAAAACTATTATAACTAGAAAAGTTGACCAGAAGGAAGAGTAGTCTATAGAAAAATGACCAGAGGAAATATATTTTCTATAGAAAAGTTGACTAGAGGGAAGACTATTCTATTTAAAAGATGACCAGAGAGAAGACTATTCTATAGAAAAGTTGACCAGAGGGAAGACTATTCTATACAAATGTTGACCAGAAGGAAGACTATTCTATAGAAAACTCGACCAGAACGAAGAGTATTCTATAGAAAAATTAACCAGAGGGAAGGCTATGCTATAGAAAAGTTGACCAGAGGGAAAACTATTCTATAGAAAAGTTATCCCAAAGATAACATTTCTATAGAAAAGTTGTTCCAAAGAAAACTTTTCTATAGAAAAGTTGTTCCAAAGATAATTTTTCTATAGAAAAGTTGTCCCAAAGATAACTTTTCTATAGAAAAGTTGTCCCAAAGATAACTTTTCTATAGAAAAGTTGTCCCAAAGATAACTTTTCTATAGAAAAGTTGTCCCAAAGATAACTTTTCTATAGAAAAGTTGTCCCAAAGATAACTTTTCTATAGAAAAGTTGTCCCAAAGATAACTTTTCTATAGAAAAGTTGTCCCAAAGATAACTTTTCTATAGAAAAGTTGTCCCAAAGATAACTTTTCTATAGAAAAGTTATCCCAAAGATAACTTTTCTATAGAAAAGTTGTCCCAAAGATAACTTTTCTATAGAAAAGTTGTCCCAAAGATAACTTTTCTATAGAAAAGTTGTCCTAAAGATAACTTTTCTATAGAAAAGTTGTCTCAAAGATAACTTTTCTATAAAAAAGTTGTCACAAAGATAACTTTTCTATAAAAAAGTTGTCACAAAGATAACTTTTCTATAGAAAAGTTGTCCCAAAGATAACTTTTCTATAGAAAAGTTGTCCCAAAGATAACTTTTCTATAGAAAAGTTGCCCAAAGATAACTTTCATATAGAAAAGTTGTCCCAAAGATAACTTTCCTATAGAAAAATTGTCCTAAAGATAACTTTTTTATAGAAAAGTTGTCCCAAAGATAGCTTTTCTATAGAAAATTTATCCCAAAGAAAACTTTTTTATAGAAAATTTGTAACAAAGATAACTTTTCTATAAAAAAGTTGTCCCGAGGATAACTTTTCTATAGAAAAGTTGTCCCAAAGATAACTTTTCTATAGAAAAGTTGTCCCAAAGATAACTTTGCTATAGAAAAGTTGTCCCAAAGATGACTTTTCTATAGAAAAGTTGTCCCAATGATAACTTTTCTATAGAAAATTGTCCCAAAGATAACTTTTCTATAGAAAAGTTGTCCTAAAGATAACTTTTCTATAGAAAAGTTGTCCCAAAGATAGCTTTTCTATAGAAAAGTTGTCCCAAAGATAACTTTTCTATAGAAAAGTTGTCCTAAAGATAACTTTTCTATAGAAAAGTTGTCCCAAAGATAACTTTTCTATAGAAAAGTTGTCCCAAAGATAACTTTTCTATAGAAAAGTTGTCCCAAAGATAACTTTTCTATAGAAAAGTTGTCCCAAAGATAACTTTTCTATAGAAAAGTTGTCCCAAAGATAACTTTTCTATAGAAAAGTTGTCCCAAAGATAACTTTTCTATAGAAAAGTTGTCCCAAAGATAACTTTTCTATAGAAAAGTTGTCCCAAAGATAACTTTTCTATAGAAAAGTTGTCCCAAGGATAACTTTTCTATAGAAAAGTTGTCCCAAAGATAACTTTTCTATAGAAAAGTTGACCCAAAGATAACTTTTCTATAGAAAAGTTGTCCCAAAGATAACTTTTCTATAGAAAAGTTGTCCCAAAGATAACTTTTCTATAGAAAAGTTGTCTCAAAGATAACTTTTCTATAGAAAAGTTGTCCTAAAGATAACTTTTCTATAGAAAATTTGTCCCAAAGATAGATTTTCTATAGAAAAGTTATCCCAAAGATAACTTTTCTATAGAAAATAGTTGTTTGTTGTTTTAGACGAGTTTGCATTAGGAAAGTTGTCCTGGAGAAACATTTGTTTCTCGTGGATTGACCCATCTGTTTCTTTTGTAACACGAAATATAAATAGAGATTACATATTTCATACATTTTACAGTTTATGTCATCTTTAGAAATTTTGTACATTTTAGTTTTCGTTACAAATCATATATTTTGTATTTATTTGTATGTACATGAAAACATTTTACTTGTTTAATACATTCATGTACTCAAGTATTTACTTTGTTATTACACAATGTAATGTATATCTATTTAGTGTAAATGTTTCATCAGAATTTTGTTAGTTATTTTCTTTTTTTTGTAATTTTAAACTTACATAAGTATTTATTTGACAAGTTGTATTTTATTTAAGATTCTATGTAATTTTGGTAGAGAAAATTGTATAATTTGTATATAGCCATTGAAATTGGATTTTTTGAAGGGACAGGAAATTTAAAAAAGGTTTCTTTGAAAGGGATTTTAGGTAAATAAATACATAGGATTTCATTATAGTTGTGGTTAGTAATTTTTAAATTTAGTTTCTGATAAAATCTTCTTTTGTAGGAGATTGACATAATTCTTTTTCTAATTTTGTATTTTCCTATCTTTTTTTCAATTTTTATTATAAAGCGAAATTTATGAAAGTGATTTCTATGAATTTACTATACATTTTAAAATCTTCTGATATTGTCTATTAAAATATTGTTAAGATATGAAATAGATTAAAAAATATTTAAATTTATTATTAAATATTTTTAAAATTTAAAAATTTAAAATGAACTTTCTTTTTTTACAAATCATGTAGGAATTAAAGTTTTTTTAAATTAGCTACGGGCGACAACCTGTCAAAACTAGAATACATGCATTCAAATGGGAATGATTATTTTAGTGTCGACGCAACTGCACGGCTACGGACCACCATTGTAGCTGTAGCCAAAATTCAACTGATTTCTATGTTTGTGGGCGACAATAACAGATTTATTGCTGTCAAAACCATATAATATTTGAAATAAATTGGTATCCTTTTCGAAGTATAGATCCACTGAGAAGGGATTTTTAGAAATTCCGCCGCTAAGGGGGTAAAAAGGGGAAAAATTAGTAATGCTCTATTTCCGGAAGTATACGTCATAGAACCATAATTGCGTAGGGATCAGCTTCAAAATTAAATAGATATATGTTTGGTACTTTTTGGCAGATGGGACAAATAGGGGGTAAAAAGGGTAAAAATAAAATGTTGGTACTTTTTTTAAACCATGTGTATCAACATAATAACAAAATTTAAAACGGAAATGGGTAACAAGTAAAAATATTAGACACGTGTTTGGTACTTTTTTAATTCAACGGGCAAAAAAAGGGTAAAAACGGGGAAAAAATAGGGATAGGTCCATTTTTCTTTATCTTTGATATCACTTGAATCAATAAAGCTAGAAATTAAATTTATAGGGAAATCAATTGCCAAATACAAAAAATCAAATACGTATTTGGTACTTTTTTCAATTTAGAGGATAAAAGGAAAAAATCGCTTACATTTCATCTCCTAAACCAAAAGCTAAAAAAGCAAAAGTTAAATTGGTTTGAGATTCGCACTAAAAATTATGGGACATGTGTTCAGTACTTAATTGAAATTCGGCTGCCAAAGGGGTAAAACAGGGTAGAAAAGGGAGAAATTAGTAACATCATATATCCGAAAACAATATATTTAGAAAAAAAGTTGAAGAAAAATAAGTCGACTTCTGTTTGGTACTTTTTTAGAAATTCCACTAATAGGGTTGGAAAAGGATAAAAACTATATTTTGGTACTTTTTTTAACCCATACGCAACTTTTGAAATAATAAACATAGATATTTAATTTACATTACATTTGATAAGTATGTACAAAAAAAATTAAATACGTACTTGGTACTTTTACTATAAATGGGGCACATAAGGGTAAAAACGGGAAAATATTCAAGAGTGGATTTTTTGGTTTTTTAACTATGAATATCATTTAAGCTAATGAAGCCAGAGTATAATTTACAGAAGGGATATTCACACTGAAGCCACGTGTTTGGTACTTCGTTTGAATTTTGGGGGTAAAAAGAAAAAAAGTCGGTAACGCAATATCTTCTAAATCAAATAAAATTAATACCATTTAAGCTTATGAAGCCAGAAGACTAATTTATAGACGGTTGGATGAACATTGAAGAAATATAAGACCAGTATTTAGTACTTAACTGAATTAAGGTTGAAAAAAAAGGTGAAAAACCGATAACATTATATCTTTTTTAAACTGAAAGCAATAGAAACAAAAATTAAATTGATTTTAGATAAGCAGTAAAAATTTAAGAATACAAGTTCAGTTTCTTTTTTACCCCGTCCACCTATGGTGGTGAATTATTTTCATGCTTTTTATAAAAATTCGCTAACTATTACTTAATATATCGTAATCTCGAGATGAAAATTTTAAGAAAATCCAAATTTTGACATTCGACCCCGATGAAGAAAGGGTTAATCTCGTTCAATATTAAAAAACCTTTCAGCATAGGTTTTCCATAAACTAAGCAACAATATTCATTTTTTATACCCACCATCAAAAAAAAATGGGGATTGAGATTGTCATTCCGTTTGTAATTTCCTTAATATTGGCTCAAAAATCAAAAACGATGTATATTCTGAATCCTTATGAAATTCTAAGACGATTGAGCGATGTCCGTCTATCTGTCCATCTGTCTGTCTGTTGAAATCACGATAACGCCTAAACGAAAGGAGCTAGCTCACTGAAACTTATTAAAAACATTCTTCATCCATGAGAAAATTTTGATATTGAAATTGGGCAAAATCGGATAACATTTGACCATAGCTCCCATATAACCTCGTCTAGACTAATCGCTTATTTGCTAATAAATGACAAATTATAACAGCTATGATGAAAAAATTTGGTATCTAGAAGTTTTACATAAGCACTAGGCAGCATATATTTTTTCATCGAAATCGGTTCATATTTAACCATAGCTCCTATATAAATAACTTACGGGAACAGCCTAAATTCCACCTGAAATTCACTTAAATGCCAACAAATGATAAACTGTAATAGCTTTGGCCACTAAATTTAGTCCAAGGAAGTCATATGTGAATGCCAGCCAGTGTGCAAAATTTTGTCACAATCGGTCACCATTTGACCATAGCTCCCATATAAAAAACTTACAGAAACACAAAAAGAAAAGGGGGTTTATGTCCGTCTGTCTGTTAGATAAAAGCAAGATAGCGTCTTAACTAAAAGGGCTACAGCAACAAAATTTTACTAAAGGAAGTCTTATGTGAATGGCAGCCAGTTTGCAAAATTTTGTTACAATCGATCACCATTTGACCATAGCTCCCATATAGAAAACTTACAGAAACACAAAAAGAAAAGGAGATTTATGTCCTTCTGTCCGTTAGATAAAACTACAAAAGCTAGAGAGACAAAATTTTACAAAAGTATTTTTGATATGTAACAAAAGTTGTGTACTGAAAATGGTCGAAATCGGTTCACATTTAGTTAGAGCTTTCATATAACCCCGCCCCGGGAAACACATGAATGCTGACAAATTGAGTACAATTGTAATAGCTATGACGACTAAATTAAGAATAAAGAAGTTTTATTCAACTGTTGGTCAGTGTATCAAATTTTATAGGAATTACTCCATATTTGACTATAGCTTTCATATAAAAACACTCCCGGAAACCAAAAAATGTAGCAAAGGCCAGTTAAAAGCTATTAAATTAGAAGCTATGATAGCTATAACTAAATTTTGCAAAAATAAGCTTTATATAAATACCAGCCAGAGTGTAACATTTTTTTACAATCGGTCAACATTTGGCTATAATTCTTATATATAACATCCCCTTTTTATATTTACAATCAAAAAGATTCGAAGGTACAAGCAGGATATTAAAATTGCACCAATATCCAGACTTTATATACGGTATTAGGAACTCCTAACAAAATATATGGACCTGTCGTATTACTATCAACATGTTTATCCTAACTAAATATTAAGCTAAAAGTAAAGTATTTAACAGACTATTAATGCTAAACTACACCAGGTTATGAGATAAAATTTTGTACAAAGTAAATACTAGGAAAACCACTTACATAATTTTAAACGTTGAACTATAAAGCTCCAGCAACCGAATTTAGTCCAAATATTTTACTAACAATTCCAACTAGCGTAAAAACTTTTTTCGAATTTTTTCCACATTTTGAATTAGCTACACCCTCGTAGATATATGAGAGATATTTCTAAATTTAACATAACTTGATGATGGGTATACAAGATTCGGCACAACCGAATATAACACTCTTACTTGTTTCTTTCATACTAAAAGATACCGGAAATCCGCTGAAATCGGAGGTTAATTACTAAAATGAATTTATGTTGTTTTTATCAAAATTAAAATCGTTTTTTTGTCCATCTTATAAATTTGAGCCAAATATTACCACGTTGTATGAGCGCGCATCGGGTCCAAAGTTTGAGAGCCCATTTGTATGGTGAAAAAGGTTTATTTTTATTTTTGAGAAATTTCAACCAAAAATAAACAATTTTTACAAGAAAAAATGGAATATTAAAGAAAACTAAGACAGCTTTATTTTAAAAAGTCAAAAACAAAATTCCATGATGAAATGCATGCCCCTGAAAATGCGCCTAAAGATATGCACCAACAATTTTATTTGGTAAATAAAGAAATTTCAATGCTTGACGTGATTTATGATTAAATAACTCGTTAGTATAGAATAGTTCAGTTCCGCTTAAATATAATCGAATTTACTTATTTTTTTTTCATGTTTCAAAATGGTACATTTTTCTCAGGTCGGTTTCAAAAATCATTTTTTAATTTTTTGAAAATTTTGTTCAACAAATATTGCAAATTTAGAATTTACTCACCAGTGAGTTAAAACAGACAAATGGTATAATAAACCCCATGAACGCGATTTAAATTTGAAAAATTTCGCTTAAAATTTCAGACCTAGTGTCATATTATTCCGTTAAAAACATTTGAAATCAAAGAAAAATTTGTTTCCTGTCACCCTAATGGACATAGATGAAATGCTGATTGAGAAATGTAGCTGCCGTCTCCAAAATAATTAAGTAGCTGACTACTAGGCGACTATTGCAGCCAACGACTTTTGTAGTCGGTGTTTTTGTAGCCTGCTATTGTCTATCTGTTTAAGGCGTTACAATACCCTATGGTGGCAAAAGTTATAGCAAGTGGAACGTCTACTTTAAAAATTTATTATGTGACAATAGCTAAGTATATCGTTTTACAAACACGAATCTCTTTTACTCGCTTGTCCCACTATTGTTTAATTAAGTACCAAAGAAATGTGTTAAGCATTTGTTTAACCTACTTTAATTGACAAACAAGCAAGAACATTAACATATTATACACAATCATAATTATCCTTTATGTTAATCTACAGCAACAACAACAACAACAACAATGTTCTATTTTAGTTTCCTTAAACATGCAACAGACGTGAAAATAGAACAAACAAAAAGAAAAATAAAGTAAAACTTCGACAGCAAGTGAGAATCTGTTTGCCATTTTTATTTTCATTATTTCGTTGATATCCGTTGTTTTCCGCTAAACAACAGGAAAAAAGATGTAGAGCATTAAAATGCTGTATTTATACCTTCACCACCATAGGTGGAAAGGTTATTATAAGTTTGTGCTGATGTATGTAACGCATAGAAATATTTGTCTTAGACCCACCTTTTAGTATACCAATAGGCTTAGAATCACTTTCTGAGTCGATTCAGCGATGTCCGTTCGTCCGTCCGTCTGGCTGGCTGGACCCCCATGTTAACCTTGTAATCAAACTGCAGGTCGCAATTCTAAAGATAATTTGATGAAATTTGGCACAGATCATTTTCTTGATAATGGGACCATGGCTATTAAAATTCGACATAATCAGTTCATTATTTATGGTACCTCCCAAAGGTCCTACTTCCCGGAATTGATATATTGGCCACAAAAATCAATATTTGTACATGAAATTTAAAACAAATACTGCTTATGTAAACCAAAATCACTGTACCAAATTTCGTTGAAATCGATCCACATTTGACCATAGCTCCCATACAAATTCTTTTCTCAAACGCACTAATTGAGACAAAATTCACTAAAACGCTCGCAAATCCGAAGATAAGGAGAATTTTAAGTTTAATTTTTGCATACAAAATTTTTGTAACAACTGTAATCAATTTGCCAAATTTCGAGACAATCGGTCCACACTTGACCCAAGCTCTCATATAAGCCCAAATGACGGAAACAGCTTTAATGTATCGGGTGTTTTTTATTGAGGTATAGAACTTTAAGTTGGCATCACTTTTTTAACTGGCGCCCATTTTGTCAGCTGTCAAGTGATTAATATTTAGTTTGGTTTGTCATTTCATCATGAACAGGTTGACAAAAGAACAACGCTTGCAAATCGTGCAAATTTATTTCGAAAATAATGGTTCAGTTCGCGAAGTTTACCGCAAGCTCCGTCCATTTTATGGTCGACATAATCGTCCATCAGAGCAATTAATTCGGTTAACCATGGATCGTTTTCGCACTACGTTTACTCTATGTGATAATACGTATCCGCAGCGACGTCGAACAGTGCTCACCGAAGAAACAATTGCCGCTGTAGAGCAAAGTGTTGAAGAGGACCCGAATGAATCGATTCGCCACCGTGCACAGCAATTGGAGCTTTGTCCATCAACTTTATGGAAGATTTTGCGCAAAGATCTTGGCTTGCGACCTTACAAGATCCAGCTTGTGCAAGAATTAAAGCCGCGAGACCATGCAATGCTTCGTGATTTTGGTGTATGGGCCGAAAATGAGATTGATCTCGAAGCTGATTTTCATCGCAAAATTTTGTTCAGTGATGAGGCTCATTTTTGGTTGAATGGCTACGTCAACAAGCAAAATTGTCGCATTTGGAGTGAAGAGAATCCACATGAGACCCTTGAGACGCCATTACATCCACAAAAACTGACTGTTTGGTGTGCTCTATGGGATGGTGGAGTTATTGGGCCATACTTCTTCCGAAATAATGCTGGAGAGTCAGTTACCATAAATGGAGACCGGTATAGAGCCATGATAACCGACTATTTTGTTCCCCAATTGGATGGCATGAATGTGGATGAGTTGTGGTTCCAACAAGACGGCGCTACATGCCACACATTATTTTCTTTGGGGATATGTGAAGTCGCTCGTCTACGCCAACAAACCAGAAACGTTAGGGGACTTGGAAGCCAACATTCGTGGCGTTATTGCCAACATACGGCCCCATATGCTCGAAAAAGTAGTTGAAAATTGGACCTGTAGAATTGGCTTTATTCGAACCAGCCGCGGCGGCCACATGCCCGAAATCATATTTAAACATAAATGACATAAAATTATCCTTCCAATAAAGCCAAATTGATGGACATTAAAACGATTTTCTTGTGTTTTATTTCAATTCGAAGTTCTATACCTCTAAAAAAAACACCCATTATAAGTTTTGAGAATATGTTTGTATGATGGCAAAATTTAGCAAATATTTGTCTTTATAAAGGAAAAAGAACACCTTTGACCTTAGTGGTGTATGGTATCGTATGGTCGGGCTTGACCGACTATAGATCCTTCTTACTTGTTTTTTTATAAAGACTTTAAATAACCCAGTAGTTTGAGATTTAAGATATTAACAATTCAAAAGTGTTTAAAAGGTTTCAAATAACAGTTATTGGATGTGGATAAGAAAGAGCCTTAATTCAAAAAGGCCTTCTCTAAATAGAATTTTGTAAAATGGTTTTTAAAATTAAAACCATTGGGACTTTTTTTCGCATATATACGCATTTTACTTTTCTCACAAAAACAAAAAAAGAAAAACAAGTAAGAGTGTTATATTCGACTGTGCCGAATCTTATATACCCACCATCAAGTTGTGTTAAATTTAGAGACATATCTCATATATCTACAAGGGTGCAGCTAATTCAAAATCTGGACCAAAACTGAAAAAATCGCTTAGCTAATTGGTATTGTTGGTAAACCTTTGGACTAAATTCGGTTGCCGTAGCTTTATAGTTCAACATTTAAAAATATTTTAATGGTTTCCCCAGTATTTACTTTGATTAAAATTCGGTCTCATAACCGGGTACAGTTTTACATTAATAAGTTGTTAAATACTTTTCGTTAATATCTAGTTAGGCTAAACACATCAATAGTAATATGGCAGGACCATATATTTCGTTAGGAGATCCTAATGCATTCATCATATATAAAGTCTGGGCTGAACATTGATTGATGCCTATCTAATTTCATAGGTGCAATCTTAATATAATTAATTTGATTTTGATTATAGATATAACAAGGGGATGTTATATATATAAGAATTATAGCCAAATGTTGACCGATTGTAACAAAATTTTACACATTGGCTGGCATATATATAGAGCTTCTTCTTGCAATTTAGTGGCCATAGCTATCATAGTTTCTAATTTAATAGCTTTTAACTGGCCTTTGCTAAAATTTTTGGTTTTCGTGAGTGTTTTTTTTTTTTTTGAAAGCTAAAGTCAAATATGGACTGATTCCTATAAAATTTGGTAAACTTTTCAAAAATTGCATAAAACTTCCCTATTTTAAATTTAATCGTCATAGCTATTACAATTGTATTCAATTTATCAGCATTAATGTGTTTCCCGGGGCGGGGTTATATGGGAGCTCTAACTAAATTTGAACGGATTTTGTCCATTTTCAACACACATCTTTTTCAAGATATCCAAAATACTTTCGTAAAATTGTGTCCCTCTAGCTCTTTTCGTTAAGGCGCTATCGTGCTTTTATCTGACGGACATAAACAACCTTTTCTTTATGTATTTTTGTATTTCCATAAGTTTTTTTATATGGGAGCTATGGTCAAATGGTGACCGATTGTGACAAAATTTTGCACACTGACTGACATTGATAAAAGACTTCCTTGTGCATAATTAAGTATTACTAGCTCTTGTAGTTAAGAAGGTATCGCACTTTTATCTGACGGACAGACGGACATAAAAAACCTTTTCTTTTTGTTTTTTTGTGTTTCTGTACGTTTTTTATATGGGAGCTATGGTCAAATAGTGACCGATTGTTAAAAAATTTTGCACACTGGCTGGCATTCACATAAAACCTACTTTCGTAAAATTTTGTTGCTGTAACCCTTTTAGTTAAGGAGCTATCGCTCTATTATCTAACGGACAGACGGACATAAATCTCCTTTTCTTTTTGTATTTTTGTGTTTCTGTAAGTTTTTTATATGGGAGCTATGGTCAAATGATGACTGATTGTGACAAAATTTTGCCCACTTGCTAGTATTTACATAAGACTTCCTTGTGCTAAATTTAGTGGTCAAAGGTATTACAGTTTATCATTTATTGACATTTAAGTGTATTTTAGGCGGAATTTTGTAAGTTTTTTGTATGGGGGCTATGGTTAAATGTGAACCGATTTCAATAAAAGTTTATATGCTGACTAGTACTTATGTAAAACTTCTAGATACCAAATTTTATCATCATAGCTGTTATAATTTGTCATTTATTAGCAAATAAGCTATTAGCCTAGACGAGGTTATACGGAAGCTATGGTCAAATATGAACCGATTTTGCACGATTTCAATACCAAAATTTTCCAATAAATGAAGAATATTTGTGCCAAATTTCAGTCACCAACATCCTTTCGTTAATTTTTTATCGTGCCGTTAACAGACAGACGGACATCGCTCAATCGTCTTAGAATTTCATAAAGATTCAGAATATACTTCAATTTTTATTTTTGAGCCAATATTAAGGAAATTACAAACGGAATGACAATCTCAATATACCCCCCGTTCTTTTTGATGGTGGGTATAAAAAAAACGTATGCAAATAAACTCCAAAACGACAGCGCACATCTTTTGTAACGCTTTATTATTTACTTATTTTAAAAGCAAATCCTTTTATGCCACAAACATACACAATCACGCTCTTTACATTTCCACTGCTCTCTCACTTTACACACACATGCATTCATTCCATTGTACACCACTGCTGCCAGTTGCCTTTGCAAAAACTGTAGTACTTTCTCCGGCTGCTGCGGTTATTGTCACTAAACGCTGTTTTTTTGTATATTCTGCCCCGTCTCTCTTCATCAACAAAAAAAAAACTGTGTCATTTGACGCATCAACTTTTTAATGGAAGGACAAATGGGAGGGCGGCATAGTTTTCCATTTCTTTATTTGATGCCTTTATGTCATTTTGTGCATTTTAGTTTTACTTAAGCGGAAGTCGACATTTCTTTGTATATAAGTCTATGTTTGTATGTGTTTATTTGCGAAAAGTACAGGAATTTTGTAGGTCATTTCTGATTGTACGATTTCATAAAGAGACACATAAAGGTAAATTCTTGTCTTTTATGTTCACGATGCGTAAAATGTTTAAGAGGAAACTTGATTTGATAAAAACGTCATTACTAAATGGGCTTTTGATGTTTGAAAGAAGGTACTTATATATTAGTGTATGCAGTCTTATATTACACATAATTGTTAGTACCTATATCAGAAATTTAAGTGAGTTTCAGAAACAAATATTTAAAAATAGACCAAAGTACTGAGGGGAGTTTTTAGCCCTCTGTCGTTAGATTAGAAATGTCATCTAAGAATATAAGTACATTATAAGCTGTACGCATCTACAATCGCAAAAACTATATTCTTCCATCCATGCGACAACATGCTACAGTACCACCCGGCAGTGTGATACATTACCCCTCCCAGTAACATGCTACATTACCCCCAGACAATATACTACACTACCTTTCAAGCGATATGTTAATTCAATATAATTTACTCTGCCGATGACGAACGGATTTTGGCTTAAAAAAAAGAGCTCGATAGAATAGCTACTTCGTAGAAGCTGAATGCCCATAGAAAATTTTTTTATCAAAAATTTTGCTATAGAAAATTTTTCTATAGAAATTTTTTTTATCAAAAATTTTTCTATAGAAATTTTTTTTTCAAAAATTGTTCTATAGAAAATTTTTTTTATCAAAAATTTGTCTATCAACGATTTTTTTATCAAAAGTTTTTCTATAGAAAATTTTTTTATGGAAAATTTTTTATCAAAAATTTTTTCAACAAAAATTTTTCTATAGAAAATTTTTTTATCAAAAATTTTTCTATAGGAACTTTTTTTATCAAAAATTTTTCTATGAACATTTTTTTATCAAAAATTTTTCTATAGAAAATTTTTTTATCAAAAATTTTTCTATACAAAATTTTTTTATCCAAAATTCTTCTATAGAAAATTTTTTTATCAAAAATTTTTCTATAAAAAATTTTTTTATCTAAAATTTTTCTTTAGAAAATTTTTTTATCAAAAATTTTTCCATAGAAAATTTTTTTTCAAAAATTTTTCTATAGAAAATTTTTTTATCAAAAATTTTTTTGTAGAAAATTTTTTATCAAAAATTTTTTTATAGAAAATTTTTTTAATCGAAAATTTTTCTATAGAAAATTTTTTATCAAAAATTTTTCTATAGAAAATTTTTTATCAAAAATTTTTCTATAGAAAATTTTTTTCATAGAAAATATAGAAAATTGCTTTTTGTCAAAAATTTTTCTATAGAAAATTTTTTTATCAAAAATTTGTCTATCAAAAATTTTTCTATACAAAATTTTTTTATCAAAAGTTTTTCTATAAAAATTTTTTTTTATCAAAAATTTTTTTATAGAAAATTCTTTTTATCAAAAATTTTTCTATAGAAAATTTTTTTATCAAATATTTTTCTATAGAAAATTTTTTCATCAAATATTTTTCTATAGAAAATTTTTTTATCAAAAATTTTTCTATAGAAAATTTTTTATCAAAAATTTTTTTATCGAAAATTTTTCTATAGAAAACGTTTTATCAAACATTTTTTTATCAACAATTTTTCTATAGAATATTTTTTTATCAAAAGTTTTTCTATAGAAATTTTTTTTAGTAAAAATTTTTCTTTAGAAAATTTTTTATCAAAAAAAAAATATAGAAAAATAGAAAATTCTTTTCTCGAAAATTTTTCTATAGAAAATTTTTTTATCAAACGTTTTATTATAGACGATTTTTTTATCAAACATTTTTCTAAAGAAAATTTTTTTAGTAAAAATTTTTCTATAGAAAATTTTTTATCAAAAAGAAAAAAAAATAGAAAAATAGAAAATTCTTTTACCGAAAATTTTTCTATAGAAAATTTTTTTATCAAAAATTTTTCTATAGAAAATTTTTTTATCAAACGTTTTTCTATACACAATTTTTTTATTAAACATTTTTCTAAAGAAAATTTTTTTATCAAAAATTTTTTTATAGACAATTTTTCTTATCCAAAATGTTCCTATAGACAATTTTTTTTATCAAAAATTTTTCTAAACAAAATTTTTTTATCAAAAACGTTTTTATAGTAATTTTTTTTATCAAAAATTTTTCTATAGAAATTTTTTTTCAAAAATTTTTCTATAGAAAATTTTTTTTTATTAAAAATTTGTCTATCAACGATTTTTTTATCAAAATTTTTTTTATCAAAAGTTTTTCTATAGAAAATTTTTTTATGGAAAATTTTTTATCAAAAATTTTTTCAACTAAAATTTTTCTATAGAAAATTTTTTTATCAAAAATTTTTCTATAGAAAATTTTTTTATCAAAAATTTTTCTATACAAAATTTTTTTATCCAAAATTCTTCTATAGAAAATTTTTTATCAAAAATTTTTTTTCAAAAATTTTTCTATAGAAAATTTTTTTATCAAAAATTTTTCAACAGAAAATTTTTAATTCAAAATTTTTCTATGGAAAATTATTTTATAAAAAATTTTTCTATAGAAAATTTTTTTGGATCGAAAATATATAAAAAAAATATTAAAATCTAATTTTGTTTAATATTAGAATTTATTTTTGTTTTGAAAAATATTCCCAATGTTTAAAAAAAGAACAGTGTCGTTGCAACAATGTTCGAGAATATATTTCTTTGTTGTCTCGATTCAGGTATTTTGTTGCTATAAATTGGATTTTGATATATTTCTGGCCTATTTTGTTTTTGTCGTTTCTTTAACAAAGCGGCACCAATAGACTCTGTTTACATCCAAATTCCAACTGCATGATTTTAGTACTCATTTTCACGAGTCGTAATAATGATCGTTGTATTTACGAAAATTAAAAAAATGTATCGGCTGCTGGTGGTATGGGCTGCCTACTACCTTGTTGTATAGAAAAAAGGGGCAAAATATGGAAGAAGGTTTCAAGAACAGCTATAAAAACAGCTGATCTTAATTTTTTTTCGAAAATGGAAAAAATCTACAAAAATTATATATTTTACACGTATTGGGTACTTTTTTTTCAATTTTAAGGGTAAAATAGGAAAATATATCTTTAACCAAAAGAAACAGAAACAAATATTAAACTGCGTTTAGATAAGCAATTAAAAAAAACACGAATTCACCACCTATTGGGAATATAGCCATTTGGTTAAAAGGATAAAAGGGGAATTCCAGTGACGATATTTCTCCGAAAGTAAAGATATTAATAGAAAATTAAAATTGAGACCGGCAGCAGAAATAACTTGACACGTCTTTAGTACTTTTTTCCGAAATGGGACATAAAAATCACAAGAAGCAAAAAAAAAGTAGTTTTTGGTACTTTTTTGACTCATATACTATATATCATTTCTTTGAAACATAATTTCTACCGCAATCAAGCCCATCTTTGGGGCTTTTGGAATTGTGTTTTTAATATTTGCATGTGTTTTGAAAAAATAACACGAATTGGGTAGAAAAGGGAAAGAAACAATAGAAGTAAAAAATTAACGTTTCTAACAGTCGTGAAATAACTGTTTATGTTTTCGTTAGTATTTAAGAATTAGTTCTAATAATGAAGAAAAAAGTAACATAAGTTCTTCAAACTAAAAGGGAAAATAAACAAGTTTAAAAATCATTCAGATTCGCTTTAAAGATTATATAAATTGATTTCTTACAGGTGTTAAACAAAATGTATGAAATTTAATCTTCAAACATTAATGATTTTTTAAATCTGATTTAAATTTCTTCTTCTGTTCCAAAAATTTTCCCCCAAGTAAATATTTACATTATAAAATTTAATTTACGCCTTTGCCATATGGAATTTAATTATTTGTCGTAAAACTTTATTTGATGGTTCGAACTACAAACCATATCTATCAGTCATTGAGCTTAACCAGAGGGCAAGCAGGCGTACAAAGTAAACATCAAACTAAAACCAGAAAAAGTAACCAACAACAATGAATTACATAACATTGCAACAAAACATTAAAACACAAGCAGCAATATCCGAAACTAAAGAATATCGAAGCAAAAATTAATAAATGAATGAATTTACGCACAGACTTTTTAATTTTGGAGCAAAATTTAAATGGATATACTAAGTACGTTTGCATAGGATGTCACTTATTTACAGTTAGGCAGTTATTTACATGTGTAGAGTATGTAATATATGTTTGAGTAGATAAAAGAAAACCAGATCTACCATCAGATATGGTTTATATGCAAAATTGCGCTTTAAGTAAATACTTATACACAAACAAAACAATATGTCGGTGTAAGGGTATGTATTATCGCCCTAGCCATGATATAGTTTTGTATGTATGTGTGGCTATACTTGTTAGTAATGTGTTAAACCTTTACCATGTCCATTCATTTAAAACATACATTTGAAACTGTTAGAATTTTCTAATTTACATACAAATGCGGAGAATTATTAGGGTAGTTCCTGATTTAAAAATTTGTATCTCTTGGTCAACAAAATTTTGAAAATATAGGGAAATTTAATTTTTTTTTTTTTTTTTTATAAGGAAATTTTGAAAACTTCACTATTTTAAAAGGAACATTTTTTAAATTTTACTATTTTATAGGGAAATTTTGAAAATTTCACTATTTTAAGAGGGAAATTACAAAAATTTCACTAGTTTGATAGGGAAAGTTTGAAAATTTCACTATTTTAATGGGGAAATTTGGAAAATTTCACTATTTAAATACGGAAATTTTGAAAATGTCACTATTTCAATAGGGAAATTTTCAAAATTTCTCTACTTTTATAAAAAAAATTCAAAATTTCACAATTTTTTTTAGGGAAATTTTCAAAAATTCAGTATTTTTATAAGGAAATCTTCAAAATATCACTACTTTTATAGGGAAATTTTCAAAATATCACTATTTTTATAGGGAAATCTTTAAAATTTCACTATTTTTATAGGGAAGTTTTCAAAATTTCACTATTTTTATAGGTAGATTTTCAAAATTTAATTATTTTTATAGGGAAGTTTTTTATATTTCAGTATCTTTATAGTGAAATTTTCAAAATTTCACTATTTTTATATTAAAATTTTCAAAGTTTCACTATTTTTATAATGAAATTTTCAAAATTTCACTGTTCTTATAGAGAAATTTTCAAAATTTCTCTATTTTTATAGGGAAATTTTCAAAATTTCTCCAAGAAATTTTCAAAATTTCTCCAAGAAATTTTCAAAATTTCTCTATTTTTATAGGGAAATTTTCAAAATTTCTCCAAAAATTTTTATAGGGAAATTTTCAAAATATCACTATTTTTATGGGGAAATCTTTAAAATTTCACTATTTTTCAAAATTTCACTATTTTTATAGGGAGATTTTGAAAATTTAATTATTTTTTTAGGGAGGTTTTCTAAATTTCACTATTTTTATAGTGAAATTTTCAAAATTTCACTGTTTTTATATTAAAATTTTCAAAGTTTCACTATTTTTATAATGAAATTTTCAAAATTTCACTGTTTTTATAGAGAAATTTTTTAAAATTTCTCTATTTTTATAGGGAAATTTTCAAAATTTCTCTATTTTTATAAAAAAAAAAAATTCAAAATTTTGCTATTTTTTTAGGGCAATTTTAAAAAATTCACTATTTTTACAAGGAAATCTTCAAAATATCACACTTTTTAGGGAAATTTTCAAAATATCAGTATTTTTATAGGGAAATCTTTAAAATTTCACTATTTTTATAGGGAAGTTTTCAAAATTTCGCTATTTTTATAGGGAGATTTTCAAAATTTAATTATTTTAATAGGGAATTTTTCAAAATTTCACTATTTTTATAGGGAGATTTTCAAAATTTAATTATTTTTATAGTGAAGTTTTTTTTGTAGTGAAATTTTCAAAATTTCACTATTTTTATAGTGAAATTTTCAAATTTTCACTATTTTGATAGTAAAATTTTCAAAATTTCACTATTTTGATTGTGAAATTTTCAAAATTTCACGATTTTTATGGTAAAATTTTCAAAATTTAAATATTTTGATAGTGAATTTTTCAAAATTTCACTATTTTTATTGTGAAATTTTCAAAATTTAACTATTTTGATAGTGAAATTTTGAAAATTTCACTATTTTCATAGTAAAATTTTCAAAATTTCACTATTTTGATTGTAAAATTTTCAAAATTTGACTATTTTTATAGTGAAATTTTCAAAATTTCACTATTTTTATAGTGAAATTTTCAAAATTTCACTATTTTTATAGTGAAATTTTCAAAATTTCACTATTTTTATAGTGAAATTTTCAAAATTTCACTATTTTTATTGTGAAATTTTCAAAATTTCACTATTTTGATTGTGAAATTTTCAAAATTTCACGATTTTTATGATAAAATTTTCAAAATTTCAATATTTTTATAGTGAAATTTTCAAAATTTCCCTATTTTTATTGTGAAATTTTCAAAATTTAACTAGTTTGATAGTGAAATTTTGAAAATTTCACTATTTTTATAGTGAAATTTTCAAAAATTCACTATTTTTATAGTGAAATTTTCAAAATTTCACTATTTTGATAGTAAAATTTTCAAAATTTCACTATTTTGATTGTGAAATTTTCAAAATTTTGATTGTGAAATTTTCAAAATTTCGCTATTTTTATTGTGAAATTTTCAAAATTTCACTATTTTTATAGTAAAATTTTAAAAATTTCACTATTTTTATAGTGAAATTTTTTAAATTTCACTATTTGTATAGTGAAATTTTCTAAATTTCACTATTTTTATAGTGGAATTTTCAAAATTTCACTATTTTTATAGTGAAATTTTCAAAATTTCACTATTTTTATAGTGAAATTTTCAAAATTTCACTATTTTTATAGTGGAATTTTCAAAATTTCACTATTTTTATAGTGGAATTTTCAAAATTTCACTATTTTTATAGTGGAATTTTCAAAATTTCACTATTTTTATAGTGGAATTTTCAAAATTTCACTATTTTATTGTGCAATTTTAAAAACGCCGCTTTTTTAAAAAGAATTTAAAAAATACTCAAGTTTTCGATAAAAAAAAAATGTTCATCTTTTATTTTAAAAATTTTGAAAATTTTACTCGTTGTGTTCTAAGAGTCATAGTAATATACATACATACATCAAAAAATCACTTTTAATAATGTTTGTACGTGTTTAATATTTGTGTTTTAGAACATTTCCTTTACACACACATACATACATACGCACACATACACGAGTACGTACTAAATTTGTATTTAAATGCGTCCGTATCTCTCTCATGTGTTTTGTAATTTAAATGAGTCAAAAAGTCAAAATTAAATGTCAAATGCCAGAATATGGTCTTTTATAAAACATTTTTGGGTGTGTTGTGCAAATGTCAATTGCAAAAATATTGTAATATCCAATGATGTTTATTTGTGTAACTTGTCTGGGCAGAGGGAACGAGAGGTTCTAAAATATTCCACAAAGAAATAAAACATAGCAAAGTCTCATTTTTGAAATCATTATTGCGGAAACTGATCAAAAATGTGTTTGTTTAACCTAAGGGAAAAACAAAAATTTTGCAAGTGAAAATATTTTTAATATAGGAGTAGGGTAGCTGTAGGGCATTACAAAATATATAATTTTGGTTGGCTTTATTAAATATGAGGTAAATGAGTTTTCTAAGGTGCCAATGAGGATTGAAGCCTGTAAACACTTGACCATTTCTAGGTATGAGTGTTATAGGCTTAGATTATGTGTAAAGTGTTACGTTTCAATAAATCAAAGGAGTATAAATCTTGATATCCGAATACGTTCGGCTTAGGTTTTACACAAAATTTTCTCTTGATTATTTTTCTTTTAACAAAATACAAATTTTTTGCATTTGTCTGCGCCTGGAAGCACAAAGTAGGAAATACTAAATACTTATAGACTGACACTTATACCAAAATATAAGCGAAGGCATGGACAAAGTCTAATATTTTGACTAAAAAGTAAACCTACACCCTCTTTCAAATTCATAAACAAAAAAACTATGCACAAATTTTAAGAAAAAAAATCGTCATGGCTGTTAATTTGGTTTGTCAACAAAGACTTTATATTAAAGCCTCTTTAAAAAGTACTTTTCTACAGAAAATTGTTAATGACAAAAATACTTAACATTATACTACAGCCTTTAAGCTAATATATTATATCTTCCGTTAACTGTTTTTGCTGCCTCAATCTATACCAGTCTCCTCAAAGGATCACATTTGCTTTTTGCGAAAAACTCAAAGCAAAATAGAATTTAACAAACAATTGTTAAATACACTTAAATGGCTTAGGTTGCTTGATTGTTAATAATGCCAACAACAAATGAGTTTATAACCCTTTATTTGCTAGAAGATTTTTTTAAACATTTATTTTTTTTCAAGAGCACTTTTCATTTGAACAACCATTTGGGACCCGCAGCAACAACCACTTCTAAAAATATCACTCTTTAGGTTTCCGCTTTAAAGATTCTAATTCATGAAAACGGAAAAAATTTTAAAACGCAAAATTTGTTGGAATTTTAAATTCATACACACCCAGGAAACGTAAGAAGACATGTTTACACACCTTAAACAAATGATGCCACTATGTGCGGCATGAGTCTTGTTGTAGCGACATTGGTCTCTAGGGTACTTTTATGTTTAAGTTATATAAGAGTGTACGAGTATATAAAAATATTTAAGTATGTATTTTTATATTTATTAATATTTGTTCATGTAAATGTAGTTAGAAACAATTACGAGGTTTGTTTAAAAATTTAAAATTTTAATTCTTAAGGATTTAGTTTGCATTTAAAAAACATAATCAACAAACCTCGTATAATTTTGTCATAATATAAATGCAAACACTGTGTCTTTCTTGATGACACCGCACAGTGTCGCGCCGTTAAAATTAGCTTTCTATAGAAAAGTTATCGTTGGGATGTGATTTCTGTAGAAAAGTTATCACTGGACTTAGTTTTCTATAGAAAAATTATAGTTGGGATTCGTTTTTTTATAGAAAAGTAATATCTCGCATAAGTTTTCTATAGAAAGGTTTATCGTTGGGAGGATTTTCTATAGAAAAGTTACCGCAGAGATGATTTTTTATAGAAAAGTTATCGTTGAGATACATTTTCTACAGAAAAGTTATCATTGGGATAAGTTTTCTACTGAAAAGTTATCATTGGCATAAGCTTTTTAAAGAAGAGTTATCATTGGGATAAGTTTTCTATAGAAAAGTTATCATTGGGATAAGTTTTCTATAGAAAAGTTATCATTGGGATAAGTTTTCTATAGAAAAGTTATCATTGGGATAAGTTTTCTATAGAAAAGTTACCATTGGGATAAGTTTTCTATAGAAAACTTATCATTGGGATAAGTTTTCTATAGAAAAGTTATAATTAAAATAAGTTTTCTATAAAAAAGTTATAATTACAATAAGTTTTCCATAGAAAATTTATCATTGAGATAAGTTTTCTACAGAAAAGTTGTCATTGGGATAAGTTTTCTATAGAAAAGTTATCATTGTTAAAGTTTTCTATAGAAGAGTTATTATTGGGTAAGTTTTCTTTAGAAAAGTTATCATTGGGATAAGTTTTCTTAGAAAAGTTATCATTGGGATAAGTTTTCAATAGAAAATTTATCATTGAGATAAGTTTTCTATAGAAGTATTATCATTGGGACAAGTTTTTCATAGGAAATTTATCATTGAGATAAGTTTTCTACAGAAAAGTTATCATTGGGATAAGTTTTCTATAGAAAAGTTATCATTGGGATAAGTTTTCTATAGAAAAGTTATCATTGGGATAAGTTTTCTATAGAAAAGTTATCATTGGGATAAGCTTTCTATAGAAAAGTTATCATTGGGATAAGTTTTGTATAGAAAAGTTATCATTGGGATAAGTTTTCTATAGAAAAGTTATCATTGGGATAAGTTTTCTATAGAAAAGTTATCATTGGGATAAGTTTTCTATAGAAAAGTTATCATTAGGATAAGTTTTCTATAGAAAAGTTATCATTGGGATAAGTTTTCTATAGAAAAGTTATCATTGGGATAAGTTTGCTATAGAAAAGTTATAATTACAATAAGTTTTCCATAGAAAATTTATCATTGAGATAAGTTTTCTACAGAAAAGTTGTCATTGGGATAAGTTTTCTATAGAAAAGTTATTATTGGGAAAGTTTTCTATAGAAGAGTTATTATTGGGTAAGTTTTTTTTAGAAATGTTATCATTGGGATAAGTTTTCTTAGAAATGTTATCATTGGGATAAGTTTTCTTAGAAAAGTTATCATTGGGATAATTTTCTAATTTTCTATTGAAAAATTTATCATTGAGATAAGTTTTCTATAGAAGTATTATCATTGGGATAAGGTTTTCATAGGAAATTTATCATTGAGATAAGTTTTCTACAGAAAATTATCATTGGGATAAGTTTTCTATAGAAAAGTTATCATTGGGTAAGTTTTCTACAGAAAAGTTATCATTGGGATAAGTTTTCTACAGAAAAGTTATCATAGGGGTAAGTTTTCTATAGAAAAGTTATCATCGGGATAAGTTTTCTATAGAAAAATTATCGTCGGGATAAGTTTTCTATAGAAAAGTTATCGTCGGGATAAGTTTTCTATAGAAAAGTTATCGTCGGGATAAGTTTTCTATAGAAAAGTTATTGTCGGGATAAGTTTTCTATAGAAAAGTAATCGTCGGGATAAGTTTTCTATAGAAAAGTTATCGTCGGGATAAGTTTTCTATAGAAAAGTTATCGTCGTGGTAAGTTTTTTATAGAAAAGTTATCGTCGGGGTAAGTTTTCTATAGAAAAGTTATCGTCTGGATAAGATTTCTATAGAAAAGTTATTGTCGGGATAAGTTTTCTATAGAAAATTTATCGTCGGGATAAGTTTTCTATAGAAAATTTATCGTCGGGATAAGTTTTCTATAGAAAATTTATCGTCGGGATAAGTTTTCTATAGAAAATTTATCGTCGGGATAAGTTTTCTATAGAAAATTTATCGTCGGGATAAGTTTTCTATAGAAAATTTATCGTCGGGATAAGTTTTCTATAGAAAATTTATCGTCGGGATAAGTTTTCTATAGAAAATTTATCGTCGGGGTAAGTTTTCTATAGAAAATCGTCGGGATAAGTTTTCTATTCAAAAGTTATCGTGGGGATAAGTTTTCTATAGAAAACTTATCGTCGGGATAAGTTTTTTATAGAATAGTTATGATCGGGACAAGTTTACTATAGCAAAAATATCGTCTGAATGAGTTTTCTATAGAAAAGTTATCGTCGGGATGAGTTTTCTATAGAAAAGTTATCGTTGGAGTGATTTTTAAAAGAGTTGTTATAATTGGCATGAATAGAACAGTTAGGTTTAGGATGAGTCTTCTTTAGAGGAAGTCTTATTCTATGTCTTAGTATATTTCTTAGTCTATGTCTTAGTCTATGTCATAGTATATGTCTTTGTCAATGGCTTAGTCTGTGTCTTAATTTTCGCTTCACTCTATGGTTTTCATTGTCTTTATTTTACCCTTTTATTATACTAAATTGCGACACTGTGCTTCTCTGTTGTTATCATCTTGTTGCTTTGCTGTTGTTACATGTATTAAATTCTGTTGTTTATTTGTGGCCTGTGGCCGTCCGCCAGTCCGTCTTGCCGCTCTATTGTCCTCATATTCCTGTAAATTGTTTGTTTATACAATGTCTGTTTGCAAGGAAGTAAAAGCCGCAATATAAGAGCCTCTGCAAAAAAATAAAATGTAAATAAAATGAAAGAAAAGAAAGCAAAATTAAACATAAGAATACACTTAACGCTGAATATAAGGACATAGACTTACGTCTATGCTAACATGGGTGTGTTAGAAATTAAATGTTTTTTTTATTTTGTTGCATTTGTTAAATTTTATTAAATTTCTATAAATAGTATTTTGCAGGTTATTATTAAAGAAAATTTAATTTTTTGATGCCTTTTTTAATAAGTGTTAATTTTTAGTTATGCCACTATTCTTATAAACGTTTTTTTGTGTGTGTAATAAAATTTACATTTTGAAAATAAACTTGTTCTTATACCTGTGTCAAACCACTAACAACAAAATAAAATTAAAACAAAAGTCATTGACATGATAGTAGGTGTTCCCTTTTATTATCATTAGATTTTTCCTTTCTAGTTTTGTACTCTTCCTTCCTCCATCCGACCATAAAGACATTGGTATTTTTTAATTCATTATAATGGCCCGTGTTTAGCTGTCTTTTTCTCCTGTCTTTTATATGAAATTTTAATAAATATTCATTTGTTGTACCCTTCACCAAAAGCTAAGAGGTATTATAGGTTTTGCATTCCGTTTCATATGTTTCTAGTATTCTAAATATAGGAAAATCTTTAAATTTAATAGAAACCCATTTCCATTCCGAAGTTTTTTATTGTTACCTTTTCTATTGAAATTTATTCTTATCATATAGAAAGTTCTTCGCAATGTTCATCGACAACTTTTCTACAGAAAACTCTTCTCATTGATAACCTTTCGATAGAAAAGTCTTCCCATCGACAACTTTTCTATAGAAAACTCCTCCCATCTACAACTTCTCTTTAGAAAACTCTTCCCATCAACTCTTCCCATCGACAACTTTTCTATAGAAAACTCTTTCCATCGACAACTTTTCTATAAAAAACTCTTTCCATCGACAACTTTTCTATAGAAAACTCTTTCCATCGACAACTTTTCTAAAGAAACTTTTTCCATCGACAACTTTTCTTTACAACATTGTCTCAACTTTTCTTAAGAAATATCTTCCTATCGTCAACTATTCTTTAGAAATGCCTTCCTATCGTCAACTTTTCTATAGAAATGTCTTCCTATCGTCAACTTTTCTATAGAAATGTCTTCCTATCGCCAACTTTTCTATAGAAATGTCTTCCTATCGTCAACTTTTCTATAGAAATGTCTTCCTATCGTCAACTTTTCTATAGAAATGTCTTCCTATCGTCAATTTTTCTATAGAAATGTCTTCCTATCGTCAACTTTTCTATAGAAATGTCTTCCTATCGTCAACTTTTCTATAGAAATGTCTTCCTATCGTCAACTTTTCTATAGAAATGTCTTCCTATCGTCAACTTTTCTATAGAAATGTCTTCCTATCGTCAACTTTTCTATAGAAATGTCTTCCTATCGTCAACTTTTCTATAGAAATGTCTTCCTATCGTCAACTTTTCTATAGAAATGTCTTCCTATCGTCAACTTTTCTATAGAAATGTCTTCCTATCGTCAACTTTTCTATAGAAATGTCTTCCTATCGTCAACTTTTCTATAGAAATGTCTTCCCATCGTCAACTTTTCTATAGAAATGTCTTCCTATCGTCAACTTTTCTATCGAAATTAGTTCGTGTCGTCAACTTTACTATAGAAATGTCTTCCTATCGTCAACTTTTCTACAGAAATGTCTTCTTATAGTAAACTTTTCTATTGAAATGTCTTCCTATCGTCAACTTTTCTATAGACATGTCTTCCTATAGTCAACTTTTCTATAGAAATGCCTTTCTATCGTCAGCTTTTCTATGGAAATGTCTTCCCATCGTCAACTTTTATATAGAAATGTCTTCCTATCGTCAACTTTTCTACAGAAATGTCTTCCTATCGTCAATTTTTCTACAGAAATGTCTTCTTATAGTAAACTTTTCTGTAGAAATGTCTTTCTGTTGCCAACTTGTTTATAGAAATGTCTTCCTATCGTCAACTGTTCTATAGAAATATCTTCCTATCGTCAACTTTTCTATAGAAATATCTTCCTATCGTCAACTTTTCTATGGAAGTGTCTTCCTATCGTCAACTTTTCTTTAGAAATGTCTTCCTATCGTCAACTTTTCTATAGAAATGTCTTCCTATTGTCAACTTTTCTATAGAAATGTCTTCCTATCGCCAACTTTTCTATCAAAATTAGTTCGTGTCGTCAACTTTTCTATAGAAATGTCTTCCTATAGTCAATTTTTCTAGAGAAATGTCTTCCTATCGTCAACTTTTCTTTAGAAATGTCTTCCTATCGTCAACTTTTCTACAGAAATGTCTTCCTATCGTCAATTTTTCTACGGAAATGTCTTCTTATAGTAAACTTTTCTGTAGAAATGTCTTTCTGTTGGCAACTTGTTTATAGAAATATCTTCCTATCGTCAACTGTTCTATAGAAATATCTTCCTATCGTCTACTTTTCTATAGAAATGTCTTCCTATCGTCAACTTTTCTATAGAAATGTCTTCCTATCGCCAACTTTTCTATAAAAATTAGTTCCTGTCGTCAACTATTCTATAGAAATGTCTTCGTATCGTTAATTTTCTATAGAAATGTCTTCCTATCGTCAACTTTTCTACAGAAATGTCTTCCTATCATCAACTTTTCTATAGAAATGTCTTCCTATCGTCAACTTTTCTATAGAATTGTCTTCCTATCGCCAACTTTTCTTTAGAAATGTCTTCCTATCGTCAACTTTTCTTTAGAAATATCTTCCTATCGTCAACTTTTCTATAGAAATGTCTTCCTATTGTCAACTTTTCTATAGAAATGTCTTCCTATCGTCAACTTTTCTATAGAGATGTCTTCCTATTGTCAACTTTTCTACAGAAATATCTTTCTGTTGTCAACTTTTCTATAGAAAAATCTTCCTATCGTCAGCTTTTCTATAGAAGTGTCTTCCTATTTTCAACTTTTCTATAGAGATGTCTTCCTATTGTCAACTTTTTTACAGAAATATCTTCCTATCGTCAACTTTTTTTTAGAGAAATGTCTTCCTAATGTCAACTTTTCTATAAAACTGTCTTTCTAATGTCAACATTTCTATAGAAATATCTTCCTAATATCTACTTTTCTATAAAAATGTCTTCCTATAGAAATGTCTTCCTATCGTCAACTTTTCTATAGAAATGTCTTCCTATCGTCAACTTTTCTATAGAAATGTCTTCCTATCGTCAACTTTTCTTTAGAAATGTATTCCTATCGTCAACTTTTCTTTAGAAATGTCTTCCTATCGTCAACTTTTCTATAGAAATGTCTTTCTGTCGTCAACTTTTCTATAAAAATGTCTTCTTACCTTCAACTATTGTATCACTCTTACAACTATGTTTTTTTATAAATTAAATTTAAAGAGTCACACTGTGCTGGTGTTGTTTTGCAAGGAATTAAACATGTGATGCTGATAATGACGTTGGGACTACAAAGAGTATGTGATTGAAATTTATGGAAGGAACGAGCAGTGAATCCTTGCTGGTGAGAAGTTGAGCTGGTTGATGAGGATAATAATAAAAACACTCTAGTTGAGCAAGCTATATTTAAACGCCTCTTAATTTATATGTATGTCTATGCAAATTACCGAAAAAGTCTGAGGCAAAGCGAAAAAAAAGAAATAAAAACCACATGAAATACTTTATGTTTTTGTGTGTTTACATTCTTTACTCTTCCCGTATCCCGCTTACACTAGAAAAAATAAAACTCTTAAACTTATTAATGAACCCACCCAACTGAACGATAATATAAAAACAATATTCTCCTCTGCTTACAACACTTCACTAGACTTTGCACTGTTCCACTTCATATTAGTCCTTGTACCAAAATACCCCCATTCATACCTCCACATACATATCTGGCAAACAAACTCCTTTCCATCCACGACTATACCAGATATCCTCACGTATCATGAACGTTTAATCAGATGAAAAGCTTCTTAAAAACAGACAACATATTACGATACTTTCGTATGTATTTTTAAACCTTATCCTTTGGCTGCTTCATGGTAGAAGCAAAAATATTCATAATGTTGGAAAAAAACAAAAAAAAAGAAAAAAAATGGAACATCACAGGAGTGGCATGTGGTATATTTACTTAGAATGTTTGATGGAGCTTGTTATTTAAGCATATCTTAATATGATTCCTAGTAAATTTTCCCTTTCCACTTGAATTCAGTCAAAACGTTTTGTGTGTTTTTGCATCTTAACTATTTGCTGAATATTTAAGATTTTTTTGTTTTTTGCATTGCAGAAAGGGTTTTGCTTTTGGCTTTGTTGCGTTGGCTAGAACAATAACCCAGTATTCATTTTTAAGAAACTTGAAATTTTTGAAAAATTTCCTATAAAAAAGGAAATTTTTGAAAAATTTCCTATAAACAAGGAAATTTTTGAAAAATTTCCTATAAAAATAGGAAATTTTTGAATAATTTCCAATAAAAAAGGAAATTTTTGAAAAATTTCCTATAAAAATAGAACATTTTTGAAAAATTTCCTATAAAGATAGGAAATTTTTGAAAATTTTTCTATAAAAATATGAAATTTTTGAAAAATTTCCTATAAAAATAGGAAATTTTTGAAAAATGTCCTATAAAATAGGAAATTTTTGAAAAATTTGCTATAAAAATAGGAAATTTTTGAAAAATTTGCTATAAAAATAGGAAATTTTTGAAAAATTTCCTATAAAAATAGGAAATTTTTGAAAAATTTCTTATAAAAATAGGAAATTTTTGAAAAATTTCCTATAAAAATAGGAAATTTTTGAAAAATTTCCTATAAAAATAGGAAACTTTTGAAAAATTTCCTGTAAAAATAGGAAACTTTTGAAAAATTTCCTGTAAAAATAGGAAATTTTAGAAAAATTTCCTGTAAAAATAAAATAAAAAATAGGAAATTTTTGAAAAATATGAAATTTTTGAAAAATTTCCTATAAAAATAGGAAATTTTCTATCAAAATAGGAAATTTTTGAAAAATTTCCTATAAGTATAGGAAATTTTTAAAAAATTTCCTATATGAATAGGATATTTCCTATAAAGATAGGAAATTTTTAAAAAATTTGCTATAAAAATAGGAAATTTTTGAAAAGTTTGCTATAAAAATAGGAAATTTTTGAAAAATTTGCTATAAAAATAGGAAATTTTTGAAAAATTTGCTATAAAAATAGGAAATTTTTGAAAAATTTCCTATAAAAATAGGAAATTTTTGAAAAATTTCCTATAAAAATAGGAAATTTTTGAAAAATTTCCTATAAAAATAGGAAATTTTTGAAAAATTTCCTATAAAAATAGGAAATTTTTGAAAAATTTCCTATAAAAATAGGAAATTTTTGAAAAATTTACTATAAAAATAGGAAATTTTTGAAAAATTTGCTATAAAAAAAGGAAATTTTTGAAAAATTTGCTATAAAAATAGGAAATTTTTGAAAAATTTGCTATAAAAATAGGAAATTTTTGAAAAATTTGCTATAAAAATAGGAAATTTTTAAAAAATTTCCTATAAAAATAGGAAATTTTTGAAAAATTTCCTGTAAAAATAGGAAATTTTAGAAAAATTTCCTGTAAAAATAAAATTTTTATTTTTATTTTTTTCTATAAAAATAGGAAATTTTTGAAAAATTTAAAAATAGGAAATTTTTGAAAAATTTCCTATAAAAATAGGAAATTTTTGAAAAATTTCATATAAAAATAGGAAATTTTTGAAAAATTTCATATAAAAATAGGAAATTTTTGAAAAATTTTCTATAAAAATAGGAAATTTTTGAAAAATTTCCTATAAAAATAGGAAATTTTCTATCAAAATAGGAAATTTTTGAAAAATTTCCTATAAGTATAGGACATTTTTGAAAAATTTCCTATAAGAATAGGATATTTCCTATAAAGATAGGAAATTTTTAAAAAATTTCCTATAAAAATAGGAATTTTTTGAAAAATTTCCTATAAGAATAGGAAATTTCCTATAAAGATAGGAAATTTTTGAAAAATTTACTATAATAATAGGAAATTTTTGAAAAATTTCCTATAAGAATTGGAAATTTCCTATAAAGATAGGAAATTTTTGAAAAATTTCCAATAAAAGTAGAACATTTTTGATAAATTTCCTATAAAAATAGGAAATTTTTGAAAAATTTCGTATAATAATAGGAAATTTTCTATAAAGATAGGAAATTTTTGAAAAATTTCCTATAAAAATAGAAAATTTCCTATAAAAATAGGAAATTTTTGAAAAATTTTCTATAAAACTAGGAAATTTTTTTAAAATTCCCTAAAAAAGTAGGAAATTTTTTAAAAATTCCCTATAAAAGTAGGAAATTTTTGAAAAATTTCCTATAAAAACAGGAAATTTTTTAAAAATTTCCTCTAAAAATTGGAAACTTTTGAAAAATTTCTCTTAAAAATAGGAAATTTTTGAAAAATTTCCTATAAAAATAGGAAATTTTTGAAAAATTTCCTAAAAAAAATAGGAAATTTTTGAAAAATTTCCTATAAAAATAGGAAATTTTTGAAAAATTTCCTATAAAAATAGGAAATTTTTGAAAAATTTCCTATAAAAATAGGAAATTTTTGAAAAATTTCCCATAAAAATAGGAAATTTTTGAAAAATTTCCTATAAAAATAGGAAATTTTTGAAAAATTTCCTATAAAAATAGGAAATTTTTGAAAAATTTCCTATAAAAATAGGAAATTTTTGAAAAATTTCCTATAAAAATACGAAATTTTTGAAAAATTTCCTATAAAAATAGGAAATTTTTGACAAATTTCCTATAAAAATAGGAAATTTTTGAAAAATTTCCTATAAAAATAGGACATTTTTGAAAAATTTCCTATAAAAATAGGAAATTTTTGAAAAATTTCCTATAAAAATAAGAATTTTTTGAAAAATTTCCTATAAAAATAGAAAATTTAAAAAAAAATCCTCTATAAAGTGACATCCTAATAGGAAATTTTTCAAAAAGATAGGAATCTTTATAGGAAATTTTTCAAAAATTTCCCATTTTTATAGGAAATTTTCCAAACATTTCCTATTGTTATAAGAAATTTTTGTAAAATTTTCTATTTTTATAGAAAATTTTTCAAAAAGTTCCTATTTTTATAGGAAAATTTTCAAAAAGTTCCTATTTTTATAGGAAAATTTTCAAAAATTTTCTTATTTTTAAAGGAAATATTTCAAAAATTTCGTATTTTTATAGGAAATTTTTCAAAAACGTCCTACTTTTTATAGGAAATTTTTAAAAATGTACTATTTTTATAGGAAATTTTTCAAAAATTCCCTATTTTTATAGGATTTTTTTCAAAATTTACTATTTTTATAGGATTTTTTTTCAAAAATTTCCTATTAGAATGACACTTTAATCCTCCTATTGGGTTGTCTTTATCAACCATGTGATCCTTATACTTCTGCAAGATGACATGGAATTATTTGATATAGTCATTGTTGTTAATACTGGCATATTCACGAATAACGGTATTTTAGGTTTTTCCAGCATCCTTTGAACTTATTATATTATATCATTGTTTTTTGAGAAAGCTGCTGTTGACTACCAGCATTATGAATAAGTATATACTTATGCCCCAAACCGCCCTGTTCATCAACACCTCCTCATCCTGACTGCTTCATTGTTACCGACTTCATCAACACCATTTTCTCTTAGAATATTTGTTGGTTTTATCCCCTTCATTGTTAAGTTCATGCCGTTCTTCATCATGTGATTAGCATTTGTAATGAGTTACTGCTGATATCAAATCATAAAGGTCCTTTTCTTACAAAGGACTCTCTGATACTTGATTTTCTCCCTTCTAAATGTTTTGTTCTCATTAAATATGTATGTATTTCGAGTGGTTTGTTTGTTTCTTTGTTAACTATAAAGATTGTCGTGTGATGGTTTCGGATGGTTATTTTATATGAGAGTAGTTGGGCTTTTATCTAACCTCACTTTTATCTCATTTTATGGGACATGTGGGTGGGCTAGTGAGTGTGTTTGATTTTTGTGGAGCCTTTATGTTTCCTTTTGAAAAGAAACGTGTTGTGGCTTTAATTTGTGTGTTCTCCTACTATTCGACATAGACATAGTAATATTTATAATTACTTTTACTTAAGCTACGGTCACATTGATTAAACATTTAATCGAAATTATCAAATATTTGATCCTCGTAGTCTGACCACAAAATATTTTTGAGGTTCAAACAAGAAACATGTTGATTTGAACAAAACAAAATCATTTGCCAGTAAATAAAAATTTTCCTAATGTGACCAGGCAAGAGCAAATATTTTATTAAATTTTGATCAAATAATTATTTTATCTTACAAAATTTTTGTAACATCAAACAAGGGCAAATAACAGCTGAGCATTTCTATTGTTTACTATTCAAACAGAAACAACAACATCAAATTTGAGAAACAACAACATCAAATTTGAGAAACAACAACATCAAATTTGAGAAACAACAACTCAAATATGAGAAACAAATTGCTAGATACACAATTTTGTTTTGAAAAAATTTGATCAAATATTTTTTGGGAAAATATTTAATCTTCAGTGTGACCATAAATAAAACTTGTTTTTTTGTTTATACTTTGAACGTATTTTTTCTGTATTTTATCAAATAAAAATCGTCAAATAAATGTGCAAGTGTGACCACAAATCTTTTATTATATTGTTTTGACAATATTTTACTCAAAATATTTGATTTAAATGTTTAATGAGTCTGACCGTACCTTTACTTATTTTTTTTACTATTTATTGTTCCTAAAAGACTTCTCTTTAATTTACTTTTAATTGCAATTAGTTGCCTGCAATTATATTTATTGGGGGTTTTGGGATTTGCAGGAATATAAATGGTTGCAAAATTTCCAATAAAAATAGTAAGATTTCATAACAGTAGAAAGAAAATGTTAATGCTTTTAAAAAAGGCTATAATATTTATTAAGAAATGTATAGCTTTTCTTTAATAAAATGAGCCTTTCATAGCTAAAAGTGAAAATTGTGTTATTTATTTGCCCTTGTATCTCAAATAGATCCAAAATTAAACTACAATATTATTTTGCCGAAATGCTTACTGTTCGTTAAATAACATGTTCATTGTTAAATTTCGTAACTTTCCCGAACTTTTGGTATCAAATTTGACATGCTTTCAAATGGACTTGCGATATATATTCATATATATCCATATATACTCACTGAATTTCAAAAGCATTATAATAGAAACTTTATTGCTTAAAGCACATTTTTTGACCGGATACATACCAGAAAAAAAAATTCCTCTTTCTAAGCCTATAAATCTAAATGGTCTTTTTTTAACCATTCAGATTTGAATGAGAAAATTAGTCGGTTTTAGGAAACCACAGATGTACCAAAATTAAAAAAAAATTGTCACCCGATTTATACCGTCAAATTGCCAATTGGAATAGTGAGACAATCTATAGAAAAAAATTCATCGCAATTTTTTTTATATAGAACAAATTTATAGATAATTTTTCTATAAAAAAAATTTCACCGATAATTTTTATAGAAAAAAATGAATCTCATATTTTTTTATAGAAAACAATTTTATCGCTATTTTTTTTAGAAAAAAATTTATCAAAAAATAACAAAATTGTCGGGATGTAAATATTATTTAAAAATAATGACTATTCGCACTTGATCCCAAATCTGTTATTAATGTAACAGACCAATTTATTGATAAAACTGTTCTATAGAAAAAATTCATTGAAAAATTTTCTGTAGAAAAAACTTTTATCATAGAATGTTTTTGTAGAAAAATATCATTGGAAATTTTTCTATAGAAAAAATTCTATTAAAAATTTTTCTATCGAAAAAATTTCATTAAAAAATTTTCTATCGAAAAAATTTCATTAAAAATTTTTCTATTGAAAAAATTAAATTAAAAATTTTTCTATCCAAAAAATTCCACTAAACAATTTTCTATAGAAAAATTAACATTGAAAATTTTCTATCAAAAACTTCCATCGAAAAAATTTCATAGAAAATTTTTCTAAAGAAAAAATTTCATTAAACATTTTTCTAAAGAAAAAATTTCATTGATAATTTTTCTAAAGAAAAAATTTCATTAAAAATTTTTCTACAGAAAAAATTTCATTAACATTTTTTCTAAAGAATAAATTTCACTAAAAATTTTTCTAAAGAAAAAATTTCGTTGAAAATTTTTCTAAAGATAAAATTTCATTAAAATTTTTTCTAAAGAAAAAATTTCATTAAAATTTTTTCTAAAGAAAAAATTTTATTGAAATTTTTTCTTTAGAAAAAATTTCATTAAAAATTTTCTGAAGAAAAAATTTAATTGAAAAATTTTCCAAAGAAAAATTTTATGGAAATTTTTTTCCAAGAAAAAATATTATTGAAAATTTTTCCAAAGAAACAATTTCTTGAAAATTATTCTAAAGAAAAAATTTTATTGAAAATTTTTCAAAAGAAAAAATTTCATTGAAAATTTTTCTATACATAAAATTTCATTAAAATTTTCATTAAATTTTTTTCCATAGAAACAATTTCTTGAAAATTATTCTAAAGAAAAAATTTTATTGAAAATTTTTCAAAAGAAAAAATTTCATTGAAAATTTTTCTATACATAAAATTTCATTAAAATTTTCATTAAATTTTTTTCCATAGATAAAATTTTATTGAAAATTTTTCTATAGAAAAAATTTCATTGAAAATTTTTCTATAGAAAAAATTTCATTGAAAATTTTTCTATAGAAAAAATTTCATTGAAAATTTTTCTATAGAAAAAATTTCATTGAAAATTTTTCTATAGAAAAAATTTCATTGAAAATTTTTCTATAGAAAAAATTTCATTGAAAATTTTTCTATAGAAAAAATTTCATTGAAAATTTTTCTATAGAAAAAATTTCATTGAAAATTTTTCTAAAGAAAAAATTTTATTGAAAATTTTTCTAAAGAAAAAATTTTATTGAAAATTTTTCTTTAGAAAAAATTTCATTGAAAATTTTTCTTTAGAAAAAATTTCATTGAAAACTTTCCAAAGAAAAAATTTAATTGAAAATTTTTCCAAAGAAAAATTTTATAGAAAATTTTTTCCAAGAAAAAATATTATTTAAAATTTCCAAAGAAATAATCTTATTGAAAATTATTCTAAAGAGAAAACTTTATTGAAAATTTTTCTATAGAAAAAATTTCATTGAAAATTTTTGTATACAAAAAATGTCATTGAAAATGTTTCTATAAAAAAATTCTATTGAAAAATTTTCTATAGAAAAAATTTCATTGAAAATTTTTTTATAGAAAAATTTCATTGAAAATTTTTCTATAGAAAAAATTTCATTGAAAATTTTTCAATAGAAAAAATTTCATTAAAAATTTTTCTATAGAAAAAATTATATTGAAAATTTTTCTATAGAAAAAATTTTATTGAAAATTTTTCTATAGAAAAAATTTCATTTAAAATTTTTCAATAGAAAAATTTTCATTGAAAATTTTTCCATAGAAAAATTTTATTGAAAATTTTTTTATAGAAAAATTTCATTGAAAATTTTTCTATAGAAAAATTTCATTGAAAATTTTTCTATAGAAAAATTTCATTGAAAATTTTTCTATAGAAAAATTTCATTGAAAATTTTTCTATAGAAAAATTTCATTGAAAATTTTTCTAAAGAAAAATTTTATTGAAAATTTTTCTATAGAAATATTTCATTGAAAATTTTTCTAAAGAAAAATTTTATTGAAAATTTTTTTATAGCAAAAATTTCATTGAAAATTTGTCTATAGAAAAAGTTTCATTAAAAATTTTTCTATAGAAATGGAAATTTTTCTACAGAAAAATATTTTTAACAAAAACTTTTCTATTGAAAAATATTTTTAACGAAAATTTTTCTCTAGAAAAATATTTTTAAAGAAAAATTTTCTATAGAAAATATTTCTAACGGAAATGTTTCTATTGAAAAATATTTTTAACGAAAATTTTTCTATTGAAAAATATTTTTAACGAAATCTTTTCTATAGAACAATATTTTTAACGAAAATTTTTCTATAGAAAAATATTTCTAACTAAAAATTCTCTATAGAAAAATATTTATAAAGAAAATTTTTCTATAGAAAAATATTTTTAACGAAAATTTTTCCATTGCAAATTATTTTTAACGAAAATTTTTCTGTAAAAAAATATTTTTAACGAAAATTTTTCTATAGAGAAATATTTTTAACGAAAATTTTTATATAGAAAAATATTTTTAACGAAAATGTTTCTATAGAAAAATATTTTTAACGAAAATTTTTTCATAGAAAAATATTTTTAAAGAAAATTTTTCTACTGAAAAATATTTTTAACGAAAATTTTTCTATTCAAAAATATTTCTAACGAAAAATATTCTATAGAAAAATATTTCTAACGAAAACTTTTCTATAGAAAAATATTTTTAACGAAAATTTTTCTATAGAAAAATATTTTTAATGAATATTTTTCCATAGAAAAATATAATTAATGAAAATGTTTCTATAGAAAAATATCTTAAATGAAAATTGTTTTATAGAAAAATATTTTTAACGGAAATTTTTCTATAGAAAAAAATTTTTATTACAAATATTTCTGTAGAAAATATTTCTAACGAAAAATTTTCTATAGAAAAATATTTCTAACGACATTTTATCTATAGAAAAATATTTTTGACGAAAATTTTTCCATTGAAAAATATTTCTAACGAAAAATTTTCTATAGAAAATATTTTTGACGAAAATTTTTCTATAGAAAACTATTTTTAACGAAAATTTTATTATATAAAAATATTTTTTACGAAAATTTTTCCATAGCAAAATATTTTTAACGAAAATTTTTGTATAGAAAAATATTTCGAAAGAAAATTATTCTATAGAAAAATATTTTTAACGAAAATTTTTCTAAAGGAAATTTTTTTTTAAAATATCTTCGTTAAAATATGTTTATGTAGAAAACTTTTCTTTTCAAATATGTTTCTATAGAAAAATTTTTGTTAAAAATATTTTTCTATAGAAAAATTTTCGTTAGAAATATTTTTCGATAGAAAAATTTTCGTTAGAAATATTTTTCTACTCGTATACAAAAATTTTCGTTTAAGATATTTTTCTATAGAAAAATTTTCGTTACAAATATTTTTCGTTAAAACCTTTTGGAAAAAAACCTTTTAATTTTCCATTATAAATTTTTTGATAGAAAATGAGTAGTTGTAATAAAATATATGGCAAATATCATTTGTCTTTATACAGTGATTTATATAGTTAAGTTTTACATGAGCAAAGGAAAACTTTATCTAATTTTAACCAGGAACTTTAACAAATTAACTTCTGGCATCCAATTGTCGTGTCTCTTTAATAAAAGCAAATAATTGAGGCTCTAGAAAATCCTGGTAATTCTATATATATAAATGCCTTGAAATAATTTTAAATGAAAACATTTTGTCTTCTACTCTTGCCATAAAAGATAAGAAGGTCTTATTAAATTAATTAAAATTTAAATCAAAATTTCACCAGCAACAACTTGCATTTGCGGAAGCAGCAGCAGCAGCAGCAGCAGCAGTTGTTACATCAACTGAGAAACACTCGTAACAAATTTAAACAATAGACAAAGAAGAAGAATAATAACATTAACATCTTTGGAACTGATTACAATTGTTTAATGTAGCGCATTATTATTGTCCACATTGTTTCAATTGCAAGGATTTAAACTAAAAGTAACTACAAGGACCATAGAGAGGCAGGCAGCCAACAATATTTAGCCATAGTCAGTAAATACAGCTGTAATAACGATATATATTCATGGTCAGGGGGAAATTTCAAGGCCTGATTTTTGAAAGCCTTTTAAATAGAAAAGCTTTTTCTTGATTCATATAAACATCTGAACAACAATATTCATATCAACCTTCCAGAAAATAGATCTTAACATGATTACGAAAGCCTTTCAGCTAAAGGCATTCTATATGGCCCACTTCATTTGGTCACCTCTGCTTCCAATATCTACATCATATCAAACGGTAGGTCGGATTGGAATGCATGAAAAATTCATTGTAAGCAAAATCTCTTAACAAGGCCTAAAACCCGGGCCTTTTTCCCGCTGAATGGTACAATGTAGTAACTGTGTTGGTATGAGTCTTGCTCTCATAATCATTATGTCAGCAATTGTATAATGTTCGTAGTAAAACTTTTCTCTCTATACCACCTATAGTATAAGTTAGAAGCTTTACTTTTCAAAGTTGCTATAATGATGCTACCACACAACTGCTACTACTACTTTGATGCTGTTGCTACTGCGGCTATTGTTGATGATAAGTTTTGTTTGTCAGTTTACTGTATTGTTGTTTTTAGTGTTTTGTTTGTTGTAGTTAGTCTTTGTTGTAAGTATCATCACAGGTTTTATGGTCTAATGCCATTGTGTTATGAGCACACAAAACTAATGTGCATAATTAAATATTTCTAAGGCAAGAAAGAAGAACTTTTAATAATAAAATTTATAAAATTACTTATTTTACTTACTTCTCAATAATATGAATCAAAAGGGGCGAAGTGTTGAAAATTGAATAACTTAATTGAAAAACAATGAAAGTATGACGTTGCACAGTGTTTTTAACACTGAAATCGGAAAGAAAGAAAACTGCTTTTAATTTTTTTTTCTACAGAAAAATTTTTACCGAAAATATTTCTAACGAAAACTTTTCTATAGAAAAATATTTCAAACGAAAACTTTTCTATAGAAAAATATTTCAAACGAAAACTTTTCTATAGAAAAATATTTCAAACGAAAATTTTTCTATAGAAAAATATTTCAAACGAAAATTTTTCTATAGAAAAATATTTCAAACGAAAATTTTTCTATAGAAAAATATTTCAAACGAAAATTTTTCTATAGAAAAATATTTCAAACGAAAATTTTTCTATAGAAAAATATTTCAAACGAAAATTTTTCTATAGAAAAATATTTCAAACGAAAATTTTTCTATAGAAAAATATTTCTAACGAAAATTTTTGTATAGAAAAATATTTCTAACGAAAATTTTTCTATAGAAAAATATTTCTAACGAAAATTTTTCTATAGAAAAATATTTCTAACGAAAATTTTTCTATAGAAAAATATTTCTAACGAAAATTTTTCTATAGAAAAATATTTCCAACGAAAATTTTTCTATAGAAAAATATTTCTAACGAAAATTTTTTTGTAGAAAAATATTTCTAACGAAAATTTTTCTATAGAAAAATATTTCTAACGAAAATTTTTCTATAGAAAAATATTTCTAACGAAAATTTTTCTATAGAAAAATATTTCTAACGAAAATTTTTCTATAGAAAAATATTTCTAACGAAAATTTTTCTATAGAAAAATATTTCTAACGAAAATTTTTCTATAGAAAAATATTTCTAACGAAAATTTTTCTATAGAAAAATATTTCTAACGAAAATTTTTCTATAGAAAAATATTTCTGACGAAAATTTTTCTATAGAAAAATATTTCTAACGAAAATTTTTCTATAGAAAAATATTTCTAACGAAAATTTTTCTATAGAAAAATATTTCTAACGAAAATTTTTCTATAGAAAAATATTTCTAACGAAAATTTTTCTATAGAAAAATATTTCTAACGAAAATTTTTCTATAGAAAAATATTTCTAACGAAAATTTTTCTATAGAAAAATATTTCTAACGAAAATTTTTCTATAGAAAAATATTTCTAACGAAAATTTTTCTATAGAAAAATATTTCTAACGAAAATTTTTCTATAGAAAAATATTTCTAACGAAAATTTTTCTATAGAAAAATATTTCTAACGAAAATTTTTCTATAGAGAAATATTTCTAACGAAAATTTTTCTATAGAAAAATATTTCTAACGAAAATTTTTCTATAGAAAAATATTTCTAACGAAAATTTTTCTATAGAAAAATATTTCTAACGAAAATTTTTCTATAGAAAAATATTTCTAACGAAAATTTTTCTATAGAAAAATATTTCTAACGAAAATTTTTCTATAGAAAAATATTTCTAACGAAAATTTTTCTATAGAAAAATATTTCTAACGAAAATTTTTCTATAGAAAAATATTTCTAACGAAAATTTTTCTATAGAAAAATATTTCTAACGAAAATTTTTCTATAGAAAAATATTTCTAACGAAAATTTTTCTATAGAAAAATATTTCTAACGAAAATTTTTCTATAGAAAAATATTTCTAACGAAAATTTTTCTATAGAAAAATATTTCTAACGAAAATTTTTCTTTAGAAAAATATTTCTAACGAAAATTTTTCTATAGAAAAATATTTCTAACGAAAATTTTTCAATAGAAAAATATTTCTAACGAAAATTTTTCTATAGAAAAATATTTCTAACGAAAATTTTTCTATAGAAAAATATTTCTAACGAAAATTTTTCTATAGAAAAATATTTCTAACGAAAATTTTTCTATAGAAAAATATTTCTAACGAAAATTTTTCTATAGAAAAATATTTCTAACGAAAATTTTTCTATAGAAAAATATTTCTAACGAAAATTTTTCTATAGAAAAATATTTCTAACGAAAATTTTTCTATAGAAAAATATTTCTAACGAAAATTTTTCTATAGAAAAATATTTCTAACGAAAATTTTTCTATAGAAAAATATTTCTAACGAAAATTTTTCTATAGAAAAATATTTCTAACGAAAATTTTTCTATAGAAAAATATTTCTAACGAAAATTTTTCTATAGAAAAATATTTCTAACGAAAATTTTTCTATAGAAAAATATTTCTAACGAAAATTTTTCTATAGAAAAATATTTCTAACGAAAATTTTTCTATAGAAAAATATTTCTAACGAAAATTTTTCTTTAGAAAAATATTTCTAACGAAAATTTTTCTATAGAAAACTATTTCTAACGAAAATTTTTCTATAGAAAAATATTTCTAACGAAAATTTTTCTATAGAAAAATATTTCTAACGAAAATTTTTCTATAGAAAAATATTTCTAACGAAAATTTTTCTATAGAAAAATATTTCTAACGAAAATTTTTCTATAGAAAAATATTTCTAACGAAAATTTTTCTATAGAAAAATATTTCTAACGAAAATTTTTCTATAGAAAAATATTTCTAACGAAAATTTTTCTATAGAAAAATATTTCTAACGAAAATTTTTCTATAGAAAAATATTTCTAACGAAAATTTTTCTATAGAAAAATATTTCTAACGAAAATTTTTCTATAGAAAAATATTTCTAACGAAAATTTTTCTATAGAAAAATATTTCTAACGAAAATTTTTCTATAGAAAAATATTTCTAACGAAAATTTTTCTATAGAAAAATATTTCTAACGAAAATTTTTCTATAGAAAAATATTTCTAACTAAAATTTTTCTATAGAAAAATATTTCTAACGAAAATTTTTCTATAGAAAAATATTTCTAACGAAAATTTTTCTATAGAAAAATATTTCTAACGAAAATTTTTCTATAGAAAAATATTTCTAACGAAAATTTTTCTATAGAAAAATATTTCTAACGAAAATTTTTCTATAGAAAAATATTTCTAACGAAAATTTTTCTATAGAAAAATATTTCTAACGAAAATTTTTCTATAGAAAAATATTTCTAACGAAAATTTTTCTATAGAAAAATATTTCTAACGAAAATTTTTCTATAGAAAAATATTTCTAACGAAAATTTTTCTATAGAAAAATATTTCTAACGAAAATTTTTCTATAGAAAAATATTTCTAACGAAAATTTTTCTATAGAAAAATATTTCTAACGAAAATTTTTCTATAGAAAAATATTTCTAACGAAAATTTTTCTATAGAAAAATATTTCTAACGAAAATTTTTCTATAGAAAAATATTTCTAACGAAAATTTTTCTATAGAAAAATATTTCTAACGAAAATTTTTCTATAGAAAAATATTTCTAACGAAAATTTTTCTATAGAAAAATATTTCTAACGAAAATTTTTCTATAGAAAAATATTTCTAACGAAAATTTTTCTATAGAAAAATATTTCTAACGAAAATTTTTCTATAGAAAAATATTTTTAACGAAAATTTTTCTATAGAAAAATATTTCTAACGAAAATTTTTCTATAGAAAAATATTTTTTATCAAAAATTTTTCTATAGAAAAATATTTTGTATCAAAAATTTTTCTATAAAAAAATATTTTTTATCAAAAATTATATAAAGAATAATATTTTTGTCCAAAATTTTTCTAGAGAAAAATATTTTTGTCCAAAATTTTTCTTTAGAAAATTAATTTTGTCCAAAATTTTTCTGTAGAAAATTAATTTTGTCCAAATTTTTTCTGTAGAAAAATAAATATGTCCAAAATTTTTCTGTAGAAAAATATTTTTGTCCAAAATTTTTCTATAGAAAAATATTTTTTATCAAAAATTTTTCTATAGAAAAATATTTTTTATCAAAAATGTTTCTATAGAAAAATATTTTTTATCAAAAAGTTTTCTATAGAAAAATATTTTTTATCAAAAATTTTTCTATAGAAAAATATTTCTTATCAAAAATTTTTCTATAGAAAAATATTTTTTATCAAAAATTTTTCTATAGAAAAATATTTCTTATCAAAAATTTTTCTTTAGAAAAATATTTTTTATCAAAAGTTTTCTATAGAAAAATATTCTTTATCAAAAATTTTTTTATGGAAAAATATTTTGTATTAAAAATTTTTCTATAGAAAAATATATTTTATTAAAAATTTTTCTATGGAAAAATATTTTTTATCAAAAATTTTTCTATAGAAAAAATATTTTTTATCAAAAATTTTTTATAGAAAATTATTTTTATCTAAAATGTTTCTATAGAAAAATATTTTTATCTAAAATTTTTCGATAGAAAAATATTGTTATAGAAAAAAATATCCAAAATATTCCAAAATTGTTCTATATAAAAATAATTTTGTATAAAATTTTTCTATATAGAAATAATTTTGTTCAAAATTTGTCAATAGAAAAATATTTTTGTTTGAAATTCTTCTATAGAAAAATATTTTTAACATTTGAAATAAAACCATAAAATGAAAAGTTTTGGTGTTTTGAAAAATTAATCGTGGTTCTTGTGGAAAATTGTTAGAATAAGTTGAAATTTGAAAGAAGTAGTTAAAGAGATTGTATATGTTCAAGCATTTACCTAGAAGCATTTTCAGTTAAATTAGGTAATATGAGGGGATGAGCAAATACTTCAGTTTAAAGACTCTGTTCATTATTTTTCATGTAACATTGTCATCCTGTCTAAATGTCATTACAAAACATTTCATTTGTCAAGTCATCTTATTGTATATTTATTAAATTTTAATTTACTCTACACACATCTAAAGAAAATTGTTACAACCTGCCATCAATTAGATTGTCTAAAATTTATCAAACATAATTTCCTTTGTAGACATCAAACAATATTATGTTCAAACGTCATGTTACCACCAACACCACTAAAACAATCAACCAAAAAGTCCTTGAACAATAAACTCAACATAACAGGATCCTTAACAAAACAACAGTTGAAAAAAAAAGAAACCAACTCCTTGAACATGACATACGAGTATAACAGATTTGCTAAAAGTCAAAGTACAAGTATTTATGTGTGTGTGTGTGTTATACAAATAAATAAAATAAATTATTATTTTCAAAAACGAATAATAATAAGTCACTTAAAATACAATGTATTGTTGTATGTATGTGTTGTAATACAGAGGTAACCTGAGATGTAATCAACGAAATGAAAAAAAAAATACAAAAATTTGCTTAAAATGCAAATAACGAGTTAAAAACCCATTAGCTTTGATAATTGTACAACCTTTAAAACATTTATGTAGATTTTTTCTAACGATTTCGAAATGGAATTCTTTACTTTTTTCCTATTTCAAAACTCACACCTGCCTTTATGCATGAGTATGCAAAAAGGGTAGAAAAAGGGGTGAAAAACATATTGTGTTTTTTACACTCACGTTTTTTTTTGGCAAGTATTTGCCACCTTTTTAGATACAGCGAAATTTTTTGACATTATGCATATTCTTTAACGCGAAAGTTCTTGGGGGCTGAAACATTGTTATTAACCCCTAAAGTGTAATAATAAAATTAAATATTTCAAAAGAAAATTTTCAAAAAGTTCAATAGAAAAATCTTCGAATTTTCATATATTTATAGAAAATTTTCCTTTTTTTATAGAAAGTTTTTCAAAAAAAATTTTGTAGAAAATTTTTGAAAAATCCTCTATAAAAATAGGAAATTTTTAAAACATTTCCTATAAAAATATGAAATTTTTTAAAAACTTCCTATAAAAAAAGAAAATTGTAAAAAATTTCTTATAAAAAAAAAAATTTTTGAAAATTTTCCTATAAAAATAGGAAATTTTTGAAAAATTTCTTGTAAAAATAGGAAATTTTTGAAAAATTTCCTATAAAAATAGGAAATTTTTAAAAAATTTCTTGTAAAAATAGGAAATTTTTGAAAAATTACCTATAAAAATAGGAAATTTTTGAAAAATTTCCTACAAAAATTGGAAATTTTGGAAAATTTTCCTATAAAAATAGGAAATATTTGAAAAATTTCCTATAAAATAAGAATATTTTAAAATTTCCTATACAAATAGGAATCTTTTGTAAAATTTTCTATAAAAATAAGAAATTTAAAAAAAATTCTTATTAAAATAGGAAATTTTTGAAAACATTTCCCATAAAATAAGGAAATTTTTGAAAAATTTCCTATAAAAATAGGAAATTTTTGAAAAATTTCCTATAAAAATAGGAAATTTTTGAAAAATTTCCTATAAAAATAGGAAATTTTTGAAAAATTTCCTATAAAAATAGGAAATTTTTGAAAAATTTCCTATAAAAATAGGAAATTTTTGAAAAATTTCCTATAAAAATAGGAAAATTTTGAAAAATTTCCTATAAAAATAGGAAATTTTTGAAAAATTTCCTATAAAAATAGGAAATTTTTGAAAAATTTCCTATAAAAATAGGAAATTTTTGAAAAATTTCCTATAAAAATAGGAAATTTTTGAAAAATTTCCTATAAAAATAGGAAATTTTTGAAAAATTTCCTATAAAAATAGGAAATTTTTGAAAAATTTCCTATAAAAATAGGAAATTTTTGAAAAATTTCCTATAAAAATAGGAAATTTTTGAAAAATTTCCTATAAAAATAGGAAATTTTTGAAAAATTTCCTATAAAAATAGGAAATTTTTGAAAAATTTCCTATAAAAATAGGAAATTTTTGAAAAATTTCCTATAAAAATAGGAAATTTTTGAAAAATTTCCTATAAAAATAGGAAATTTTTGAAAAATTTCCTATAAAAATAGGAAATTTTTGAAAAATTTCCTATAAAAATAGGAAATTTTTGAAAAATTTCCTATAAAAATAGGAAATTTTTGAAAAATTTCCTATAAAAATAATATAATAGGAAATTTTTGAAAAATTTCCTATAAAAATAGGAAATTTTTGAAAAATTTCCTATAAAAATAGGAAATTTTCGAAAAATTTCCTATAAAAATAGGAAATTTTTGAAAAATTTCCTATAAAAATAGAAAATTTTTGAAAAATTTCCTATAAAAATAGGAAATTTTTGAAAAATTTCCTATAAAAATAGGAAATTTTTGAAAAATTTCCTATAAAAATAGGAAATTTTTGAAAAATTTCCTATAAAAATAGGAAATTTTTGAAAAATTTCCTATAAAAATAGGAAATTTTTGAAAAATTTCCTATAAAAATAGGAAATTTTTGAAAAATTTCCTATAAAAATAGGAAATTTTTGAAAAATTTCCTATAAAAATAGGAAATTTTTGAAAAATTTCCTATAAAAATAGGAAATTTTTGAAAAATTTCCTGTAAAAATAGGAAATTTTTGAAAAATTTCCTATAAAAATAGGAAATTTTTGAAAAATTTCCTATAAAAATAGGAAATTTTTGAAAAATTTCCTATAAAAATAGGAAATTTTTGAAAAATTTCCTATAAAAATAGGAAATTTTTGAAAAATTTCCTATAAAAATAGGAAATTTTTGAAAAATTTCCTATAAAAATAGGAAATTTTTGAAAAATTTCCTATAAAAATAGGAAATTTTTGAAAAATTTCCTATAAAAATAGGAAATTTTTGAAAAATTTCCTATAAAAATAGGAAATTTTTGAAAAATTTCCTATAAAAATAGGAAATTTTTGAAAAATTTCCTATAAAAATAGGAAATTTTTGAAAAATTTCCTATAAAAATAGGAAATTTTTGAAAAATTTCCTATAAAAATAGGAAATTTTTGAAAAATTTCCTATAAAAATAGGAAATTTTTGAAAAATTTCCTATAAAAATAGGAAATTTTTGAAAAATTTCCTATAAAAATAGGAAATTTTCGAAAAATTTCCTATAAAAATAGGAAATTTTTGAAAAATTTCCTATAAAAATAGGAAATTTTTGAAAAATTTCCTATAAAAATAGGAAATTTTTGAAAAATTTCCTATAAAAATAGGAAATTTTTAAAAAATTTCTTGTAAAAATAGGAAATTTTTGAAAAATTACCTATAAAAATAGGAAATTTTTGAAAAATTTCCTACAAAAATTGGAAATTTTGGAAAATTTTCCTATAAAAATAGGAAATATTTGAAAAATTTCCTATAAAATAAGAATATTTTAAAATTTCCTATACAAATAGGAATCTTTTGTAAAATTTTCTATAAAAATAAGAAATTTAAAAAAAATTCTTATTAAAATAGGAAATTTTTGAAAACATTTCCCATAAAATAAGGAAATTTTTGAAAAATTTCCTATAAAAATAGGAAATTTTTGAAAAATTTCCTATAAAAATAGGAAATTTTTGAAAAATTTCCTATAAAAATAGGAAATTTTTGAAAAATTTCCTATAAAAATAGGAAATTTTTGAAAAATTTCCTATAAAAATAGGAAATTTTTGAAAAATTTCCTATAAAAATAGGAAAATTTTGAAAAATTTCCTATAAAAATAGGAAATTTTTGAAAAATTTCCTATAAAAATAGGAAATTTTTGAAAAATTTCCTATAAAAATAGGAAATTTTTGAAAAATTTCCTATAAAAATAGGAAATTTTTGAAAAATTTCCTATAAAAATAGGAAATTTTTGAAAAATTTCCTATAAAAATAGGAAATTTTTGAAAAATTTCCTATAAAAATAGGAAATTTTTGAAAAATTTCCTATAAAAATAGGAAATTTTTGAAAAATTTCCTATAAAAATAGGAAATTTTTGAAAAATTTCCTATAAAAATAGGAAATTTTTGAAAAATTTCCTATAAAAATAGGAAATTTTTGAAAAATTTCCTATAAAAATAGGAAATTTTTGAAAAATTTCCTATAAAAATAGGAAATTTTTGAAAAATTTCCTATAAAAATAGGAAATTTTTGAAAAATTTCCTATAAAAATAGGAAATTTTTGAAAAATTTCCTATAAAAATAGGAAATTTTTGAAAAATTTCCTATAAAAATAATATAATAGGAAATTTTTGAAAAATTTCCTATAAAAATAGGAAATTTTTGAAAAATTTCCTATAAAAATAGGAAATTTTCGAAAAATTTCCTATAAAAATAGGAAATTTTTGAAAAATTTCCTATAAAAATAGAAAATTTTTGAAAAATTTCCTATAAAAATAGGAAATTTTTGAAAAATTTCCTATAAAAATAGGAAATTTTTGAAAAATTTCCTATAAAAATAGGAAATTTTTGAAAAATTTCCTATAAAAATAGGAAATTTTTGAAAAATTTCCTATAAAAATAGGAAATTTTTGAAAAATTTCCTATAAAAATAGGAAATTTTTGAAAAATTTCCTATAAAAATAGGAAATTTTTGAAAAATTTCCTATAAAAATAGGAAATTTTTGAAAAATTTCCTATAAAAATAGGAAATTTTTGAAAAATTTCCTATAAAAATAGGAAATTTTTGAAAAATTTCCTGTAAAAATAGGAAATTTTTGAAAAATTTCCTATAAAAATAGGAAATTTTTGAAAAATTTCCTATAAAAATAGGAAATTTTTGAAAAATTTCCTATAAAAATAGGAAATTTTTGAAAAATTTCCTATAAAAATAGGAAATTTTTGAAAAATTTCCTATAAAAATAGGAAATTTTTGAAAAATTTCCTATAAAAATAGGAAATTTTTGAAAAATTTCCTATAAAAATAGGAAATTTTTGAAAAATTTCCTATAAAAATAGGAAATTTTTGAAAAATTTCCTATAAAAATAGGAAATTTTTGAAAAATTTCCTATAAAAATAGGAAATTTTTGAAAAATTTCCTATAAAAATAGGAAATTTTTGAAAAATTTCCTATAAAAATAGGAAATTTTTGAAAAATTTCCTATAAAAATAGGAAATTTTTGAAAAATTTCCTATAAAAATAGGAAATTTTTGAAAAATTTCCTATAAAAATAGGAAATTTTTGAAAAATTTCCTATAAAAATAGGAAATTTTCGAAAAATTTCCTATAAAAATAGGAAATTTTTGAAAAATTTCCTATAAAAATAGGAAATTTTTGAAAAATTTCCTATAAAAATAGGAAATTTTTGAAAAATTTCCTATAAAAATAGGAAATTTTTGAAAAATTTCCTATAAAAATAGGAAATTTTTGAAAAATTTCCTATAAAAATAGGAAATTTTTGAAAAATTTCCTATAAAAATAGGAAATTTTTGAAAAATTTCCTATAAAAATAGGAAATTTTTGAAAAATTTCCTATAAAAATAGGAAATTTTTGAAAAATTTCCTATAAAAATAGGAAATTTTTGAAAAATTTCCTATAAAAATAGGAAATTTTTGAAAAATTTCCTATAAAAATAGGAAATTTTTGAAAAATTTCCTATAAAAATAGGAAATTTTTGAAAAATTTCCTATAAAAATAGGAAATTTTTGAAAAATTTCCTATAAAAATAGGAAATTTTTGAAAAATTTCCTATAAAAATAGGAAATTTTTGAAAAATTTCCTATAAAAATAGGAAATTTTTGAAAAATTTCCTATAAAAATAGGAAATTTTTGAAAAATTTCCTATAAAAATAGGAAATTTTTGAAAAATTTCCTATAAAAATAGGAAATTTTTGAAAAATTTCCTATAAAAATAGGAAATTTTTGAAAAATTTCCTATAAAAATAGGAAATTTTTGAAAAATTTCCTATAAAAATAGGAAATTTTTGAAAAATTTCCTATAAAAATAGGAAATTTTTGAAAAATTTCCTATAAAAATAGGAAATTTTTGAAAAATTTCCTATAAAAATAGGAAATTTTTGAAAAATTTCCTATAAAAATAGGAAATTTTTGAAAAATTTCCTATAAAAATAGGAAATTTTTGAAAAATTTCCTATAAAAATAGGAAATTTTTGAAAAATTTCCTATAAAAATAGGAAATTTTTGAAAAATTTCCTATAAAAATAGGAAATTTTTGAAAAATTTCCTATAAAAATAGGAAATTTTTGAAAAATTTCCTATAAAAATAGGAAATTTTTGAAAAATTTCCTATAAAAATAGGAAATTTTTGAAAAATTTCCTATAAAAATAGGAAATTTTTGAAAAATTTCCTATAAAAATAGCAAAATTTTGAAAAATTTCCTATAAAATAGCAAATTTTTGAAGAATTTCCTATAAAATGGGAAATTTTTTAAAATTTCCTGTAAAGATGAGATTTTTTTAATAAATTTCTTATAAAAAGTTTTTAAAAAATTTCCTATAAAAATAAGAAGTTTTTGAAAAATTTCCTATAAAAATTATAAATTTTTAAAAATTTTCCAATGAAAATAAGAAATGTTTGAAAAATTTTCTGTAAATATTGAAAATTTTCTGTAAATATTGAAAATTTCTTATTTTTATTGGAAATTTTTCATAAATTTCTAATTTTTATAAAAAATTTTTCTAATTTTTTTTTTATTCTTATGGGAGGTTTTTTAAAAATTTTCTTAATTTTTATAGGAAGTTTTTTAAAAATTTTATATTTTTATAGGAAGTTTTTTTAAAAATTTCCTATTTTTATAAGAAAATTTTCAAAAATGTCTTATTTTAATAAGAAATATTTGAAACATTGTCCTCAAAGGATTAACTTCAGAAATCCCCAAAAAGCACCTGTTTAAATGTTGCTTGAATATACATTTTCAAATTTAGTTTTTTTTTTTTGCAAGAATATCCAACTCTTTTTTTCCCTTTCTCTGAGTTCATATATGTATGTATATACTACATATGTATTTGTGTCACGTTGCTGTTAATGTAAAAAGGATAACCTTTAGCTAAATGACAAAGTCGTTTAGCAATAAAGCAAAAATAATATGGAAAAAACACCCTTTTTGTAGCTCAAATATAAAAAAGGATTTATTTCGAAAGAATGTAGAATGAGAAAAGACAAAAAATATGTATAAATTTACATGCCAAAGGTGTTTTATCGCGAAATATTTCGCGTTTTTACATATCACCTCGTTTAACAAATGATAACACCAAATTCTAGTAACAGACTCAGGTGACGTTTCAAAAAAAAAACCGTCTTGAGACCCAGAGGAAAATGGAAAGAATCTTGTGTTGTATTTGTATATATGTAGGTGGATAGATATGGAAGTGGGATAGTTTAACAAAAAGGTTGCATACTTTTTAAATATTCAACAAATGGGTAAGTGTTGTGTTAACGAAGAGAGAAAATGTTTATAATTCCCAGAAAATTGGAAATAGCCAATTATACCGAAAATATTGAAGTGTTTTTTAAATATTTCTGGATTTTGCTTGTGGTTAAAAATTAAAATTTTTATGTTTTGATTTTCCTTAAATTATGCAAAGCTATTTTTGTGAATACTTCTTGACATAAAATTTTAATCGAAATATTTAACCTTCTTTCGATTTAAATCTTAAGTCAAGAATTTTTCACAAAGATAGCTTTTTTATGGGTCACTAAAATGATCCGCCTTGGTATAGCATGTTAGTCATCCGTCTATCACACCAGAGGTCCCAAGTTCGATCCACGGCCAGATCCATTTGAAAAAAATAACATTTCAAAAAAAAGCAGCGGTTTACCTCAGAACTCAGCTAGCCACTGGTTATTAAGTATGAGGCTATGTAAAACTTCTCTAACTAATGCATTTGGCCTTCTGAGCCGGAGTTAAAACGGGACCTACGTTTTAACATGGAGACTAAAATGACCCAAAATTTTTTTTTTTCAAAAATTTAAACGTTTGGTTTAAACAAAATTATTAAATCTAAGTTGTCATAACTTAAGCTGTAAAACAATTTTGTCTTTTCATAATTTTCGAAAAACAATTTTGGGTCATTTTAGTCCCCATATCTGTTAAGGGTTAAATAAAATATTTTTAATAAAACAATATAACAATATATATATATATTTATTAATTTTGATCGATATTCCTAACTAAATTTAAAACATTTCGTATTTTTGCCACTAAAAATCCAAATTTTGACCTTTGACCCCGATGAAAAAAGGGTTAAGCTCACTCAATATCAAAGAAAGTTCTAGTATACATTCCTCAATGACTGGGCAATAAAATTCAGTATTAACTTTATCAAAAGAAAACTTAAATAAAATTTACTATGCATCTACTTAAATCTTCTGTCTTCTGTTATCCTTGACTCCCAGTGGAGCATAGGGACTCAATTGTCGTTTCCGGGTTAGTGGGGTCAACCAGTTTGGATAAACGCTGGGATCCCGTGAGGTGGCATAGAATCGTTTTTATAGCCCCAAGTGGAAATGAAAACCGACTAATATAGCAAATTCCCAATAATCAAACATAGGGGCACATATACTTAAATAATGTCCAAAAATTTACCTTTTCCCGAAATTTTACGATTTCAAGTCGCAGGTACGGCGAAACCATATGAGATATTAAACTGAACTTTTTTGGATTTTATTATCACATCTGTCTTTTTTAACATGCCTCTCAAAAATTTTGAAATTTTGAATATTTTTTTAATAAAATTTTCTAAAACTTAAAAAGTGAGTTTTGAAACGGTCATTAAAAAAGTACAATTTTCCATAATACAAAAAACTATGTAAATTTAATATATTTTATTATTATATTATATTTTATTAAATTCAAATTATTTAGTACTTCTAAGCCTTTAGATGATAAGGGAAGTCTTACTTTTTAATTTCTGTACTTTAATAACAATTTTTTTGCTGCATATCCTTAGGCGTGTAAAAATGGCCACAAATTTTCTGGGGCAAATTTTGATAACTTAAAAACTACTGCATGGATTTTTAGTTTTTATAACTCTAATCAAAGCTGATTGAGTTGTCTTCTACATCCAATTACTGATTTTGCCAAAAACATATCTTTATTTGTTAAAATTCGCCAAAAACCGAAAAAAGTCTCTCTTTCCCCATACAAATGGGTCCTAGAAATAAATGTCCTGTGCGCCACCTCAGGACATTGACCTAGGAAGGCATCGATTTTTTGTCCAGGCGTATCGAATTTCAATAAAAGTTGTTTTTCACTCCACGCTAATGTATATATCTGATAACTTACATATGGGCATTTCCAGGATCGCGAACGGGACATTCGTACGCACTCAACTTGAAAAAAAATATGAAAACTCAAATTTTTTTTAACTTTTTATAAATATTTAATAGCATTTTAGTAGAACAATTTTTGAGAATAAAAAGAAAATTATAAAATATGAACGTTCTCCAAATATGTTCGATAAACTTACGATCGCGAGCGGAACAAAAAATGTAAGTCATTTTTTTCGGTGTGTGGTTTTCTTTAAAAGTCTGCGAATTTTGTCAGTTTATTAAATGGAGATTATTTTTTAACTAAAGCAGAGATATAAAGCTTTTAGCTTTAGCATTTTGTTTTTTTAATTATCCTTATTATTATTATTTTTTAATATTTTTTTTTAAATCGCGAACGGGACATCGCGAACGGGACAATGATTCCAAAGAATACAGTATAAAGAATCTTTGAATTATACCGTTATTCGGAGTTTGCTTGATCTCTACTGTGGTGTTATTAAATATTTATTGTTGGTATATTTAGTCTATAAGAAAAGTACAATCGACATGATATGTAACACTCAGAAATAACTCAAGGAAAAATGTCAATAAAAAACGCTAAAACCAAAAAAAAAGCAAAGATGCGCTGTGCTGACCACTTTTATTAAATTACAAATGGTAATATGTATTTAATTAGGTATATTCTTAAAATCCAATGCATTAACTAACTAAATTTTCTCAGAAAAGTCTTTTTTCTTCAGCTTTAATATTTTGGTAGCGCTTGACCTTTTCCAGGAAATGCCCATATAACATATATATTTAATATAAAATTGCTAAAAAAATGTGAAAAAAATTGTTGACATTGGCCCTTTTAGTATTTAGATTTTATTTAAAAATAAAAGAAAAATGTTAGTAATAAAAGGGCCACTGTCAACATTGGCCCGTTTAGCACTAACAGTTTTAGAGTGATATTGGCCCTTAAATTTCTTATGAATCTACTCTATGATGAGCTAAAGATTGGCTGTTGGAACAAAATAAAAGAGGAACCTAATGCAATGAATAACTCAAAACATCCGAAAACTGACATTGGCCCTTTTACCACCAAGCCACAGATATGTTATATATTATTAAGATTATCCTAAAAGTATGCTACACAAATGTTTCTGAAATATCTCGATATCGAATGCGGTGATTTGGCCTCAGGATTCTAATATCTAGTAACATTAATCTTAATAACAATAATCTGAGTAACAATAATCTTTCATATGTAAAATATTTGTGTTTAACAATCTTAATCGTTGCTTTTATAAAATCTCACATTACTAGCCTTGGCCTAAACACGCTTTTGCAACTAATCTCCAAAACAAAACGTTTTGCATTTTAAAAATGTTTTTTTTATATTCTACACACATTTTGTACAAATGTTTCGTCTACATTAAAACTCGTGTAAAAAAATATGAACATCATGTTGTGTGTATATGACCTTAGGTCATACACACTTAAGCTCTGCTTCCCCTTATATTTACAAGAAAAAAAGTGTAAAAAAAATATTTCAAGAAAAAAAACAAAATGTTAAATGTTTTATTACTAAATACCTTTTCAGCATTTTCATTCATAAATTCAGGTTGGTTTGTTCTTTTTTCTTTATTTTTTTGTATATCACTTTTTTCATATTTTTTCCATTTTTATATGAGACAGTATTTTATTTCTTCTGCCATTATTTTGTATGTTCTTTTTTTCAGCAGAAAGTCTATGTTTGCGTGACTAAATTATATTTTGTGTCTGCAATTTGTTCTTTTTTTTTAGTTTTTTTTTTCTTTTAAGGTTTTCATAAATTTTAATGTGCTTTGGCTGCATTTAAAATTGTTTTCATTTTTCTTTTTTTACTTTTGCTTCAGAAATGTTCTTTTAATGGGTTTTTACATCTTAAAATTGTTATTTGTTTTGTAATTTAGAAAGTTGAGTTGAATAGAGGAAAATATGAAATTGTATGTGGTTTTAAATCAGTGGTGCCCACTGACACATAAACATATTTGCGGTTGCACTAGTAATAGCAGAGAATAAAATTTAGCTGCATCAAGTGTTTCATAGCGAATAATTGAGTTTTTTAGGGAAAGTTTGTAAAAAGCTCTAGTGTAAACGTATTTTTATAATCTTTACACTTGTTGTAAAGAGTGCTCTAAATAAAATTTGTAGTTGGATTTTCTTAAATAAAAATCAAACCTTTTAATATAAAAACTCTACAAAATACGCAAATATAATGACATATAATACAAAATCATTTTGCATTAAAATGTTTACTTGGTACTCGGGTTTTGCAAAATTATCGACTTTTTTTGGAAACCCTCCCATTAAAGATTTTACAGTTGCTTTTGATACCTTTTTGGAGCATGTGTTCCACCTGCGCTTAAAATCGGACATGTTCTTGGAAATCTTTCCTGTGTTCTTCAATTCCTTTTTTACCAGAGCCCAATACCTTTCCACAGGCCGAAGTTCTGGACAGTTAGGTGGATTTGCCTCTCGTGGTACAAAAATGACATTATTCTTTGAGTACCACTCAAGTGCCTTTTTTCCATAATGGCATGATGCCAAATCGGACCAAAAAAATGTAGTCACTCTGTGCTCTCTTAAAAAGGGTAACAACCGTTTTTGTAGGCACTCCTTTATATAAATTTCTGTGTTTATTGTGCCAGATGCCACAAATACTTTACTTCTTTTGCCACAACTGCAAATAGCTTGCCACACGAGAAACTTCTTAGGGAATTTTGTTTGTTTTTTTGTGCGAAACTCTTGCCGAACATTGCCCCGTTTATCAGCAACATAAAAATCTTGACCAGGAAGTTGAGAAAAGTCTGCCAGTACGTATGTTTCATCATCCATCACACAACAGGTGTATTTTTTTATAAAATCAGACTTCAATTTTTTCGCTCGTTTTTTTGCTTCTAAGTTCTTTATAGCATTGCGATCTGGAATCTTTTGGACTTTGTATGTCTTCAGTCCAGCATAAGCTTTGACTCTATGTGCAAAATTCGTAGAACATTTCACCGTACGAGCTGCTTTTCTTAAAGAAGTGTTAGGCGCTCTTCGAAAGAGTCGCTCGACTTCTTTTGCCTTACCAATATCTGTAGGACCTTTTTTCCTCCCTGATCCAGGTTTTCTTTCGATGCTCAGGTTTTCCTTATACCGTCTGATGGCATTAGAAACCGTTCGAGGGTCAACTTTCAAATTTTTAGCTATTTTTTTAAAAGTCCATGACGGATTTTTTTGAAAAGTTTTAATTATATTTTCACGAACTTTTTTTTGGCAGTCCATTTTGATTGAAATAACTATTGAAAATTAATAATTTCTAAAATAATAGTATCTGACATATCTATAGAAACTAACTTGATCAAAAAATAAATTATTTCTTGCACTATGGATAAATTTTGTCTAAAATAGTAAATGCATATTTTTTTTAGAACACTCTTTAGTATGCAAAGATATTCGGTAGAGTATCTTTGTCTACTACAAATGGTGGCACAATCAATATTTAGGCTTCTCTGCTTCAAACTTAAGACACCTGAGAAAACGATGTATATGTAGCTAACTTAGAGGTATCCCAGCAAAACTTTATTAATGGCAAGTACTCTGATAACTGGTTACCTTGTAACGACTACAACATACCATCCGAATAAATAATAAGTTATTACAGAAGTACTTATTTGTAATTAAGATGGCAACTTAAACTGAATGGCCTCGGTTCAAATTCCACCAAGGGCAACAATTTTTTTTAGTTTTTTTTTATTAAAAGAGTCTTTTTAAATGATTTTTGAATTTTAAGAACTTAAATATTATCTTCTGTAAAAAAAATTTGTAAAACTAACTCACGTTAATGAAAAATACCATCATGAGTCAATTTAGATTATCTAGGGGATGTTGAATACCAAACACGATTCTAATTGGTCTTAACTTGGTAAGCCCAACTTATCTGGGTCATCCTCTCATCATCTCAACTGTGGACACACACCTCCTCATGGTATCACCCGGGGAGCTAGTTTAACACCCATTAATATTGTGAGTTAACATGTTCCGAGAGTTGTTCCATAAGATCGATAAAAATGGGTTAGGATTACGGGCTAGTAACCCTCTCTTGAAAAAAAATACAATGAAGAGGATTAAATTAGAATTGAAATGTCCCACTACCTAATGTTAGAGGAGGATGTCCGAAACTTCGATAGAAAGACCAAGTAGAGGAACATTTTCAAAGCTTGGCCTATAAAATTGGAGAATATTCGCATAAGATCGAAATCCATGGAATTCTAAAATATGCTCGGACTTTGACCTTAACAGGTTGTAACATTTAAGTAAGTAAGAGTCAATCTTATGTAAAAACTTATACAAAAAAGAAGATTTAAATTGTTTAAGTTTTAAAATAATTTTAAAAAAGTTTTAAAATAATTACAAAAAATCGAATAAAAATATTTTTCCAAAAATTACAACAAAGCAAAAAAAAAAAGCAGGGAAAAACAAAGTTATTTTCACATGATTTTGGATCTAAAAATAAAAATTGTTTATATTAATTATAAGCTGCTAAGTTTTCAACATATGAAGTAGCTCAGTGGAAGAGTCTCTGACTAGCAGTCGGAGGGTCTGGGTTCGAGCTCCCATGGAATCATAAAAAAATTTTGTATTTCGTTTAAAAATATATGTTTTTAATAAAACAACAACAAAAAAGTTGTTGCTGTTGTTGTTGTTGCTTTCAAATTGCTTACTTTTCCGCAATTGGTAAGTACTTGCCTCCAATGACATCCCCATGTTAATGGAATGACTTAAACAGCGAATAAGTAAGTAGTTCGTGTTCAATAGTTTAACTGTTTAACTCATTATTTGGTAATGAAAAGTTTTACTGGGTATAACATAGATTTCCTATAGTAGATATCAGTCAACTGAAGATCTTTTGAGAAAATATTTGCCTACTTTTAGGATTTTCTAGAAAAGGTTAATTGAAAATGTTTGGTATTTTCCGCTTACTTTTGGAAGATTCTAGAAAAGGGTTTTTATAATCATATGATGTAATCATATATGTCGAATGATAAAATAAAACAATTGATTTCCAATACGATTTCAAATGGCACTTACCTCTTCAATTTTATTCAAATAATCGACCCAACATCTACCATATCAAACAAGGAAGTAAGTGCTATAGTCGGTCAAGCCCGACCATACGATACCTTTCACAACTAAGGTCAAAGGTGTTATTTTTTCTCTATAAAGACAAATATTTGCTAAATTTTGACATCATATGAACATTTTCTCAAAACTTTTACATTTAAGCTGTTTCCGTCATTTGTACTTATATGAGACCTAGGTCAAATGTGAACCGACTATCTTGAAATTTGGGAAATTAATTAAAGTTTTTACCGAAATTATTTATGCAAAAAATAGTGTCAAAATTCTAATTATCTTCAGATTTATGAGTGTTTTAAAGACTTTTGTCTCATTTAGTGCGTTTTGACAAAAGAGTGTATGGGAGCTGTGGTCAAATGTGGACCGATTTCAATGAAATTTGATGCAGTGATTTTGGTTTTTACAGGCAGTATTTGTTTTAAATTTTATGCAAAAATATTGATATTTGTGGCCAAAATATCAATTCCGGTCCCACGGGTATGGTATGGTCCCACTATCAAAAAAAATTGATCTTTTCCAAATTTGTTTAAATTATCTTTAGAATTGCGGCCTGTACTTTGATTACATGGTTTACATGGGGGTCTGTCCAGCAGTTCAGCCAGACGGACGGACTGACTGACATGGCTAAATCAACTCAGAAAGTGATTTTAAGCCTATTGGAATACTAAAAGGTGGGTCTAAGAAAAATATTTCTATGCGTTACATACATCAGCACAAACTTATAATATCCTTTCCGGTATAAATCGTATAAATAGCTTCTAAAACCCGGAAAGTATGCCTAAATAAACTTGTCTAAATAATTTTTGGGTCCTGCACAAGTAGAGGCATGTAACAAATTGACAAGTATTTAGGTTGTTTATTATTCTAAAACTCTATACATCAACCGAGAGCTTACAGAATCCTTACACCTGACCTACCAACTGATAAAACCAGAGAATCTTTAATTAAACAATAAATATATGTAAGAAAAAAAAAACGTAAAGATTTGACAGTATATGGCCTATATATTTAAAACAGGGCCACATCGCCACATTCGATATCGACCGAAATGTAAGAATGCATACTTTAAGGAGTATGTGTAGCATACTTTTAGGATAATCTAAATAATATTTCTGTGGCTTGGTGCTAAAAGGGCCAATATCAATAAAATCAGTTTAGAGAAAATTAGAAATTACATTTTTATAAGATTTTGTTTTACCTACAGCTCAGCTAATCTCCAAGTTTCGGTCATAAAATTTGGGTTTTGAAGCTGTTCTGGGATGAGCTGAAGATTGGCTGTTGGAACAAAATAAAGTGGGAGTTAAAAGAGGAACCTAGATATTTAAGCCAAGATTATAAAATATATTTCTTTGCTCTGATTTTTATTAAAACATCGCTTTTAACTATTAACTATAATAAAAAACAGAAGCCAAATCATCGCATTTGATATCGATCGAAATGTAAGATATTTTAAAAATATATGTGTAGCATACATTTAGGAATATATATATCTGTGGCTTGGTGCTAAAAGGGCCAATGTCAATATTTTGCTGTTTTGAATTAATCATTGCATTAGATTCCCTTCATTACCCTCTTTTGTTTGGCTCCAATAGCTAGTTTTAAACTTAAGTCAGAACAGAATTATAATAGGTTTTCTGGGCAATGTTGCTTTGAACTTATATGGAAAATAAAAAGTTGAAATCAATTTTTTCAAAACTACATTTTTTGACATTGGCACCAAGCCACAGATATATATCTATATATATTTTCCTTCTATATAAAGACAAATTAATGTCACTTTTCGTTGTAATTTCTGAAGTCAAGAATGTTCACCTATCCATACTAAATATTTAGGCTTTGTTTAAAAGACGGTTTATGTGAAGTTTGCTCAAAATCTGTTTAGCGGTTCTTCATTTATTACATTTTTTCTAACAAATTAATCTTCTATATAAAGATTATAAATTAGTCAACGAATGTTTTTAAACTGATATGACCAATTTCCAAATTTGATGGTATTATGGCACCATCCAACGAAGGTTTAAAGTTTGTATGACCAATTTCCAATAGATAGCGCCACGGAAATTAATCAAAACGAATTGAATAGTAAACTTTGCATTTGATTGTGTATTGATCAGACAAATACCAAACATTTTTATATAAATCATTTCTGGAGCCAAATTACGGCATTCGATATCTATCAAAATTTTAGATATTTTCAAAACATTTGTATAGCATACTTTAAGGATAATAAAAATTATTTAAAAGATGCAGAGTTAACTATATTTTTTTGAAGTTTTTTGTCAAAAGATGAACAATAGTAAAAGAATTTCAATTGAGCAATATATATTTTTAAAAATGAATCAAAATGGATACCAAATTTCAATAAATTTTTTGCATCGAAGTAACTTTGAACATCCCTAAAGTATACTTCACAATATTCGCTTAAAAGTCTGAGTTTTCGATCAATATCGAATGCGGTAATTTGGCCCCCGATGTTGACATTTGGTATAACTCATTCCAATAAAAATTCCTCTAAATTAAATGGCGCAGCTACTCGCTCATGTTAAGGTTCAATACATTGTCAAAAGTTCCCTGATGGTAAACAAAATTTATTTAAAATTAATGTTTTGACAAAAAATCAGGGCTCTAATTACCGCATTCGATATCGATCAAAATCTTAGATATTTTCAAAACATTTGCATAGCATACATTGGGGATAATCAAAATTATTTAAGAGATGAACAGTTTACTACAGTTTTTTGTAGTTATTTGCCAAAAGATGACCAGAAGTAAAAGAGTTTTAATTGAACTATATGTTTTTAAAAACGAATCAAAATGGCTACCAAATTTCTATAAACTTTTTGCATCGAAGAAACTTTGGACATCCTTAAAGTATACTTCACAATACTTGTTTAAAAGTCTTAGTTTTCGATCGATATCGAATGCGGTAATTTGGCTCCAGGGCCCAAATTATCGCATTCGATATCGATCGAAATCTTAGATATTTTCAAATCATTTATATAGCATACTTTAAGGATAATCAAAATTATTTAAAGGATGCACAGTTTACTATATTTTTAAGAAGTTATTTGCCAAAAGATGAACTATAGTAAAAGAGTTTTAATTGAACGATATGTTTTTAAAGACGAACCAAAATGGATACCAAATTTCTATAAACTTTTTGCATCGAAGCAACTTTGGACATCCCTAAAGTATACTTCACAATACTTGCTTAAAAGTCTTAGTTTTCGATCGATATCGAATGCGGTAATTTGGCCCCCGATATGTTTTAATATCGATCTTATTAAACTTTTTTTTAAATAAATTATTTTGAAAATCCGATATCGATATCGAATGCAGCGATTTGGCCCCAGTTTCCCAAGAAAAAGTGATTTTGAAAAAAAAATTGTTCATAGAATTTATTGAATATAGGCTCTCGATATAACCCAAACAGATTAAATAATAAAACAAATTAAATTGTACAAAAACAAGTAAGAAAGTGCTATAGTCGGTCAAGCCCGACCATACGATACCCTTCACCACTAAGGTCAAAGGAGTTATTTTTCCTGTATAAAGACAAATATTTGCTAAATTTTGCCATCATACAAACATTTTCTCAAAACTTATATATTTAAGCTGTTTCCGTCATTTGGACTTATATGAGAGAAAGTCTCATCATCTTTAGATTTACGAGCGTTTTAGTGATTTTTTGTCTCATTTAGTGCGTTTTTAAAGAAGAGTTTGTATGGGAGCTATGGTCAAATGTGAACCGATTTCAATGACATTTGGTACAGTGATTTTATTTTACATAAGCAGAATTTGTTTTAAATTTCATGAAAAACTATTGATATTTGTGGCCAATATATCAATTTCGGGAAGTGGGACCTATGGGAGGTACCATAAATAATGGACCGATTTTGACCAATTTCAATATCCATGGTCCCATTATTAATAAAATGATCTGTGCCAAACTTCATCAAATTATCTTTAGAATTGCGACCTGTAGTTTGATTACAAGGTTTACATGGGGGTCCAGCCAGCCAGACGGACGGACATCGCTAAGTCGATTCAGAAAGTGATTCTAAGTCTATTGGTATGCTAAAAGGTGGGTCTAAGACAAATATTTGTATGCGTTACATACATCAGCACAAACTTACAATACTCTTTCCACCTATGGTGGTGAAGGGTATAAAAAAGTTTCAAATAAACTAGCATTGAAAATAGAAATTATATCATAACTACTAAAAGTATGCAACATAATTTGTTTTGAAAATCATTAGATTTTGATTTGTGGGATAATTCAATTTGGAATAAGAATAGATTTTGGTATTGGTATAGGGTATATATTTAAAGAAATGCAGCAAACAAACCATGTTGATGTTTGACATTTTTTTTTTTTTGTATATTTTCGCTAAATTGCTAACATTTTCCATTTTTTCTGCCCAATTCTTTGTCCTTTCAATGTTCCTCCCCATTCTCGTGTTTCTTGTACATTCATATAAAAATTTCTTTCGTTTCAAGTTTTTATGTCCCGAAAAGTTTTTACCCCTTAAAAAATTTATGGCATGATTACATTTTGTTCGTTTAAAATAGTTTAACGTTTTTTCTTAACAATATTTCTTTTTTTTTTTGTTCCTTCAAGCTCTTATGTTTCATTTTAAATTACTCTGATATATGATTATGGTTTTATTTTATTTTCTTTTTCATTTCATTTCTTTTTTTTTAAATACTTTTGCTAATGTTTTAATTACCGCATTGCATATATAGCAAAAAAAAAAAGAAAAATGCATATAAATTCCAGTTTTTTTTTTCTTGCTGCCCCTTTTAAGTCTTTTCTTATGACATATTCATTAAATGGAAACTTTTTTTCTGCGACTTTTTTATGTTTCTTTTTGGTTTTGGTGGTCATAAATTTGTTTGTATTAGAGGTAAGAAAATTAGCATTTTAATTTAAATGACATGGAAAATGATTTATTTTATGGGAAATAGGAATTTGTAGAGCTAGTGATTTATTAGCTAAATGGGGAAAAAATAATTATTAGTTTTGTTTAGAATAGAATTAGTGGCATAAATTATAGGTGTATTAAAAGTTTTTTTTAAGTTATTGATTTTCGGTATTATTAAAAAGTTGATTTATTTTTAGAAATTAAAAAAAAAACAAGTATGAAAGTGCTATCGTCGGTCCAGCCCGACCATACGATACCCTTTACCGCTAAGGTCAAAGGTGTTATTTTTCTTGTATAAAGACAAATATTTGCTAAATTTTGCATTCATGCAAACATCTTCTCAAAACTTATATATTTAAGCTGTTTCCGTCATTTGGACTTATATGAGTGCTAGGGTCAAATGTGGACCGATTATCTCGAAATTTCACAAATTGATTACAGTTGTTACAAAAATTATGTTTATGCTCAGATTTACGAGAGTTTTAGTGTTTTTTGTCTCACTTAGTGCGTTTTTAAAGAAAACTTTGTATGGGAGCTATGGTCAAATGTACACCAATTTTAACAAAAATTAGTACAGTAATTTGCGTTAACATAAGCAGTATTTGATTTAAATTTCATGAAAAAAATATTGATATTTGTGGCCAATATATCAACTCCGGGAGTTGGACCTATGGGAGGTACCAGTTTCAATAGCCATGGTCCCATTATCAAAAAAATGATCTGTGCCAAATTTTATCAAATTATCTTTAGAATTGCGACCTGTAGTTTGATTACAAGGTTTATATGGAAGTCCAGCCAGCCAGACGGACGGACGGACAGCCATCGCTAAATCGACTCAGAAAGTGATACATTAGCACAAACTTATAATACCCTTTCCACCTATGGTGGTGAAGGCTATAACTAATAACCAGTGTTTGTACGGCTAGTCTTAAAGTAGCTGTAGCGATGAAAAAAGTCTTCTTTTTAAGATACACATTTGTTGAAAAATAGTAGCCAATACCCATCTACTTCTACTGCTACATTTATATATAAATAGCAAATCATTTCATACGGCTACAGCTCCAACTTTTTCAAGTAGAAGTAGCAGTAGAGGCTGCATTATTCCGAAATATTTATATTTTTAAGCTACTGCTATTTTTCAAAAAATAAAAGCGGCAAGTCAAGAGTTTCTGATTCCGCAATATTAGAACCACCCATTATTACAGATGAAGCAAAATTGTCTGTGGTGCGTTTCTATGTAAGCATATAACACTGGGTCTTACGGGCATTAAAATCAACATTATAAGCACGACCCCATTCAGAGATTATGGCTAAGTCTGAATTTAGTGTATCATTCATGTTTTGCCTCATGCTTCTTATATCAAACATGTTTGGCATTAAATTGAAAGAATACGAATGATAAATGTTGCTGTCATCTGCAATAGAGTAAATAGGATTGAGAGTTTGACATAGAAGGTCATTTAGAAATATAAGAAATAGAGTAGGAGAAAGAACGGAGCCTTTCGGTACACCCGAACTAATCTTGAAATCGTTTGAAGAAATCAACTCTTATAGTGCGATCTCTGAGAAAACTCTATATAAACCGGGAAAAATCATTACCGACACCAAAAGCAATAAGTTTTGATATAAGTGCACCATGCCAAACTCTATCGAACGCCTTAGGAATATCAAGAGCTACAACTTTACTTTCGCCAAAATGGTGAATAGAACGGCACCATTTTTCCGATAGGAAAGCTAGTACATCACCCGTAGAACGACCCCTACAGAATCCATACTGCCGGTCGCTTATTAGGTTGTTAGACTCTAGGTATTTTACCAAATGATAATTGACCTTACTCTCCATTACTTTAGAGAGTGCAGAACAAATTGCTATTGGGCGGTAATTTTCGGGGATTGGCGTTACATTAGCCACCTTCCAACACATTAGAAATTGCCATCCGGCCCAGGAGACTTATTAATGTTGCGATCCGATAAAACCTTTTTAACAGCTCGAGCTCAAAAAAATATATCAGGACTACTTTCGGATATCCTTTCGAGAACGGGGTGTGGTTGATTGCTTTCCGGAAAGCACGAATTGCTTGCAAATATTTCAGCTAGAACGTTGGCTTTATCAACCGGGTTAATGAGTAATTGGTCATCCTTTAAAAGAGCTGGAATCGAGGAACTATCATTATCTTTGACTCTTTTAACAAATGACCAGAAGCTCTTACTGCCCCTAGAAGCAGTAAGAACTTTAGTGCGAAGACGCTTTTCGTACAGAGCTTTCTCATGTCTTAGTACTTTGCCACATGAAGATCTTGCCGGTTTTCGTAGCAATTCAGTATCTGGATTTTGGTTATTGCGCCAAATTTTGAATGCTTCCTCTATGGATCTAACTGCATTTTTGCTTGATGAATTAAACCAGAACTTTTTTCTTGGTTTAATTGACGATTTTTTACATGGGATGAATGATTTCATCCCAAGCTTAATCACGTTTTCAACCATTTTTGCCATTGGCATTGACATTGCTGTCAAGAAAACTAATTTTCCAATTAAAACGTCTAAAAAATTCGTTGAGCTCAGCCCAACGAGCTTTTCCGTTTTCCGTTTATGTGTTAGACCAAAAGTATAAAATTGTAACGCTAGTTATTATGCTGAAACATATTTGTTTTTTTCAGAAAACGATTTGTACATTTATCTACAGAAATCTGTTATGAAACAATTTTATAAAACGTGAAGTGACCGAATTTTGATAACTCAGTATATCGCCGGCCTATATCTTAAATATCTTATCTGCAGATTTTAGAAATTGAGATGTTGATGCCATACGCTTCCGTACAATGTGCTTTACCTATTGTGTGAATTTTGTATAACAATGTTAATTAATTCACGACTTATTCCCTTTTTATACCCATTGGTATAAAGTATATTCGGAATCCTTACGAAATTCTAAGACGATTGAGCGATGTCCGTTTGTCTGTCCATCTGTCTGTTCGTATGTCTATCTGTTGTTGGCACAATAAAAACTTAGCGATAGGATATAGGTCACTGAAATTTTGCATAAATATTCCTCATTTCTTAGAAAATTTTGGTATTGAAATCTTGCAAAATCGGTTCACATTTGACCATGGCTCCCAGTATAACCTCATCTAGGCTAATCGCTTATTTGTTAATAAATGACAAATTATAACAGCGGTTCACTTTTAACCAAAGCTCCCATACAAAAAACTTACGGAAACAGCCTAAATTCCATCTGGAATACACTTAAATGCCAATAAATGATAAACTGTTCACTAAATTAAGCAAGGAAGTCTTATCTCAATGCCAGCCAATGTGCAAAATTTTGTCACAATCGGTCACCATTTGACCATAGCTCCCATATACAAAACTTACGGAAACACAAAAATACAAAAAGAAAAGGGGGTTTATGTCCATCTGTCCGTCAGATAAAAGCGCGACAGCGCAACACTTTCACTTACAGCAGCGATATTTTCAGCCGAACGAGTGAAACGATGATGCACAGGCATTACAATATTTGTAACCGCTCTGGGCTCTTCCAATTTCTTCACAATTTTGCCAATTGCCTGCGTAGTTGGACGATTATGTAAACCATAATCTCCTCTTAAAGCACGATATGTGACTGTTGCAAAATCACCATTTTTGTAGTATGTTTTGATCATTTTTTTGCATTGAGTGATACTTAAGCGATCCATTTACGTAAATGACAGACTTTCAACTGAAAAGAAAAAAAATGACAGATTTCGAATCCCAGTCCTATACTTTTGAAACAACGAAATGGATAACCCTTTATTTTGTAAACAATTTTTGAAAAATTTCCTATAAAAATTGAAAATATTTGAAAAATTTCCTATAAAAATAAGAAATTTTTGAAAAATATCTTATTATAGAAAATTTTAAAAAACTTCTTATTCTTATAGGAAATTTAAAACAAAACAATTATTTTTATAGGAAATTTTTAAAAAATTTCTTGTTTTTATAGGAAAATTTTAAAAAATTTCTTATTAAAAAAAGAAAATTTGTCAAAAATATCTTAATTTTTGAAGAAATGTTTTAAAAATTTTTTATTTCTTTTAGATGTTTTTCAAACATTTCTTATTTTGATAGGAAATTCTTCAAAAATTTCATATTTTTATAGGAAATTTTTAAAAATTTCTTATTTCTATAAGAAAATTTTCAAAAATTTCTTATTTTTATAGGAAATTTTTCAAGAACTCCTTATTTTTATAGGAAATTTTTCAAAAATTTCTTATTTTTATAGGCAATTTTTCAAGAACTCCTTATTTTTATAGGAAATTTTTCAAAAATTTCTTATTTTTATAGGAAATTTTTCAAGAACTCCTTATTTTTATAGGAAATTTTTCAAAAATTTCTTATTTTTATAGGAAATTTTTCAAGAACTCCTTATTTTTATAGGAAATTTTTCAAAAATTTCTTATTTTTATAGGAAATTTTTCAAGAACTCCTTATTTTTATAGGAAATTTTTCAAAAATTTCTTATTTTTATAGGAAATTTTTCAAGAACTCCTTATTTTTATAGGAAATTTTTCAAAAATTTCTTATTTTTGTAGGAAATTTTTCAAGAACTCCTTATTTTTATAGGAAATTTTTCAAAAATTTCGTATTTTTATAGGAAATTTTTCAAGAACTCCTTATTTTTATAGGAAATTTTTCAAAAATTTCGTATTTTTATAGGAAATTTTTCAAGAACCCCTTATTTTTACAGGAAATTTTTCAAAAATTTATTATTTTTATACATGGTGACCCCATGCTGTTTTTTTGATGTAGACCTATGAGATTTATTCTTGGATTTTCAGGGAAAAAGGCGTATTTAATAAAAAAAATATTTGAAGTTTTAAGATCGTGTATTAAAAATAGTAGGTTTTCGCCATCTTATGTTTTTAAAAGTTAAAAAAGTATATTTTATAAAAAAAAACTATATTTTCTCTTTTAAATCCAATTTACTCCAAATTAAAGCTCCTTAAAGTAGTATCTGGCATTTTATTGTGGCTTTTGATTTAAATCAAGATTTCCCAGAAAATGATGTTGCATACTTTTAGGAGGGTCAAAATAACATTTTTTAAAATTATTTGTAGTTTAATGTTTGCCAGTAGGGCTAGAAATTTCACTATTTGTCCTTTAAGCACTACACACATTCATGCAAATACTAGCATACATTCAAATATTCAATCATTCATACAGTATAAATGTAGATCCAAAGCCCAGTAGTTCTAAATTTATAACTGTGCACAAAATTTGTTAAGGAGATATTAATATTTGGCATTAGTTTGTCATAGCAGGTGGCTTTTGTGGAAAAGCTGATCAATTCCGTTAATAAAAAATATGCTTAGACCAGTAAAAGATTTATTTGCATTGAATATTATCTTGGAATTTGAGGCTATTGGGACATTCTCAATAAATACCATAAAACCAAAACTCATAAACACGTATTCGCGCTTTAAACAATAAACCATTGTGCTCGCATTTATAAATGTACATTTTTGCACCATAAACTACTCAAATTACCAAAATTCTTATAAACATTAAAATTAACGCAGCTTCACTCGGTGAGAGAAAGAGAAAATCACATATAAAAAAAGATAGAATGAACTGAAATGTATCGAACGATGTAACTTTCGAATAGTTAAACATTTACCAAACGCCTACTGCTAAACACTGTTTGTGCCTCTGTATTTGATAGTGTCGACGACGTTCATTGTATATTGTGTCATGTGGCGTTAATTATATCTCGTTGTAGCTTAAAACACTAAAACAGTAGCACAGTAGTAGATGTTGTAGTAGAAGTAACCGTAAGTAAAATCCTTTCTGCCAAAATTATCAACTACTACAGTTACAAATCCTAAAATTATGTTGATGGTCGTGGGGATGATGAAGATAAAAGTGTTGCTGATGTTATTGGAAACTCCTCTTTCTTTCCGTTCATGCAAACATTTGGTCATGTTTAGCAGCTGTAACACCCACATGATGTTGAAAGGATCTTAATTCGTTTGAGTTTCTTTTTTTTGGTTTTGTGTCGGCATACTTTTTGTTCAATATCTCAATTTATACGTGAGCTTATACAAAATGTAGGAATTCTTCATACTCAAACTTTCATTAAGTTTGTGTGGATTTGATATTGTAATACAGAAGGAAAAGGAAAGCTTAAAGGCCCCGCAAAAGATATTGTTTTATCTCATAAAAAATATTTGATACAACAAAGAATACATTAATGTTCTAATTAAAAACTGTGTGTATAACAGTTTTTGTATAAAAAAAATGTTTGTATAACAGTTTTTGTATAGAAAAATTCTTTTTGTACAGAAAAATCGTTTGTATAACAGTTTTATATAGAAAAATTGTTTGATTAATAGTTTTTCTACTGAAAAATTGTTTGTGTAACAGTTTTTCGATAGAAAAATTGTGTGTACAATAGTTTTTCTATTGTTTGTATAACAGTTTTTCTATAGAAAAATTATTTGTATAGCAGTTTTTTTTTTTAGAGAAAAATTTCATGTATAATAATTTTTTATAGAAAAATTGTTTGTATAACAGTTTTTTTTTTAGAAGAATTGTTTGTATAACAGTTTTTCTATAAAAATATATGTTTGTATAACAGTTTTTCTATAACAAATTTTTTTGTATAACAGTTTTTCTAAAGTAAAACTGTATGTATAACAATTTTTCTAAAGAAAAATTGTTTGTGTAGCAGCTTTTCTATAGTAAAATTGTTGGTATAACTATTTTGCTATAGAAGAATTGTTTGTATAACAGATATTCTGTAAAGCAATTGTTTGTATAACAGTTTTCTATTAACAAATTGTTTTTATGACAGTTTCTCTATAGAATAATTGTTTTTGTAACAGTTTTCCATCGAAAAATTGCTTGTATAACAGTTTTTCTATAAAAAAGTTATTTGTATAACAGTTTTTCTATAGAAATGTTTATTTGTATAACAGTTTTTCCCAAAAAGAAGTATTCGCATTTGATCCCAAATCTGTTACATTTATTTATTAATGTAACAGACCAATTTTTTGATAAAAAGCCAAAAAATGTTTGCGGAGAAACCAAAGTCCTCGACGCGTTTCTTTAAAAAATACTTTGTATAACAATTTTTATTTGGAAAAATTGTTTGTATAACAATTTTTCTAAAGAAAAATTGTTTGTATAACAGTTTTTCAAAAGAAATATTTATTTGTATAACAGTTTTTTTTATAGAAAATTTTTTTTTGTATAACAGTTTTTCGATTGAAAAATTGTTTGTATAATAGTTTTTCTATTGAAAAATTGTTTGTATAACAGTTTTTCTATTGAAAAATTGTTTGTATAACAGTTTTTCTATATAAAAATTGTTCGTATAAGAATTTTTTTATAGAAAAATTGTTTGTATAACAGTTTTTCTATAGAAATATTTGTTTGTATAACAGTTTTTATACAGAAAAGTTCTTTGTCTAACGGGTTTTCTACAGAATAATTGTTTGTATAACAGTTTTTCTAAAGAAAAATTGTTTGTATAACAGTTTTTCTATTCAAAAATTGTTGTATAACGGTTTTTCTATAGAAAATTGTTTGTGTAAGAGTTTTACTATGAAAAAATTGTTTTTATAACAGTTTTTCTATAGAAAAATTGTTTGTATAACAGTTTTTCTATAGAAATATTTGTTTGTATAACAGTTTTTATATAGAAAAATTGTTTGTGTAATGGGTTTTCTACAGAAAAGTTGTTTGTATAACAGTTTTTCTATTGCAAAATTGTTTGTATAACAGTTTTTCTATAGAAAAATTGTTTGTATAACAGTTTTTCTTCAGAAAAATTTTTTGTATGACATTTTTTCAGCAGAAAAATTATTTGTATAACAGCTTTTCGAAAGAAGAATTGTTTGTATTGCATTTTTTCAATAGAAATGTTTGTTTGTATAACAGTTTTTCTATAGAAAAATTGTTTGTATAACAGTTTTTCTATAGAAATATTTGTTTGTATTACAGTTTTTCTATAGAAAAACTGTTTGTATAAAAGTTTTTCTATAGAACAATTGTTGTCTTTCTAAAAACAAATATTTGTGTAACTGCTTTTCTAAAAAAAAATTCGTATAACAGTTTTTCTGTAGAAAAATTGTTCGTATAACAGTTTTTCTATAGTAAAATTGTTTGTATATCAGTCTATCTGCAGAAAAATTGTTCGTATAACAATTTTTTCATTGAAAAATTGTTTGTAGAAAATTGTTTTGTATAACAGTTTTTCGATTAAAAAAGTTGTTGTACAACAATTTTTCTATGGATAACTTGTTTGTCCAAAAGTTTTTTTAGAAAAAATGTTTGTATAACAGTTTATCTTAAGAAATATTGTTTAAAACCTTAAATGCAATAAACAAAAATTGTCTATTGCTTTCAAGGCCCCAAACCATCATCCCCCAAATTATTTTCCTCCCTTGAGATGCTGTGTCCATTAATAATTAATGCCTAAACAATGCTTTTAGGCCATTATCATTCTTAATGTGTGTGAGTGTGAAAAATTACTTAATATTCTTCAACATGAATGTTTATTTGTATCTGTGGATGTATGTGTGTGTTTGAAGTTTTACGTGCTTTTGATTGTATACGTAATTATAATCGTAATAAAGTTCTTTTCCACTTACGAAACCATTTAAGTTTTGAACACGTTTTTATGAAGTTTGGCAAATCTGCAGAATAGACCAACTTAATTTGCGGCAAACAAAAATAGGACGTTTCCAACAAATTTGTTACTAAGATTTGCATGATAAATTAGTTCTTTGCTTTTGTAATCCAATTACTTGAAATTTGAATAACCAAGAGCTTAGCATTAGTCTTAAGTTACTTTTGCAGCATGAGTGTCTATTGGGTACCTATGAAATATCTTCCTAATGTCAGCTCAGCTATACAAATTTCTACCCATTACCATTATTTCTATAGAATTTTTTTCTGCTAATATCATTTCTATATAAATGTCTTAATATAATCAAATTTTCTATAGAACTGTCTCCCTATCGTAAACTTTTCTATAGACATATCATCCTATCGTCAATTTTTCTATAGAAATATCTTCCTATCGTCAATTTTTCTATAGAAATATCTTCCTATCGTCTATTTTTCTATAGAAATATCTTTCTATCGTAAACTTTTCTATAAAACTGTCTTCCTAATGTCAACCTTTCTATAGAACTGTCTTCCTATGGTCAATTTTTCTATAGAAATGTCTTCCTTTCGTCAACTTTTCTATATAAATGTCTTCCTTTCGTCAACTTTTCTATAGAAATGTCCTCCAATCGTCAACTTTTCTGTAGAAATGTCTTCCTATCGTCAACTTTTCTATAGAAATGTCCTCCAAATTTTCTATAGAAATGTCTTCCTATCGTCAACTTTTCTATAGAAAGGTCTTCTTTTCCTAAACGTTTCTTTATAAAAGTCTTTCTTTCGTCAACTTTTCATTAGAAATGTCTTCCTATCGTTTAGTTTTCTATAAAAACGTCTTCCTTTCGTCAACTTTTCTATAGAAATGTCTTCCTTTCGTCTACTTTTCTACAGAAATGTCTTCCTTTTGCCCACTTTTTATAAAAATGTCCTCCTCTCGTCAATTTTTTTTTAGAAATATCTTCCTATCCTCAACTTTTCTATAGAAATTTGTTACCTTCGTCAACTTTTTTATAGTAATGTTTTCCTTTTGTCAACTTTTCTATAAAAATGTCTTCCTATCGTCAACTTTTCTATAGAAATGTCTTCCTATATTCAACTTTTCTATAGAAATGTCTTCCTATCGTAAATTTTTCTATAGAAATGTCTTTCTATCGTCAACTTATCTATAGAAATGTCCTCCTGTCGTCAAGTTTTCTATAAAAATGTCTTCTGTCATCAACTTTTTTATAAAAATGTCTTCCTATCTTCAACTTTTCTAAAGAAATAGGTTCCTATCGTCAACTTTTCCTAACGTCAACTTTTCTATAGAAATGTCTTTCTATCGTCAACTTTTTTATAGAAATGTCTACCTATCGTCAACTTTCCTATAGAAATGTCTTCCTATCGTCAACTTTTCTATAGAAATGTCTTCCTATCGTCAACGTTTCTAAAGAAATGTCTTCCTATCGTCAACTTTTCTATAGAAATGTCTTTCAATTTTCAACTTTTCTATAGAAATGTCTTTCAATTTTCAACTCTTCTATAGAAATGTCTTCCTATTGTCAACTTTTATAGAGAAATATCTGCCTATCATCAACTTTTCTATAGAAATGTCTTCCTATTGTCAACTTTTATAGAGAAATATCTGCCTATCGTCAACTTTTCTATAGAAATGTCTTCCTATCGTCAACTTTTCTATAGAAATGTCTTAGTTCCGTCAACTTTTTTTATAGAAATATCTCCCTTTAATTACTTTTCTAAAGAAATGTCTTCGCTTCATCTACTTTTCTATTGATATGTCTTCCCATAATATTTTTTTCTATAGAAATGTCTTCGTTTCGTCAACTTTTCTATAGAAATATCTTCCCTTCGTCTACTTTTCTATAAAAATGTCTTCCGTTCTTCAACTTTTCTGTAGAAATGTTTCTCTATTTCCATATTTTTTTTATATAGAAATGGAAATATCATAAATTTAGAAAATTCTTAACGTATATTTAGAAAATTTCTTAAAATTTGTTTAGATTTTAATGATTTTAATACAGATAAATCAGAAATCGTCTTCTGTGTATAGAACTTTTAATTACACATCATTTAGTAGGTTTAATGGATTCATAAATTAATAAGTATTAATAAAATTTGATATAACTTTATACACTCGAAACTTAATGATTCCATATAACTCTATTATAAAAGAAAAATGCTTAAATAATAATTAAGAATGTGTACATATGTTTTAATTACTGAAAATTACTAGTTTCAACTTAATAAAAACAACTTTATAGAAAAAATATGAATAAAGAAAAACCTAGTGGAAAATGGCAGAAAAAAAGAGAAAAAAATTATTGACATACATTTTCATAAAACGATGCCATTAAGATATTTTATCATTATAACAACTTTCACACATGCAAAGGACATTTGGGCTGAGAATTTATCGTATTTTAAATAACAATTTGTGCAGCACCATATAACTTTCATTCCGCTCAATGACTGAGTAGGAATAGTGAGGACTCATGGCTTTAGTTAGTGAAGGTGGTCGAATGGGTGTCACTGGTCATTAAGGATTTATGCTTAAATTATACTAAATTATCACCATATTTACATAAGCGATAAAATGTGAACATTAAATGACAAAAAAAGAAGAAAAAAAATGATCAGGCAGGGCAGGCAACTAATGTTGCAATATACATCATATACGGATAGCAAATTTAACAAAGTGTTAAGGGCATTTAATTTTATGACACTTTTTTTTGGACTTAACAGAAAATCTTTAAGCCATTAAATTCATATTCATAGGCCTCTAAAGTTTACTTTAGAGGATTTTATTGTTTTGTAAAATCAGGATAAATGGTGCTTTCATAAATATAGTTGTTTGCAAACTGTTACTTAAGCTTTTACCAGTTAACCTACACATTTACAAATGCATTCATACTCACACACACACAAACCCTCACATCTTCATTTAGCCTTTGGGGTAAACTCAAAACTCTCTTTAGTCCCCCAATCTTTTTTAGCTTTTTTCATTATTGCTGCTACTGTTTGCCTTGATGTTGTAGTTGTTATTGTCATTGTTGCAACATAATCGTTTAATTCCGCACATGCAACATTAAAAATTCATTTGATAAAGTTATCGGCAACAACTGTATATAGCAAAATGCAAAAAAATAGCAACAACGATGGTATCATTTTGCCACTATCCGCGTGTTACTGCTATTCATGCAACATTTTACATTTACACACACTTAAATAGTTTAGTAAATGTTTAAAAATATAGAGAACGACAAAAAAAAATTATATTCATTGCATACTATCAGGAGCAAAAAAAAATGGGTATAACAAAAAAAATCCTTCATGATTCATATTGCATGCACAGAGTGCAGTCAATGACTCATGTGCTTTAGCGATAATTTAATCGGGTGTTGGTGGTAACAGTATGACAACATTAAGAAACAATGATACACAACTTCACAAGCATTTGGTGCTATCAAACAAAGATTTTCACACCAAAAAAACTAAATGATATTTTAATGCACATCTGCACAAAAATGACAGTAAAAAGCAAAATAATGTCGATTTTTGGAGATCCACAAAAAAATTTATAGAAAAGTTGACAAAAAAAGACATTTCTAAAGGAAAGTTGACTATAGGAAGACACTTCTATTAATATGAAGACATATCTACAGAAAAGTTGAGGATAGAAAAACATTTCCATAGAAAAGTTGAAGATATGATAACATTACTAGAGAAAAGTTGACGACAGGAAGATATTTCTATAGAAAAGTTAACGCTAAGAAGATATTTCTATAGAAAAGTTGACGATAGGAAGACATTTCTATAGAAAAGTTGACGACAGCAAGACATTTTTATAGAAAAGTTTATGATAGGAGGACATTTCAATAGAAAAGTTGACGATGAGAAGACATTTCTATAGAAAAGTTTGCGTTAGCAAGACATTTCTATAGAAAAGTTGACGTTAGGAAGACATTTCTATAGAAAAGTTGACGTAAGGAAGACATTTCTATAGAAAAGTTGATGTAAGACATTTCTATAGAAAAGTTGACATTAGGAATACATTTCCATAGGAAAGTTGACGATAGGAAGACATTTCTATAGAAAAGTTGACGATAGGAAGTCATTTCTATAGAAAAGTTGACGTTAGGAAGACATTTCTATAGAAAAGTTTGCGTTAGCAAGACATTTCTATAGAAAAGTTGACGTAAGGAAGACATTTCTATAGAAAAGTTGACATTAGGAAGACATTTCTATGGAAAAGTTGACTACAGGAAGACATTTCTATAGAAAAGTTGACGATAGGAAGACATTTCTATAGAAAAGTTGACGATAGGAAGACATTTCTATAGAAAAGTTGACGATAGGAAGACATTTCCATAGAAAAGTTGACGATAGGAAGACATTTCTATAGAAAAGTTGATGTTAGGAAGACATTTCTATAGAAAAGTTGACAATAGGAAGACATTTCTATAGAAAAGTTGACGATAGGAATACATTTCTATAGAAAAGTTGACGATGGGAAGACATTTCTATAGAAAAGTTTACGATAGGAAGACATTTCTAAAGAAAAGTTGACGATAGGAAGACATTTCTAAAGAAAAGTTGACGATAGGAAGACATTTTTATAGAAAAGTTGACGTTAGGAAGACATTTCTATAGAAAAGTTGACGTTAGGAAGACATTTCTATAGAAAAGTAGACATTAGGAAGATATTTCTATAGAAAAGTTGACGTTAGAAAGACATTTTTATAGAAAAGTTGACAGTAGGAAGACATTTCTATAAAAAAGTTGACGATAGGAAGAGATTTATATAGAAAAGTTGACATTAGGAAGACATTTATATAGAAAAGTTTACAAAAGGAAGACATTTCTATACAAAAGATTTGTCACTCACTGCCAATTTTTTATTTACATACTCATACATTTGCAATTTAAAATGTATTGTTCTGTTTTTTGTTAATTTTGTTAGTCAAATTTGCTTTGTTATATAAATGTGCGTAAATGTATGTATATTTCCAGTATATTTAATTGTTATTTTTTTAAAAAGCAAAAAAATGCCACAATATTATTTTAAATAAAATGACTGTGATTACATTTTCATTACCTTGTGCCAAATTTTGAAGTTCCAGCTGATTTTGTATGATAAGTTTTGTTTGCATCCAGCACAAAATTTGTGTATGCCATCAAAAAATTTGTTGTAATAAATAAAAGTAACATTTATTATGCCTTTTTAACTTTTTAAATAAAAGAATATTTAATAGATCCAAAATAAATTTTGGATGTTTTAATATGACGTATGCAGGAAATGCTGCATTTATTGATATCTTAAATAATATAAGAGTTAATTAAAAAACATATAAGAGTGTTATATTCGGCTGTGCCGAATATTATAACCAACCATCAAGTTGTGTTAAATTTAGAAACATATCTAATATTCCTACGAGGGTGCAGCAAATTCGAAAAAAAATATTGCGCTAATTGGTATTGTCGGTAAAATATTTGGACCAAATTCGGTTGCGGTAGCTTTACACTTTAACATTTAGAGTATCTAAGTGGTTTCCCTAGTGTTTACGTTGCACAAAATTTGATCTCATAACCAGTTATGGCTTTAAACGAATAAGCTATTAAAAGATTTTTATATGGGAGCTATGGTCACACTGGCTGTCATTGACATAAAACTTCCTTGTGATTAATTAGGTGACTACAACTATTATTTAAGTATATTTGAGATGAAATATAGGCTGTTTCCGTAAGTGTTTTGTATGGGAGCTATGGTTAACTTTTAACCGATTTCGATAAAATTTTATATGCTGTCTAGTACTTATGTAAAATTTTTGTATTCTAAATCTTATTGTCATACCTGTTATAATTTGTCATTTATTAGTAAACAAGCAGTTAGGCTAGGCGAGGTTTTACTGGATCATTGGTTAAATGTAGTCAGATTTCGCCCTATATCAATACCAAAATTTTCAAAGAAATGCCGACAACCGATAGACGGACAGACTAACAGATAGATAGACAGACAGACAATCTCAATATTCTGTCACAAATTTTAAGTTATCCGCCCAATTGTGCAAAGTTCACTAATTATAATTCTTCTCCTAGTTTTCTAGAATGTTTCTGTTGTTGTAATTATTTCGTATTCGTATAGATGACCAAAAACTGATTACTCAGCTTGGTGATCCAAAAAAGATTCCAAAAAGACTCCTTAAAACGCTTAGAAAACGACTAGTTTACAAAAGCACAAGCAATTCTTGCTGAATGTGTGCAGTCAAAATCTTATCGTGCTAACGATCCTAATACGACTGTTTCTTATGCTATTTGAATCAGTTTGGTAATCAAAAAAGACCACAAAAAGACTCAGAAAATACCTTGAAAGCGACTGTTTGAAAGGAATGTGTGCAATCAGTTTGGTGATCAAAAAGTTAAACAAAAAGACTCATAGACGCTTAGCAAGCGACAAAATAGCAAAAAAAATCTTGTAAAAGGTACGCAATATAACTATAACTTAGGTGATAAAAAAATGCCACAAAAAGACTCGTATCTCATTATGAGTGATGTGACTTAGTTGGTTAGCACGTCGACTGCTAAGTATAACATCGATCCCTGGTTGCGGCAACATCAATTTTTGTAATTATTAACGCAACTTCACTGTTCTAAAATTAGACATGACGTGTTCTAAAAATAGATATACTGTGTTGTTGTTGTTATTTTTTTTACAAATCTAGCAAAATGTGAAGAGTCGCATGAAGGGTACCATTTTCTCACACAAAAAGATCATTTTGGACTCATAAGTGATATCATAAACGATTTGATAAAAATTTTCCAAAAATGCTAACTGGACAACAATTGTAAAGAGCATAAAAATACTTTTACGCTCAAGATTTTCCAAGCTCTTAACAAAAAATTCAATCAATCGCTATGAAACATAAATGATGAAGCGAGAACACAATATGGAGTTTTTTAAATTTCTCTGCTGCTACAAGTACAATCGCGAATTTGTATATGTGCTTGGTGCCCACAGCTGATCTATAAGTAGAACGATATTTTTCTCTTAATGTTTTGCTGTAAGAGGAGAATTATACTCTCTCTCTGTTGCTGTTAAATTCAGATAATCCATTTGTTCAACGATTTTCCAAGCTTTCAACAAAAAATTCAATCAATCGCTATGAAACACAAATGATGAAGCGAGAACACAATATGGAGTTTTTTAAATTTCTCTGCTGCTACTAGCACAATCGCAAATATGTATATGTGTTGGTGCTTACCGCTGATCTATAAGCAGAACGACATTTTTCTCTTAATATTTTGCTGTAAGAGGATAGCTATACTCTCTCTCTCTCTCTGTTGCTGTTAACTTCAGATAATCCATTTGTTCAACGTATGGGTGAGTGTGTTCTTAATCGTATGAACATGTATTGGAACATGTAAAGGGTTAATCTCGCCCAATATTAAAAAAACCTTTCAGCATAGGTTTTCCATCAACTAAGTAATAATAATTATTTTTTTTTTGTTAAAATTTAATACAAGTAAAATTTACCGAGCATCTACCGGAATTTGTCTCAAAAATTTTCATTTTCGCGAAATTCTTCAATTTAAAATCACAGGTACGGCGAAACTGTTCAAGATATCGACCTAATTTTTTTGGGTTTTATTCTTCCATTTGTCTGTTTAGTACTAATATTTATTAAACAAAATTTTCAAAAAATTAAAAAATGATTTTTGAAACCGACCTGAGAAAAATGTACCATTTTCCAACATGAAAAAAACTAAGTAAATTCTATTATATTTAAACAAAACTGAACTATTTACTAGTAACAAGCCATTAAATAATAAATCATGTCTAACTTTATTTACAACATACAATTTTTGGTGCATATCCTTAGGCGCTCATTCAAGGACATTCATTTTCTGGGGAAAACTGCAATAACTTTTAAACTACCTCATGGATTTTTGACTTTCACTATTTGAAATAAAGCTTTGTTAGTTCTCTTTAATATTCTATTATTGCTTCTTCTAAAAATTATTTATTTTTGATCTTAATTTTGCAAAAATAAAAAAATAACCCATTTTTCCCCATACAAATGGGCTCTTAAACTTTGGACCCGATGCGCGTCCATAGAGCGTTGTATGATTTGGCTCAAATTTTCAGATCTGAACTTTTAGACCTAGTGTCACAATAATGCACAGAAAAAGTTATAAAATTCTAAAAATCATTTTCCTTCATCCTAGAAACTCTCTTCTCTACTATACGAACTGATATCGTTGCACAGTTTTAATTGAAACGCGTATAGGAGAACAGTGAGACTAAAAATATTTGTCAAACTGTTATGTGAAGTGTGTTAAAGTGACTTAATCTAAAGTAAATAAAGATACAACATTATAAAACGACATAGAGTGTTTTAATTTTGCTTTCGGTTGTTTGCAAAAAGAATTCCTTCCACGTTTTTAAAGAAAAGCTTAACAATACCCTTAATATCTCAAAATAACTTTTTTTTTCTTTTGATGGTGGGTATAAAAAACCTTCTCCAGTAAAGTTTTTAATATTGAACTTTTGCGTTTATGTCTCGATAGATAGATTGATAGAACTTATCACTAGAAATCTGTTTTCAATTTTATATTTTCACTGGCATCCAAAAACTTTAGAAGTTGAGCTCTAATTTGATATTCTGAAAGATATATTGCAGAAGTAGACCATTTTCCTTCTTTTCCCATAAAAACAATGTGTTAAAGTAGTGATGATAAAACTTCTATAATAAATATTACAGATTGCCAAAAAACGAAGCCTTAATATTAAGGAATGATGTATGTGAACAATACAAATCCCAAAATGTCAACTTTTTAATCATTTACAAAACCCTTTAGTTTATCCTCAAAGATGAACGATGATGTTACGTTTATATTCATGATTCCCAAATTTAATACTAAAATAAATTTCCTTCAAAAATACTTTAAAAGTATGTAATAAATATGTTATAACATATTCTATGTTAACATCACATGTCTTTACGTAGTCTTTACATATTTAGTGATGTTCATTTTATTTTATTTATATATTTATTTTTATTGACATATGCATGTAATAACATTTATTAGACATCCCTTGATACCAAACTGAAAAAAAAAAATAAAATAAAATAAAAATTGCAAAAAAATTTTACAAAACATTTACAAAAAACTCTTTCATTGTTCTGGGGAAACAAATAAATCCCAGAGCTAAAACTCCTGACACTCCTGTTACTGTTAACATGCTGTTAATGTAAATGTGTCAACGGGCTTGGGCATGTCATTTTGCAAAACCACACACACATGCTTTTAATAAGAAAACTCCGGAAGTGGGTAAGGAGAAAGTATGTGTAAGTATGTGTGTGTGCTTTGTATTAGGTTAACATATTGGAATTTTATTGAAAAAATAAATTTTAAATATTAAATTTAAAAATAAATTCGAAAAAAATTGTATTGAATTTACATACCTACAATAGTCTCTATGTAAGTATATAAAATTTGTTTAAAAATAATGTCAACATTATTATCATAATGTCAGTCATTTATTCGCCCTTTTTTTAATGTTATTACATTTTTTTATGTCAAAACTTTCATGTTTGTTTTGTTTGAACAAACTTTTGAAATTGTAATAAAATTTAATAGATTTTAATAATGTTTTATATACATAAGTACATATATACTTTTATATTCTTGTCATCCTGTTTGCTATGATTTCCTTTGGAAGATTATTTATAAAAAAAGAGGAGTGTTTCAAAGTTTAATTATTTTAATTAGGCCAGTAAATTGCTAGTAATCAATGGTTTTTGTTAGCCAAAGAACCAATAAACTTTAACATATAAATTAAAATCCAAAATTAGTCTCATGAAAACTTTTAAAGTTATTTATATTTAAATATTTTTAAATTTACTTAATTTTTACTATTTTTCTTTTCCATTTCAGGTTATTTGGAAGGAGCTTCAAAACGTTTTTTCACCGACTTTTTACAAGACTTACCCACACCCGGCACCGGCGGCCCCACTTTCGATACAACAGTGCCGTCAAATATTACAGGTCTGGTGGGTAAAACAGTAAAATTGACATGTCGTGTGAAAAATTTAGGCAATCGTACGGTAAGTTGTTATTTTTAATTAAAATGAATTTTGTATTAGTTTAAAACTAAAAATCCTTAATTTTTTAAATATTTAGGCAGGTAATTATTAGTTGCTATTAAAAGGCTTAGTAATTTTCTTTAGTAATAAATAAATTCTATAAATTTTTCATTTTATAAAACATTAAAAATTTTCTGGTACTTAGAAAAGTTTTCCTTAGGTACCCAGCAAAACTTTGGTAATGGCAAGTACTCTGATAACTGGTTACCTTGTAACGACTACAACATACCATCCGAATAAATAATAAGTTATTACAGAAGTACTTATTTGTAATTAAGATGGTAATTTAAACTGAATGGCCCCGGTTCAAATCCCACCAAGGGCAACAATTTTTTTTAGTTTTTTTTTTTTATTAAAAGAGTCTTTTTTAATGATTTTTGAATTTTAAGAACTTAAATATTATCTTCTGTAAAAAAAATTTGTAAAACTAACTCACGTTAATGAAAAAATACCATCATGAGTCAATTTTGATTATGTAGGGGATGTTGAATACCAAACACGATTCTAATTGGTCTTAACTTGGTAAGCCCAACTTATCTGGGTCATCCTTCATCTAATCTGTGGACACACACCTCCTCATGGTATCACCCGGGGAGCTAGTTTAACACCCATTAATATTGTGAGTTAACATGTTCCAATAAGATCGATAAAAATGGGTTAGGATTACGGGCTAGTAACTCTCTCTTGAAAAAAACACAATGAAGAGGATAAAATTAGAATTGAAATGTCCCACTACCTAATATTAGAGGAGGATGTCCGAAACTTCGATAGAAAGACCAAGTAGAGAAACATTTTTTAAAGCTTGGCCTATAAAATTGGAGAATATTTGCACAAGATCGAAATCCATGGAATTCTAAAATATGCTCGGACTTTGACCTTAACAGGTTGTAACATTTAAGTAAGTAAGAGTCAATCTTATGTAAAAACTTATACAAAAAAGAAGATTTAAATTGTTTAAGTTTTAAAATAATTTTAAAAAAGTTTTAAAATAATTACAAAAAATCGTATAAAAATATTTTTCCAAAAATTACAACAAAGCAAAAAAAGCAGGGAAAAACAAAGTTATTTTCACATGATTTTGGATCTAAAAATAAAAATTGTTTATATTAATTATAAGCTGCTTAGTTTTCAACATATGAAGTAGCTCAGTGGAAGAGTCTCTGCCTAGCAGTCGGAGGGTCTGGGTTCGAGCCCCCATGGGATCATAAAAAAAATTTTGTATTTCGTTTAAAAATATATGTTTTTAATAAAACAACAACAAAAAAGTTGTTGCTGTTGTTGTTGTTGCTTTCAAATTGCTTACCCAAGTCATTACTTTTCTGCAATTGGTAAGTACTTGCCTCCAATGACATCCCCATGTTAATGTAATGACTTAAACAGCGAATGAGTAAGTAGTTCGTGTTCAATAGTTTAACTATTTAACTCATTATTTGGTAATGAAAAGTTTTACTGGGTATCTAATACCTATATTTATGTAGGGAAACTTTTATTCTTGACTGTTAAATAAATAATTACTCCGCTTAACTTTTTAAATGTTACAAATTATACAGTAGATAAATATCTTTATCTCTTATAATAATAATATTTGAAAACAAATAAGTGTTATATTCGGCTGTGCCGAATCTTATATACCCACCATCAAGTTATGTTAAATTTAGAAGCATATCTCATATATCTACGAGGGTGCAGCAAATTTAAAACGTGGACCAAATTGGAAAAAAGTTGTTACGCTAGTTGGTATTTTTGGTAAAATATTTGGAATAACTTCGGTTGCATTAGCTTTATAGTTCAACATTCAAAAGTGTGTAAGTGGTTTCCCTAGTATTTATTTATGTTGAAAAAACCGATTGTAACAAAATTTCACATGCTGACTGGTATTTATATACAGCTTATGTTTGCAAATTTAGTGGCAATAGCTGTCACATTTTCTAATTTAATAGCTGTTAACTGGCTATAGTCAAATATGGACCGATTCCTATAAAATTTGATATACTGACCAATAGTTGCATAAAATTTCTTTATTCTAAATTTAGTCGTCATAGCTTTTACAATTGTACTCAATTTATCAGCATTCATGTGTTTCCCGGTTCTGGGTGATATGGGAGCTCTAACTAAATGTGAACCGATTTCGCCCATTTTCAGTACACAACTTTTGTTACATATCAAACATACTTTTGCAAAATTTTGTCCCTCTTGCTTTTGTAGTTAAGGAGCTGTCGCGCTTTTATCTGACGGACAGACGGACATACATCTCCTTTTCTTTTTGTGTTTTTGTGTTTCTGTAAGTCTTTTATATGGGAGCTATGGTCAAATGGTGACCGATTGTGACAAAATTTTGCACACTGGTTGGCATACACATAAAAGTTCCTAAATTTAGTGACCAAAGCTATTACAGTTTATCATTTATTGGCATTTAAGTGAATTTCAGGTAGAGTTTAGGCTGTTTCCGTAAGTTTTTTATATGGGAGCTATGGTTAAATGTCAACCGATTTCGATGAAATTTTATATACTGCCTAGTGCTTATGTAAGACTCCTAGATATTTTGTCATCATAGCTGTTATAATTTATCATTTATAAGCAAATAAGCGATTAGTCTAGACGGGGTTATACGGGAGCTATGGTCAAATGTTAACCGATTTTGCCCAATTTCAATACCATAGATGAAGAATGTTTCTACTAAGTTTCAGTGAGGTAGCTCCTTTCGTTTAGGCGTTATCGTGATTTCAACAGACAGACAGATGGACAGACAGAGAGACAGACAGATAGACAGACAGACAGACAGACAGACAGACAGACAGACAGACAGACAGACAGACAGATAGACAGACAGACAGAAGGACATCGCTCAATCATCTTTGAATTTCAGAAGGATGCAGAATATATATAGTTTTTGATTTTTGAGCCAATATTAAGGAAGTTACAAACGGAATGACAATCTCAATATACCCCCCATTCTTTTTGATCGTGGGTATAAAAAAACATAATTTCTAAACATAACTAAAACTGCAAACGAACAAATTTTATATAAATTTTAATGCTCAATTGACCCAAAGTTATAGTACACTACGTGGCGTATGTTCATGAGCAGGCAGCCCATACCACCAGAAGCGGATGAATTTTTTTTTAATTTTCGTAAATACCACGATCATTAATAAAAATCATAAAAATGAGTATAAAAATCATTCAGTTGAAATTTGGATGTTAATAGAGCCTCTTTGTTACAGAAAAGACAAAAACAAAATAGGAAAGAAACAAATCAAAATCCAATTTATAGCAACAAAGTACATGGTTCGAAAGAACAAAGAAATATAATCTCGAACATTGTTGCCACGGCAGTATTACTTTTGTATATATTGGCAATATTTTTCTAAATATTAGGAATATTTTTCAAAAAAAAAAAAAAACAGAAATAAATTCTAATATTAAGCAACATTTCTAAGTTCAAACTATTAAAATCATGATTTTTTGAAACTATCCAAAAGTCTCCACTTTTTAAATACATGTTTTTCTAAAACTTTTTTGATGTTAAAGTGTTCCAATTAAGTTAAGGTTTTCAATGCAATATTAAAAATCTAGTGTCCACTAAGAACAAAGTATAAAATTTTAAAGAAATTGAAAAAAATTTGTTATAATTGTAAAATTTGTTATAATTGTAAAAGTTATTTTTATAATTTAAAATTTTTAAATATTTAACGCAAAATTTTGTATATTATGTCTGGTTACAGCTATATTATTTCGTTAGGAACCTATTTCTGGATTAAAACTATTAAAATCATGATTTTTTGGAATTCTCCAAAAGTCTCCACTTTTTAAACACATGTTTTTCTAAAACTTTTTCATTGTTAAAATGTTCTAAATAAAAAAAGATTTTCATTGCAATATTAAGAATCTGGTCTCCACTAAGAAAATTATAGCTTAAATAAATAAAAATTAAAAAAAGTTTATTTTAATTGTAAATGATATTCTTCTAATTTAAGAATTTTTTAATATTTATTGCAAAATATTGTTTGTTTTGCCTGGTTATAGTTTAAATATTTCCTTACGAACCAATTTCTAAGTTCAAACTTTTAAAGTGATGATTTTTTTAAACTCTCCAAAAGTCTCCTCTTTTAAATATATGTTTTTCTAAAACTCTTTTAAGTTAACCTGTTCTAATGAAATAAAGATTTTGATTGCAATATTAAAAATTTGATCTCCACTAAGAACAAAATATAAAAATTGAAAAAAAAATCTTAAAATTATAAAAGATATTTTTTATTATAAAAATTTTTATATTTTTATACCCCTTTTAGGGTATTATAAGTTTGTGCTGATGTATGTAACGCATTGAAATATTTGTCCTAGACCCACCTTTTAGTATACCAATAGGAATCACTTTCTAAGTCGATTTAGCGATGTCCGTCCGTCCGTCTGGCTGGACCCCCATGTAAACCATGTAATCAAAGTACAGGTAATTCTAAAGAAAATTTAATGAAATTTAGCACAGATTATTTTTTTGATGGTGGAACCATGGCTGTTGAAACTCGTCACAATCGGTCTATTATTTATGGTGTTAAACTTGTGTATAATTTCTATATACCAAATTTTATCATCATAACTTTCATAGTTGTTTACTTATTAGCAAATAAGTGATTAGCCTAGACGAGGTTATACGGGAGCTATAGTCAAATGTTAACAGATTTTGCACAATTTCAATGCCAAAATTTTCTCAGAAATGAAGAATGTTTTAACAAAATTTTAAAGAGCTACCTCCTTTCGATTAGGTGGTACCGTGATTTCAACAGACGGACAGACAGACATCAATAGTCTTAGAATTTCATAAGGATTCAGAATATATATCGATTTTTTTCCAATATTAAGGAAATTACAAACGGAATGACAATCTCAATATACCCCCCATTCTTTTTGATGATGGGTATAAAAATAGGAACCGATTGCTTTAAACATTTTGAGAATCACAGCGAATCCAATAGTAAATTAGTCTTTTAAACAAATTTAACACCGAATTAAAAGCACAGAAGAGGCCAACAACAAAGAATTATTAACAATAACACAGTGCGGCATTAAAATCTTGAAACAATTGTGATCCCCGGAAGCTAATGATAGTGAAAGAAAATTCCTAGCTGGGTTTTGAATTATTGAATATATTGCTAATTATTTTGTAATTAGTATAATCGCAATGAGTTTTCGAAATGGAATTAATTCCGTATTTTGCTGCTATAGAAGAAGTAAAACAAAAATTTGTTATTCGAATGAAAACACTTTTTATTTCCAAAGTGCTAATAGAAAATGACAGAGATTGAGGAATTATCAAAAAATAAGAAAATTTTACTGGTTCCTTTCAAATACTCAAAACTTGTATGAAGTATTAGGCAGTTGTTTTCTTTTAGTACTACTCGGCTTTGTTGCCCAACCTTAAATTCCCATATGTTTTATAAACATGTCTTACAAAAACTTCCATTTCCTATAAATTAAGTTCTAAACCACAATTTGAACATGTTTTATTAGAAAACAAAAAAATATTGATGTATAACACACTATAACTAACAAAAAAAAATCCTAAAAAAAAATAAATTAAACGAAGGTGTCTTGATCATGTTGATTTGAATATTTTAGAAATTTTTTACATAAATAGCTCACATGCGTGCTTGTGGTTACTCTTAACTATTTGCGGTTGTATAGAACAGGAGTGATACAAGAAAAAAGTGTAAATGTATTAAACTCTTTCTCGTTTGGATTGTATGTGGAGGAGTAGGAAGAAGGAAAATAAAAACATGTTAAAATACAAGTACTTATAAGAAATTGACAACAAGTAAAGTACTTGCTATAATACAATATAAGAGCATGTATGTATGTATGTATGTATGTATATATGTATGTATGGCTTTGTAGGAGAAGGTGCATAAGTATAGACCCAGCAGTTTCATTTTTTGGAACTCATGACATAAGAACTGGTTTAAAACGAGATTTTCTAATAACTAAGAACAAGACGGCACGGAGATGACCTTATTTATAAGCTTATTTATGTATTTATTATCTTCTTTGGGGACCCTCGATTTGAATCTATTGGGTCTATTTGATTCTTGTCTCTGGATGTCGTTATAACAAGAACAAGTCAGGCAATAATGTAAGCATGTGTGTGACTGTGTGTGTGTGTTTTAAGTGAAGTAAATAAATTATTATTGTGTTTTGTGGTTGACATGTTCAGAGAGAGAAAACAACACAATATCAGAATAACCCAGCAAACAAAAATTATTAATAACTAACTAATAACTCTGGTACTCAAACAATAAAGAGTGTTCTAAAAAAATATGCATTTACTATTTTAGACAAAATTTATCCATAGTGCAAGAAATAATTTATTTTTTGATCAAGTTAGTTTCTATAGATATGTCAGATACTATTATTTTATTTTAGAAATTATTAATTTTCAATAGTTATTTCAATCAAAATGGACTGCGAAAAAAAAGTTCGTGAAAATATTATTAAAACTTTTCAAAAAAATCCGTCATGGACTTTTAAAAAAATAGCTAAAAATTTGAAAGTTGACCCTCGAACTGTTTCTAATGCCATCAGACGATATAAGGAAAACCTGAGCATTGAAAGAAAACCTGGATCAGGGAGGAAAAAAGGTCCTACAGATATTGGTAAGGCAAAAGAAGTCGAGCGACTCTTTCGAAGAGCGCCTAACACTTCTTTAAGAAAAGCAGCTCGTACGGTGAAATGTTCTACGAATTTTGTACATAGAGTCAAAGCTTATGCTGGACTGAAGACATACAAAGTCCAAAAGGTTCCAGATCGCAATGCTATAAAGAACTTAGAAGCAAAAAAACGAGCGTAAAAATTGAAGTCTGATTTTATAAAAAAATACACCTGTTGTGTGATGGATGATGAAACATACGTACTGGCAGACTTTTCTCAACTTCCTGGTCAAGATTTTTATGTTGCTGATAAACGGGGCAATGTTCGGCAAGAGTTTCGCACAAAAAAACAAACAAAATTCCCTAAGAAGTTTCTCGTGTGGCAAGCTATTTGCAGTTGTGGCAAAAGAAGTAAAGTATTTGTGGCATCTGGCACAATAAACACAGAAATTTATATAAAGGAGTGCCTACAAAAACTGTTGTTACCCTTTTTAAGAGAGCACAGAGTGACTTCATTTTTTTGGCCCGATTTGGCATCATTCCATTATGGAAAAAAGGCACTTGAGTGGTACTCAAAGAATAATGTCATTTTTGTACCACGAGAGGCAAATCCACTTAACTGTCCAGAACTTCGGCCTGTGGAAATTTATTGGGCTCTGGTAAAAAAGGAATTGAAGAACACAGGAAATATTTCCAAGAACATGTCCGATTTTAAGCGCAGGTGGAACACATGCTCCAAAAAGGTATCAGAAGCAACTGTAAAATCTTTAAAGGGAGGGTTTCCGAAAAAAGTCGATAATTTTGCAAAACCCGAGTACTAAGTAAACATTTTAATGCTAAATGATTTTGTATAATATGTCATTATATTTACGTATTTTGTAGAGTTTTTATATTAAAAGGTTTGATTTTTATTTAAGAAAATCCAACTACAAATTTTATTTAGAGCACTCTTTAAAAAAAAATAACTAAATTCGAATAATTTGAACATCAGTCTAAACATCCACTAACCTGTCACTATCTATTCTACTATTTCATAGATATTTTTAAAACACTTAATCGAAAATTTTACTGGTTTATACAACTGCAATAATCCTTAACTTTCCATTATAATCGTTCTATTAAAGTTATTATTGGCCATCATGTTTTCTGGTCTGGCTAATACTCTTGTAATACTGTTAATCCTTTTAACAAGTGGTCAGTTTTCGTGCACTTGCACTCCTGCTTTATACTGAACATAATAAAATTTAAAAGAAAAAAAATATTTACGCATAATTCATGAGCTGCATTTTGAATTAAATTGCTTTTAGTTTTAGCTTTAATGCGAACAGGAAATTATAAACTATAATTAAAGAAGCTTTCCTTTATAGAGTTTATCAAAATCATGTTTTAAATAGAGAAAGATCTAAGGAATAAATGTAACTATGGACTTTTTTGTCCACTAAACATCTGCATAGTTTCATCCGTGTATATCCATTTCTGTGTTTTACCATTTTGAGTGTGTATTGATGAGTAGTTAAGTTTTTTGTTATAAGTGAGTATTGTTGTATTCTCCCACTAAGTAAGTCTGAGTGGGTAAAAAGACAATGAGAATAACATATTTATTTTCCTATAGTTTTGCAAAATGGATGGAATGAGTATTAGTGGTTATACAATAAATAACTTATAGTATGTCGTATGAATTTTACTTATAGGATAAAATAAAAACTAAAAACGACATTCGATTAGTTTTTTTTTCAAAACTTTGTTGTTTTTGTAGGAGTTTTGGCAAAAATTTGTTATTTTTGTGAGAAATGTTTCAAAAATTTCTTCTTTTTATATGAAATTTTTCAAAAATATCTTATTTTATATAGGAAATTTTTCAAAAATTTCTTATTTTAATACGAGATTTTACAAAAATTTCTTAATTTTATAGGAATTTTTTTTTTATTTTTATAGGAAATTTTTAAAAAATTTCTTATTTTCATATAAAATTAAAAAAAAATATCTTATTTTTACAGGAAGTTTTTCAAAAATTTCTTATCCTCATAGAAAATTTTTTATTTTTTTTATTTTTATATGAAATTTAAAAAAAAAAAAAATTTTATAGGAAATTCAAAATTTCTTATTTTTATAGGAAATTTTTCAAAAATTTCTTAATTTTACAGGAAATTTTAATTTTTTTATTTTTATAGGAAGTTTTTAAAAAAAAATTCATAGGAACTTTTTAAAAATTTCTTATTTTATAGGAAATTTTTAAAAAATTTCTTATTTTTATAAAAAAAAAATTTGAAAAATTTCTTATTTTTAAAGGGAGTTTTTAAAAAATTTCTATTTTTATAAAAAGTAAAAATTCAAAAATTTCTTATCTGATAGAATTTTTTTTTTAATTTTAAAGAAAATTTTTCCTTAATTTTTATAGAAAATTTTTAAAAAATTTCTTGTTTTTGTAGAAAATTTTTATTTTTTTTTTATTTTGATAAAAATTTATTTTTTTTTTCAATTTTATAGGAAATTTTTATTTTTTTTTTATTTTTATAGGAAATTTTTCAAAAATTTCTCATTTTTAATAAATTTCTTATTAATATAGGATTTTTAAAAACTTTCAATTCTTAAAAAATTTTACTTCGTCCCTAAGTGAAATACTTATTCTTTTGACATCATTTTTTCTTTTATTTCTATATTATTCATTTTTATAGTCAATTAAAATATATACACACAAACACTGAAAAATGTTAAAAATTTCTTATAAAAAAAATTTGAAAAATTTATTATTTTTATAGAGAATTTTTAAAAAATTTCGTATTTTTATAAAAAAAAAATTTCTTATTTTCTTTTATTTTTATAGGAAATTTTAAAATTTTTTTCAATTTTATAGGAAATTTTTAATTTTTTTTTTTATAGGAAATTTTTAAAAAATTTCTTTATTATAGGATTTTAAAAACTTTCAATTATTACTCCGTCCCTTTATTTCACTTATTTTATATTCTTTTGACAATTTGTTTCCTTTTATTTCTATATTATTCATTTTTATAGTCAATTAAAATATATACACACGAACACTGAAAAATGTTAGTATTTCAATATAGAAACATTGCTACGAAATTGTCTTTGCATTTACCACAAGTTATTCGAAATACTCATAAATACTTAAAGTTATCTAAGTATTTTGGAACAAGAAACAGTTGTAAACAGATACATTTATCTTTCTCAACTTATAAGCAAAAGCATCAGTTACTGACTTTGTGGGTAGAGTGGATGAGCAAAAACAAAAGCAGACAATATCGGTTACACTCATTCTTTCATTTATACTACAAGTATTGAGTACTACTATGGTGTATTCGTTTTTGATGAACAATATTGTATACTCTTGCAGACGTTTATTGTCCACTTATCTAATTTTAACACTTGTCAATAGATCGTATGAGATATATTTAACATCTTCTATCACTCATACGTAATGTTGTTGACAGCTTAACCATGGAAGACAAACATACGTATATTTACGTGTAATGTTTTTATACCCACCATCAAAAATAATGGGGGGTATATTGAGATTGTCATTCCGTTTGTAATTTCCTTAATATTGGCTAAAAAGCCAAAATTGAAGTATGAAATTCTTAGCGATGTCCGTCTGTCTATCTGTTGTCGGCAGGATAAAACCTTAGCGAAAGGATATAGGTCACTGAAATTTGTCAAAAATATTCTTCATTTGTTGGAAAATTTTGGTATTGAATCCGGGCAAAATCCGTTCACATTTGACCATAGCTCCCGTATAACCTTGTCTAGGCTAATCGCTTATTTGCTAATAAATAACAAATTATAACAGCTATGATGACAAAATTTGGTATCTAGAAGTTTTATATAAGCACTAGGCAGCATATAAAATTTCATCGACATCGGTTCATATTTAACCATAGCTCCCATACAAAAAACTTACAAAAACAGCGTAAGTTCCACATCGACATCGGTTCATATTTAACCATAGCTCCCATACAAAAAACTTACAAAAACAGCCTAAGTTCCACATCGACATCGGTTCATATTTAACCATAGCTCCCATACAAAAAACTTACAAAAACAGCCTAAGTTCCACCTGAAATATACTTAAATGCCAACAAATGATAAACTGTAATAGCTTTGGCCACTAAATTTAGCACAAGGAAGTTCTATGTGAATACCAGCCAGAGTGCAAAATTTTGCTACAATCGGTCACCATTTGATCATAGCTCCCATATAAAAAACTTATGGAAACACAAAAATACAAAAATTAAAGGGGGTTTATGTCCGTCCGTTCGTCAGATAAAAGCGCGATAGCGCCTTAACAAAAAGGGTTACAGCAAGAAAATTTTACAAAAGGAAATCTTATGTGAATGTCAGCCAGTGTGCAAAACTTTGTTACAATCGGTCACCATTTGACCATAGCTCTCATATAAAAAACTTACGGAAACACAAAAATACAAAAAGAAAAAACGGTTTATGTCTGTCAGATAAAAGTGCGATAGCTCCTTAACTACAAGAGCTAGAGAGACAAAATTGTACAAAAGTATTTTTGATATGTAACAAAAGTTGTGTACTGAAAATGGGCGAAATCGGTTCACATTTAGTTAGAGCTCCCATATAACCCCGCCCCGGGAAACACATGAATGCTGATAAATTGAATACAATTGTAATAGCTATGACGATTAAATTTGGAATATTGAAGTTTTATGCGACTATTGGTCAGTATATCAAATTCTATAAGAATCAGTTCTTATTTCACTATAGCTTTCATATAAAAGACACTCCCCGAAACCAAACAAAAAAATTTAACAAAGGTCAGTTAAAAGCTATTAAATTAGAAACTATGACAGCTATGGTCACTAAATTTTGCAATAATAAGCTCTATATTAATACCAGCCAGTCTTGTTACAATCAGTCAACATTTGGCTATAGTTCTTATGTATATAACATCCCTTTTTTATACCCTTCACCACCATATGTAGAAAGGTTATTAGAAGTTTGTGCTGATGTATGTAACGCATAGAAATATTTGTCTTAGACCCACCTTTTAGTATGCCAATAGGTTTAGAATCACTTTCTGAGTCGATTAAGCGATGTACGTCGGTCCGTCTATCTGGCTGGACCTCAATGTAAATCTTGTAATCGAACTACGGGTCGCAATTCTAAAGATAATTTGATGAAATTTGCCACAGATCATTTTTTTTTTGATAGTAGGACTATGACTACTGAAATTAGTCGAAATCGGTCCATTACTCATGGTACCTCCTATAGGTCCCACTCTCCGGAATTGATATATTGGCCACAAATATCAATATTTTTTCATGAAATATAAAACAACTACCGCTTATGTAAACAAAAAATGTACCAAATTTTGTTAAAATCAGTCCACATTTGACCATGGCTACCATACAAGCTCTTGTGTCAAAACGCACTAGATGAGACAAAAATCACTAAAACGCTTGTAAAATGACGGAAACAGCTTAAATATATAGGTTTTGAGAAAATGTTTATATGATGGCAAAATTTAGCAAATATTTGTCTTTATACAAGGAAAGGAACACCTTTGACCTTAGTGGTGAAGGGTATCGTACGGTCGGGCTTGACCAACTATAGCACTTTCTTACTTGTTATATTTAAATACAATCAAAAAAATTCGGAGGTACAATCAGCATATTAAGATTGCACCAAAGTACAGACTTTATATATGGTAGATGCATGAGGAATTCCTATCAAAATTTATGGACCTGTCGAATTGCTATCAACATGTTTATCCTAACTAAATATTAAGCTAAACGAAAAGTATTTAACAAGTTATTAATGCTGAACTATACTCGTTTATGAGACCGATTTTTGTTCAAAGTAAATACTAAGAAAAACACTTATGGTACGGTCACATTGACTAAACATTAAATCGAAATTATCAAATATTTGATCCTCGTAGTCTGACCACAAAATATTTTTGAGGTACAAACAAGAAACATGTTGATTAGAAGAAAACAAAATCATTTGCCAGCAAATAAAAATTTTCCTAATGTGACCACGCAAGAGCAAATATTTTATTATATTTTGATCAAATAATTATTTAATCTTATAGCCAATTCACACCAATTTAAAATCTCGTACTTACGAGATTTCATCGGAAATCTACTAGATTTTGACGAGATTTCCCATACAAATCAAAATCGTCCTCGCCACTAGATTTTGGCAAAATCTAGTAGATTTCGGCTACTACCTCGCAACACAACCCTGATTTTCTTCAAAAATGACAAAAAATTACAACACTGTGTAAACAAAATTGACAGGTAGTTGGCAAATCTAAAAAAAGAAAAAAAAATTTAAGCTGAAAAATTTTAATTATTTAATCATTGCGTATAATAATTTTGCATCAGTTTGTGAAGTCTAATGTTTAACAAATGTTTACGTTTCTTTATACGCAGCAATACTATCTCTCTTTGTATTTTTTTAACTTTGGAATCACAAAATAATAAAATATTTGCTGTATTTTCCATTGTATCAATTTTTTGCCGGTTAATTTTTTCTTTTATTTACATTTGAGTCAGCTGTTTTTGTTATGACGTTGAAATCTAGATAAATGTCAAAAAATGTTGGTGTGAACGATGAAGATTTCGATCGAGATTTCAACTCAAATCTACTAGATTTTAATTCTGTCTGAATGCACTATTACAAAATTTTTATAACATCAAACAGGGGCAAATAACAGCTGAGCCTGTGTATTGTTTACTATTCAAACAGAGACAACTACATCAAATATGAGAAACAGCAACATCAAATTTGAGAAACAACAACATCAAATATGAGAAACAACAACATTAAATATGAGAAACAAATTGCTAGATGCTCAATTTTGTTTTGAAAAAATTTGATCAAATATTTTTTGGGAAAATATTTAATCTTCAGTGTGACCATAAATAAAACCTGTTTTTTTGTTTATACTTTGAACGTATTTTTTCTGTATTTTATCAAATAAAAATCGTCAAATAAATGTGCAAGTGTGACCACAAATTTTTTATTATATTGTTTTGACAATATTTTACTCAAAATATTTGATTTAAATGTTTAATGAGTCTGACCAACCATTACTTTGAAGTAAATTGTATGATCCCCTAAAATGACCCATAATATAGTCCAATTTTCTTTCATGACCATTTAAGATACAAAATCAGATGATAAATTAAACACCATCCATGTCCCTTAAACTACATCATTTAAAATTTTAATTGCCTTTTACTTTAACTCTAAACAAAAAGACAGTCCGTAGTACATTAATGCTTTCATCAACTTTTTCTTAATTTCCTTTACAAATTTGCTGATTTAACAAAAAATTATCTTTAAACGCATTGGTTTTCCCTCATCTAATTTTTATTTTGCCATAGTTTTATTTAAGATTCTATTTTTTTACTGTTTGGGCAAATAGAATCCTGTGTAAGATAATCTTGTGTGTTTTTGAAATGCTTTAACATGATCTTATAACTATCAAGAGCAGTAAAGGAAACGATGATTACTGAACGCAAAACTGTAATATACTCCGATGTGAAAGACATACAAGAATAAGACCCAATAGTTTTAAGGTGAAAGTGAACGCGAAAGTAGTAAAAGGATTATAATTTGTAATTTTACTTGCATCTGCTAAATATCTAGATTGTATGGGTTGTATCTAAACATATGTGACCCGGTCTATGAAAAGGCTAAAGCTAACTTTTCGAAAGCTAACTTTTCGAAATTTTTTAGTTAATTTTTCGAAAATTTGTTTTTGAGTCATAAACCACCTTTTCCCTTTTCATAGACCGGGTCACATATACTAAAATTTCCAGCAATTTTACTAGTTAATCAGAACTGCTGGGACTAATAATAAGACGCATAAGTTTTCCATGGAACGACTAACATGACGACACATGGATACATACATTTCAAAGATAAATGCATTTAGTATATTCATAGTTATCTTTGTATGAATTTATGTATGTATATGGAATGTATTTACTAAATACTTATCTGTATATGTGTTTGTGTATCTGTTTGAGAATATGTGACTTAACATTCATTGCGTTTCACTTAAATATGCGGAAACTCTTGTTGAGTAATAGCTTCAGTTTATTTCCTTTATACATATAAAACATCGACTCGTACCAAACCAATTGGAACAAATTTAAACAGTTTCTAAAGATTCGAATATAAAAAAACAAAGCAAAGACTTAAAGTAAAATAAAATGTATTATGTATTTCCTACATCAACATACACTAATTCGTTTGTTAGTAATGGCATATATTTATTTAGTTTATAGCTAAATTGACGTTTTAAAAAATCACTTTTAAAAAAGATACACTTGTAGATTGAGAACGATAACAAAGAGCTTTAGAACACAGTGGGTGTATTTTGTTAAGGGTTTTCCGAAGAAAAGTTGTCGGTAGGAAGAGTTTTCTATAAAAAAGTTGTCGGTAGGAAGAGCTTTCTATAGAAAAGTTGTCGGTAGGAAGAGTTTTCTACAGAAAAGTTGTCGGTAGGAAGAGTTTTCTATAGAAAAGTTGTCGGTAAGAAGAGTTTTCTATAGAAAAGTTGTCGGTAAAAAGAGTTTTCTATAGAAAAGTTGTCGGTAAAAAGAGTTTTCCATAGAAAAGTTGTCGGTAGGAAGAGTTTTCTATAGAAAAGTTGTCGGTAGGAAGAGTTTTCTATAGAAAAGTTGTCGGTAGGAAGAGTTTTCTATAGAAAAGTTGTCGGTAGGAAGAGTTTTCTATAGAAAAGTTGTCGGTAGGAAGAGTTTTCTATAGAAGAGTTGTCGGTAGGAAGAGTTTTCTATAGAAAAGTTGTCAATAGGAAGAGTTTTCTATAGAAAAGTTGTCGGTAGGAAGAGTTTTCTATAGAAAAGTTGTCGGTAGGAAGAGTTTTCTATAGAAAAGTTGTCGGTAGGAAGAGTTTTCTATAGAAAAGTTGTCGGTAGGAAGAGTTTTCTATAGAAAAGTTGTCGGTAGGAAGAGTTTTCTATAGAAAAGTTGTCGGTAGGAAGAGTTTTCTATAGAAAAGTTGTCGGTAGGAAGAGTTTTCTATAGAAAAGTTGTCGGTAGGAAGAGTTTTCTATAGAAAAGTTGTCGGTAGGAAGAGTTTTCTATAGAAAAGTTGTCGGTATTAAGAGTTTTCTATAGAATAGTTGTCAGTAGGAAGAGTTTTCTACAGAAAAATTGTCGGTAGGAAGAGTTTTCTATAGAAAAGTTGTCGGTAGGAAGAGTTTTTCATAGAAAAGTTGTCGGTAGGAAGAGTTTTCTATAGAAAAGTTGTCGATAGAAAGAGTTTTCTACAAAAAAATTGTCGATGGAAAGAGTTTTCTACAAAAAAGTTGTCGGTAAGAAAAGTTTTCTATAGAAAAGTTAATGGTGGGTAGTGTTTTCTATAGAAAAGTTATCGGTGGGAAGAGTTTTTTATAAAAAAATTGTCGGTGGGAAAAGTATTTTATAGAAAAGTTGTCGATGGGAAGAGTTTTCTATAGAAAAGTTGTCGGTGAGAAGAGTTTTCTATAGAAAAGTTGTCGGTGAGAAGAGTTTTCTATAGAAAAGTTGTCGGTGAGAGGAGTTTTCTATAGAAAAGTTGTCGATGCAAAGAGTTTTCTATAGAAATGTTATCGATGGGAACAGTTCTCTAAAGAGAAGTTGTCGATAGGAACAATTTTCTATAGAAAAGTTTGCGATAGGAAGAGTTGTCGATAGGAAGAGTTTTTATAGAATAGTTGTCGAAATTAATAGTTTTGTATAGAAACATTTTCGACAGGAAAAGTTTTCTAGAGTTTTCTATAAAACAGTTTTTGATAGGAAGTGTTCTCTATAAAGAAGTTGTCAATAGGAATAGTTTTTTATACAAAAGTTGTCGATAGAAAGATTTTCCTATAGAAAAGTTGTCGATGGGAAGAATTTTTTATAGAAAAGATTTCGATAGGAAGAGTCTTCTATAGAAAAGTTGTCTACAGGAAGATTTTTCTATTGAAAAGCTGTCGATAGGTAGAGTTTTCTATAGAAAAGTTGTCGATAGGAAGAGTTTTCTATAGAAGATTTATCAGTAGGGTGAATATATTTTAAAAAAACCAATTGGTAGGAAAACTTATCTGTAGGAAGAGTTTTCTATAGAAAACTTATCTGATGAATAAGTTTTCTATAGAAAACTTATTTGTAGGATGAGTTTTCTTTTCGTTCATGTCTTTAGCCCGGATGGCAAGTTCATCATAAGTAATTCATCCTTGTAGTCACTTCAGTCATTAGTAAAGTGTCAACAATTATTCAAGTGTAGCATAATTTAATTATGCTCTTCTATGTTAATGCTTTTTTGAACCCAAATTCAGTTTTGGAAAATAAAAGCTCATAATGTAATAAACTTCTGTTGACTGTATAATTACTTGTCCGAAAGTTATCCGAAAAAGGGAGAAAAATGTTAACCAGTTACATCTTGTTATGTTAAATTTTCTTTTTGGCGTTTGAATTTAACTGGGTTATGAGTAGAAGTGCATAAATTAGTTGAATAAGTTTTTTCTTCTTTATGACTTGAATTACATCCAAAATTTTGTGACAGAATAAATTTTAAATTTAGTACTTAAGAGGGTGATACTTTAGCTTACAAGGTGTTCTTTAATTTATATCAATAGAGAAATTTTAAATTAAGTAAGAAGTTTTTTTTTTAAAGGAAGAAGTTTTCTTTAATTAATAACATTTACAAAGTCCGAACTTTTTGTATGAGAATATATCAAGTGTTTCTTGTATTTATAATATTTCACACAATTACTCGTATCAATAATTAATTGAATTATAACTGCTAATTGACAATTTTATTTCGGAAGCTTATAATTAAATGTTTACTTTTACATTTGTGTTTCTCTATTATTCTTGCTCTTTTCGTTTACAAATTTTCTTTCAATTTTCCCTTCTGTTTCCGGTATCATGTTTTTCATTTTCTTTCTGCATTTAACTACTGTTACTTCTTTAACAATATAAATAAATTATAGAAATTTAAGAAAACAAATAGATACTTATTTGGCCTAAAGCAATATTTATTTGAATGAATTTTTAGGGCATTAAAGATTCATAAATTAAAAGACATGTGTTTGTGAAATGACGTGCAATCCTTATTTACACAATCAAACTAACTCCTAAAAGTAAATAAATACCCAGTAAACAATTATTTTTGAATTAGCTAAAAGTTGAAAAGCAGAAAGGTTTTCTAAAGGGAAGAGTTTTCTATAGAAAAAAAAAGGAAGGAAGAGTTTTCTATAGAAAAGTTGACGGTAGGAAGAGTTTTCTATAGAAAAAATGACGGCAGGAAGAGTTTTCTATAGAAAAGTTGACGGTAGGAAGGGATTTCTATAGAAAAGTTGAGGGTATTAAGAGTGTTCTATAGAAAAGTTGACGGTAGGAAGAGTTTTCTATAGAAAAGTTGACGGTAGGAAGAGTTTTCTATAGAAAAGTTGACGGTAGGAAGAGTTTTCTATAGAAAAGTTGACGGTAGGAAGAGTTTTCTATAGAAAAGTTGACGGTAGGAAGAGTTTTCTATAGAAAAGTTGACGGTAGGAAGAGTTTTCTATAGAAAAGTTGGCGGTAGGAAGAGTTTTCTATAGAAAAGTTGACGGTAGGAAGAGTTTTCTATAGAAAAGTTGACGGTAGGAAGAGTTTTCTATAGAAAAGTTGACGGTAGGAAGAGTTTTCTATAGAAAAGTTGACGGTAGGAAGAGTTTTCTATAGAAAAGTTGACGGTAGGAAGAGTTTTCTATAGAAAAGTTGAGGTAGGAAGAGTTTTCTATAGAAAAGTTGACCGTAGGAAGAGTTTTCTATAGAAAAGTTGACGGTAGGAAGAGTTTTCTATAGAAAAGTTGACGGTAGGAGGAGTTTTTTATAGAAAAGTTGACGGTAGGAAGAGTTTTCTATAGAAAAGTTGACGGTAGGAAGAGTTTTCTATAGAAAAGTTGACGGTAGGAAGAGTTTTCTATAGAAAAGTTGACGGTAGGAAGAGTTTTCTATAGAAAGGTTGACGGTAGGAAGAGTTTTCTATAGAAAAGTTGACGGTAGGAAGACATTTCTATAGAAAAGTTGACGGTAGGAAGAGCTTTCTATAGAAAAGTTGACGGTAGGAAGAGTTTTCTATAGAAAAGTTGACGGTAGGAAGAGTTTTCTATAGAAATGTTGACGGCAGGAAGAGTCTTCTATAGAAAAGTTGACGGCAGGAAGAGTTTTCTATAGAAAAGTTGACGGCAGGAAGAGTTTTCTATAGAAAAGTTGACGGCAGGAAGAGTTTTCTATAGAAAAGTTGACGGCAGGAAGAGTTTTCTATAGAAAAGTTGACGGCAGGAAGAGTTTTCTATAGAAAAGTTGACGGCAGGAAGAGTTTTCTATAGAAAAGTTGACGGCAGGAAGAGTTTTCTATAGAAAAGTTGACGGCAGGAAGAGTTTTCTATAGAAAAGTTGACGGCAGGAAGAGTTTTCTATAGAAAAGTTGACGGCAGGAAGAGTTTTCTATAGAAAAGTTGACGGCAGGAAGAGTCTTCTATAGAAAAGTTGACGGCAGGAACACATTTCTATAGAAAAGTTGACGATAGGAAGACATTTCTATAGAAAAGTTGACGATAGGAACACATTTCTATAGAAAAGTTGACGATAAGAAGATATTTCTATAGAAAAGTTGACGATAGGAAGATATTTCTATAGAAAAGTTGACGATAAGAACCCATTTCTATAGAAAAGTTGACGACAGGAAGACATTTCTATAGAAAAGTTGACGATAGGAAGACATTTCTATACAAAAGTTGACGATAGGAAGACATTTCTATAGAAAAGTTGACGATAGGAAGACATTTCTATAGAAAAGTTGACGATAGGAAGACATTTCTATAGAAAAGTTGACGATAGGAAGACATTTCTATAGAAAAGTGGACGATAGGAAGACATTTCTGTAGAAAAGTTGACGATAGGAAGACATTTCTATAGAAAAGTTGACGATAGGAAGACATTTCTATAGAAAAGTTGACGATTGGAAGACATTTCTATAGAAAATTGACGATAGGAAGACATTTCTATAGAAAAGTTGACGATAGGAAGACATTTCTATAGAAAAGTTGACGATTGGAAGACATTTCCATAGAAATGTTGACGTTAGGAAGACATTTCTATAGAAAGGTTGACGTTAGGAAGACATTTTTATAGAAAAGTTGACGTTAGGAAGACATTTCTATAGAAAAGTTGACGTTAGGAGACATTTCTATAGAAAAGATGACGTTAGGAAAACATTTCTATAGAAGACATTTCTATAGAAAAGTTGACGTTAGGAAGACATTTCTATAGAAAGTTGACGTTAGGAGGACATTTCTATAGAAAAGTTGACGTTAGGAAGACATTTCTATAGAAAAGTTGACGTTAGAAACACATTTCTATAGAAAAGTTGACGTTAGGAACACATTTCTATGGAAAAGTTTACCTTAGGAACACATTTCTATAGAAAAGTTGACCTTAGGAACACATTTATATTGAAAAGTTGACCTGAGGAACACATTTCTATTTAAAAGTTGACCATAGGAACACATTTCCATAGAAAAGTTGACCTTAGGAACACATTTGTATGGAAAAGTTGACCTTAGGAACACATTTCTATAGAAAAGTTGAAATTACCGACACATTTCTATAGAAAATTGCAGTTTTCAAGAAAGTTGAGTTTTCCACAGTTAACAATTTATCGATTGTCGCAGTTTTGTGGTCCTTCAGACTCTAGGAAAATTGGTCCATATTTGTTTAAGCCAAGAAAAGTATTAAACTGAATTTAATTTATTTTGATTGATTTGGTTGTAAAGGTTTTAAGATTGTTTTAAAAGTTTTAAGAAGTAGATACAAGGTTTTTCTTTAACCCTAGAATGCTACTCGAGAATTTTTGTAAATGATATAATAACGAAATTACTTCTCTTTATTTACTGAACTTCAACGCCATATTTTATAAATAAGTTAATGACAGCCTTCTAAGGTTAAATATAATGCAAAACAAGATTTCAATATTATTCTTATTCGTTTTTTTTGTTTTTTTGAAATAGACAAGAAAATATTTTAAAATATTTTCTCATATAACCAGATAAACAATGTTCCAGCAAATGTTGCATTATTTTATTCCAGAGCTCAGCAGCAAAAAGATTTTAAAACGAAATAAAAACAAAAAATTAAGCTCGAATAAGTAGAAATTGTTTCAATATTGTTCAGATGTTAAAATGAATTCTAACAAATTGATTTTTATAAATTTAATTTTTTTTTCCTGTAGCTGGAGAGATAAGTAGTTGAAGTTGGATTTATTATTTTTTATTTTATGCTGATTTCGTAAAGAAAAGCAACCAATATAAACAAATATTTCATATCCTTAGATTTCCACAATCAAAGTTACAAATATTCGTTACAAAAACTACAAAATGCGAAATATAAAATTTGAAATTCCTTTTGATTATAAAATCATAGCCCGCAGTAAAATAGCATTTTTTTTCTTTATAAATTAGTTTTTGTTTCTGTTGGTTGGCTTTTCTTTCCATTTTTGAGGGAAAATCACTCAAAGAGACTTGATGATGATTTACATAAATTTCAGATAAAAATGGAATGTAATTGTTAATGGTAAATGTGGGTAAGTGGTGGCTAAATAAATATATTTATTAGTTCTTGTTTAAAAATGAAAACAATTTTTATCAAAAAAAAAAAAAAAAAAGGAATAAAAATACAGTAAAATAAATACATTAAAAAATTACAAATTTTATTATGTACACGAGAAGAACATTTTTCTATAAGATTGTATTAAAATTATCGAAATGATAAATCAATATCAAATTTTTGTGCTAAAATTTCAAGCAAAGTTTTTAGAAAATCTTATAAGCTTTAGACATCTGTAACTACTGACAAATTTTCTGTAGAAAACTGAGAAAACTTTTCTATGGAAAACTGAAATTACCGACAATTTTTCTACAGAAAACTGAGAATACCGACAACATTTCTATAGAAAACTGAGACTACCGACAAATTTTTTATTGAAAACTGAGACTAAAGACAATTTTTCTATAGAAAACTGAGACTACCGACAACTTTTCGATAGAAAACTGAGACTACCAATAACTACTCTATAAAAAGCTGAGACTACCGAAAACTTTTCGACAGAAAACTGAGACTACCGAAAACTTTTCTATCTAAAACTGAGACACCCGACAATTTTTCTATAGAAAACTGAGGTAACCGACAGCCTTTCTATAGAAAACTCAGACAACCTTTCTATAGAAAACTGATCCTACCGACAACTTTTCAATACAAAACTGAGACTACCGGGAACTTTCTATAGAAAACTGCGACTACCAACAAAAACTGAGACTACCGACAATTTTTCTATAGAAAACTGAGCTTACCGACAACTTTTCTATACAAAACTGCGACCACCAACAACTTTTATATAGAAAACTTCTCCTAGCGGCAGCTTTTCTAGAGAAAACTCTTATCACCAACGACTTTTCTATGGAAAACCCTTTCCAGCGACAACTTTTCTATAGAAAACTCAACTTTAGAGAACACTTTTATCACCGACGACTTTTCTATAGAAAACTCTTTCCAGCGACAACTTTTCTCTAGAAAATTCTTTCCAGCGACAACTTTTCTTTAGAAAATTCTTCAAGATTAGAACTTTTCTTGGAAAGCTCATCCCGTCGATAACTTTCCTATACAAAACTCTTTCCAGCAATAATTTTTCTATAGAAAACTCTAAAACTCTTCTAACCGGAACCTTTTCTATAGAAAATTTTTCTTACCGACAACTTTTCTATAGAAAACTTTTTTTTACCAACAAATTTTCTCTAGAAAACTCTTCTTAACGACGACTTTTCTTTAAAACAAATGTTCTTACCGACAACTTCTCTATAGAAAACTCTTCTTACCGACAATTTTTCTATAGAAAACTCTTCTTACCGACAACCTTTCTATAGAAAACTCTTCTTACCGACAACTTTTCTCTAGAAAACTCTTCTTAGCGACAACTTTTCTATAAAAAAAAACTATTCTTACCGACAACTTGTCTATAGAAAACTCTTCTTACCGACAACTTTTCTATAGAAAACTCTTCTTACCGACCACTTTTCTATAGAAAACTCTTCTTACCGACAACTTTTCTCTAGAATACTATTCTTACCGACAACCTTTCTATAGAAAACTCTTCTTAGCGACAACTTTTCTATAAAAAAACTATTCTTACCGACAACTTCTCTATAGAAAACTCTTCTTACCGACAACTTTTCTATAGAAAACTCTTCTTACCGACCACTTTTCTATAGAAAACTCTTCTTACCGACAACTTTTCTCTAGAAAACTCTTCTTAGCGACAACTTTTCTATAAAAAAAAACTATTCTTACCGACAACTTTTCTCTAGAAAACTCTTCTTACCGACAACCTTTCTATAGAAAACTCTTCTTAGCGACAACTTTTCTATAAAAAAAACTATTCTTACCGACAACTTCTCTATAGAAAACTCTTCTTACCGACAACTTTTCTATAGAAAACTCTTCTTACCGACCACTTTTCTATAGAAAACTCTACTTACCGACAACTTTTCTCTAGAAAACTCTTCTTAGCGACAACTTTTCTATAAAAAAAACTATTCTTACCGACAACTTCTCTATAGAAAACTCTTCTTACCGACAACTTTTCTATAGAAAACTCTTCTTACCGACCACTTTTCTATAGAAAACTCTTCTTACCGACAACTTTTCTATAGAAAACTCTTCTTACCGACAACTTTTCTATAGAAAACTTTTCTTACCGACAACTGTTCTATAGAAAACTCTTCTTACCGACAACTTTTCTATAGAAAACTCTTCAAACCGACACCTTTTCTATAGAAAACTCTTCAAACCGACACCTTTTCTATAGAAAACTTTTCTTACCGACAACTTTTCTATAGAAAACTCTTCTTACCTACAACTTTTCTACAGAAAACTTTTCTTACCGACAACTTTTCTGTAGAAAACTCTTCCTATCGACAACTTTTCTATTGAAAACTCTTCCTACCGTTACCTTTTCTATAGAAAACTCTTCCTGCCGTTAACTTTTCTATAGAAAACACTTTCTACCGATAACTTTTCTATTTAAAACTCTTCCTACCGACAACTTTTCTATAGAAAACTCTAAATATCGACAACTTTTCTATATAAAACTCTTCCTATCGACAGCTTTTTTATAGAAAACTCTTCCTACCGACAACTTTTTTATCGAAAACTCTTCCTACCGACAACTTTTCTATAGAAAACTCTTCCTACCGACAACTTTTCTATTGAAAACTCTTCCTACCGGCAACTTTTCTACAGAAAACTCTTCCTACCGACAACTTTTTTAGAGTAAACTCTTGCGACGGTCAGCTTTTTTTGTAGAGAACTCTTTCTACCGTCTATAGAAAACTCCTAGTAACTAATTCTAAGAGTTATAGTCTTCAAAGTACTGACTTCTGTAGGAACTGTCCTAATAATATTTTGAAATTTTTATTTAATTTTTAATTTATTTTGTTGGTGTAAATAATTTGCCATCTAACTTAGTTCTAGTTATAGCTAAGCATTTTAAGATAATTGAATTAGCTCTTAAGTAACTACTTTCCTAAGCATTAAGAGCTCATTTTGGTAACAATAGAAACAAGATGATTACAATAGAAATATTTGTCTGATTACAATATTAAAATGTTTGTCTTTCCCTCCTTTAGTTATATAAAACATGTCTATGACTCAAGGTTTTATTCTAGACTAAATATTGAAATTTTCAATATTCTTTTTATTCTAGATAAAAGATTTTGAGTGTTTACTTTTTATCGAGCCAAAGAAAATTATACATATTATTGGCTAATTTCTTAAAATTTACCACTAAAGTGGTACAATAACTGCAAAATATTTTTATTATTACTTTTATTATGTTAATCTTTATTCTTAAGTATAAAATATTTTAGGTATGTAAATTTTTATTTTATATTTTGACAATTAAAATCTTTTAAAATTCTCTTAACAAAATGATTTTAGAAAATCTATTACAAATTTAAAATTTGATTTGCATAATTCCCTGGTCTAAATTTTTATTAAGGCTGACGCAAAATAATGGAAAATAAAAGCAATTTAAACTTTAAAGCGAAAAAATACTCTCCCTCCGGAAAATCACTTTTTAATAATTAAAACAGAAATCCTAAAAGTATGCTTAAATTATGAATTTATAAGTAAGTCTTAATGTGGGCGCCAAACGAGCAAATCACATTTAATTGTTTATCAAACTTCTAACAACATTTTAGGGGAACCAAAGTTAAAGTCGTAAATGCTTAAATAAATTCTATCCTCAAATACAAATAGGTACCAAATATATATGTATATTCACAGTTTGAGGAAATACAATAACCTTATGGCTATTGAAACTATTAGCATTTTCTTTTCTAAGAACACGTTTTCCTTTTCACGCCATTTTTTTTTTGTTTAACAAAATAGAAAAAGCAACTACGAGAGCTTTGGAAAAAATATAAATGAAAAATGTTAATTCCAAGTATTTATTTACCAATCTGTTGTTAATATGCATAGAATTTGCATTTTCATTTTAGATTATGCCTTTTTGTTGTTTAGCTATAGGATTTGAAGGGAAAGGGGATGGAGGAACCTCGGCACCACAAATTACTATAGCCAATCTACTATTTATTCACCTTATGCGTTCGTGGGTATTTGTTCCCCCTATTTTAAATTATGTTTCTTTTTTTATTGTGGTAAAATCTGTGATTGCCTTTAATGGTTATGTTCAGCATTTGCAGTTGTTCTAAAGAAATAAAGAAAAGAAAATTAGATCTAAGTAATCTCATAAATATATTGGTATCTTACAATTTATTGCATTTAAGTTTTTGGAAAATTTTCTTATTTTATAGGAATTTTTTTAAAGTTTTCTTATTTTTATAGAATTTTTATGAAATTTCTTATTTTATAGGAAATTTTTCAAAAATTTTCTATTTTTATAGGAAATTTTTCAAAAATTTCTTATTCTTATAGGAAATTTTTCAAAAATTTCTTATTCTTATAAGAAATTTTTCAAAAATTTGCTAGTTTTATAGGAAATTTTTCAAAAATTAAATATTTTTATAGGAAATTTTTCAAAAATTTTCTATTTTTATAGGAAATTTTTCAAAAATCTTCTATTTTTATAAGAAAAATTTCAAAAATTTCATATTTTTATAGGAAATTTTTCAAAAATTTACTATTTTTATAAAAAATTTAAAAAAAAATTACTAGTTTTATAGGAAATTTTTCAAAAATTTACTAGTTTTATAGGAAATTTTTAAAAAATTTACTTTTTTATAGGAAATTTTTCAAAAATTTCCAATTTATATAGGAAATTTTTCAAAAATCTCCTATTTTTATAGGAAATTTTTCAAAAATTTCCCATTTTAATTGGAAGTTTTTAAAAATTTCCTATTTTTATTAGAAATTTTTAAAAATTTCCAATTTTTATAGAAAATTTTTCAAAAATTTCCTATTTTTATAGAATTTTTTTCAAAAATTTCCTATTTTTATAGGAAATTTTTCAAAAATTTGCTTTTTTTATGCGACATTTTTTTTAAAAATTTCCTATTTTTGTAGAAAATTTTTCAAAAATTTTCTATTTTTATAGGAAATTTTTCAAAAATCTTCTATTTTTATAAGAAAAATTTCAAAAATCTCATATTTTTATAGGAAATTTTTCAAAAATTTACTATTTTTATAAAAAATTTTTAAAAAAATTACTAGTTTTATAGGAAATTTTTCAAAAATTTACTAGTTTTATAGGAAATTTTTAAAAAATTTACTTTTTTATAGGACATTTTTCAAAAATTTCCTATTTTTATAGGACATTTTTCAAAAATTTCCTATTTTTATAGGAAATTTTTCAAAAATTTCCTATTTTTATAGGAAATTTTTCAAAAATTTCCTATTTTTATAGGAAATTTTTCAAAAATTTCCTATTTTTATATGAAATTTTTCAAAAATTTCCTATTTTTATAGGAAATTTTTCAAAAATTTCCTATTTTTATAGGATATTTTTCAAAAATTTCTTATGTTTATAGGATTTTTTCCTATTTTTATAGGAAATTTTTCAAAAATTTTATATTTTATAAGAAATTTTTTAAAATTTTCCTATTTTTATAGAAAATTTTTCAAAAAATATCTGATTTTTTTATAGGTAGTTATTGAAATTTTTACTGTTTGCATTCAATTTATCAAAAATCCCACAACAAACATCATTACGTAAATTAGTTTTCTAAGAAGTCCTCAAGAAACAATCCCATTACTTAATAGCCCTGGGGTTTTCTAAATAAATAAAATCAACAAGTTCACCTTCAACAGCTCCTCGTATTTGTTAAGCTAATGTCAAAAGTTAAATTTATTGAAACAAAAACATAATAATACCCAAACATTAATCAAAAAATTAAGCATCAACAAATTCTGAAGATTTGATTTTCTTTAAAATTTAAAATTCTGAAAAATTTCGTATTTATTCCTATAAGTCCATCAATTTAGTTTTATGTGTTTCTCTACATGAACATATTTTTTATACTCTTTCACTTAAAATTCAACTTGAACTAGAAATTCTATTACTACTGCTTTTCTTTTCATTCTTGTTGTATAAAATTTTCTTTGTAATTTTGGTTTTTGTGATTATTTTTTATTATAATGTTAAGCTGAAGGCTTTTTAACCGGAAACACTTTGTTTGTTGGTAGTAGTAGAAGTGGAATGTGGAAGGAAATGTGTTTTAATGTATAGCATGACCTTGAAGACTAAAAATTTTAAATGCGAAAATATGAAAAAAGTTGTTTTACGTAACTTTAGTAAAATTAAAATGAATTTTTATTATTTGTTAAAACAATATTTCAAAAAATTTAATAAAAAGAAACTATTTTCTTTTCTTAAAACTCTTAATTTTTGACAAACATTGGTGTAGCATACTTTTAGGATATTCAAAATAATATATAACATAAATTGTAACTTATTTGTCAAAAATTCTCTGATTCTAAAAGAATTTTATTTAAGCTAAATATTTAGACAAACAAACGGATATGCATAGATATAAAATTTTATTTTATTTATTGCAAAATTATTTTTTTTTTTCTAAATTCCAAACGTAGGTTACACAATATTTCTTTAAAAGTCATAGATTTCGATCGATATCGAATGCGGCGATATGGCCTCAGATTTAATTTAATAAATGACCAAAAATGATTTATGGAATAAAAAGTATATGCTAAAATATTTGTCTTGTGTGAACTTAACTTTATTCAAATTTTGCAACTAAACTTGTCTTAATTATTTCAAACAACTTTAAATGATTTGAAAATTTTAAGAGTCATTTTTCCAGTTTAAGCTTCTTCTAAATTATGATTCAATTACTTCAAATCCCAGATTATTTCGTTACTCTGCTGCTGCTTAGCTTGACATTAAAATTTTTAGCTTAACGTATGATTTAACGATTATTTATTTCCTTCATCTGTCTGTCTGCCTGCTTGTTTGTTTGTTTCAAACAAAATGTTACTTCAGTTCGTTGCCTGTATTATTACGTATAATTTAATTTATTTTACCTATTTCTACTCCATTTATTTTCTGAGGAGAATTCTTAATTTCTTTAGCTTGACATTCATACAAATTCTTAGTATTTTATTCATTTTTGCAAAGTTATTTCCATTTCACTCATTTTGAAATTCAATTGTTGTGCTTTTATACAAATCACGTTTTGAAATACATTTTTATATATAAATCAACATTTGACAAAGATTTACGATGCCTTACCTGCGAATAAAAAGGTAGAAAATGGTGACACTTTTAGAAGGAATAGAGCAATAGAATCTGTTTTTCGTCTTCTTTGCATTTAGTATTTATTTTAAATGTTATTCATGCCTTTTTGAACACATAATGCGAAATTTGTGTTAAAAGGATGTGAGTGATTATGTGTCTAAAGGGGAGGAGGAAAAACCGGAAATATTGGTTAAGAAAAATCTTTACCAAAGAAAAGAAAACAATTTTCTTTTGACTCTTTTCTCGCGGGTTTTATCAAAGAAATAAGTAAGAATTTCTTTTTTAAGGCCTCAGGGTATTTAAAATTAAGTCATTACCGTTTTGATTTCTTTTTGTTAAGTTTCCAAGACAAAGGTTTTTTTGCTGTTAACATTAACAACTTGGCAGACCGGCTTTTTTGCTACAATGTAAATACATGTTTTGTAAGGTCATTATAAATATGTATTTTCTAAAGAAAATGTTTTTGTAAAATTTTTTCAATCCAAAAGTTATGCTTAACTTTTTGCCTCTAAATGCCCCTAAAAGTATACTTTAAAAACAATGTTTACTTAAAATACCAAATTTGAGCACAAGAACATTTCTTTTTTTTCATTCAAAATATGTTTCAAAAAGTAGGAAAAATAACAACTGAGCCAGTTTTTTATGTTTCTTGTGTTCATTACTCTTCATTTGTCTCCAACTGGGCGGAAATGATGAATTTTACATCATCAGAGAAACAAGAAGACCAGAAACATCCGTAAGAATAACATACGAGAGAAGACAACAGAACTTAAATAAGCAGAAACAAAATGAAACATAAATTTTTCTTCTTTCCTGTCCCTTTTCTTGTTTATTCTTTATTATTTTCTTTTTCATTTTCCCAGCAACAAACCATAATGGTCAAAACTAGAATAATCAAATAAATGAACACACGCATATTCTTACACAAGTATAAAATTTTCATACTTATACAATCTTAGAAAGTTAATGAAAATTTACTCTAAAGTCTGTTGCTTTTGAAAGAACATGTTTAAAAGGAAAACAGAAAAGTACACAATATACAAAAGAACAAAGGGCATATTTAATGATGCACTATGGGTCAATTGCAAAAAAATATCCACCTTCAGTTCAGTTTTGAGTTCTTTGTTCAGTTGAAGACAAGTTCTACGTTTACCTCTAGATTCGGTTTGAGAACCTGGTCTAATTTCTATTCCAGCTCTGTTCTAGTTCTGCTCCAGTTCTGTTCCAGTTCTGTTCTAGTTCTGTTCTAGTTCTTTTCTAGTTCTGTTCTAGTTCTGTTCTAGTGCTGTTCTAGTTCTGTTCTAGTTCTGTTCTAGTTCTGTTCTAGTTCTGTTCTAGTTCTGTTCTAGTTCTGTTCTAGTTCTGTTCTAGTTCTGTTCTAGTTCTGTTCTAATTCTGTTCTAGTTCTGTTCTAGTTCTGTTCTAGTTCTGTTCTAGTTCTGTTCTAGTTCTGTTCTAGTTCTGTTCTAGTTCTGTTCTAGTTCTATTCTAGTTCGGTTCTAGTTCGGTTCTAGTTCTGTTCTAGTTCTGTTCTAATTCTGTTCTAGTTCTGTTCTAGTTCTGTTCTAGATCTGTTCTAGTTCTGTTCTAGTTCTGTTCTAGTTCTGTTCTGTTCTAGTTCTGTTCTAGTTCTGTTCTAGTTCTGTTCTAGTTCTGTTCTAGTTCTGTTCTAGTTCTGTTCTAGTTCTGTTCTAGTTCTGTCCTAATCCTGTTCTAGTTCTGTTCTTTTCTGGTTTTGTTCAAATTTGTTTTCATTTATTTGAAAAACCATTCCCATTGTTTTTACCTTAAAAAGAAATTACTTCCTGAAGCTAAAACTAACATATATAAAGAAGATTTCCATTACACTTGAATAGATTTTGTAGCTTTTTGCGCCAAAAAATTTAGTTTTCTTCTTTTCTAGTCATTTTCCATTCCGCAAAGTTTGTCAGCTTTCACTTCCATCTGAATTTAGGTAACACATGTCTCAAAGGTCTATTGTACTCATATATCTTTTCTATCTATATATATAAATTTATGTATGTGTTTATGTTTTTTTTTCATCCAAAGTTTATTGGTGTGATGGCTTGGAAAAAAGCAAGTGTTAGAGAAAAAATAAAAGAATAGATACAGCAAATTTTTACAGAAACCCCTTCGTACTAAATACAATTTTCGCTTGTTATTCAATAAAATCATTCACGTGTTATAAATCGGTAGTGAAAATATTTTGTTTTTGTTTAAGTTTCAAAAATACTGAAATATTTTTTATTAAATTCCTGGACTGAATAACAAAATATGCCCAACTTTTATTCTAGGGTTGGTTTAAATTTTATTAAAAGTTAAGAAATTTCAATAATTTTTATTTAACAATCTTACTTTTCTTAAATAAATACAGATTTCTGCAGAATCATTTCTTTTATATATGTTTAAAGAGCTAAATTCCTGTTTCTTTTCCCAAACCCTTTCACTTAAAATTCCTAGTCCCCTGGTGACTTTTTTTCAAATTCATTCATTTCTTTGATACATATGCTCCAATTTTTCTTCCATTTTAGCAACATATTTGACATATTTTTTTACCATTTCCCTAATAACTATTGGGTCAATATTAGGAGACTTTCTCGTTATTAAACATACAAAACCCGTAAGGTATTTTTTCCATCATTTATTCATTCACTTTTTTCCCTTTTCAACTATTCACTGAAGCCCATGATGATATAACAAAAAAATGACTCTGTCATTACTATTCCAGAAGAGTGTATTTTATGTCCCTTATTTGTTATTTGTGGTTATTTTGATGGAAAGGTTAACTTGTATAAATAATATGATGAGGCATATAAATTCTATTTAGGTAACCTTTATATATATAGGAAAAGAGATCAAAGAGGAGACAGAAGTAATATTAATAGTATAGGTGGCATAATCAAACAGTTCAATGGAAAACTTTTGATGGCAGAAGAATTTTAGATAATTTTTCTTACATTTTGTTTTTTCTTTGTTAAAAGCAAAGTTGAACAAATGTGTGAACTGCCTTTAGCCATAATTTTAACATATTTAATCAGATGATAAAGATTTACACTTTAAGATGATTCTTAAAAAAAATATATAGTACTAGTCAGAAAGAAGCCAGAAACCGGAAAAGGGAAAAGAATTTAAAATAAATTTATAAAGAAGGAAAATATCCAGCTTTTCTATATGGTTTACCATCCAAATCTTATCTTATATTCTTAAACGAGCAATAATTGTATGTATGTATATATATATATATATATATATATATATATATATATATATATATAGAATCTCGAAAACGGCTCTAACGATTTTGATAAAATTTGGACAGTGGGTACCTTTTTTGTTGTATAGGTCGAAGAAGAAGGGACTTTTGAAACCTTTGCCTCTAGGGTAAAAACGGGTAAAAAGGAGATAAAATCAAAAACGTTATATCTCCTTAAGTAAGAGGTATAGAAACAAAATTTAAATTACGTTTTAAACAGCTATAAAAATAAACGGACAGGTGTTTGGTACTTTTTTGAAACTATGTCCGATAAGGGGTAAAAAAGGGTGAAAATAGTTTTTTTGGTACCTTTTTAACCCACTCTTATATTTTAAACTAAGGAATATAGAAAGAAACTTTGTACTGCAATCAATAGATGTGAAAGAAACTTTAAACACGTATTTGGTGCATTTTTGATTTTGGGGCCAAAATGGGTAAAAAAGGGATAAAATGATAACTTAACATCGCAAAAAGTAATATGAATAGAAACATTATGTTAACTGCGTTTTAATAAAATGTACCAAATTCAATTGGTACCACAGAAGTACCAAATATGCATGTGGAACTTTTTTGAAATTAGGGGATAAAAAGGGGAAAAAATTAGTAATGTTATACCTTTTAAACAAATGAATGTTTGTCTGTATGTATGTTCTTTATAGAATAGTAAACTGTGCATTTGATCATGTTATGCTCTTTAGCGAAGAAGTTGCGGATAAGCCGGCGAAGGTTTTAAAGTTGATAATACTAATTTCCGATAGATGGCGTCACTGAAAATTACTAAAAATTAATTAAATCGAAAACTGTACATTTGATTATGCTACAATCTTTAGCAAAGTTGTTGCACATGAGCCGACGAAGGTTTCTCAGTAGGTATGAAGAAATTTCGACAGGTGGCGCTACTGAAATTTACTCAAAGTCAATTTAATCGTAAGCTGTACATTTAATCATGCTATAATCTTCAGCAAAGTTGTTGCGGATAAGCCGACGAAGGTTTATGAATTGGAATGAGCAACGTCCGACAGGTGGCGCCACAGAAAATTACTCAAAGTGAATTAAATCGTAAATTGTGCATTTGATCATGTTATAATCATAAGCAAAGTTGTTACGCATAAGCAAACGAAGGTTTCTTAGTTGGTATGAACAACTTCAGGTGGCGCCACTGAAAACTACTTAAAATTAAATAAATCATAAACTGTGCATTTGATCAGACTATAATCTTTAGCAAAATTGTTGCGCATGAGTCGACGGAGGTTTCTGTTGGTATGACCAATTTCCAAAATTATTAAAATGAGTTAAACTGTAAACTATGCAAACTATGTGTTGGTCGGACAAAATAAATAAAATAATTCAAAATTAACTTTTTAAAATAAAATATATAAAAACTTTTAAATTTGCCTCAAAATGCTTATCATAAAGCTCCGAGCAAGGCTCGGTCAACCAGGTACTTTTTAATTATTAGCTCAACTGGGATAATTCATGTTCTTTGAAGATAAGCAATCTCTTGACTTCTATCGTAAAGAATAAATATTATAAATAATTAGTATTAGTATTAGTATAAGCTTATGATCAAATATTTTCAAAAGATAATAAAAATGCAAAAAATAGTATTACCTTAGTTTTTCTCTTGGTCTATGTCTTTGTTTATATCTTAGTCTAAGTCTTACTATATGTCCTTGTCTATGTCTTAGTCTACGGTTGTGATATACTTTATGTCTTAACCCATATCTTAGACTATGCCTTAGTCTATGTCTTAGTTTTTGTCTTACCCTATAGCTTATTCTATATCTTAGTCTATGTCTTTATGTTAGTTCTTGTTTTAGTCTATGGCTTTGTCTTATTCTAATCTAAGTCTATGTCATAGTCTTTTTTGCTGTCTACATCCTAGCCAATTTGTTAAGTCTTAGTCAAAGTCTATATCATAAACTATATCTCAGTTTATAGATTTGTATTTGCCTTAGTTTATATTTTGTTCTATGTCTTAGTATATTACGACATAATTACTTTCTTTCTTTTTTCCAGTAGAAACTCATTTATGCCCTATTTCTCCTTGTTTTCCTTTCACTTTATCTAACACTCGATAAATCAAACAATATTAAATTCATTGGCTTTTCTTTAACACTCGTTATCTACATCTTCAAATAATAATTGCATTTCGCAGCCCATCTTATCATCAATTACCGAGAACAAACAATAAATGTAAGAGAATATATTTGCAATGGAAAATGTATAAGAACAAGTAAAACTATTTAGTGAGAAATGAGGTCAAGTGCTGAGCCAACTGTTAAAATATCATGAACTTGGCAGCAATAAATAAAATCGAAAACCAAAGTTATTTAACTTTTGTAGGAAATTGAACAAATGAATAAGAGGGAATTAGTTTTTTAGTAAAACACTTTCATATTTACCAAACAACATTCACTATAAGACAATGACAATCGTGAACAACAGGAAATGCAATCAAATGGTTACATCCGTCTTATATTGTTTTTAAGCTTTTGCTAAGGACAAGTAAATACAATATAAATAGAGTTTAAGGATTATTGCTATTTTTCAATAGATGCTATAAAATTACTGTTAAATATTGAGTAAAACGTGATGGGATATAGTTTTTAGGAATGTAAAAAATATTTGTTTATATAGAAAATAAAAAATTATCAACTTTAATCTTCTTTCTTTAAAATCTTATTAACTTAAATTTTATATTAGATTTTTATATAATTAATCTTTTACATTGTATGTATGTGCTCTTTCTATTTCTTCTATTCCAATTTATCTTGTGCTTTATTTTCTTGCATCTCAGATTTCTCAAAGGCCTTTTTTCATTTTAAATGCAACTTTATTGCAATGTGTTAATAAGCTCTTAATTGTATGTAATTTTTTTCATTTGCCAAGAGTCAGAGGAAAACTAATAATCTCTTAAGTATCTGCACTTTCATGTTTAAACTTTTTTTCTTCGTTAAATCGTTATCTGAACAAAAAACTATGTTTAAAGCTGCAAACGAACATACTCAATCGAGAATTCTGTGTAATGAAAATTTTTTTTAGCTTTAATAGATTGTAAATCTTGACTTTTGTACTTAATATAGCTAATTTAAAATTTACAAGAAAACTGAAAATGTTTTTATTTATACGCTAAGTTTAAGATTTTTAAGAACAAGTAAGTTTTCCTAAATAAGATAACATGCAAAAATATTCATCATAAATAAGTAGAAAATTAAATATACATTAAAGCGAATAAAAATTAACTTCTACGTTTTAGTCTATGTCTCAGTCTAAGCCTAAGTATAAGTCTAAGTTTTAGTCTATGTCTAGGTCTTAGCCTATATCTTAGTCTATGTCTTAGTCTATGTCTTAGTCTATGTCTTAGTCTAGGTCTTAGTCTATGTCTTAGTCAACTGTAGTCTATGTCTTAGTCAACTGTAGTCTATGTCTTAGTCTATGTCTTAGTCTATGTCTTAGTCTATGTCTTAGTCTATGTCTTAGTCTATGTCTTAGTCTATGTCTTAGTCTATGTCTTAGTCTATGTCTTAGTCTATGTCTTAGTCTATGTCTTAGTCTATGTCTTATTCTATGTCTTAGTCTATGTCTTAGTCTATGTCTTAGTCTATGTCTTAGTCTATGTCTTAGTCTATGTCTTAGTCTATGTCTTAGTCTATGTCTTAGTCTATGTCTTAGTCTATGTCTTAGTCTATGTCTTAGTCTATGTCTTAGTCTATGTCTTAGTCTATGTCTTAGTCTATGTCTAAGTCTATGTCTTAGTCTATGTCTTAGTCTATGTCTTAGTCTATGTCTTAGTCTATGTCTTAGTCTATGTCTTAGTCTATGTCTTAGTCTATGTCTTAGTCTATGTCTGAGTCTATGTCTTAGTCTATGTCTTAGTCTATGTCTTAGTCTATGTCTTAGTCTATGTCTTAGTCTATGTCTTAGTCTTTGTCTTAGTCTATGTCTTAGTCTATGTCTTAGTCTATGTCTTAGTCTATGTCTTAGTCTGTGTCTTAGTCTATGTCTTAAACTATGTCTTAGTCCATGTCTTAGTCTATGTCTTATTCTATGTCTTGGTCTATTGGTTAGTCTATGTCTTAATCTATGTCTTAATCTATGTCTTAATCTATGTCTTAGTCTATGTCTTAGTCTATGTCTTAGTCTATGTCTTAGTCTATGTCTTAGTCTATGTCTTAGTCTATGTCTTAGTCTATGTCTTAGTCTATGTCTTAGTCTATGTCTTAGTCTATGTCTTAGTCTATGTCTTAGTCTGTGTCTTAGTCTATGTCTTAGTCTATGTCTTAGTCTATGTCTTAGTCTATGTCTTAGTCTATGTCTTAGTCTATGTCTTAGTCTATGTCTTAGTCTATGTCTTAGTCTATGTCTTAGTCTATGTCTTAGTCTATGTCTTAGTCTATGTCTTAGTCTATGTCTTAGTCTATGTCTTAGTTAGTCTATGTCTTAGTCTATGTCTTAGTCTATGTCTTAGTCTATGTCTTAGTCTATATCTTAGTCTATGTCTTAGTCTTAGTCTTAGTCTTTATCTTAGTCTATGTCTTAATCTATGTCTTAGTCTATGTCTTAGTCGATGTCTTAGTCTATGTCTTAGTTTATGTCTTAGTCTATGTCTTAGTCTATGTCTTAGTCTATGTCTTAGTTTATGTCTTAGTCTATGTCTTAGTCTATGTCTTAGTCTATGTCTTAGTCTATGTCTTAGTCTATGTCTTAGTCTATGTCTTAGTCTATGTCTTAGTCTATGTCTTAGTCTATGTCTTAGTCTATGTCTTAGTCTATGTCTTAGTCTATGTCTTAGTCTATGTCTTAGTCTATGTCTTAGTCTATGTCTTAGTCTATGTCTTAGTCTGTGTCTTAGTCTATGTCTTAGTCTATGTCTTAAACTATGTCTTATTCTATGTCTTGGTCTATTGGTCTATGTCTTACTCTATGTCTTAATCTATGTTTTAGTCTATGTCTTAGTATTTGTTTTAGTATATGTCTTAGTCTATGCTTTAGTCTGTGTATATATATAAGTCTACGTCTTAGTCTATATCATAGTCTATGTCTTAGTTAATGTCTTATAATGTCTAGGTCTATGTCATAGCCTATATCTTAGTCTAGATTTTAGTCGTTGTTTTAGTCTATATCGTATTCTGTATCATAGGAAATGCCTGAGTTGATGTCCTAGCCTATGTTTTACTTTAGTTATTAGCCAGTGTATATGTTTCAGATTATGTATTAGTTTCTGACAACTGTAACCTACATAAACCACCCATTAACTCCTCAATCTATTTTCTGTTTCCGTTGTATACATACAATTTTGAACATAAAATTTAAAATACAAACTTGTTATTACATTCTAAAAGATTTCTATCTGTATATGACATTTTTCGAACATGACAAATAGACAAACATGCCATACATATCTTAAGGTTTGATGATTAGATAGACGAGAATTGCCTAATGACAATTTCTCATCTCTTTGAAATGTTTTGAAGACTCGTTTTGAAAGATTGACACGTCAAAGACAAGTGTGGTCAAAAATCGAAAAAGTTTTTATAGCTTTATACTTTAGCATCTCTCATATAAAAAAATGTTCTAAGAAGAAAAATGTGCTAACAACAAAAAAAGTTTTATGTACGTATTTGTTAAGTTTCTCTTTAAAGAATATCTATGAAATGGTATTTTTGCTTATATCGAAAGATGTTTGAAAACCAAATGACCTGTCAATTTTGATTATGTTGTTAATGGTTTTTAAAATGAACTCGTCAAATTTTTTTCGATTGCATGTAAAAAACTGTAAGAGATAAATAACATCAAGATAGAACTGGAAGAAAAGGGATTTAAAAATGTTCTTAAAAAAAGAAAATAGGGAAAACTTAAATAGCTTTTGGCTTAATCTAATAAAATGTCATTGGCAGTACCAGTATTTGTAAGATTTAATATAAAAAATGGTAATTTATTTAAAAATTTCCTAGAAAAATAAAAAAATTTTAAAAATTTCCTGTAAAAATAAAAAAAATTTTGAAAAAATCCTACAAAAATAGTACATTTTTGAAAAACTTCATACAAAAATAAGAAATTTTAGAAATATTTTCCTATAAAAATAGGAAATTTTTGAAAAATTTCCTATAAAAATAGGAAATTTTTGAAAAATTTCCTATAAAAATAGGAAATTTTTGAAAAATTTCCTATAAAAATAGGAAATTTTTGAAAAATTTCCTATAAAAATAGGAAATTTTTGAAAAATTTCCTATAAAAATAGGAAATTTTTGAAAAATTTCCTAAAAAATAGGAAATTTTTGAAAAATTTCCTATAAAAATAGGAAATTTTTGAAAAATTTCCTATAAAAATAGGAAATTTTTGAAAAATTTCCTATAAAAATAGGAAATTTTTGAAAAATTTCCTATAAAAATAGGAAATTTTTGAAAAATTTCCTATAAAAATAGGAAATTTTTGAAAAATTTCCTATAAAAATAGGAAATTTTTGAAAAATTTCCTATAAAAATAGGAAATTTTTGAAAAATTTCCTATAAAAATAGGAAATTTTTGAAAAATTTCCTATAAAAATAGGAAATTTTTGAAAAATTTCCTATAAAAATAGGAAATTTTTGAAAAATTTCCTATAAAAATAGGAAATTTTTGAAAAATTTCCTATAAAAATAGGAAATTTTTGAAAAATTTCCTATAAAAATAGGAAATTTTTGAAAAATTTCCTATAAAAATAGGAAATTTTTGAAAAATTTCCTATAAAAATAGGAAATTTTTGAAAAATTTCCTATAAAAATAGGAAATTTTTGAAAAATTTCCTATAAAAATAGGAAATTTTTGAAAAATTTCCTATAAAAATAGGAAATTTTTGAAAAATTTCCTATAAAAATAGGAAATTTTTGAAAAATTTCCTATAAAAATAGGAAATTTTTGAAAAATTTCCTATAAAAATAGGAAATTTTTGAAAAATTTCCTATAAAAATAGGAAATTTTTGAAAAATTTCCTATAAAAATAGGAAATTTTTGAAAAATTTCCTATAAAAATAGGAAATTTTTGAAAAATTTCCTATAAAAATAGGAAATTTTTGAAAAATTTCCTATAAAAATAGGAAATTTTTGAAAAATTTCCTATAAAAATAGGAAATTTTTGAAAAATTTCCTATAAAAATAGGAAATTTTTGAAAAATTTCCTATAAAAATAGGAAATTTTTGAAAAATTTCCTATAAAAATAGGAAATTTTTGAAAAATTTCCTATAAAAATAGGAAATTTTTGAAAAATTTCCTATAAAAATAGGAAATTTTTGAAAAATTTCCTATAAAAATAGGAAATTTTTGAAAAATTTCCTATAAAAATAGGAAATTTTTGAAAAATTTCCTATAAAAATAGGAAATTTTTGAAAAATTTCCTATAAAAATAGGAAATTTTTGAAAAATTTCCTATAAAAATAGGAAATTTTTGAAAAATTTCCTATAAAAATAGGAAATTTTTGAAAAATTTCCTATAAAAATAGGAAATTTTTGAAAAATTTCCTATAAAAATAGGAAATTTTTGAAAAATTTCCTATAAAAATAGGAAATTTTTGAAAAATTTCCTATAAAAATAGGAAATTTTTGAAAAATTTCCTATAAAAATAGGAAATTTTTGAAAAATTTCCTATAAAAATAGGAAATTTTTGAAAAATTTCCTATAAAAATAGGAAATTTTTGAAAAATTTCCTATAAAAATAGGAAATTTTTGAAAAATTTCCTATAAAAATAGGAAATTTTTGAAAAATTTCCTATAAAAATAGGAAATTTTTGAAAAATTTCCTATAAAAATAGGAAATTTTTGAAAAATTTCCTATAAAAATAGGAAATTTTTGAAAAATTTCCTATAAAAATAGGAAATTTTTGAAAAATTTCCTATAAAAATAGGAAATTTTTGAAAAATTTCCTATAAAAATAGGAAATTTTTGAAAAATTTCCTATAAAAATAGGAAATTTTTGAAAAATTTCCTATAAAAATAGGAAATTTTTGAAAAATTTCCTATAAAAATAGGAAATTTTTGAAAAATTTCCTATAAAAATAGGAAATTTTTGAAAAATTTCCTATAAAAATAGGAAATTTTTGAAAAATTTCCTATAAAAATAGGAAATTTTTGAAAAATTTCCTATAAAAATAGGAAATTTTTGAAAAATTTCCTATAAAAATAGGAAATTTTTGAAAAATTTCTTATAAAAATGGGAAATTTTTGAAAAATTTCCTATAAAAATAGGAAATTTTTGAAAATTTTTCTATAAAAATAGGAAATTTTTGAAAAATTTCCTATAAAAATAGTAAATTTTTGAAAAATTTCCTATAAACGTAGTAAATTTTTGAAAAATTTCCTATAATAATAGTAAATGGGTTTTGTAGGATATTATGAAATCGGGTTTTAAAGAATTCTTTTCAATAATATCTCTGTTTCTTGCCTTTTAATAAACACCTCATTTTTGTCGAAGCAAAGTTATTTTTTGTACTCATTTAACATGAAAATATCTTAGCACTTGTAATTTTTTCGCTTCAATAATTTTATTTAAGCTGAAAATTAAACAAGAAAACAAAATAGAAAATTAGAAATTAAGGAAAATTCAGGGATATCAAAGAAGCAGAGCAAGGAAATCAGCTTACTACCTTCTCTTCGCTGTGTATAAGTAAATTCGATAAGTATTGTAGGTATGTTCTTCGAAATCGTTCGCTTGATATTCCAATAAAGTTTCATCCTATATCTACGTGTGGCACGTGAAGCCTATCAGGGGATCAACGAAGCAAAAACTACATGATTCAGGTTTTGTAATAGCAACAGCAGAAAATAAAAACCAACAACTTTCAAGACATTAAACCTAAACATGGGAAAACCCGATCGATTGTTTTCTTTTTCTTCTTAGTTATGCCAATATTCCTAAACTCCGAGTAGCAGGGCCATGTTTATGAACAATGTTCTTGTGTACGGAAACACCAAATGACATTAGCATTCCCAGTGCACTCATCTTGGCTATCGTTGGAAAGTGATGGAAAAATAGTTTTGAAAAAAATAACAAGAAATTTTGAACAAAAATACCAGCAAAAGGATTAAAAACATCAAGAATAACAGGATTATATGCATACATACAAATGCATGTATATAGGAAAATGAGCAAATTGACATAGAAATGGCAGAATTTTAAGATACAGAAAAACTTCATCTATGTCTAGCAAAATTTTCTGTTGAATCTAACAAAGTTAACAAAAATCGAACAAACGAGCGTTATCATTGACTACAACATTTATTGTCCTTTAAGGACAAAACAATCATGACCATTATTTCAATATATCAGAATATAGGTAAGAAGGCATTTGAACTGTCTCCTTTTCAAAAATTCTTTTCTCAATGACATTTAATTTTCATATAAATTCCTAATTTTCTCCTAAAACCAAAAAAAAAAAAAAAAAAAACAGGCACTTGAGTAGGTACTTTTCTAAATTGCTTTTGTTTCAGTTGTAAACATTTTAATACCAATTCCTTTGAATACAAAATACCTACCTCAATAGGTCTGTCATGTTATTTTTGCCAAGAAGAAATTGCTGTCATCATTTCGGGTAGATGATTTCACATGTAATATAACAAATCACCGCTGGGTATAAAAACGATTTCCCCAAAGTTGTTTGTCAATTATAAACAAACAATGGCTGGATGAATGGTTGACAGACAGACAGACAGACAGACAGACAGACAGACAGACAATACTTGAGCAAATATTTTTCCTTTATATGCATTTTATGGAAAATCAAATAAATTTTAAATGTTTTTTTTATATGACTCGCACTCAGTTCTATTGCTTGTTTTCTTTGTCATTAGATTGTAATGAATTTTTTATGTTTGTGAAAGGAATTTTGTTGGAAAGAATAAACATTTTCGAAAATAAATTTATTTTTAAAGAAGTTGGTTTTAAGTAATTTGCTAAACTCTGTATGAATACATTTGGAAGCAAGTTCTATTAATTACAATTATTATATCCCAAACTACTTGTCTGTAAAAATATTGTAATCAAAGTAAATGAATTTAAAAATATTTTAATGAAATTTGCATAGAAAAAGTGCCAGTATAACAGTTTTTCTATTAGGAACGTGTCAGTATAACAGTTTTCTAAAGAAAAAGTATCATTATAAGTGTTTTTCCATTGTAACAGTTTTTCTATAGAAAAAGTGTCAGTATAACAGTTTTTCTATAGAAAAAGTGTCAGTATAACAGTTTTCTATAGAAAAAGCATCAGTATAACAGTTTTTCTGTAGAAAAAGTGTTGTTATAACAGTTTTTCTATAGAAAAAGGGCCAGTATAACAGTTTTCTATAAAAATTGTCAGTATAAAAGTTTTTCTATACAAACAGTGTCAGTATAACTGTTTTTCTATAGAAAAAAGTGTTGCTATAACAGTTTTTTTCTGTGGAAAATGTGTCAGTATAACGGGTTTTCTATAGAAAAAGTGCAAGTATAGCGGTTTTTCTATGGAAAAGGTGTCAGTATAACAGTTTTTCTATAGAAAAAGTGTTGGTATATCAGTTCTTCTATAGAACAAGTGCTGGCGTAGCAGTTTTTCTATAGAAAAGTGTTAGTATAACAGTTTTTCTGTAGAAAAAGTGTTGGTATATCAGTTTTTCTGTAGAAAAAGTGTTGGTATAAACGGTTTTTCTATAGAAAAAGTGTTGGTAAAACAGTTTTTTTATAGAAAAAGTGTTGGTAAAACAGTTTTTCTATAAAAAAAGTGTTGGTAAAATAGTTTTCTATACAAAAAGTGTTGGTAAAACAGTTTTTTCTATAGAAAAGTGTTGGTAAAACAGTTTTTTCTATAGAATAAGTGTTGGTAAAACAGTTTTGCTATAGAAAAAGTGTTGGTAAAACAGTTTTTCTATAGAAAAAGTGTTGGTAAAACAGTTTTTCTATAGAAAAAGTGTTGGTAAAACAGTTTTTCTATAGAAAAAGTGTTGGTAAAACAGTTTTTCTATAGAAAAAGTGTTGGTAAAACAGTTTTTCTATAGAAAAAGTGTTGGTAAAACAGTTTTTCTATAGAAAAAGTGTTGGTAAAACAGTTTTTCTATAGAAAAAGTGTTGGTAAAACAGTTTTTCTATAGAAAAAGTGTTGGTAAAACAGTTTTTCTATAGAAAAAGTGTTGGTAAAACAGTTTTTCTATAGAAAAAGTGTTGGTAAAACAGTTTTTCTATAGAAAAAGTGTTGGTAAAACAGTTTTTCTATAGAAAAAGTGTTGGTAAAACAGTTTTTCTATAAAAAAAGTATTGGTAAAACAGTTTTTCTATAGAAAAAGTGTTCGTAAAACAGTTTTTCTATAAAAAAAGTGTTGGCAAAACAGTTTTTCTATAGAAAAAGTGTTGGTAAAACAGTTTTTCTATAGAAAAGGTGTTGTTAAAACAGTTTTTCTATAGAAAAAGTGTTGGTAAAACAGTTTTTCTATAGAAAAAGTGTTGGTAAAACAGTTTTTCTATAGAGAAAGTGTTGGTAAAACAGTTTTTCTATAGAAAAAGTGTTGGTAGAACAATTTTTCTATGGAAAAAGTGTTGGTAAAACAGTTTTTCTATGGAAAAAGTGTTGGTAAAACAGTTTTTCTATAAAAGAAAGTGTTGGTTAAACAGTTTTTCTATGGAAAAGGTGCTGGTTAAACAGTTTTTCTATAGTAAAGGTGTTATTATAACAGTTTTACTATAGAAAAGGTGTTAGTATAACAGTTTTTTTTGTAGAAAAAGTGTTGGTATAACAGTTTTTTTATAGAAAAAGTGTTGGAATAACAGTTTTACTATAGAAAAATTATAGGAGTTTATCTATAGAAATAGTGTTGGTATAATTATTTTTCTATAGAAAAATTGTTGGTTTTCTTAGAAAATATTTAGGTTTAAGTGTTTTTAAAATGTAAAGCTTCAGATTAAAGTTTTTATTATTTTAACATGGGGCTTCCCACATATAACTTTTTTTTATTTCAATTATAAGTTCCTAAAACTTAATAAGACTCTTATCATGGGTTTGTTAAAAAAGTCGTAAAAAGTTTTAAATCTCCTTAAAATTATACTTTTTTAAATAACCATTTTAATTTCATTTATTCAAAATTTGATGCTTTGTTTTTGGTCTTGTATAATTTCCTTTACACTCAAATTTCATAACTTTTAATCCTTTTTACATTCTTTACATATATTTAACACAAATATAAGTACAATTTCATATATTTAGGGTTACACAAAAGCACAGCTGTCGTTTTGCCTTTAGACTGATGTTGACTTGATTCGGTTTACACTTTAAAAACACAAAGTAACTTAAAGACAACATAAAAGTTTAAAAAACAAAAGTAACCGAAAAATCTTAAAAGCTATTGAATGAAAACTTTTTAATCCTTAAAAAACAAATGCCGAAAAAGGAAAAAACACACATTCTTACCACTACTATCCCTTGATAACAAAAATTTGCTCCCGAAAAATGTTTTTCCCAACCATTTCGTTAACACTTTTGTAAATATTTACGCAATAAATTCCATTAAAAACTAACAATTGGTTTACTTTTTGACTTAGACGAAGACAATGCAGTAGTGGCCACTGAATGTAAAGAATATAAACCCTCATTTTCTCAACTTTTTCCACCCAGAGTTTGTTCAGGCAATCATCGAAATTTTCTGTTTTTCCAGTACATCATCCCTCAGAAACAAAAAAATTGTTCTTGTTCTCTTTAAGCCACTAAAACTTTCTTAAATTATTTGTTGTTGTAGCATTTGACCATATCCAAACTTGCTACTGTTAATGGTTGTTTAGGAGGGTGGGTTAGAAAGGAAAGAAGTTGAAGTTATTAAGATTTAAGTGATTTTCCTTTAAGCTTATTTCACATGGTTGGCGTGAACAACCAACGAGTATAAAGCGGGTTAAGAGTAATATTAACCAAATTAACCACAGATTAAAAATTGTTTGCGGTTTTCAGATGAAAGGAGTGATTTCAGTGGGGAAATATGACTGACGGATTATTGTTGCCCTTTTCTTGCTTCAAAAATTTAAATAAAAGTTTAGATTTTTTTAATTTATAAACAAATATCATAAAAAGATTTCTTAAAGAGAAACTGTTATACTTGTTTCATAGCAAGTTGACATCAAATAGTCGGAATTGATATACGAAAACATTATTAGCAGAAAAATAGTAGAAATTAACTGTTATAGGAACACTTTTTCTATAGAAAAACTGTTATACTAACACTTTTTCTATAGAAAAACTGTTATACCAACACTTTTCCTAAAGAAATACTGTTTTACCAACACTTTTTCTATAGGCAAACTGCTGTACCAACAATTTTTATATTGAAAAACTGTTATACCAATACTTTTTCTATAGAAAAACTGTTATACAAGCACTTTTTTCTATGGAAAACTGTTATTCCAACACTTTTTCTGTTGAAAAACTGTTATACCAACATTTTTTCTATAGAAAAACTGTTATACCAACACTTTTTCTATAGAAAAACTGTTATACCAACACTTTTTCTATAGAAAAACTGTTATACCAACACTTTTTCTATAGAAAAACTGTTATACCAACACTTTTTCTATAGGAAAACTGTTTTACCAACACTTTTTATGTAGAAAAAACTGTTATACGAACACTTTTTGTATAAAAAAAAACTGTTATACGAACACTTTTTCTATAGAAAAACTGTTATACGAACACTTTTTCTATAGAAAAACTGTTATACGAACACTTTTTCTATAGAAAAACTGTTATACGAACACTTTTTCTATAGAAAAACTGTTATACGTACACTTTTTCTATAGAAAAACTGTTATACGTACTTTTTTTCTATAGAAAAACTGTTATACGTACACTTTTTCTATAGAAAAACTTTTATACGTACACTTTTTCTAAACTGTTATTCCAACCCCATTTCTATAGAAAAACGTACACTTTTTCTATAGAAAAACATTTATACGTACACTTTTTCTATAGAAAAACTGTTATACCAACACCTTTTCTATAGAAAAACTGTAACACGAACACTTTTTCTATAGAAGAACTGTTATACTAACAATTTTTCTATAAAAAAACACTTTTTCTATAAAAAAAAAAAACTGTTATTCCAACCCCATTTCTATAGAAAAACTGTTATAACAATATTTTTCTATAGAAAAGCTATTATACCAACACTTTTTCTGTAGAAAAACTTTTATACCAACACTTCTTCTAAAGACTATTAACACTTGATCTTTTGAAAAACTGTTATACCAACACTTGTTCTATAAAAGAAAATCTTTTATAGTAGTTTCTATAGAATAATTGTTATACAGAAGTAATTAGACTCTTTCATCCAATCCAAAGAAAAAAACTTTTATTTTTAAATTTGTTATGCCAAACATTTTTTCAATTTTAAATTGTTGAATAATTTTTGTAATCCAAAACATCCTCATTCCTCCAAAAACTTGTAAGTGACAATTTTTCTTGTAGGTGCCACCAACTTTGATTTAAATTCTAGAGGCTTAAAAGAAAGCTGAACTAACTTTTTTGTCATAATAAATGAAGTAACATTTCTTTATAGCTCCTACACTTGACAGCCGCATTGCACCAAGTAAAACTTCAGATCAAACCGATGACTTGTAATTTAAAGGCAAAATAAATTCTTCTTTGCTACTTTATCAAATACTTAGATGACTTTGAATAAATAATGTTTAAGTTTAATGATTAAGTTTTATTTGTTTAGCAAATGTTTAAAACTTTATTTTTTAAAAAGTGCTCTTTGCTTTTAAGGCTTTAGCTATTTCCTTTCTTTAATACTTAAAAAAAAATTCATCAATTTATTCAGGATTTAATGCAAGTCAACTTTTCTTTTCAATAATTTAATGCAAATTCCTTGAGATTATTCCATTATTTTATTCGAAAAGTTTTTGATTTAAGAAATTTTATTTAACGGCTGTAAAAGTATTTAGGAAAAATTTACATTTTGTGCTTATTTCTATTGATTAAATCATTTTTATCTCTTCGAATAGGATTAACTTTAATGACAGCAACTTTGATGGCTGGAGTCTTGTACTGTTTTTCATTTGTCTTTCGATAAAACTATATTGAATGAAGACTTTGCATGATGATGAAATAGTGTTAATATTATAATTTGAATAACAAGGAATTTCTTAAACAATTTTTCCACACAAAAACTGTTATACAAATACTTTTTATATAAAAATCTCCTATACCAACACATTCTCTATTGAAAACTGTTAAAGCAACACTTTTTCTATAGAAAAACTGTTATACTTATACATTTTTATAGAAAAACTGTTAAATTGACGCTTTTTCTAAAGAAAAATGTTATAAAGACACTTTCTATAAGCAAAACTTTTATACTAACACTTTACTAATAGACCGACACTTTTTCTATAGAAAAACTTTTATACTAACACTTTTTCTATAGATAAACTGTTATACCAACACTTTCTCTATAGAAAAACTATTATACCAACACTTTTTCTATAGAAAAACTGTTATAACAACACTTCTTCTATAGAAAAACTGTTATACCAACACGTTTTCTTTAGAAAAGCTGTTATACCAACACTTTTTCTATAGAAAAACTGTTATATCAACACTTTTTATATAGAAAAACTTTTATATGAATAGTTTTTCTATAGAAAAGCTGTTACACTAACACTTTTTTTATAAAAAAAAACTGTTATACTAACACTTTTCCTATAGAAAACTGTTATACCAAGACTTTTTCTATAGAAAAACTGTTATATGAATACTTTTTCAATAGAAAAACTATCACATCAACACCTTTTCTATAAAAAAAAACTGTTACACCAATACCTTTTCTATAGAAAAACCGGTATACAAACACTTTTTCTGAAGAAAAACTGTTATACCAACACATTTTCTATAAAAAAACTGTTATAACAACAAATTCTCTATAGAAAAACTATTAAACCAACACATTTTCTATAAACAAAACTGTTATACCAACACTTTTTATAGAAAGACTGTTATACCAACTTTTATTCTGTATAAAAACTGTTATACCAACACTTTTTCTATAGAAAAACTGTTATACCAACACTTTTTCTATAGAAAAACCAACACTTTTTCTATAGAAAAACTGATATACCAAGAGTTTTTCTATAGAAAAACTGTTATACAAACACTTTTTCTATAAAAAAAACTGTTATACCAACACTTTTTGTATAAAAAACTGTTATACCAACACTTTTTGTATAGAAAACTGTTATACCAACACTTTTTCTATAGAAAAACTTTTATACTAACACTTTTTCTATAGATAAACTGTTATACAAACACTTTTTCTATAGAAAAACTATTATACCAACACATTTTCTATAGAAAAACTGTTATCACAACACTTCTTCAATAGAAAAACTGTTATACCAACACGTTTTCTTTAGAAAAGCTGTTATACCGACACTTTTTCTATAGTAAAACTGTTGTACAAACACTTTTTTCATAGAAAAACTGTTATACCAACACTTTTTTTTATAGAAAAACTGTTATACCAACATTTGTTCTACAGAAAAACTATGAAAACTATGCCAACACTTTTTCTATAGAAAAACTGTTATACCAACGCGTTTTCTATAGAAAAACTGTTATACCAACACTTTTTCTATAGAAAAACTATTATACCAACACTTATTGTATAGAAAAACTGTTATACCAACACTTTTTCTATAGAAAAACTGTTATACCAACACTTTTTCTATAGAAAAACTGTTATACCAACACTTTTTCTGTAGAAAAACTGTTATACCAACACTTTTTCTGCAGAAAAACTGTTATACCAACACCTTTTCTATAAAAAATATTATACGAGCAACTTTATTGCTTACACTTTTTACATAGAAAACTTGTATACTGTAGGTTTTCCATAAAAAACTATAACACTTACAATTTTTTTATTAAAAAACTCTTGAACTGACACTTTTTCTATAGAAAAACTGTTATACTGACACTTTTTCTATAGAAAAAACTGTTATACTGACACTTTTTCTATAGAAAAACTCTTATACTGACACTTTTTCTAAAGACTGACAATTTTTCTAGAGAAGAACTGTTATACTGACACTTTTTTGTAGAAATACTGTTAAACTAACACATTTTCTATAGAAAAACTGTTGTACTGAAAGTTTTTCTGCAGAAAAACTGTTATACTGACACGTTTCCTGCAGAATAACTGTTATACCAACACTTTTTCTAGAAAAAAAAAACTGTTATGCTAACACATTTTTTATAGAAAAAATATTATAATGTTGCTTTTTCTATAGAAAAACTGTTATTCTGACAGTTTTTCTATAGAAAAACTGTTATACTGACACTTTTTCTATAGAAAACTGTTATACTGAAATTTTGTCTGTAGAATAACTGTTATACTGACAGGTTTTCTATAGAAAAACTCTTAGTTTACAAGTTTTTCCAAAAAAATACTGTTATACTTACACTTTTTATATAAAAACTGTTATATTGACACTTTTCTATAGAAGACTGATACACTTTTTCAAATCTATACAACAAATGTAAAAGAACTTTAAAAATCTATCTGATTTTTTTTTTCAAATAATTCAAAAAATGCGTTCTTTATTTTACATTTTAGCACCCAACTTAGTTTTAAACATTTCCAAACAAAAAATGTTTAAATAAAAAAATTCTATTGGTTTTCTCATGATGGGTTTTTAGAAAAATTTAGAGTGTGTTTTGGTCTTGTACATTTAGTTTTTTTTTCTGTTTTTAACTATTATAATTTTTGAGTTTTGTATTCCTGTTAAACAATTTGGCATTAAGCCAAAACTATGTACAAGTGTTTATAAAGTTTAATATAAATAACATAGAAAGAGAGGGACAGAGAGGAAAAATATAATGCTCAACAAACTAACAACTAAAACAGTTTTGTAAAGTTTAAGCATCTGTGTGATTAGGCCAATTGTCGTATAATATAAATTAACTTTTTTTCTATAGTTATTCTGTAAATAGACATTAAAATATATTTTTTTTGCTAAACTTAAATAAATTGTATATTTTTATATTTTTGTTCAAAAACATTTTTCATTTTAATGCATATTTTTTGTTCTTGTTTGTTTTTATATTTTACAGGTCTCTTGGGTGCGTCATCGTGATATACATTTGCTGACAGTGGGTCGTTATACTTATACCTCGGACCAGAGATTTGAGGCAATGCATTCACCGCATGCCGAAGATTGGACGTTGAGGATACGCTATGCCCAGCGCAAAGATTCAGGAATATATGAGTGTCAGATATCGACGACACCACCAATTGGTCATTCGGTTTATTTGAATATTGTGGGTAAGTGTTATACCAAAAAGTTGTTTATGTAAACAGAGATAAGTAGTTATAGCGAAATTTTTTATATACATTTAAACTGTTATAAAAACCCTTTCTAAAGAAAATCTCGTATATTTTTTAAAAGCAAAACTCTTGGAAGAGTATTTCTCAAAAACTTACAATAATTATAGTAAATTTTTCAAAAAATTACTAGTTTTATAAGAAATTCTTAAAAACTTTACTATTTTTATAAGAAATTTTTAAAAAATTTACTATTTTTATAGGAAATTTCTCAAAAATTTACTGCTTTTATAGGAAATTTTTCAAAAATTTCCTATTTTTATAGGAAATTTTTCAAAAATTTCCTATATACATAGGAAAGTTTTAAAAAATTTGCTATTTTTATAGGAACTTTTCCAAAAATTTCTAATTTTTATAGAAAATTTCCTATTTTTATAGGAAATTTTTCAAAAATTTCCTATTTTTATAGGAAATTTTTCAAAAATTTCCTATTTTTATAGGAAATTTTTCAAAAATTTCCTATTTTTATAGGAAATTTTTCAAAAATTTCCTATTTTTATAGGAAATTTTTCAAAAATTTCCTATTTTTATAGGAAATTTTTCAAAAATTTCCTATTTTTATAGGAAATTTTTCAAAAATTTCCTATTTTTATAGGAAATTTTTCAAAAATTTCCTATTTTTATAGGAAATTTTTCAAAAATTTCCTATTTTTATAGGAAATTTTTCAAAAATTTCCTATTTTTATAGGAAATTTTTCAAAAATTTCCTATTTTTATAGGAAATTTTTCAAAAATTTCCTATTTTTATAGGAAATTTTTCAAAAATTTCCTATTTTTATAGGAAATTTTTCAAAAATTTCCTATTTTTATAGGAAATTTTTCAAAAATTTCCTATTTTTATAGGAAATTTTTCAAAAATTTCCTATTTTTATAGGAAATTTTTCAAAAATTCCTATTTTTATAGGAAATTTTTCAAAAATTTCCTATTTTTATAGGAAATTTTTCAAAAATTTCCTATTTTTATAGGAAATTTTTCAAAAATTTCCTATTTTTATAGGAAATTTTTCAAAAATTTCCTATTTTTATAGGAAATTTTTCAAAAATTTCCTATTTTTATAGGAAATTTTTCAAAAATTTCCTATTTTTATAGGAAATTTTTCAAAAATTTCCTATTTTTATAGGAAATTTTTCAAAAATTTCCTATTTTTATAGGAAATTTTTCAAAAATTTCCTATTTTTATAGGAAATTTTTCAAAAATTTCCTATTTTTGTAGGAAATTTTTCGAAAATTTCCTATTTTTATAGGAAATTTTTCAAAAATTTCCTATTTTTATAGGAAATTTTTCAAAAATTTCCTATTTTTATAGGAAATTTTTCAAAAATTTCCTATTTTTACAGGAAATTTTTCAAAAATTTCCTATTTTTATAGGAAATTTTTCAAAAATTTCCTATTTTTATAGGAAATTTTTCAAAAATTTCCTATTTTTATAGGAAATTTTTCAAAAATTTCCTATTTTTATAGGAAATTTTTCAAAAATTTCCTATTTTTATAGGAAATTTTTCAAAAATTTCCTATTTTTATAGGAAATTTTTCAAAAATTTCCTATTTTTATAGGAAATTTTTCAAAAATTTCCTATTTTTATAGGAAATTTTTCAAAAATTTCCTATTTTTATAGGAAATTTTTCAAAAATTTCCTATATTTATAGGAAATTTTTCAAAAATTTCCTATTTTTATAGGAAATTTTTCAAAAATTTCCTATTTTTATAGGAAATTTTTCAAAAATTTCCTATTTTTATAGGAAATTTTTCAAAAATTTCCTATTTTTATAGGAAATTTTTCAAAAATTTCCTATTTTTATAGAAAATTTTTCAAAAATTTCCTATTTTTATAGGAAATTTTTCAAAAATTTCCTATTTTTATAGGAAATTTTTCAAAAATTTCCTATTTTTATAGGAAATTTTTCAAAAATTTCCTATTTTTATAGGAAATTTTACAAAAATTTCCTATTTTTATAGGAAATTTTTCAAAAATTTCCTATTTTTATAGGAAATTTTTCAAAAATTTCCTATTTTTATAGGAAATTTTTCAAAAATTTCCTATTTTTATAGGAAATTTTTCAAAAATTTCCTATTTTTCAAAAATTTCCTATTTTTATAGGAAATTTTTCAAAAATTTCCTATTTTTATAGGAAATTTTTCCTATTTTTATAGGAAATTTTTCAAAAATGTCCTATTTTTATAGGAAATTTTTCAAAAATTTCCTATTTTTATAGGAAATTTTTCAAAAATTTCCTATTTTTATAGGAAATTTTTCAAAAATTTCCTATTTTTATAGGAAATTTAAAAAAATTTCCTATTTTTATAGGAAATTTTTCAAAAATTTCCTATTTTTATAGGAAATTTTTCAAAAATTTCCTATTTTTATAGGAAATTTTTCAAAAATTTCCTATTTTTATAGGAAATTTTTCAAAAATTTCCTATTTTTATAGGAAATTTTTCAAAAATTTCCTATTTTTATAGGAAATTTTTCAAAAATTTCCTATTTTTATAGGAAATTTTTCAAAAATTTCCTATTTTTTTAGGAAATTTTTCAAAAATTTCCTATTTTTATAGGAAATTTTTCAAAAATTTCCTATTTTTATAGGAAATTTTTCAAAAATTTCCTATTTTTATAGGAAATTTTTCAAAAATTTCCTATTTTTATAGGAAATTTTTCAAAAATTTCCTATTTTTATAGGAAATTTTTCAAAAATTTCCTATTTTTATAGGAAATTTTTCAAAAATTTCCTATTTTTATAGGAAATTTTTCAAAAATTCCTATTTTTATAGGAAATTTTTCAAAAATTTCCTATTTTTATAGGAAATTTTTCAAAAATTTCCTATTTTTATAGGAAATTTTTCAAAAATTTCCTATTTTTATAGGAAATTTTTCAAAAATTTCCTATTTTTATAGGAAATTTTTCAAAAATTTCCTATTTTTATAGGAAATTTTTCAAAAATTTCCTATTTTAATAGGAAATTTTTCAAAAATTTCCTATTTTTATAGGAAATTTTTCAAAAATTTCCTATTTTTATAGGAAATTTTTCAAATTTTTTATTTTTTTTATAGGAAATTTTATTTTTTTATAGGAAATTTTTCAAAAATTTCCTATTTTTATAGGAAATTTTTCAAAAATTTCCTATTTTTATAGGAAATTTTTCAAAAATTTCCTATTTTTATAGGAAATTTTTCAAAAATTTCCTATTTTTATAGGAAATTTTTCAAAAATTTCCTATTTTTATAGGAAATTTTTCAAAAATTTCCTATTTTTATAGGAAATTTTTCAAAAATTTCCTATTTTTATAGGAAATTTTTCAAAAATTTCCTATTTTTATAGGAAATTTAAAAAAATTTCCTATTTTTATAGGAAATTTTTCAAAAATTTCCTATTTTTATAGGAAATTTTTCAAAAATTTCCTATTTTTATAGGAAATTTTTCAAAAATTTCCTATTTTTATAGGAAATTTTTCAAAAATTTCCTATTTTTATAGGAAATTTTTCAAAAATTTCCTATTTTTATAGGAAATTTTTCAAAAATTTCCTATTTTTTTAGGAAATTTTTCAAAAATTTCCTATTTTTATAGGAAATTTTTCAAAAATTTCCTATTTTTATAGGAAATTTTTCAAAAATTTCCTATTTTTATAGGAAATTTTTCAAAAATTTCCTATTTTTATAGGAAATTTTTCAAAAATTTCCTATTTTTATAGGAAATTTTTCAAAAATTTCCTATTTTTATAGGAAATTTTTCAAAAATTTCCTATTTTTATAGGAAATTTTTCAAAAATTTCCTATTTTTATAGGAAATTTTTCAAAAATTCCTATTTTTATAGGAAATTTTTCAAAAATTTCCTATTTTTATAGGAAAATTTTCAAAAATTTCCTATTTTTATAGGAAATTTTTCAAAAATTTCCTATTTTTATAGGAAATTTTTCAAAAATTTCCTATTTTTATAGGAAATTTTTCAAAAATTTCCTATTTTTATAGGAAATTTTTCAAAAATTTCCTATTTTTATAGGAAATTTTTCAAAAATTTCCTATTTTTATAGGAAATTTTTCAAAAATTTCCTATTTTTATAGGAAATTTTTCAAAAATTTCCTATTTTTATAGGAAATTTTTCAAAAATTCCTATTTTTATAGGAAATTTTTCAAAAATTTCCTATTTTTATAGGAAAATTTTCAAAAATTTCCTATTTTTATAGGAAATTTTTCAAAAATTTCCTATTTTTATAGGAAATTTTTCAAAAATTTCCTATTTTTATAGGAAATTTTTCAAATTTTTTATTTTTTTTATAGGAAATTTTATTTTTTTATAGGAAATTTTTCAAAAATTTCCTATTTTTATAGGAAATTTTTCAAAAATTTCCTATTTTTATAGGAAATTTTTCAAAAATTTCCTATTTTTATAGGAAATTTTTCAAAAATTTCCTATTTTTATAGGAAATTTTTCAAAAATTTCCTATTTTTTTAGGAAATTTTTCAAAAATTTCCTATTTTTTTAGGAAATTTTTCAAAAATTTCCTATTTTTATAGGAAATTTTTTAAAAATTTCCTATTTTTATAGGAATTTTTTCAAAAATTTCCTATTTTTATAGGAAATTTTTTAAAAATTTCCTATTTTTAGAGAAAATTTTTCAAAAATTTCTTATTTTTACAGGAAATTTTTCAAAAATTTCTTATTTTACAGGAAATTTTTCAAAAATTTCTTATTTTTATAAGAAATTTTTCAAAAGTTTCTTATTTTTATAAGAAATTTTTCAAAAGTTTCTTATTTTTATAAGAAATTTTTCAAAAATCTCTTATTTTTATAAGAAATTTTTCAAAAATCTCTTATTTTTACAGGGAATTTTTGAAAAAGTTACTATCTTTATAGAAAATTTTTCAAAAATGTCTGGTTTTTTTATAACATTTTCTAATTTTTTTTTATTTTTATGGCAAGTTTTGCAAAAAAATTTGATTTTATAGGAAATTTTTCAAAAATTTCTTTTTTTATAGGAAATATTTTAAAAATATATTTTTTTTATAGGAATTTTTCCAAAAAATGTTTACCATTAATTGCCAGTTACGAATTTCCGTCATTTCTAAATCGTCTTTCACGCTGTCGTATACTCTAATAACTGTTAAGTGGATTAAAATTATGATGGGAAGTTTATATAAATATCAATGAATGTACAGATATTTGTAACAATTGATCAAAATTTAACCTTAACTCCCTTAAATACCCAAACATGAAACTGACCCTTTTCAGAGCTTTAGTGAATTTTGTGGTTCGAATTGACAAAGTTAATATTTAACTTCTTTTTGGTTTTTAAATCTAACCATAAATAAAAATTCTAAAACAATCCTCAATTCCATTCCTAACAAATTTTCTAAAACTTTATACTTAAAACTTTAATTGAATAAAATCAAATATTAGAATCCCTTAAAAAGTATAGGTGTCCCCTTTATTTAATTACAAAGATTTTTATTTTATACCACAAAACGTAAACATCCGTTTGCCTTTTATTACCTCATCATATCCTAGATGATCTAACCGTATGTGTGTATGTGTGTGTGCGTTTGTGTAAGTCAAGTCTGGGCAAATAAAATTCTCTAGTTTCCTGTGTTTTATGAGATTTGAACTTGTATCCTATAGTCACATTCAAAAAAAAAAAAAGTAAATAAGTGCATGAAACTTTATCACTTCACGAAACTAAGACCAACAATAAAACCATTGCTATTTTTTGGTATTTTGGAATAACGAACATTTTTTTTTTATTTTTGGGAAAGGGAAAGACATTTTGTGAAATAAAAGATGAACAACTAAAATGTTGTTGTGATTTATTAAGCGTAGAAAATTGCTTACGTGAGTCCCGTCAAAAACACAACCTTTAAACATAAAAAACACCAGCGTTGATGGTGTCAAGTCAAGTTAAAATAACAACAAAAAACCATCATCAGGACTAAGGACTAAAAGAAATAGGTATAGCATGAATGAAAAAAAGAAAAAAAAAACAACGAAAAAAGTTCTCAATGTTAGTCGTTGGGGCTATGTATGGCACGAGATGCTGCTATGTAGTATTTACGCAAAACCATAAACTGTAAATGATGCTCAGGGGAATCATCAAATTTTGCAAGTGTTTTGCGGCCAACAACAACAACAGCAACAGGAAAAATATAAAACGTATTTTCAGAACAACAGAATAAAGTTTGAACTAAAACATTTACAAAAAAAGAACCCAAAAACGAAGCAAATCAAATTTACTCATGCTTTCGCATAAAATCATAAAATTCCTATGACTTCCAGTGAAATGGCCACTAGCTAGGAGCAGTTAGAGTATAGAACACCTACTCTCTATATAAGCCCTAGAGCAGAAAAAATACAGATAATATTATTACATAAATCTTGTTATATAGAGAAGTTATAGTTGGCTTAACTAAAAACATGACCTCCTCTGCTACCCCCTCACAATAACAAGTTTTCCAGTTATTGCATAAATAAAAACACATTTATATTTTTAGTTTTGTGTATTTCTAAGGCTCTTTAAAATATTGGCCTGGTCAGCTATAACCATCAAAAACATACACATTTTGTTATGGTTTTTTGTTTGTTTATTTTTTATGCCCACTCTCATCCTGGGCCATCATCATCGTCATCATGATCATCAGTCTTAAATGGCAACATGTACATTTGTCTACATCTTGTTATATAGAGAAGTTATAGTTGGCTTAACTAAAAACATGACCTCCTCTGCTACCCCCTCACAATAACAAGTTTTCCAGTTATTGCATAAATAAAAACACATTTATATTTTTAGTTTTGTGTATTTCTAAGGCTCTTTAAAATATTGGCCTGGTCAGCTATAACCATCAAAAACATACACATTTTGTTATGGTTTTTTGTTTGTTTATTTTTTATGCCCACTCTCATCCTGGGCCATCATCATCGTCATCATGATCATCAGTCTTAAATGGCAACATGTACATTTGTCTACATGGTATTTACATTACATCCATCAACGTTATTACGTACTTTTACGTATTGTTGGTTGGCATTAGTATTTTGTTGTTGTTGTTATTTTGTATGATGACCACGATAAGCTCCCATAAGGGAGACATTAAATTTATTTGCAACTGCCTAGTACATACATAAGGAGGTCCCAAGAAAATTAAGAATTTTTTCCGGAAAATTTTCTATTTCGACATTTATTACACTGGTCAACAAAAGAAATTACTTTGAAAACTAACTATAAATTTCAATGTATAATGGTTCTCTTAGTACCAAAATACCCAAAATCTAAAATTCTGTGTATTTTTTTTTTGCAAAATCGAAAAATTTTTATTTTTCAAAAATTCATAAAAAATCGAAGATTTTAGAAACTTACAATTTTTATTTCAGGGTCTTAAAACTGTAAATATTATAAATAACCGAATACATGAACAAATGTTGATAAAATGAAAATTAGCAAACATTTTTCATATGAAAAATTAAAAAATTGAAAAAATTAAGAAACGGGTACAATTTTCAAAATACCTCAGGAAAACTTTTCATTACCGAATAATGAGTTAAACAGCTAAACTATTGAACACGAACTACTTACTCATTTACTGTTTAAGTCATTACATTAACATGGGGATGTCATTGGAGGCAAGTACTTACCAATTGCAGAAAAGTAATGAATTGGGTTAGCAATTGGAAAACAACAACAAAAACTTTTGTTGTTGTTGTTTTATTTAAAAAAACATATTTTTAAACGAAATACAAATTTTTTTTGTATGTCCCCATGGGGGCTCGAACCCAGGCCGCTACGAGTGCTAGGCGGAGACTCTTCCACTGAGCTACTTCATATGTTGAAAACTTAGCAGCTTATAATTAATATATACAATTTTTATTTTTAGATCCAAAATCATGTGACAATACCCAGCAAAACTTTGGTAATGGCAAGTACTCTGATAACTGGTTACCTTGTAACGACTACAACATACCATCCGAATAAATAATAAGTTATTACAGAAGAACTTAATTGTAATTAAGATGGTAATTTAAACTGAATGGCCCCGGTTCAAATCCCACCAAGGGCAACAATTTTTTTTAGTTTTTTTTTTATTAAAAGAGTCTTTTTAAATGATTTTTGAATTTTAAGAACTTAAATATTATCTTCTGTAAAAAAAAAATTTAAAACTAACTCATGTTAATGAAAAAATACCATCATGAGTCAATTTTAATTATGTAGGGGATGTTGAATACCAAACACGATTCTAATTGGTCTTAACTTGGTAAGCCCAACTTATCTGGGTCATCCTTCATCTCAACTGTGGAAACACACCTCCTCATGGTATCACCCGGGGAGCTAGTTTAACACCCATTAATATTGTGAGTTAACATGTTCCGAGAGTTGTCCCATAAGATCGATAAAAATGGGTTAGGATTACGGGCTAGTAACCCTCTCTTAAAAAAAAATACAATGAAGAGGATAAAATTAGAATTGAAATGTCCCACTACCTAATGTTAGAGGAGGATGTCCGAAACTTCGATAGAAAGACCAAGTAGAGGAACATTTTTCAAAGCTTGGCCTATAAAATTGGAGAATATTCGCACGAAATCCATGGAATTCTAAAATATGCTCGGACTTTGACCTTAACAGGTTGTAACATTTAAGTAAGTAAGAGTCAATCTTATGTAAAAACTTATACAAAAAAGAAGATTTAAATTGTTTAAGTTTTAAAATAATTTTAAAAAAGTTTTAAAATAATTACAAAAAATCGTATACAAATATTTTTCCAAAAATTACAACAAAGCAAAAAAAAGCAGGGAAAAACAAAGTTATTTTCACATGATTTTGGATCTAAAAATAAAAATTGTTTATATTAATTATAAGGTGCTAAGTTTTCAATATATGAAGTAGCTCAGTGGAAGAGTCTCTGCCTAGCAGTCGGAGGGTCTGGGTTCGAGCCCCCATGGGATCATAAAAAAAATTTTGTATTTCGTTTAGAAATAATGTTTTTAATAAAACAACAACAAAAAAGTTGTTGCTGTTGTTGTTGTTGCTTTCAAATTGCTTACCCAAGTCATTACTTTTCTGCAACTGGTAAGTACTTACCTCCAATGACATCCCCATGTTAATGTAATGACTTAAACAGCGAATGAGTAAGTAGTTCGTGTTCAATAGTTTAACTGTTTAACTCATTATTTGGTAATGAAAAGTTTTACTGGGTAACTTTGTTTCCCCTGATTTTTTTGCTTTGTTGTAATTTTTGGAAAAATATTTCTATATGATTTTTTGTAAACGTTTAATAATAGTAAACAATAAAGAAGTTTTTTTTTTTAATTATTTTAAAACTTTTTGTATAAGTTTTTATATAACATTGACTCTTACTTACTTTAATGGCCTATAGTTATAACCTGATAAGGTCAAAGTCCGAGCATACTTTAGAATTCCGTGGACTTTGATCTTGTGTAAATATTCTACAATTTTATAGGCCAAGCTGTTGTTTTATAGTCCACTGTTGAGATAAAGAATGACCAAAATATGTCTGGGCTTACCAAGTTAAGACCAATCAGAACCAAACACGGTTCTGATTGGTATCCAACATCGCCTACAAAATCAAAATTAACTCATGATGGTGTTTTTTTATTACCGTGAGTTACCCAGCAAAACTTTGGTAATGGCAAGTACTCTGATAACTGGTTACCTTGTAACGACTACAACATACCATCCGAATAAATAATAAGTTATTACAGAAGTACTTATTTGTAATTAAGATGGTAATTTAAACTGAATGGCCCCGGTTCAAATCCCACCAAGGGCAACAATTTTTTTTAGTTTTTTTTTTATTAAAAGAGTCTTTTTAAATGATTTTTGAATTTTAAGAACTTAAATATTATCTTCTGTAAAAAAAAATTGTAAAACTAACTCACGTTAATGAAAAAATACCATCATGAGTCAATTTTGATTATGTAGGGGATGTTTCAACTTGGTAAGCCCAACTTATCTGGGTCATCCTTCATCTCAACTGTGGACACACACCTCCTCATGGTATCACCCGGGGAGATAGTTTAACACCCATTTATATTGCGAGTTAACATGTTCCGAGAGTTGTCCCGTAAGATCGATAAAAATGGATTAGGATTACGGGCTAGTAACCCTCTTTTGAAAAAAAAATACAATGAAGAGGATAAAATTAGAATTGAAATGTCCCACTACCTAATATTAGAGGAGGATGTCCGAAACTTCGATAGAAAGACCAAGTAGAGGAACATTTTTCAAAGCTTGGCCTATAAAATTGGAGAATATTCGCACAAGATCGAAATCCATGGAATTCTAAAATATGCTCGGACTTTGACATCAACAGGTTGTAACATTTAAGTAAGTAAGAGTCAATCTTTTGTAAAAACTTATACAAAAAAAAGAAGATTTAAATTGTTTAAGTCTTAAAATAATTTTAAAAAAGTTTTAAAATAATTACAAAAAATCGTATAAAAATATTTTTTCAAAAATTACAACAAAGCAAAAAAAAAAGCAGGGAAAAACAAAGTTATTTTCACATGATTTTGGATCTAAAAATAAAAATTGTTTATATTAATTATAAGCTACTAAGTTTTCAATATATGAAGTAGCTCAGTGGAAGAGTCTCTGCCTAGCAGTCGGAGGGTCTGGGTTCGAGCCCCCATGGGATCATAAAAAAAATTTTGTATTTCGTTTAAAAATATATGTTTTTGTTGTTGTTGCTTTTAAATTGCTTACCCAAGTCATTAATTTTCTTCAATTGGTAAGTACTTGCCTCCAATGACATCCCCATGTTAATGTAATGACTTAAACAGCGAATGAGTAAGTAGTTCGTGTTCAATAGTTTAACTGTTTAACTCATTATTTGGTAATGAAAAGTTTTACTGGGTAGTTTTCCAAAATTTTTTTACAGAAGGTAATATTTAAGTTCTTAAAATTAAAAAATCATTTAAAAAGACTTTTTTAATAAAAAAAAAAATTAAAAAAAATTGTTGGTCTTGGTGGGATTCGAACCTGGGCCATTCAGTTCAAATTACCATTTTAATTACAAATAAGTACTTCTGTAATAACTTATTAGTTATTTGGAGGGTATGTTGTAGTCATTACAAGGTAACCAGTTACCAGAGTACTTGCCATTACCAAAGTTTTGCTGGGACTTTAATGAGACTTGGCAATGTTACTCATTTCATTTACTTTTTTGTTAACAAAATCACTATTTTTAAATAGATATGAGGTTTATTTAATTTGAAACATTCACATTTTTTTAAAATTAGGAGACTACATCAAATAAAATAATGTAGTGATGATCAATTGTAATGCAAAAATTTTCATTTTATGGACAAATGTTCTTTTGCAATCGAATAAATAAGATTTTATAATAAAAACATCATTTGTGATGAAAACGAAAACGGCTCTAACGATTTTGATAAAATTTGGACAGTGGGTATCTTTTTTGATGTATAGGTCGAAGAAGAAGGGACTTTTGGAACTTTTACCTCTAAGAGGGTAAAAACGGGTAAAAAGGGGAAAAAATCGAAAACGCTATGTCTAATAAAGTAATAGGTATAGAAACAAAATTAAAATTACATTTTAAACAGCTTTGAAAATAAGCGGACAGGTGTTTGGTACTTTTTTGAAACTATGTCCGATAGGGGGTAAAAAAGGGTGAAAATAGTTTTTTTGGCACCTTTTTAACCCACTCTTATATTTTAAACTAAAGAATATAGAAAGAAACTTTGTACTGCAATCAATAGATGTAAAAAAAACATGAAACACGTATTTGGTACTTTTTTGATTTTGGAGCCAAAATGGGTAAAAAAGGGATAAAATGATAACTTAACATCTCCAAAGTAATATGAATAAGAGCATTATACATTATGTTAAAAGCGTTTTAAAAAAATGTACCGAATTCAATTGGCACCAAAAAAGTACCAAATATACATATGGAACTTTTAGAAATTAGGGAATAAAAAGGGGGAAAAATTAGTATTATTTTAAACAAATGAATGTTTGTCTGTATGTATGTTCTTTATAGAATAGTAAACTGTGAATTTGATTGTGTTATGCTCTTTAGCGAAGATGTTGCGGATAAGCCGGCGAAGGTTTTAAAGTTGATAAGACTAATTTCCGACAGATGGCGCCACTGAAAATTACTAAAAATTAATTAAATCGTATACTGTACATTTGATCATGCTATGATCTTTAGCAAAGTTGTAGCGCATGAGCCGACGAAGGCTTTTTAGTTGGTATGAATAATTTCCGACAGGTGGCGCTACAGAAACTTACTCAAAGTGAATTTAATCGTAATCTGTACATTTAATCATGCTACAATCTTTAGTAAAGTTGTTGCACATGAGCCGACGAAGGTTTCTTAGTTGGTATGAAGAAATTTCGACAGGTGGCGCTACTGAAACTTACTCAAAGTTAATTTAATCGTATGCTGTACATTTAATCATCCTATAATCTTCAGCAAAGTTGTAAAGGATAAGCCGAAGAAGTTTTATGAATTGGAATAAGCAAAGTCCGACAGGTGGCGCCACAGAAAACTACTCAAAATGAATTAAATCGTAAACTGTGCATTTGATCAGAATATAATCTTTAGCAAAGTTGTTGCGCATGAGTCGACGGAGGTTTCTGTTGATATGAATAATTTCCAAAATTATTCAAAATGAGTTAAACTGTAAACTATGCAAACTATGTGTTGGTCGGACAAAATAAATCAAATAATTCAAAATTAACTGAATATTTCTACAATGTCTTTCCTCTAAATTTATTTTAGCACTTTATAATATAAAATATATAAAAACTTTAAAATTTTCCTCAAAATGCTTATCATAAAGCTCCGAGCAAGGCTCGGCCTACCAGGTACTAACTTTTAAAGGACCAAAAAGAAACGAAAATCGAAACCATCCAAATATAGGATAAAGTGTTTTCTTTTAGTCTATATATACTTTTAAACCCGCTCGGACCCGTAAACAACTTTTTTTATTTAAATAAATATATATTCAAAAGTTTTATGTACAAAATTCTATCAGAATTGCTAGTAAAATGCCATAAATGCAAATTGCAGATAGAAAAATGTAGCACGGTGGGATGGTGAAAAATTATAATAGAAATTAGAACACAACTTCTAAGAACCGCCGTTGTATAGCAGGTTAGTCATCCGCCTAGCATACCAGAGGCCCAGGTTCGATCCCTGGCCAGACTCACTTGAAAAAATAAATTTTCAAAAAAAGCGGCGGTTCACCTCATAACTCAGCTAGCCACTGGTTATTGAATATTGGGCTATGGAAAAATTCTCTGACTAATGCATTTTGCCATTTGGAGTCGGAGTTAAAACGTAGGTCCCTTTCAATGAGTCCAAAAATAGAATCGGATGCAGCTCATTGTCTGAGAGAAGTACCCCTTTTTCCAATTGGAATGCTGTCGGGGAATTATATATATATACACAACTTCTAAACCGTTGGGCGGATTTTAACCCTAACACTCCTGACACGGGTACCTGGGTACCCGAACGAACTTTAAAGTCAAATATCTCTTTAACGATAATTGATACAAAGTTGAGGTTTTGTAAGTTCCTAAAACTATTTATTTTCTAAAGATTTTTGTTTCTCCAAGCTTTCCAAAGTTTTTTATATATAATAAAGGCATTATATATATAAAAAAGTAATGGATATGATTCTATTTTTTATTTTAGTTTAAAATGTGTGCATTTAATTAATAATTTGACAACTTAACTTTGCACTTTTATAATAGATAAACTTCAGAAAATTACAATTCTGTTAAGTGTTAAGCAATAATTTGGTTGTTTGTACTACATATTGGCCTTTGGCAACCATCATGCACTTTATGTGTTTTGAGATTTGATTTCAGATTAATAGCCATGCAGAGGTAACAGTTTCAAAGCTGTTGTATCTTCTGAATTCTTCTAGTAAACATTTAATGTTAATTCCATTTTCTGTAAAGAACTATTCAAATTATCCTCTGCAGTTAGTCTAGATATATTTTGCGGAATATTTTAATCGTAACTGAAAAATTAGTATTCACGGGTACCCGGGTACCCTTATCAGGAGTCTACGTATAAAAATGTTATCAGTACGGTTAGGGTTAAAATAATTTTATGTGTACATATAGCAGAAATGTTGGAGCAGAAATTGGAGGAGCCCTAATTTCGAACCTGGAAAGCCTTTAATTTATTAGAGCGGCACAATCCCCCCAAAGTACATCTCAGACTCATAAATCACTTAAAACGATATATAATTGTCATTTCCCAACCGATTTTAAGAATCATACTACATAAAAAATACGTAAGTCAAGATCTACAAAACAGGTTGCGTATCCTATCTCTTAGGGTTTTAAAGATATTCGACTTCAAAAATTAAAATTTTAAATTTTTGTTTCATTTGGGTCATCTTAGTGAAAATACGGAGAATACTTGAATAAAAATAGGGTCCAACCTAAGGATACCAAAATGTTATATTATCATCCAAGAGAAAGTAGGTAAAAATCGATTAACACATTTGAAACGGAATTATAGATCGAAAATTTAACTTTAAGCTTAAATTTCTTCGCAACCGCTGCAAAGATCTTAATAAAAGCTTAAGAACAAAAGAAAATAACTAGTACAAAATCTTTATAAGTTAAAAAGCTATAGAGTTTTGGCCAATTAAAAATGATTCTGAACCACTGTGCGCCGTCACCAATTAACCATGATACTAGATTTTTGTTTGCACAAAGTTTATTTTTCTAAAGCTTATTTATGTAATATTTAGTAGTCATAGTTTATTATTTAATAGTATTTAACTGGCGTTTGTGGCATTTAAGTTGTTTACGGAAGTAATTTTTATATGAAAGCTATAGTCAAATATGGACTGATTCCTATAAAATTTGATATGCTGACCAATATATAGTTTAATTTCACTTTTCTGTTCTAAATTAAGTCGTCATATCAATTACAATTGGATTTATATTACCAGTATTAATGTGACTTCCGAGGCGGGGTTATATGGGAACTCTGACTAAATGTAAACCGATTTCGCACTTTCAAGATATCGGAAATACTTTTTTAAAATTGTTTCCCTCTAGATTTTTTCGTTAAGGCGCTATCGCGCTTTCATTTGACGGACAATCGGACACAATCCACCTATCTTTTGGTTTTTGAGCCAATATTAAGAAAATTACAAACGGAATGACAATCTCAATATACCCCCCATTCCTTTTGATGGTATTTATAAAAAGTACAAAAAAATATTAATCTTTTCCTGATTTAAAATTTTTAGAACTGATCTACATGTAATTTTAAAATCCGTCTATTTCCGTATGTTTATCTAAAATTTCTGATTATGCTATACAAATCTTAGTACCTTTTTCGAACTAAAAGAGTTGCAAATAAGGTACTTGTAATGAGCCTCTTAGATATCATACATTTTTCTTTGCATAAAATATCGCTTCGATGTCGAAGTTTAGGTATTTCGATCGAGCCAAGGTCGCCATTTAAAATACAATATAGATGGACTATCATTCATCATTGGCCATTTTTTTTTGTAGAATATTTTGCTAATTTGGTAAATTTACCAAAGGATAATTAAATTCTAAAATTTTATTGAAATTTAGTTTATAAATCCATAATATTTTTTATTGGTGGTTAAGAAATTTTGAATCTCCGCATTTAGTACCGATGGAAATATTAAAAAAACGACAAAAAATTTAAGATAATCAATATAAAGTCTAAAAAAATGTAAACATTAGAAATTTTTATATAGAGCCTCCTAAAAGTATGCTACATGATTGAATCGTGAATCTCAGTCTTCGATCAAGATAGAACTCGATTAGGTCTAAGGATATATTTTTCATGGATAGGGTAATTTAATATTATTGTAAATAAACATACTATAATTAAATTATTATAAAACAAATAAGAGTGAGCTATAGTCGGTCAAGCCCGACCATATGAAAAAGTCAAATGGCTTTCTTTAGTTTCCATAAAAGCACATGTTTTTCAAAATTCAAGAATTATATATTAATGCTATTTTCTTATCTCGTATGAGATCTAAGTTTAAATGTGGACCGATTTTATCGAAATTTATAAATTTGAGTACAGTTTATATAAAAATTTATATGCCACAAAAAAACATAAAATTGTTATTATCTTTAGACTTATAAGCTTCTAGTGATTTTCGTCTTTTGGAAGTGACTTTTGGCAGAAAAGTTTGTATGGGAGATATGGCCAAATATGAATCGATTTAAGCAACTACATTTATTTTAAATTTCATGAAAATATACTGTAATTTCAGGGCAAAATCTCAAATCAGAGAAGCCAGAATTATGGGAGGTAAAGAGTGTTCTAAAAAAAATATGCATTTACTATTTTAGACAAAATTTATCCATAGTGCAAGAAAGAATTTATTTTTTGATCAAGTTAGTTTCTATAGATATGTCATATACTATTATTTTAGAAATTATTAATTTTCAATAGTTATTTCAATCAAAATGGACTGCGAAAAAAAAGTTCGTGAAAATATAATTAAAACTTTTCAAAAAAATCCGTCATGGACTTTTAAAAAATAGCTAAAAATTTGAAAGTTGACCCTCGAACGGTTTTTAATGCCATCAGACGGTATAAGGAAAACCTGAGCATTGAAAGAAAACCTGGATCGGGGAGGAAAAAAGGTCCTACAGATATTGTTAAGGCAAAAGAAGTCGAGCGACTCTTTCGAAGAGCGCCTAACACTTCTTTAAGAAAAGCAGGTCGTATGGTGAAATGTTCTATAAATTTTGCACATAGAGTCAAAGCTTATACTGGACTGAAGACATACAAAGTCCAAAAGGTTCCAGATCGCAATGCTATAAAGAACTTAGCAGCAAAAAAACGAGCGAAAAAATTGAAGTCTGATTTTATAAAAAAATACACCTGTTGTGTGATGGATGATGAAACATACGTACTGGCAGACTTTTCTCAACTTCCTGGTCAAGATTTTTATGCTGCTGATAAACAGGGCAATGTTCGGCAAGAGTTTCGCACAAAAAAACAAACAAAATTCCCTAAGAAGTTTCTCGTGTGGCAAGCTATTTGCAGTTGTGACAAAAGAAGTAAAGTATTTGTGGCATCTGGCACAATAAACACAGACATTTATATAAAGCAGTGCCTACTAAAACGGTTGTTACCCTTTTTAAGAGAGCACAGAGTGACTACATTTTTTTGGCCCGATTTGGCATCATGCCATTATGGAAAAAAGGCACTTGGGTGGTACTCAAAGAATACCACTTCGGCCTGTGGAAAGGTATTGGGCTCTGGTAAAAAAAGGAATTGAAGAACACAGGAAAGATTTCCAAGAACATGTCCGATTTTAAGCGCAGGTGGAACACATGCTCCAAAAAGGTATCAGAAGCAACTGTAAAATCTTTAATGGGAGTGTTTCCGAAAAAAGTCGATAATTTTGCAAAACCCGAGTACTAAGTAAACATTTTAATACTAAATGATTTTGTATAATGTTTATGTCATTATATTTGCGTATTTTGTAGAGTTTTTATATTAAAAGGTTTGATCTTTATTTAAGAAAATCCAACTACAAATTTTATTTAGAGCACTCTTTACCAACAATAATGGGGCTATTTTAGGCATTTTCAAAAGAAATGGTATTTTTATGAATTATGAGGTTTGCATGTAGTTTTAAACTTAGTGCGAATTTCGTCAAAATCTTCCGAATAGCTGCCTCGGAAGGTTATCCAAACCGACCGTAAAATGTAAAAAATGTTCAATCAATGACAATATAATGTAAAGATATTGCACTTCATACATTTTTTCTGCCAAATGTGAACTTAAAATGGATAAAGATCAGTTAAAATCACATGAATGCACAAACAAACATACATTTCGTGCCTTAGCTTTCTCTTATTTGATAGTCGTCTCCATTTATTGTTTCTGTATTAGAGTAAAAGCTTTATGGGACTTTTCAAAACGACCATACGGCAAATCAATGCATAGAAGTGCAACATCTTTATTTTATAGAGTCTTTGGTTCAAGGCACTTTTTTTTAAAGAAAATGAACACTCAGGCCAATACTACTACTTTCTTTCGAAAGGCTATAGTAGAGAGGCAAGTGGTGGTGAAAAGGAACGATAAAGCTTTATATTATTCAACACTGTAATTGTATGTCATTTCTTTTTTTAGAACAGTGAAGCTAAGCCGTTTTTTTGTTATTTAGACGCTTTGTTTAGGCATTTTTGTTCTACAGGCAATTTTTTATTTATTTTTCGTCGACGGCGTATTATTGCTGTAGGCTGTGGTAATTTATAATTATAATAGAAACTAATACTTACAGAAAATAATGTTGTCCAGACCGGATATCGAATCCAGGCTGAATATGATATATTATGCTCAGTAGTCGACGTACTAACTAACTAAGACACAGCACCCACAACATTTAGACATTGAAACCAATATCACAAATTAAGTTAAGAACACATAAATTATCCTGGGACCCCCTAAAATTCATACAAATTTATATAAAGTAAGGGCGGGAATCAGAACTAATGATGGGGCATTGTATAAATTTTCTCTATGTATTTGTTGTTTATGGTATATTCGTGTTATCATTTATGTTAAGTCTTGATGTCAAGCCTTATTTTATGGTTACACTTTAAGATTGATTTGCTAGATATATTTATTTTGTTATAATTGAAATTTTATTTATGTTTAATATGAATTAAATTTATTCTTTGAGACTCATGTAATAAATGGCCTTTGTCATTTTCTTGATGAAATAAAATCTATTAAAATTTCATATAATCATGATCTTTCTTGAATAGTAGGAAATTTTCATGGTTAGATTATAATTGAATTTTTGATAATAAAGAATTTTTTTTTGCAAAAACAATTTTTATAAAATAAGTACAAATCCTTCAGAGAAACGTGGAAAACTCAAAATATAAGGAGTAAGTGAATTTATCTTAAAGGACATAATTTGTTCTCTATAATATATTTTCTTAAATTAACTAAAAAATTGGCATACAATTCTCATTCATATAAAATTCGAACAATTGTAGAAAAAAATATTGCATACTTTTGGGGTGCTTAAAGTTATATATTTAAAATCCCCAAAAATTTGTCATAATTCCAACACTTCTCTTTAAACCTCAAACATTTTTGAAAATTCCTAGAATATATTCTACCTTTCAAAATCCTTTTAATATGATAACGAAATTACACAAATCATAAAAATATAAAAATCTCTCAAATAATATTTCATATTTTTTTTTTAACAACTTCTGCTATAAATTGCATAAATTACCTACTAACAAAAGGAAAAGTTAAGAGTTTTCCGTTTGCAATTTCCGGCAAAAAAAATTATAATTTTATTTCCAAAATAAACTCAACAGCAACAAAACAATTTTTATATGCGTTTTCATTGCGATAAAAAAAACGTAGAAAACAGAGAACAAATAACAATAAAATCGTCATCAGAGGCGAATGTGTTCGCTGATGTTTTTGCGAACAGCGAAACAAACAATGAAATCAGGTAATTTTATTTTTATAGAATTTTTATGTGAAATTATGTTTTGGGAAGTTATAAATGAAAAATGATTTTGAAAATTGTAATTTACATGAAGGAGTGTGAGTTTGGTAATGTTTGTTTAATAAAAATTAAACTCAACTGCTTTTGGATGATTTTGAAAATGGCAAAATTAATTTGAAATGAAGGATATTCTAATGAATGGGTTTCAAACATTACAACAATATTCATAAAATAAATATAGATAGAAATTTAGAGCAGATTTCAAATCAAATTTTAATCAGATTTCAAATCAAATTTTAATATTAGCTCCAGGTGCAGACACACAAATTAGGTACAAAAACACTCAAATTTCGAAACAGGTGTAAAATTGTGAGATATTTTGAGAATAGCAAATTTTAGAAAATTTTCCTATAAACAATCAATTCCAATAAATAGTCAATTTTTGAAAAATTTCCTATAAATAGTCAATTTTCGAAAAATTTCCTATAAACAGTAAATTTTCGAAAAATTTCCTATAAATAGTCAATTTTCAAAAAATTTTCTATAAAAAGTCAATTTTCGAAAAATTTCCTAAAAATAGTCAATTTTCGAAAAATTTCCTAAAAATATTCAATTTTCGAAAAATTTCCTATAAATAGTCAATTTTTAAAAAATTTCCTGTAAATAGTCAATTTTCGAAAAATTTCCTATAAATAGTCAATTTTCGAAAAATTTCCTATAAATAGTCAATTTTCGAAAAATTTCCTATAAATAGTCAATTTTCGAAAAATTTCCTGTAAATAGTCAATTTTCGAAAAATTTCCTATAAATAGTCAATTTTCGAAAAATTTCCTATAAATAGTTAATTTTAGAAAAATTTCCTATAAATAGTCAATTTTCGAAAAATTTCCTATTAAAAGTCAATTTTCGAAAAATTTCCTATTAAAAATCAATTTTCGAAAAATTTCCTATAAATAGTCAATTTTCGAAAAATATCCTATAAATAGTCAATTTTCGAAAATCTTCCTATAAATAATCAATTTTTGAAACATTTCCTATAAATAGTCAATTTTCGAAAAAATTCCTATAAATAGTCAATTTTCGAAAAATTTCCTATAAATAGTCAATTTTCGAAAAATTTCCTGTAAATAATCAATTTTCGAAAAATTTCCTATAAATAGTCAATTTTTGAAAAATTTCCTATAAATAGTCAATTTTCGAAAAATTTCCTATAAATAGTCAATTTTCGAAAAATTTCCTGTCAATAGTCAATTTTCGAAAAATTTCCTGTAAATAGTCAATTTTCGAAAAATTTCCTCTAAATAGTCAATTTTCGAAAAATTTCCTATAAATAGTCAATTTTTGAAACATTTCCTATAAATAGTCAATTTTCGAAAAATTTCCTATAAATAGCCAATTTTCGAAAAATTTCTTATAAATAGTCAATTTTCGAAAAATTTCCTATAAATAGTCAATTTTCGAAAAATTTCCTATAAATAGTCAATTTTCGAAAAATTTCCTATAAATAGTCAATTTTCGAAAAATTTCCTATAAATAGTCAATTTTCGAAAAATTTCCTATAAATAGTCAATTTTTGAAAAATTTCCTATAAATAGTCAATTTTCGAAAAAATTCCTATAAATAGTCAATTTTCGAAAAATTTCCTATAAATAGTCAATTTTCGAAAAATTTCCTATAAATAGTCAATTTTCGAAAAATTTCCTATAAATAGTCAATTTTTGAAAAATTTCCTATAAATAGTCAATTTTCAAAAAATTTCCTATAAATAGTCAATTTTCAAAAAATTTCTTATAAATAGTCAATTTTCGAAAAATTTTGTATAAATAGTTAATTTACGTAAAATTTCCTTTAAATAGTTAATTTTTGAAAAATTTTCTATAAATAGCAAATTTTTGAAAAATTTTCTATAAATAGCAAATTTTCGAAAAATTTCCTATAAATAGTCAATTTTCGAAATATTTCCTATAAATAATCAATTTTCGATAAATTTCCTATAAATAGTCAATTTTCGAAAAATTTCCTATAAATAGTCAATTTTCGAAAAATTTTCCATAAATAGTCAATTTTCGAAAAATTTCCTATTAATAGTCAATTTTCGAAAAATTTCCTAAAAATTTCTGTAAATAATCAATTTTCGAAAAATTTCCTATAAATAGTCAATTTTCGAAAAATTTCCTATAAATAATCAATTTTCGATAAATTTCCTATAAATAGTCAATTTTCGAAAAATTTTCTATAAATAGTCAATTTTCGAAAAATTTTCTATAAATAGTAAATTTTCAAAAAATTTCCTATAAATAGTCAAATTTTCGAAAAATTTCCTATAAATAGTCAATTTTCGAAAAATTTCCTATAAATAGTCAATTTTCGAAAAATTTCCTATCAATAGTCAATTTTCGAAAAATTTCCTTTAAAAAGTCAATTTTCGAAAAATTTCTTATAAATAGTCAATTTTTGAAAAATTTCCTATTAATAGTCAATTTTCGAAAAATTTCCTATAAATAGTCAATTTTCGAAAAATTTTCTGTAAATAGTCAATTTTTGAAAAATAGTAAATTTTGGAAAAATTTCCTATAAATAGTCAATTTTCGAAAAATTTCCTGTAAATAGTCAATTTTTAAAAAATTTCCTATAAATAGTCAATTTTCGAAAAATTTCCTATAAATAGTCAATTTTTGAAAAATTTTCTATAAATACTCAATTTTCGAAAAATTTCCTATATATAGTCAATTTTCGAAAAATTTCCTGTAAATAGTCAATTTTTAAAAAATTTCCTATAAATAGTCAATTTTCGAAAAATTTCCTATAAATAGTCAATTTTCGAAAAATTTCCTATAAATAGTCCATTTTCGAAAAATTTCCTATAAATAGTTAATTTTAGAAAAATTTCCTATAAACAGTCAATTTTCGAAAAATTTCCTATAAATAGTCATTCTAAAGTGGCATCGTCACCCCGGACATATCGACCACAATAAAATGGTAAATATTATATATTGTAGAGCTGGTAAAAATTTAAATATTCTAATACATATGATTAATAGAAAAACCAAACTAATTTAATTTTGTTCAATATTTTCAATAAAACTTTTTAAAGTTATGATTTAAGAGAATAAAAAACATTTTCATAACTTCATATTTCTGAGTTAGAAGTTGTAACTTCGAGCTATGCTTTGATATGCATTAACTTTGTAGTTTATTTGAAAATTCAATTTAAAGCAAAAACAAATCTTTAACAAAAATTTCTTTTAACAAAATTTCGTTAAATTTCCCTAAAAAAGGATGTTATTAACTTATTTAGTAATATTTTCTTTGAAAAAGAAAATTATTAACTTATAAAGTAATATTTTCTTTGAGTTTTTGAAATGTACAAAACATATAATTTATGCAAACTATACAAACACAAATACAAATATGAAAGCAAAAGAAAACGCATATGTATGAGGAAACATACATTTTATATGTTTCCTTATATAGATATGTATTTATATGCGTTTTTTATGTTTATATGAGTAAAGACTTAAAAGAATGTTGGAATTTGTAAAAGTAGATAGAATCATTTAGGTTATATGTATATTTGCTATTACTACAAACATAGTCAACACTTCTGGAGACAATTTCTCGCACCCGACATTGATCAAGTTTAAGCATATGTGGTATCAAATTGTGTACTATACTATTAGGACACTGGAGGCTATTTGTTTATAAATTTATATAATTTGTAGAGATCATGTGTTCCAGTAAGAAAATTACTAAGATTTAGAGTTTAATGCTTTTGTAGGTATAATATCTTAAATCCTAAAAGTATGCAATAGAATTGTGTGCTTTATTTTTTGCTTCACAATTTGATACACTACAAATTTGGAATTTTCCTATAAATTCTCGCTTTTAAATTTAAAAAACTTTCAGGTCTACTTCTCATTTGTAATCTCTGCTATATAATTTTTGGAGTGTGTATTTTTCAACCTTTCTTTATGGGTAAATTTTTGAGCTGTTAAAGTCAAGTGCAACAAAGCATAAAGATAAGGCTTGTGTACATTTTAATAATTTTTGTTACTCCCTCTTCCTAAGGTAGCACTTTTAGTACTTTCTGTTATATTTTATTCTATTTTGTTTCAAAGTAAGATGTTAGAAAGCTAAGGTGAAGTATGAAAGTAAACATACACATATTTAGATACATATGTACATTAGGGTGATAATTTTTTGTGTGAAGGAAAGTGATTTTTCGAATTTTATAACTTTTTCTACGGAATATTGTGGCACTAGGTGTAAAAGTTTAGATCTGAAAATCTGAGCCAAATCGGACAACGTTCTATGTGTGCGAATCGGGTCCAAAGTTTATTTTTTTATTTTTATTTTTTTGTTTATTTATTTTATTTTTTTGTTTTTGTGAAATTTAGACCAAAAATAATTTTTACAAGAAAAAATAATAGAATATTAAAGAGAACTAACACAGCTTTATTCCACAGCATGAAAGACGAAAATCCATGAGGTAGTTTAAAAGTTATTACAGTTTTCCCCGAAAATTCATGTCCTTGAAAAGGCGCCTAAGGATAGGCACCAAAAATTGTATGTTGTAAATAAAGAAATTTCCAAGCTAGACATGATTTATCATTTAATGGCTTGTTACTAGTAAATAGTTCAGTTTTGCTTAAATATAATCAAATCTACTTAGTTTTTTTCCTGTTGGAAAATGGTACGTTTTTCTCAGGTCGTTTTCAAAAATCATTTTTTAATTTTTTGAAAATTTTGTTCAACAAATATTAAAAATTTTTAATTTATTCTCCAGTGTGTTAAAACAAACCAATAGGAGAATTAAACCCAAGAAAATTCGATATCTTGAACCGTTTCGCCCTACCTGCTATTTCAAATTGAAGAATTTCGCGAAAATTTAAATTTTTGGGCCAAAATTTCCTCGAATTTCGGTAAATTTTACTTGTATTCAATTTTAACAAAAAAGATAATTAATCTTATTACTTTGTTTATGGTAAACCTATGCTAAAGGGTTTTCTAATAATGGACGAGATAAACCCTTTCTTCACCGAGGTCAAATACCAAAATTTGGATTTTCTGGAAATTTTCAAAGCGAGATTACAGAATATTAAGTAATAATTAGCGAATTTATAAAAAAGCATGAAAATATTTGTCTTTGGCAAGATTAAGTGTTTTTTATTAAAAAAAAAATATTTTTGTAAACAAAAAATTCACATTTTCGCGAAATTTTTCAATTTCAAATCGCAGGTACGGCAAAACTGTTAAAGATATCGACCTAATTTTTTTGGATTTTATTCTCCTATTTGTTTGTTTTGTGATACCGGAAAGCAAATTTATTATTTGTAATATTTGTTAAACAAAATTGTCAAAAAATTAAAAAATGATTTTTGAAACCGGCCTAAGAAAAAAGTATAATTTTCTAATATGAAAAAAAAACTAAGTTAATTCAGTCATATTTTAACAAAATTCGACTGTTCAATTTTTACAGGTCATAGAATTGTAATTCATGTCTTAATTTGAAATTTACTTATCCTTAAGTATAAAAAATTCAAATTTTCGCGAAATTTTCCAATTTCAAATCGCAGATACGGCAAAACTGTTAAAGATATCGACCTAATTTTTCTTGAATTTTATTCTCTTATTTGTTTGTTTTGTGAAACTGGAGGGCAAATTTATTGTTTGTAGTATTTGTTAAACAAAATTTTCAAAAAATTCAAAAATGATTTTTGAAACCGGCCTAAGAAAAAAGTGTACCGGTATGTGATGAAAATCGATCGTTTTCAAATCATTCGATTTCTGATATGTTTCTGACATAATTTTTTCCCCAAAAAAAAAAATGAAATTTTGGCTTAAATCCTTTTGAGTGATATCTTATCTTTCATTTGGTTCGAAATTTTGTGTGGAAATGGGGAAAATTATTAAAAAAATATATCTGAATCCGATCAATTTAAAAACTATCGACTTCCATCACATACCGGATAATTTTTTAATATGAAAAAAACTAAGTTTATTTGGTTATATTTTAACAAAACTCTACTATTTAGTACTACCACGTATTGTAAATCATGTCTTACTTTGAAACTTACTTATCCTTAAGTAATTTTTTTTGGCTGCATATCTTTAGGCGTGTCGTCAAGGAAACGAATTTTTAGGGGAAAAAATTGCAATAAATCCAAAACTACTTCATGGATTTTCAATGTTAAAGACTTAAAATAAAGTTATTTTAGTTGTCTTTTATACTCCAGTAAACCTTTTAAAATACTTGAATTTAAAGTGGTTAAAATTTGGGCAAAACCAAAAATACTCCCATTTTTTTACATACAAGCAAGTTTAACACTTTGTGGGCGGATGCGTGCCGCATCCCTTATGATATTTTGAAAAAAAAAATTGCATAGCATTGCATGGTAGAACATTTCTCGGGGGAGTTACGGTTCAATTTCGTACTTTCGTAAAATTAGGTGCACCCTAATGTACATGTGAACTTACCTTTAAAAGAAAAAATACCCAGCGGGAATAATATTAAGATCTTCGTTGCTTGGATTTCCCATTGATATATCAAATTAACATTCTACTGATAATTTCAAAAATTCTGAAAGAAATTTGAAAATAATACTGCATACTTTTGGGAGGTTGCAAAAAAGATTTTATTTCTAAAATCTATATAAAAAAAATTTTTTATTAACATAAAAAATAATAGTAATAAATTGGGAGTCTAGTGCAATATTCTTATGTAAAACAAGATTTCATAGCAGTTGCCAAATTAAAGTACATCTAAGTTATTTTAAAAATCCTAAACGTATGCAGTTTTCTTCTTCTGTTATCCTTGAATCCCAGTGAAGCATAGGGCCTCAAAGTATGCAGTGCTTCCCATAAAATATCAAATATTTTTTATTGCATGGAATGTTAATAGGTCTCGAGACCTAATATTTTTCCTACTATACATATTCTTAAGTTTCACCTACAAACTTACGATATATCACAAAAAAGTACTTTTATCAAATATTACTCATTTAGTCACATAGTCTAAACCTGCAGTTGTAAACCATATAAATATTATGTAAATCCGCTCCACATTATGCTAAACAGCAGCAAGTTCCTTTCCACAAAAAAGTGTGTAGAAACAAAAAAAAAAAAAATACATAAAGTCATGCAAGTCCCCCGTATGCGCAAAAAAACTCAGTTTAGATTAATATAAATGTTAAGGTGTTGTTACTTTTATGTTGGGAGTTTCTGTCATAATCCTGTTGGCAGGAGCATAAAACTGAAATAAGAATAAATAAGCAAAAGAATCTTAAGAGCAATAAATAAATTCAAATTTAAGACATGTTTATGGTTTTAAATTATAAAAGAAAATTTAATAAATTAATCTTTACACTTAAGCTTTTAGCTTCTCGCAAGAAAAAATGGTATTTATGCTAATAAAATTTTTAACAAGTTTTTTAGCATTAATTTTAGAGAAATAATTTAATACGAGTAGAGGGGATTATTTTAATAAAAATTTAATTAAAAAAATAAATTTAAATAAATTGTAGGAAGCACTTATGGAGATAAGGTGTACAGAGAAAAGATTTATACAACTTTTAGAAGCATTTAAAAAAAAATTTGTTACTAGAAACTTAATTTTGATAGAATTAGTCAGTGTTTGAATTCCTACTTTAGCTACCATTTTTGTAATTACCGCTACGGCTGCAGCTCCAACTTTTTGAAGTAGAAGACGCTGTATTATTCCGAAGCATTTATATTTTTAAACTACTGCTACTTTTCAAAAAACAAAAGCTGCAAGTAGAAGTAGCGGTAGACGCTGTATTATTTCAAAGCACTTATATTTTTAAGCTACTGCTATTTTTTAAAAAACAAAAGCGGCAAGTAGAAGTAGCTCTTTGCTACTTCAACTAAAAATATTGGTAAGGGTAGAAAACAGCAAAAATATTCTATTTAATTTTTGCTTCAATTTGAAGAGTAGCCAAAATCGAAAATATTTTTTGTGGTTACTTTGCAGCTACTTCTTGGCTATTTTGCAACTACTTTCTGGCTATTTTGCAGCTATTTTCTGGCTACTTTACATGAATGACTTATTCTTGGACCTGTGCATATGGCTGTAGCCATATGCAATGATTTCCTATTTATATATGAATGTAGCAGAAGAAGTAGATGGGTATTGGCTACTATTTTTCAACAATTTTGTATCTTAAAAAGTAGGATTTTTTCGTCGCTACAGCTACTTTAATAGTAGCCGTACAAACACTGGAATTAGTACAACACCTGTATACTAGGGTGTCCCAAAATTTTTTTGTGTCAGGGGCTCAAGCATAATTTGGAAGCTTATAGTGTCCAGTATTTTTGTTTTTTTTTAGATTTTTTGGAAGAGGTTTAGTGTTCGCGCAAATCGAGTTTTTGTTAAAAAACGGGGTTTTTGGCCTTTTTTCAACTTTACTCATAACTTTGTCAATAACTACATTGATTTAGTTGTTTGACCGAACATATCTAAAGAAAATCGACCAAGCTTTACATTCATGTACAAAAACCATAAGTTCCCGAAATATTTTTGACCATTACGGTTCCGCATGTTGAGTTTTCTTGTATTTTTTTAATAAATTCTATAAAAAACGGTTTATAACTTTTAAAATTTAAATGAAAGGTATAAAAACTAGTGATGCGATTTTCAGGACGGATAAGTTCTATACAATCCGAAAAAAGAAAAATTTAATTTTGTCATACAGTTCCAGAGTTATACTGTTTTTAAAGTTTGTTCCGTAAAAATGGAAATATTTTTTTTTTTTTCGTTATAATTGTGGTATAAGTATTTCTATCAATTTTTGTATTTAGGTTTTTAATGTGACTTCTGCGATTGAATGAAATATTATTTTATTTTAATTTTATCCGCCGTTTAATCGGATTTTCCTCTCAATGATCTGAACCTATTAAAGGAGTTGGATAGCTACAAAATTATTAATAAGCCAGTTCCAGAAGCTTCGCTTAAAACTTTTCTAGGTCATCAGTGGTACTTAACCCCAAAATTAGCTGCCCTAGCGTTTTTTGATGAACGTGTCGACACCAAAACTTTATGTTTAATGACAAAAAGACTACATACCCCAAGCAGCGATTATGAAGTGACAAAAGCAAATTTAACGGAAAAAATACATTAAAGACTTTATTTCAAAAGATAGTCTAACTTTTTTTGAAGCTTGCAATATTTTCCCCGATTTTTTAAAATTTGATCCAGAAAATTGGAAAGCCAACAAATCATTTCAAGATGCAAAAAACAAAGTTAAAAATTTACAAGTAGTAAATGATGTGGCAGAACGTGGTGTGGCTTTGGCCAATACCTACAGTAATACCACAACTTCTGAAACTGATTTTCAGAATTTATTGCAAGGTATAGAGTATCATCGTAAGAATTTCAATAAATGATTTTTAAAAAACCAAAACAAAAGTTTTATTTTCATTTGTTTATTGGGTTTGATTGGTGAAACGGCAAAAAGCTTATAATAAAATATATTGGATATAAAGAGAAAAACGGGTATAACTCAGGAAAGGTAAGAGCAAATTAAAATTTTTTTTTGTCCTTCAAACTGCATCATTAGTTTTTTTTCATTTTCATAGAAACTTAAAAAGTTCCGAGGCGTTATTTACAAAATTTATGGCAAAATTATTAAAAAATTTTATTCAGAGCATCCAAATGATCGAATTCACCACCAAAACTTATTAGTTTTTCACACAAAAACAAGTCTTGGATATTTTCCTTTAAAACAGTTTCCTCAAGAGTGAAGAAAACAGTGGTTTTAAAGCAAGTTATGAGTAAAGTTTGAAAACAGGCCGAAAAGCTAGATTTTTTATGAAAACCCGATTTGCGCGACCTCTAAACCTATTTCGAAAATTCTAAAAAAAAAATCAAAAATACTTTACCCTATAAGCTTTCAAATTTTGATTGAGCACCTATGAAAATCCGAAAAAAAGATTTTTTTGGGACACCCTACTGTATACGTATGAGTAATATTGGATGCATACTTATTTTTTCAATGAACTAAATATCACTTATACGTTGGGTAGAGTTTTCTAGCAAAGCTTTTTTATAGAATCCTTTTATGGATATAAGAGTTTTCTAAAGAGCTCCTGTCGGTGGGAAAACAATCAGATAAAAAAGTTTGCAAAGACTTGATTTTAATAAAGGACCGTTTTCTTTTAAAAAAATTTAAAAATGGTTTAGATATAGAATAGCATAAGACATTAAATAAGACAAAGGCATAAACATATCCTTAGACATGGATTAAGATATTGACTTAGTCAAAGACTGGTGCATAGTTAAAGACAAAGACTAAAATATAGGATTAGATATTTGTATATTGTACTTTATTAATTACTATACAAATTCCGGTTAAAGTGAATTCTTTTGAAGTTATAAAAGTAAAGCCTGTAGCCTTAACATAGACCTCAACATAGACCAATAACTAGACAATCTCTTTTTCTTTTGTCATTATAAAGATTTGTCATTTTCAACCTTTTTTATATACAATCATATTTGCCTTTATATATATATAATTCCCCGACAACATTTCAATTGAAACAAGGGGTACTTCTCTCAGACCATGAGCTGCATCCGATTCTATTTTTAGACTCATTGAAAGGGACCTACGTTTTAACCCCGGCTCCGAACGGCAAATGCATTAGTTAGAGAAGTTTTTCATAGCCTAAAGGTAGAAACACAATTGGGACGAACGACTAATTCCGTCCAGCACGACGAATTCGGCTTTAAAAATTCGTCTGGAACATTCGTCCATTGAACACATTTGGGACGAATAAACGTTGTTGACGCCATTTTTGTTGATTTTTCATTTGCACAAATTACTCACACTTTCGTGCATGTCACGCACTCACAACACTTGCAATTTTTTTTATTTTATTCTCTTATTTTTTTTACAAGAAGATTATATTAAATTAATTTTATTTGAAATAATTATTTTTTGTTTACAATTTAAAAGGTGACCATATTTTCCAAAAACATATATAATTTCTAATATTTTACAACAGAAATAGAAATACAGCCACTCTAAACCAGTTTAGTCGTCGTTCGTCTGCGTATGAAATAGAAATAAACCAATCGCACTATTCGATACTCATGACGAATTTCGTCGTACGCATCTATTGTGAGCACTTTTATATAAAGCCATATGTTCTATTTCTAGCGACGAATATTCGTTCCGAAAAATTGGTCGTTCGTTCCAATTGTGTTTCATACTTAATACTCAATAACCAGTGGCTAGCTGAGTTATGAGGTGAACCGCCGCTTTTTGAAAATTACTTTTTTTTCAAGTGGGTCTGACAGGGATTGAACTTGGGACCTCTGGTATGCTAGGTGGACGACTAACCTGCTATACCACGGCGGTTAGGTCGGATATTTTCATCTAATGTAAAGCTTAGGTATTTAAAGGGGTCTACACTGATGTTTTATATACTTGCATATCGCCGTCTATGTTTTTTTTATCTTCATAAGTAACAGTGCTTTCTTTTGGTTATATTCACTGTTTGCGCTTCGAGTATAGAAGTCCAAATGTGAATATTAGCTAACTCTAAAATTTTTTCGACTCTATCATGAATATTTTGGAGAAAAATAGAGTCGGAAAGAAAATTCTTTCCGACTCTATCAAGAAAATTCTGGAAAATTGCGCTAAAGTGAAATGATTTTTGCTAGTAATATAAATGTTCACAACGCCTCCTGGCTCCGTCATTCTATCCATTTAACTCCAGAGCAACTAGTGTATGATTTAAGCCATATCTATGAGTTAAGAGCCAATCAAGCAACAAAGTTAATACCCTTCTACCTCTTGGTTATTAGGATTATTGTACCATTTCCATTCTTTAAACTCCGAGCTTTAACGATTTATTTAAGGATTTTATTTGAAAACTATATTTCCTTTTCAAAAATATTAATGCCATGTCATTTATTATCAAAAATCTAATAATGCTTTAATTTGATATTCAAAATGACAGTCAGATCAAGATAAAAACATTCAAAATCTGGCATGAGAACTATAAGCTAGATCTGTAAAGGCAGCGTCTTTGTAATAAAGTACCTATTGCTCCAAGGGCCAGTAAAAGTCATTTGTTTGAAGGGTCAATTTCTACAATTTTAAACAATGACCAGTCCTTCTCAAACCCAATTGATGTAACATTTGCAAACAATTTATTCTTGGCGGAAAAAAAAAGTATATCATTAATAAATCTCACCTTTTGAGCACACTTAATACTTTGACAATGTCAACAGGAGCTCTCTGTGGAGAATCTTAGAAAATCGTAATATGACAATGTAGTTCAAGTCCTACACAAATTGTCAAATCGCTTTAAAGTAACTACTGGGGTAAGACAAGGATATATCTTGACACCTATACTTTTATCCTTATTACCGACACTATAATCCACTCCGCTCTGAGTGGTAGATACGGTATCCAATGCACGGCCTTTTAACAAAACGAGAACTATGAATATGCCCATTATGTAAGTCTTCTTAGCCAAAGCTTCAAGAAAATACTAACAATATTACTGTTGAATCTCGGGCGGCTGAACTGGAAATTGATATTTCTAAGGCAACTATTACAAATGGAGGCTAAGGCGCAAACCCGTCACAACAAATTAATGTGGATAACGAGGTTTGATATCTACAAAATGCATATAGTAGCCGACGGCTACAGCAAGAATGTGGGAAGTGAAGGTAGATGAAAACTGAAAAATGTTTGTTTCTGTTCAGATATTAATCTTCGCTTTATGTTGATATTTTTTAGACATAATAATAATTCGTATTTTAAATATTAACTGATTGCTATTAAAACTCATTTACACGAGTTTCATTAAGGATCGTGATATTTACGAAAATTACAAAATGTCTTCGGCTCCTGGCAGTATGGTCTGCCTTCACAACACACTTTAGAGAAAATTTGTTTACTAGCTGCACCGCCCTTATGTGAAAAAAACTTCCTAATCTAAGAGCTTTTCATTTATTTATGACATCAAAAAATGTATCGAATCAAAACTCGAATGCCCACAAACAGTACTTACTTTAGATAAAAATGTTCCCTAGTTTCAGCACAATAAGTAGAGGGCATCCTCTAAATTAATAAGTAGAGAGCATCCTCTAAATCCTATAACAGTTCGGGAGCTGTTAGATTCTTCTTCTTCTATTATCTTTGACTCCCAGTGGAGCACAGATTAGATTCAAATATGTCTATTTCTCTATTTGCTAGTAGAGCCAATTTCACGTGACGATTTAATGCAGTTAGATGTAGCAGCATTTAAATTGAAAATATTCGAAAAGTCACTATTAAGACCCGATATGTGCTTTCTTGTGTCCACCATGTTAAGATACTGGAGGATAGAAACCCCTTTACAGGATCTGTAAGGACGAGGAAACAATTGTTTGCACATGTCTTTTCATGGCTTTCATCCAGTCTAATACGTACTTAAAACGTAGATAAAATAAGCACTATGATATCCAGTAAGACATATATTAATTCAGATATACTCGTAGACTGAGACAAAAGTTTAGACAAAGACTAAAAATATAATAAATCAACTTTGCTCTGTAGTTGCAACTTTCTCCATTTAAAACAAATATTCGCAATATTTCTTTCTAACATACATCTTCCAGTTTTCAATGTTTCCACATTTTATCAATCTTTTGTCGTTTAAAACAATTTACAAACTCCCATTACTTATTTAACCACAAGAAAAATACAATTTTATAGAAACCACAAAAAAGATCATATGAAAAATTGATGAAAATTTTGCTTGTAACTTAATAAACGATTTCTTTTTTCATATGTATTTTGGCACAAATAAACAAAACTATCAATATAACTAATAAATACTCAGTTTACTTGCTGAAAAATTTTACTCTGTGGAAAAATAAATACGAATACTAAGATACCAGTCAATCTATATTATATGGATACATATAAAGCAAACAAGTACAGGCACATACATGTGTATGTAAATGTGTTTATTTAAATATATCAAAAAGAATAATATTTTATTTCTATATTTAAACATAGAAGTAATATAAGTAAAATGAAAATAGGAAAAAACAAGCAAGAAATTGCTATAGTCGGTCAAGCCCGACCATACGATACCCTTTATGACAAAGGTGAAAGGTGTTTTTTTTAAAGACAAATATTTGCTAAATTTGGCCATCACACAACATTTTTTCAAAACTTCTGTATTCTGTTTCCGATTTTCGAAATTTTGCAAGTGGATTACAGTTTTTACAAGAAATACGCATGCAAAAAAAAACTTAAAATTCCCATTATCTTCAGATTTACGAGCGTTTTAGTAATTTTTGTCTCATTTAGTGCGTTTTTAAAGAAGAATTTGTATGGGAGCTATAGTCAAATGTGGGCCGATTTCAACGAAAATTGGTACGGTGATTTAAGTTTACATAAGCAATATCTTTTTAAAATTTTATGAAAAAATATTGATATTTGTGGCCAATATATCAATTCCGGGAAGTGGGACCTATGGGAGGTACCATAAATAATAGACCGATTTTGACGAATTTCAATACCCATGGTCCCACTATAAAAAAAATGATCTGTACCAAATTTCATCAAATTATCTTTAGAATTGCGGCCTTTAGTTTGAGTACAAGGCTTACATGGGGGTCCAGCCAGCCAGTCATCCAGACGGGCGGACTGACATCGCTAAATCGACTCAGAAAGTGATTCTAAGCCTATTGGTACACTAAAAGGTAGCCCTTTTCGTTAAGGCGCAATCGCGCTTTTATCTGACGGACAGACGGACATAACCCCCCTTTTCTTTCTGTATTTTTGTGTTTCCGTAAGTTTTTTATATGGAAGCTATGGTGAAATGGTGACCGATTGTGACAAAATTTTGCACACTGGTTGGCATTGACATACTACCTTCTCATGCTAAATTTAGTGGTTATATCTGTTATAGTTTTAGATTTATTGGCATTTAAGTGTATTTTAGGTGAAATTTTGGCTGTTTCCGTAAGTTTTTTGTATGAGAGCTATGGCTAAATGTGAACCGATTTCGATGAAATTTTATATGCTGCCTAGGGCTTATGCGAAACTTCTATATGCCAAAATATCATCATAGCTACTATAGTTTGTTATTTATTAGCAAATAAGCGATTAGCGTTATACGGGAGGTTATACGGGAGCTATGGTCAAATGTTAACCGATTTTGCCCAATTTCAATACCAGAGATGAAGAATGTTTCTACTAAGTTTCAGCGAGATAGCTCATTTCGTTTAGGCGTTATCGTGATATCAACAGACAGACGGACAGACAGACAGACAGACAGAGAGACAGACAGACAGACAGACAGACAGACAGACAGACAGACAGGCAGACAGACAGACAGACAGACAGACAGACAGACAGACAGACAGACAGACAGACAGACAGACAGACAGACAGACAGACAGACAGACAGACAGACAGACAGACAGACAGACAGACAGACAGACAGACAGACAGACAGACAGACAGACAGACAGACAGACAGACAGACAGACAGACGGACAGACAGAAGGCCAGACAGACGGACATCGCTTTACATCGTCTTAGATATTCATAAGGATTTAGAATATATATCGTTTTTGATTTTTGAGCCAATATTAAGAAAATTACAAACGGAATGACAATCTCAATGTACCCCCCATTCTTTTTGATGGTGGGTATAAAAAAAAACAAAGAACGGAAAGACTAAACAAACTTTCAAACACTCCTGACATAGAGAAAAATTTTACATATTTACAGAAAATATAGCATAAACAAACACATCACACACTTCGTGTATAAATATGTGTGTTCATGTACGTGTATTTCTGATAACGTCGCATATGTATTAAATTGGTAACTGTATTTACAAATGGCAGTTATAGAAAATAACGAATTTTCTAACACTTATTATATAAAGTGACAAATGTGTATGTGACATTTTACCCTGTTAAAATAAACTATCATTTATATACAAATACATTTACTTTCACTCATGGATAGCAACAAACATACACACATGTATACTTGATACATTTATAGAGCCAGCGTTGAACTTGTCGTAAATGTACTCCATGTCGATAGAGTTATACTTAGGATATATGAAAATATTATGTTTGTCATCCATATGTTGCAAATAATATTGAATTCATTTATACTCGTATATATATACTTACATTATAAACTGAAAGCAAACACTTGTCGTTATCAGTTTTTATTTATACAGTCATACGAACCCCACACACACAAACTCGAGAACGAACTAAATTTATTTCCTTCAATTTCCGCTTAGAATGATACATGTTTGTATTGGTTTTAGAATTTAGCAAGTACCATCGTTTGTAGGTAGAATTTATAGAGTATCATCAGTTTTTACTCAAATTCGCACAAAAATAGTTAAAATATTGTATTTTTTCGTAGGTAAGTAAACAGCTTCTTAAATTTCTAAAAGCGATCCATTAAAGTTTAACTTTCCTTATAATATTTGGCATCCTTCTTCCTTAACATCCTTTAGAATCGTATTTTAATAATATTCTTGACAGATCACCTATATACTAGGGCGTTCATTTTACTCGACTTTTAATTGTTTGAGTAATCAAATAACTTGAAATTGGGGCTTTCTAATTACTCGGAAAATCGATTAATCGTTAAAAATTACTCGAGTTAATCCAGTAAAAAATGCATCTTAAAATTACTCGAGTAAGATTTTTCTGTAAGCTTTTTATATATATATATTTTCAATACAACAATTTTTTTTAATAAAATTATAATATTTTATTAACAAAAAAACAAAAAAGTTTAACAATTCATAATAAAAAACATAAAACAAAAAAATATAAAAATTTATTTTTAATACAAATTAACATTTGTAACATATTGTCACCCTAAATATTTTAAGTGAGTTTATTTACTTCTATATATAAAAAGCAAGCTTTTGATTTCATAAATCTTGAGTTTGATCTAATAGATTAGTAGGCTCTACGACTACCTTTTACCTATGTTTACAATAGGATCTTCAACAGGACTAAAGTAGGATCTACGATTACATTACGTCCTTTAACTGAACTGTAGTAGGACCTACTGTTACTATAGTAGGACCTACGATTACACAGAGATCTTAAACTAAACTATAGTGGTATCCACGAATACATCGGAAACTTCAACTGGACTATAGTAGGTTTTATGATTGCAATGGTACCTTCAACGAATCCATAACAGGAACTACGATTACATTTGAACCTTTAAATAAACAATAATAGAAATTACGAAGTCATTGGATACCACAACAGGTCCATGGTAGAATAGGCTATTTATATCTGAAATTACATCGACTATATATCTACTATGGACTATATACATACAATGGACTATATACACACAATGGTATATATTACAAGTTGTAATTTACAAGTCACGATTATTGCTTAGAATTGACAATGTTTCATAAATGGAAAATTTCATAAATGGAAAATTAACCATATTAAAACCCTTGATTATTGCTTTAAAATAACTATAGTGAACCATTAATTATTGCCTAAGATGGACAATAGAACGGTAGATAATTGATAAAAGTGGTCTTCATTTAAATCCTTGATTATTGCATAAAATGGAATATATCATTAGTAGCAGCAAATTCCTTCAAGCCAAAGTTGCCCATTATTTGTGTTGCAGGGGAATAACAACAATTTACATTAAACAAAAAAACTTTTTCTTAACTCGTAATCAAAAAAACACAAAGAAAAAAGCATACTAAACTCACAAAACATACAGCAAGTATTATCTTAGCTCTCCATTTAGCCAACGTTTTTTTTACAAACTTAACAGCTTAAACAAATTTTAGAATTTTAAAAAAATACTAACAAAATTATTTAAATAATTTCACTCGAGTAACTCGATTACTCGTTGAAAATTACTCAAATAAATCTTTAGTACCTGGTTGACCGAGCCTTGCTCGGGGCTTTTTGATAAGCATTTTGAGGCAAATTTTAAAGTTTTTATATATTTTATTTTATACAGTTATAGTTTAACGCATTTTAAATAATTTTGAAAATTGGTCATACCAACAGAAACCTCCGTCGACTCATGCGCAACAACTTTGCTAAAGATTATAGTCTGATCAAATGCACAGTTTACGATTTAATTCATTTTGAGTAATTTTCAGTGGCGCCAACTGTCGGACTTTGGTCGTTCCAATTAATAAACCTTCGTCGGATTATCCGCAATAACTTTGCTAAAAATTATAGCATGATTAAATGTACAGTTTACGATTAAATTGACTTTACGCAACTTTCAGTGGCGCCACCTGTCGAAATTTCTTCATACCAACTAAGAAACCTTCGTCGGCTCATGTGCAACAACATTGCTAAAGATTATAGCATGATTATATGTACAGCTTACGATTAAATTGACTTTGAGCATTTTTCAGTAGCGCCACCTGTCGGAAATTATTCACACCAATTAAAAAGCATTCGCCGGCTCATGCGCTACAACTTTGCAAAAGATCATAGTATGATCAAATGTACAGTTTACGATTTAATTAATTTTTAGTAATTTTCAGTGGCGCCACCTGTCGGAAATTTGGTTTGCCATCTTAAAAACCTCCGCCGGCTTATCCGCAACATCTTTGCTAAAGAGCATAACATGATCAAATTCACAGTTTACTATTCTATAAAGAACATACATACAGACAAACATTCATTTGTTTTAAAGTTATAACATTACTAATTTTTTCCCCTTTTTATCCCCTAATTTCAAATAGTTCCATATGCATAATTAGTACTTCTTTGGTACCAATTGAATTCGGTACATTTTATTAGAAAGCAGTTAACATAATTTTCCTATTCATATTACTTTTGTAGATGTTAAGTTATCAGTTTATCCCTTTTTTACACATTTTGGCCACAAAATCAAAAAAGTACCAAATACGTGTTCAATATTTCTTTCACATCTATTGATTGCAGTACAAAGTTTCTTTCTATTTTCCTTAGTTTAAAATATAAGAGTGGGTTAAAAAGGTACCAAAAAAACTATTTTCACCCTTTTTTACCCCTTATCGGACATAGTTTCAAAAAAGTACCAAACACCTGTCCGTTTAAAACGTAATTTAAATTTTGTTTCTATACCTATTACTTGAGGAGATATAGCGTTTTCGATTTTTTCCCCTTTTTATCCGTTTTTACCCTCTTAGAGGCAAAGGTTCCAAAAGTCCCTTCTTCTTCGACCTATACATCATAAAAGATACCTACTGTCCAAATTTTATCAAAATCGTTAGAGCCGTTTTCGAGATAGTCATTCTATATATATATATATATATATATATATACATAAAAATACATACAATTATTAGAATAGAGTTGATTTAGCGATGTCAGTCCGTCCGTCCATCCGTCCGTCCATCCGTCCGTCCATCCATCCGTCCGGCCATCTAGACGGCTGGCTGGAATTCCATGTAAACCTTGTAATCAAAGTACAGGTCGCAATTCTAAAGATAATTTTATGAAATTTCGCACAGATTATTTTTTTTGATAGTGGGGCCATGGCTATTGAATTTCGGTCCATTATTTAAGGTACCTCCCATAGGTTTCACTTTCCAGAATTGATATTTTGGCCATAAATACCAATATTTTTTCTTTAAATTTAAAACTGATACCGCTTACCAAAATCACTGTACGAAATTTCTAGATAATCGGCCCACATTTGACCCTAGCACTCATATCTAATAAATATATAAGTCTTAAGAAAATTTTTGCAAGATGGCAAAATTTAGCAGAATTTGCCTTTATATACTAAAAAGAAAACCTTTGACCTTAGTGAAGGGGGATAACGTATGGTCGAGCTTGACCGACTATAACACTTTCTTACTTGTTATACCCTTCACCACCATAGGTGGAAAGGGTATTATAAGTTTGTGTTGATGTATGTAATGCATAGAAATATCTGTCTAAGACCCACCTTTTTGTATACCAATAGTCTTAGAATCACTTTCTGAGTCGATTTAGCGATGTCCGTCCGTCCGTCCGTCCGTCTGGCTGGCTGGCTGGCTGGCTGGACCCCCATGTAAACCTTGTAATCAAACTACAGGTCGCAATTCTAAAGATAATTTGATGAAATTTGGTACAGATCATTTCGTTGATAATGGGACCATGGCTGTTGAAATTCGTGAAAATCGGTTCATTATTTATGGTACCTCCCATAGGTCAAAATTGGTTCATTATTTATGGTACCTCGCATAGGTCCCACTTACCGGAATTGATATATTGGCCACAAAAACCAATATTTTTTCATGGAATTAAAACAAATACTGCTTATGTAAACCTAAATCACTGTACCAAATTTCGTTGAATTTGGTTCACATTTGACTATAGCTTCCACACAAATTTTTTTCTCAAAACGCACTAAATGATAAATGATGAAAGATAATGAGAATTTTAAGTTCAGTTTTTGCATACGTAATTTTTGTAACAACTGTAATCAATTTGCCAAATTTCGACCCCAGCTCTCATATAAGTCCAAATGTCTGAAATAGCTTAAATGTATAAGTTTCGAGAATATGTTTGTATGATGGCAAAATTTAGCAAATATTTGTCTTTATACAGGAAAAAGAACACCTTTGACCCTAGTAGTGAAGGGTATGGTATAGTCGGGCTTGGCCGACTATAGCACTTTCTTACTTGATTTTTAAGTAAATTAAGCTTTTTTTATTTTCTTAGAAAAAAATCTCAAAAATCTCAAAAATCTGTTTTTATACCAAAAGTTATTGTCTATATCTGCTTAGTATTCATCATACAAAATGACCAATAAAAATTTGATTCAGCAATTAAGTTATACAAAAAATAAAACACAAAAATTTAACCCCTTAAAAGGTCACTTGGCGTACAAAGACCTTTTGTCCTTTTTTTCACTAAAAAACCAAAAAAAAAGTGAAAGCCATAATGACTCATTAATAAGTTCTTCGGAAAGAATAAAAAAATTACTTAAGCAAATGAGTTTATGTAAATTTTACTGCAATGAAAATAAAAAAAGGAAAACACCAAAATACAGGACTTAACTGCTGTTATTCTGACCAAGATACAATCTAAATATTTGCAAAAGTACAACATCTGCTGCTCAATAAAATATATTAAGACAAAAAAATATATATATATATATAAAATAAAAACAAACAAAATTTCAATTAAGGAAATCCTTTAAAGCCTGCAAAATAGAAAATAAGGAAAAATGAAACAACAACCAGTAAAAATTTGCTTAAGATAGAAGAAAAACAACACCAAAACTCCATTAAATAATAAAACAAACCTTAATGTGTGTTTTTACACAAAATAATAATAACAATAAAAATTTATGTTAAAGAAAATAATAATAAATGAACACAACCGACTTCGAATACGAATACGAAAAATTCTAAAATGAAAAGGAGTTAAGCAAATAAACAGGATGCAGGACCAACAAAAGCATATAAATATCAAATAAAATAGAAAAACACTTCAATGGAGACGCACGCACGCAGGACGAACATAAACATATGTATATGTTAGTACGTGTGTGTGTGTGTGTGTGTTTTTGAAAAACACTTAGATATTAAATACAATAGAATACTGGAGACATTTATTTTAGGCTGTCCCAGGAAGATAAAATAAGATTTTTTCTTTTTAAAGTTTTAAAGGTAAATGCTTCCCTTACAATATTACCTTGAATAGTAGCGGGATAAAAGGAGATAAGTCTTTATAATATTCAACACTGAAATTGCACATCATGGCTACGTCAACACCTTCGGGTACCTCCCTTGGACCCCCATTTTTTCACTTATTTTTCTTCTCAATGTATAACCAGCGATTTTCACCAGAATTTCATGGAAATCGGAAAAACTCTATTATTTGGCCCAAAAAAGAGCTCCACTAGTTTTGATTGAAGTCCGTCAACTCCGTGGGCTGCCTCCCTTGGACCCCATTTTTCACTTATTTTTATTCTCATTGTATAATACGCCATTTTCAATAGAATTTGATAAAATTTGATAGACTTATATTTTTGGATCCAAAAATGAGTTCTAATAGTTTTGGTTGAAATCTGTCTACTCCTTGGGTTACTTCCCTTGGAACCCCATTTTTATACCCACCATCAAAAAGAATGGGGGTATATTGAGATCGTCATTACGTTTGTAATTTCCTTAATATTGGCTCAAAAACCAAAAACGATAAATATTCTGAATCCTTATGAAATTGTAAGACGATTGAGCGATGTCCGTCTGTCTGTCCGCCTGTCCGCCTGTCCGCCTGTCCGCCTGTCAGTCTGTCTTTCTGTCTGTCTATTGAAATCACGATAACCCGTAAACGAAAGGAGCTAGCTCACTGAAACTTAGTAAAATTATATAAATTATGACTGAGAAAATTTTGGTATTGAAAATGGGCAAAATCGGTTTACATTTGACCATAGCTCCCGTACAACCTCGTCTAGGCTAATCGCTTATTTGTTAATAAATGACAAATTATAACAGCCATTATGATAAAATTTGGTATATAGAAGTTCTACATAAGCCCTAGGCAGCGTATAAAATTTCATCAAAATCGGTTTACATTTCGTCATAGCTCCCATACAAAAAACTTACAAAAACAACCTAAATTCCACATAAAATACACTTAAACAACAATAAATCTATAACTTTAACAGATACAACCACTAAATTTAGCACGAGGAGGTCTTATGTCAATGCCAACGAGCAAAATTTTGTCACATTCGGTCACCATTTGACCATAGCTTCTATATAAAAAACTTACGGAAACACAAATATACAAAATTAAAAGGGGGTTTAGGTCCGTCTGTCCGTCAGATAAAAGCGCGATGCAACAAACTGCAACAAACTTTTACAGACTGAAGTCTTATATGAATGTCAGCTAGTGTGCATTTGACCATAACTCCCATATAAAGAACTTACGGAAACACAAAAATACAAAAAGAAAAGATGGTTTATGTCCGTCTTTCCGTCAGAGAAAAGCGCAATAGTTCCTTAATTACAAGAGCTAGAGGGACAAAATTTAGCAAAAATATTTTCGATATATTATAGAAATTGTGTGCTGAAAATGGGTAAAATCGGTTCATATTTAGTTAGAGCTCCCATATAACCCTGCCCCGGGAATCACATTTATGCTGATAAATTGAATAAAATTGTAAAATCTATGACTACTAAACTTAGAACAGAGAAGTTTTATGCAACTTTCAATCAGTATATCAAATTTTATAGAAATCAGTCCATTTTTGACCATAGGTTTCATATAAAAACCGCTCCCTGTAACCACTAAAATGACACAAACACCAGTTAAAAGCTATTAAATTATAGTTGATCCAAAAAATAACTCTACTAGTTTTTATTGAAATCCGTAGACCCCAAGAGGTACAGGGTAATATAATTTGAACTAATATTAGGATTAATAACTGCAATTTTATTACAAATTTAAGCCAGAAAGTATGCAATGCTTTTTTATTATAAGCAATATTCTTTACTTTTTGTACCCTTTACCACAATAGGTGAAAATGGGTATTATAAGTTTGTGCTGATGTTTGTAACGCATAGAAATATTTGTCTTAGACCCACCTTTCAGTATGCCAATAGGCTTAGAATCACTTTCTGAGTCGATTTAGCGATGTCCGTCCGTCCGTCCTTCCGTCTGGCTGTCTGGACCCCATGTAAACCTTGTAATCAAACTACAGGTTGCAATTCTAAAGATAATTTGACAAAATTTGGAACAGATAATTTTTTTTGATAATGGGACCGTGGCTATTGAAATTCGTCAAAAGCGGTCCATTATTTATGGTACTTTCCGTAGGTCGCACTTCCCGGAATTGATATATTGGCCACAAATATCAATGCTTATGTAAACCAAAATCACTGTACGAAATTTCGTTGAAATCGGTCTAAATTTGACCATAGCTCCCGTACAAACTCTTCTATCAAAACGCACTAAATGAGACAAAAATCACTAAAACGCTCGTAAATCTAAAGATGATGAGAATGATTAAGGTAATTTTTTTGCATACATAATTTCTGTAACAACTATAATCAAATTGGCAAATTTTGAGATAAGCGGTCCACAATTAACCCTGGCTTTCATATAAGTCCAAATGACGGAAACAGCTTATAAAAATAAGTTTTGAAAAAATGTTTGTATGATGGCAAAATTCAGCAAATATTTGTCTGTATACAGATAAAAGAAGACCTTTGACCTTAGTGGTGAGGGGTATCGTGTGGTCGGGCTTGATCGACTATAGCACTTTCTTAATTGTTTTTAATGTATTTCTATTCTCAATGAATAAGGCGAACTTCTTGATAAAATTTAGTGAAATTCGTCACATGCCTATTAGTTGATCCAAAAAAGAACTCTACTTATTTTTATTGAAATCCTAAGACTCCAAGAGGTACTTCGTAAATCTTAAGATAATGTAATTTGAACTAATGTTAGGATTAATAACTGCAATTTTAATTGCATTTAAGCCTGAAGGTATGCAATGCTTTTTTATTATAAGCAATATTCCTTACTTTTTTATACCCTTCACCACCATAGGTGGAAAGGGTATTATTAGTTTGTGCTGATGTTTGTAACGCATAGAAATATTTGTCTTAGACCCACCTTTTAGTATACCAATAGGCTTAGAATCACTTTCTGAGTCGATTTAGCGATGTCCGTCCGTCCGTCCTTCCGTCTGGCTGTCTGGACCCCATGTAAGTCTTGTAATCAAACTACGGGTTGCAATTCTAAAGATAATTTGACAAAATTTGGAACAGATAATTTTTTTGATAATGGGACCGTGGCTATTGAAATTCGTCAAAAGCGGTCCATTATTTATGGTACTTCCCGTAGGTCGCATTTCCCGGAATTGATATATTGGCCACAAATATCAATGCTTATGTAAACCAAAATCACTGTACGAAATTTCGTTGAAATCGGTTTAAAATTTGACCATAGCTCCCGTACAAACTCTTCTATCAAAACGCACTAAATGAGACAAAAATCACTAAAACGCTCGTAAATCTAAAGATGATGAGAATGATTAAGGTAATTTTTTTGCATACATAATTTTTGTAACAACTATAATCAAATTGGCAAATTTTGAGATAAGCGGTCCACAATTAACCCTGGCTTTCATATAAGTCCAAATGACGGAAACAGCTTATAAAAATAAGTTTTGAAAAAATGTTTGTATGATGGCAAAATTCAGCAAATATTTGTCTGTATACAGATAAAAGAAGACCTTTGACCTTAGTGGTGAAGGGTATCGTGTGGTCGGGCTTGATCGACTATAGCACTTTCTTAATTGTTTTTAATGTATTTCTATTCTCAATGAATAAGGCGAACTTCTTGATAAAATTTAGTGAAATTCGTCACATGCCTGTTAGTTGATCCAAAAAAGAACTCTACTTATTTTTATTGAAATCCTAAGACTCCAAGAGGTACTTCGTAAATCTTAAGATAATGTAATTTGAACTAATGTTAGGATTAATAACTGCAATTTTAATTGCATTTAAGCCTGAAGGTATGCAATGCTTTTTTATTATAAGCAATATTCCTTACTTTTTTATACCCTTCACCGCCATAGGTGGAAAGGGTATTATAAGTTTGTGCTGATGTTTGTAACGCATAGAAATATTTGTCTTAGACCCACCTTTGAGTATACCAATAGGCTTAGAATCACTTTCTGAGTCGATTTAGCGATGTCCGTCCGTCCGTCCGTCCGTCTGGCTGGCTGGCTGGACCCCCATGTAAACCTTGTAATCAAACTACAGGTCGCAATTCTAAAGATAATTTGATGAAATTTCGCACAGATCATTTTTTTGATAATGGGACCATGGCTATTGAAATTGGTCAAAATCGGTCCATTATTTATGGTACCTCCCATAGGTCCCACTTCCCGGAATTGCTATATTGGCCACCAATATCAATATTTTTTCATAAAACAAATACTGCTTATGTCAACTAAAATCACTGTACCAAATTTTGTTGAAATCGGTCCACATTTGACCATAGCTCCCATACAAACTCTTCTTTAAAAACGCACTAAATGAGACAAAAAATCACTAAAACGCTCGTAAATCTAAAGATAATGGAAATTTTGAGTCTATTTTTGCATACATAATTTTTGTAACAACTGTAATCAATCTGCCAAATTTCGAGATAATCGGTCCACATGTGACCCTAGCTCTCATATAAGTCCAAATGACGGAAAAAGGTTGAATATATAAGTTTTGAGAAAATGTTTGTATGATGGCAAAATTTAGCAAATATTTGTCTTTACACAGGAAAAATAACACCTTTGACCTTAGTGGTGAAGGGTATCGTATGGTCGGCTTGACCGACTATAGAGTTTCTTACTTGTTTTACTTTCGTTTTATTTTAATGAGAGCACGGAGGTAAACCGAGCTAACTGACTTTTTATCCAATGAAAACAGCCAATGCTGAATTTTATAGGACAATTTTGATGCGTTTATATCTCCCAAACTACACATGCAATTAACTTTTTTCTGCAATTAACTTTTTTCTTTCCTCTAAACAAAAACAAGATCTCAGACTTAAATAAAATTGATACTTACATTTTTCCAGTTAAAATATCTTTGATACATAAGTCTTTAAATTTCAATAATTTTACCATCAATTTTTGTTTCACAATATTCAGCTGACTTCAACCGATTTTGTCTGTATATTTATGTACATATTTTAGGAAAAAAATACAGATTTTTCATTGTCAGACTCTTCTCTATAAAATGGCATTAGATTTTTGGAAAATGATAGTCCAAAAATGTCTTTTTTGCAGCATAAATAAAATAGTGCGGCGTGTTAATGCTAATGTGGGGTTATGTTACCGCATTCGATATCGATCGAAAACTCAGACTTTTAAGCAAATATTGTGAAGTATACTTTAGGGATGTTTAAAGTTGCTTCGATGGAAAACGTTTATTGAAATTTGGTATCCATTTTGATTCATTTTTAAAAACATATAGTTCAATTGAAACTCTTTTACTATTGTTCATGTTTTGGTAAAAAAAAACTTAAAAAAAAATATAATAAACTGTGCATATTTTAAATAATTTTGATTATCCTTAAAGTATGTTATACAAATGTTTTGAAAATATCTAAGATTTCGATCGATATCGAGTGCCGTAACTTGGCCGCTGATTGCAGCGGACAGAAGATAATATGGTAATTAATAATTATAAAAGGAATTAATAATTTCAGAAATTGATGCTTGACGTGACCGGGGTTCGAACCCACGAACAATTAGATTTCTTATGCTTAATAGTCAATAACTACCTAAACCACTTAGATTAATAAAAATCTTCATATGAATATAATTATTTTATAAAAACACAAATCTTCACTTTCAACCCTGGGAAGCCCTAATCAAATTTGCTTAAATATAAATTAAGCATTAAAGCTCTTCTGGCCACAGACCATATCAAATGATATGATATGTAAAAATGTCTGAAGAAAATTTTTTTTTTTAAATTCATAACTTACAAAATAAAGCTTTTGTATAGATTATTAGTAATTTCATTTTATTGTAAGTATTATTATCAAAAAGGATTTAATCTGTAGCCAATTGAAAAAAGGTTTTAAATTTAAATTCATAGATGTCATAATAGAGCTGTCACGAAGGTTACCAAACAAATGCTAATAGTTTTTGTAACGAGGGGTGTTAGTTTTCCTCCGTCTGTAAATGTCGAAGATATAACGAAAAATGTATTCTTGCGATCCCTAGTGCGGCAAAATAAGAAATTCCTTGTTTTTAATAGATCGGTTTGAAAAATCGAAAAACTTCCTTAGTCAAAGTTTAACGATTTTTAAGGGCTTTAATTTTCTGATATTAGGGTGGTAGGAACAGAGGTCTGATAGATAAATACTAGAACCGAATACCTGAGAATAATGACTATTAAAGAAAAATTTTGGCCTACTCGAGAAAAAAACATCGATATATCACACTTCGAGATCCGACTGTAAATGGCGAAGATATAACAAAAAATGTATTTTGGCGACCCCAATGAGCGACGAAAAAAATTACAAAAATTTTTTTTGACACTGCCTTTTAGCAATGCTTTATATTCGATGGTGTACGGCGAACTTTTTTTTCCCCTCATACAAGTCGAGACGCTCTAATACACATTGTGCACATTGCACAATGTTTTTGATTTATTTTTAGGGGGCAAGTCCGCGCAACGGGCTAAAAGATATATAACCCATATATATGAGGAAAAATTTGAGTTATACAAAAAATTGTAATAGACTATTTAAGAGAATATTAAAGTCATAATAACTTCTTTAAAAGTCTATGGAAAAAATTTAGAGTTATCGCAATTACAAACCTAAAATGTGTGTCCCCCATAAGGTTTATTACTGCAAAAATAGTAAATTTTTGAAAAATTTTCTGAAAATAGTCAATTTTTGAAAAATTTCCTTCAAAAATAGGATAATTTTTGAAAAATCCTAATATAGGAAATGTTTAAAAAATTTATCACTATAATAGAAATTTTTGAAAATTTTTAAAAAGTTTAAATATGGCAAATTTTTGAAAAATGTTCTTAATAAAATATAAATTTTTTTACAAATCTAAAAATAGAAAATTTTTGAATAATTTTCTTCTATAAATGAATTTTTTTGACAATTTACCTATTCAAAAGTAGGAAACTTTTAAAATATTTTCTTTTTGTAGGAAATTTCTAAAAAATTTCCTATAAAAACAGAAAAAATATAAGTAATTTTTAAAAGATATCTATAAAAATAGGAAATTTAAAAAAAAAATAAACTTTTTAAAAAAATTTCTATACAAATAGAAAATTTTCAAAAAATGTTCCTATAAAAATAGAAAATTAATAAAAAAAAATCGAATAATATAAAATGTTTGAAAATTTCAATTTTATAATTATTATTATAATAATTGTTTTTATTTTTCCTATTTTTATCAAAAATTTTCTACAAATTTTATATACTGGCTGGTATAAATATAAAGTTTATTTGTGCGAAATAAAGTGGCCATAGCTGACATAGTTTATAATTTAATAGCTTTTAACTGGAGTTTGTGGCATTTTAGTGGTTACCGGAAGCGGTTTTTATATGAAAGTGATGGTCAAAAATGGACCGATTCCTATAAAATTTGACATACTCACTGAAAGTTGCATAAAACTTCTCTGTTCTAAATTTAGTGGTCATAGATTTTACAATTTTATTCAATTTATTAGCATAAATGTGATTCCCGGGGCTGGGTTATATGGGAGCTCTAACTAAATGTGATTCGATTTTACCCATTTTTAGCACACAATTTCTGCAACATATCGAAAATACTCTTGCTAAATTTCGTCTCTCTAGTTCTTGTAGTTTTTGGAACTATCGCGCTTTTCTTAGACGGAAAGACGGACATAAACCGTATTTTCTTTTGTATTTTTGTGTTTCCGTAAGTTTTTTATATGTGAGCTATAGTCAAATAGTAACCGATTGTAACAAAATTTTGCGCACTGACTGGCATTTACATAAGACTTCCGCTTGTAAAAGTTTGTTGCTGTAGCCCTTTTCGTTAAGGCGCTATAGCGCTTTTATCTGACGGACAGGCGGACATAAACCCCCTCTTCTTTTTGTATTTTTGTGTTTCCGTAAGTTTTTTATGTGGGAGCTATGGTCAAATGGTGACAAAATTTTGCACACTCGTTGGCATTGACATAAGACCTCCTCTTGCTAAATTTAGTGGTTATATCTGTTATAGTTTTAGATTTATTGGCATTTAAGTGTATTTTAGGTAAAAGTTTGGCTGTTTCCGTAAGTTTTTTGTATGGGAGCTATGACTAATGTGAACCGATTTTGATGACATTTTATATGCTGCCTAGGGCTTATGCAAAACTTCTATATACCAAATTTTGTCATCATAGCTATTATAGTTTGTTATTTATTAGCAAATAAGCAATTGGCATAGGCGAGGTTACACGGGAGCTATGGTCAAATGTTAACCGATTTTACCCAATTTCAATACCAAAATTTTCTCAGAGATGAAGAAAGTTTTTACTAAGACAGACAGACAGACAGACAGGCAGACAGACAGACAGACAGACAGACAGACAGACAGACAGACAGACAGACAGACAGACAGACAGACAGACAGACAGACAGACAGACAGACAGACAGACAGACAGAAAGACGGATAGACAATCGTCTTAGAATTTCATAAGGATTCAGAATATAACTTTCCACTGCTTTCTTGGCTAAATGAGTTCTCTTTTTCAATTACTCATTGAATGGACTCGATAAGTTGGTGTAATTAGATGTGAATATTACCCTGTTCACTCCAAAAATTGGTAGCCAAGAATTTATTCGCTGATAAACCTACTTCTTTTTCGGCTATTCAACCTGACAAATCCACCTTTTTTTCTCCGATGCATTGGTTTCTTCACTTTAAGTCCACGGTTACGAATCTATACAAAAACTCATCAATATTGAAGTTAAACGACGTCAAAAATTGTCGCGAAATTGTCAAACGGTTTTGTTGTTGGTTGACTATTAGCAAATGCGGTAGCTATTTTTCGGAAAGCTTTTTCTTACCCAAGTGATTATTCAAAATTGAAATCATCGGCTTAAACTGATTCGAATAAACAATTTCTTAAATTGTTTTGGATATGGAGACCTCAATAGAGCTTATGAACGTTCTCCATCTTTCGTGATTATACTGGCGTATCCAAATTCGGAAACTACATATTAACCATGGAAATAAAAAGAACGGATTTTTTATAATATTTTTCAAGCTTGGTCTTGGTGATGTTTTTGTTTTCTTTTTTAAAAGATCTAATTTGTTCTAAATTCAATCAGTTATAGTTAGTTTTAATTAGAAACTTAATTAACAAAATTTATTGCAGACTAAAGGCTAAGCTTTTAGTTTTGTAATGACCTATAAATTATCTGCATATATTTGCATAATTAGTTATTATTAAAATTTTAAGATAAGATATGTATTTATAGATGTTTTATATATTAATATGAGGCTGAAACCTTAGCCTTTTATTTGAAATAAATTTTGTTTAAATCTTTCTAGGCGAAACTAAAACTCTTTAAAATAATATTTCTCAAATTCCCAAAAAAGTATATTTTAAAGGCAATTTGATTTTTATGCCTATGATGAAGACTTCAATAAATTTTATAATATTTTACTTAGTAAATTTGTTTGCTAGGAACAACATAATTTTTGTTGCCGAAAAATATTAAGTTTTTGTTTCTGGCTTCTTTGTAGCAAATTTAGCAATTTATGCAGCTTCCAATAAAAATAAAAATGTTTATAAGACCTTGAAGTAAGTATCAACCCTTTTTTAAGGCGTTTGAGTTCCTGTTTATTTTATATTCTCACAATATAATCAATAAAATAAAAAGAAGCAACAAAAAAAAAGTTAATAAAATTTTATGGTTCATGTAAACGAGCATGTTTTAGCACACAAATGGGGATTTAAGCATTAGGGTGGTGGTGGGGGAAAGGAAACAAGATTTTTTTCAAAACTTTTGAAATAAAAAAATTTTAAGATTAAAATTTCTTATTAAAAGGCTAATGTTTTTATATAACTAAGTTAAACTTTCAATTATTGATATTAGAAATTTTGTATTTGCAAGTATTTAGTTCGCCCTAATTTAAAGCTTTTCCAAGTAATCCTGTTTTTTTATAATATTATATAGATTTTGGAGTTACAATATGTGAGTGTGTACATGTATAAGAATATCCTTACAAATTTGGTTTTGAGGCTTAGTTATTGAAATAAAATTCAAATCATATCATAAAATTTTCTTTTGTTAAAAAGTATACAAATTTCTATGGCAAAAGATCAATTTGTAGCACTCAAATAAAATTGAAAAGAGTAAAAATCAAATCCTGATATGAAATTCTAAAACTGTCCTCAAGGATGTGAAAAATATATTTATATATTAAAATGCTTGGACATGAACAAAAGATATTGAACCTTGGGATTACACATACATATATACAAACATATGTATCTTTATATGTAAACGACAGCACTCCTACCTGTCTTTTCTATTGTATCTTTAAAATAATATATAAATTTCTAAATATTTCCTTTCGAGTCACATAATTTGTAGCCTTTTATCTTTTGAGCTTAAAAAGTTAATATTATTGGGGACATCATTAAAATTAATTTGAGTACTTAGATGATGATTTTATATGACAGTAAAATCTATTGAATATTATATTGTCAGTATCATAAAATTTAACAGTTCCATTTAAAGGTCATGATTTGAAGATGTGACAAGATGCAGTAAATTTTATAGCTAACAAAAGCTTTTACAGCAGTTTGTAATCGAAATGACCTCTTCTTTAAGGCTACGTTTTAATGATTTCGAGTTTTATGGTCAGAATTAATTTAAACTAATTAAGTAATAAAAATAATTAATTTGAAGTTGTTAAATTTAAAGGCCTGGACAAGATGAAGTTTTTATTGCCCTAATGAAATAGGTTTAAATTTAAAATTAACTCATTAAGTTGACAACAGTTAAAGCTCACTTAAAAGCTTTAGCTTGCAATAGTACATGTTTAAGAGCTTGTAGAGTTTTCACTTAAATACATTAAAAGCTCAATAATTCGTCATATATTTTTATACCCACCATCAAAAAGAATGGGGGGTATATTGAGATTGTCATTCCGTTTGTAATTTCCTTAATATTGGCTCAAAAATCAAAAACGTTATATATTCTGAATCCTTATGAAATTCAAAGACGATTGAGCGATGTCTGTCTGTCTGTCTGTCTGTCTGTCTGTCTGTCTGTCTGTCTGTCTGTCTATCTGTCTGTCTGTCTGTCTGTCTGTCTGTCTGTCTGTCTGTCTGTCTGTCTGTCTGTCTGTCTGTCTGTCTGTCTGTCTGTCTGTCTGTCTGTCTGTCTGTCTGTCTGTCTGTCAGTCTGTCTGTCTGTTCGTCTGTCCGTCTGTCTGTCTGTCTGTCTGTCTGTCTGTCTGTCTGTCTGTCTGTCTGTCTGTCTGCCTGTCTGTCTATCTGTCTGTCTGTTGAAATCACGATAACGCTTAAACGAAAATAGCTAGCTCACTGAAACTTAGTAAAAGCATTCTTCATCTCTGAGAAAATTTTGGTATTGAAATTGGGCAAAATCAGTTAACATTTGACCATAGCTCCCATATAACCTCGCCTACACTAATCGCTTATTTGCTAATAAATAACAAACTGTAATAGCTATGATGATAAAATTTGGTACATAGAAGTTTTGCGTAAGCCCTAGGCAGCATACTAAATTTCGTCGGTTCACATTTAGTCATAGCTCCTATACAAAAAACTTACGGAAACAGCCAAAATTTCACCTAAAATACACTTAAATGCCAATAAATCTAAAACTATAATAGATATAATCACTGAATTTAGTACGAGGAGGTCTTATGTCAATGCCAACCAGTGTGCAAAATTTTGTCACAATCGCTCACCATTTGACCATAGCTCCCATATAAAAAACTTATGGAAACACAAAAATACAAAAAGAAAATTGGGTTATGTCCGTCTGTCCGTCAGATAAAAGCGCGATAGCGCCTTGACGAAAAGAGCTACAGCAACAAACTTTTACAAAAGGAAGTCTTATGTGAATGCCAGCCAGTGTGCAAAATTTTGTTATAATCAGTTACTATTTGACCATAGCTCCCATATAAAAAACTTACGGAAACATAAAAATACAAATAGAAAATACGATTTATGTCCGTCTTTCCGTCAGAGAAAAGCGCGATAGTTCCTTAACTACAAGAGCTAGAGAGACAAAATTTAGAAAATGTATTTTCGATATGTTATAGAAATTTTTTGCTGAAAATGGGTAAAATTGGTTCACATTTAATTAGAGCTCCCATATAACCCTGCCCCGGGAATCACATTTGTGCTAATAAATTGAATAAAATTGTAAAATCTATGACTACTAAATTTAAAACAGAGAAGTCTTATGCAACTTTCACTCAGTATGTCAAATTTTATAGGAAACGGTCCATTTTTAACCATAGCTTTCATATAAAAACCGCTCCCGGCTCCCAAAATGCCACAAACGCCAGTTAAAAGCTATTAAATTATAAACTATATCAGGTGTGGGCACTAAATTTTGCACAAATAAACTTTATATTAATAGTAGCTACAAGATTTGGCTATAGTTCTTATATATATATATATAACATCCCCTTTTTATATCTACAATCAAAAAGATTTAGAGGTAGATTCAATATATTAAGATTGCATCTACTAAATTAGATAGCTATCAATCAATGTTTGGTCCAGACTTTATACACGGTAGATGCATTAGGAACTCCTAACAAAATATATGAACCTGCCGTGTTGCTATCATGGTTATGGCACAACGAAACAGCTTATTAAGGTTATGGAACTGCATTTTGTCCAAGGTAAATACTTGGGAAACCACTTAGATAATTTTCAATGTTGAACTATAGTAGCTATACCACTGTAACCGAATTTAGTCCAAATATATTACCAACAATACCACATTTGGTCAACATTTTGAATTAGCTACACTCTCGTACAACTTGATGGTGGGTATGCAAGATTCGGCACAGCCGAATACAACACTTTTACTTGTTAAAGAAGAATTTGAATGGGAGCTATGGTCAAATGTGAACCGATTTCAATGAAATTTGGTACAGTGATTTCACTTTAGATAAGCAATGTTTGTTTTAAATTTCGTGGAAAAATATTGATATTTGTGGCCAATATATAAAATCCGGAAGTGGAACCTATGGGAGGTACCATAAATAATGAACCGATTTTAATAAATTTCAATAGCCATGGTCCCATTATCAAAGAAATTATATATGCCAAATTTCATAAAATTATCTTTAGAATTGCGACCTGTAGTTTGATTACAAAGTTAGCATGGGGGTTCAGCCAGCCAGCAGTCCAGACGGACATACAGACGGACGGACTGGCGTCGCTAAATCGACTCAGAAAATGATTTTAAGCCTATTGGTATACCAAAATGTGGGTCTTAGACAAATATTTCAATGCGTTACATACATCAGCACAAACTTATAATACCCTTTCCACCTATTGTGGTAAAGGGTATAATTATCGTGATCTGTTATGTGTAGAAATTTACGTCATCCTAAAAATAGGCAGCATGTGTCATCCATGTTAGGATGGTCGTTTTATACAATTAATAAGAATACTGTTGTGAAAAACTTTAATTATCTTAAGTTTTCCGGTATAAAACATATTGTCTTTCGCAAATTGAAATTTGTCTATTAGATTTTAATAGTCATATGTATTGACATAAAACACCTGGAATAGTTCATTTCTTTAACCTGAAGACAGCACAAGTAAATCTTGATATAAAATGACAGACTTGAACTATATAAAATTAGAAAAAGTTAACAAACAAAAATAATAATAAAAGACAATAAAAGTTGTCCAATGAATTTCCAACAGTCAGTTTCCTCTTATTCTGAGTTATTTTCATTTGTTTGTTGTCTACTTATAAATATTTATTGAAAATGTTTATTGAGAAATATGTCCTCTTTGGGGTGTGTGTGTGTGTGTGTGTATGAGTGTTTGTATATTTAATTTTTCCAGATTTATTTTTATAGTAAAAATCTATACAAACAAAATTGAAAGTTTTATTTGAATGTCCTTGTTTTAATGTCTCAATTTATTTTGATATTCTTTTGATATCTCAAACATTTGTATGAATGTAACATTTTCCCTATTCCTTTGGTGTTTGTGTTAGAATGTTTGAACAACGAATAATTTATTTCTAATAAACTCTGTAATATGTTACAATTTTTGATATTATTCTATTATGTTTGAAGCTGCTTGGATATTTTTTTATCTACATAAATTACCGAGAATACATTCAATATTATAATGTCTTGGAAAATGATTATATGTTTCTTATCTTTATTTTTCTATTATTTTATTTATTTCCTGGTATTCGTTATTGCTTTTCGTTTTTTTTTTTTTTTTTTTTTTGGTAAGTTTTAGCATATATTTCTTTATTTTGTTTTTCCATTTCCTTTTCGCTTTTACAGAAGTATTGTATTACTTATGAAGCGTTACATTGAAATTGCCAAAATGATAATTTAACGCTAAGTTTGATTTGATAATATTTTATAAATTTTCTATTTTATTTATTTATTTCTATTCCTCCGAGACAGTTAGAGAAAGTTTTAGAGACATATGAGATTTGATAGAGTTTCTTTGAAAGCGAATTATGTGATAAACAAAAAATAATTTTACTTTTGAATGGTTTTTGATGAAGGATTTTTAGTTGTCTAATTCGTTTATCTGAGAAATAAAGTTAATTGCAAGAGTGGGAGGCGTATGATTGATATTTAATGGCTGTATTATAGACAATAATAGTTATACGCCGTCTGAAAATTAGTTAAGTAATATAAAACCTAAGCCTAAACATATACTAGGAAATATTTACATTGTACTGTACTGTTTGTTTGGTTTAGGAATAGAAATGGAATAAAGTGTTTGGTTCTTCCAGAGGTCTTGGAAAATAACTGTTGGTACATTTGAGATACCGTGGGCTAAGAATATTTTTTTCTTTGAGTTTTGTAGTTTTAAGTCCTCACGGCTCACATAGGGACCACCTTCATGTTAATCTGTTCATTCCACAATATCTATAAATATAATTTCCCAAAAAACATTCCAATTAGAACAAGGGGTACTTCTCTTAGACAATGAGCTGCATTCGATTGTATTTTTAGACTCATTGAAAGGGACCTACGTTTTAACTCCGGCTCCGAATGGCAAAATGCATTAGTTAGAGAAGTTTTCCATAGCCCAATACTCAATAACCAGTGGCTAGCTGAGTTATGAGGTCAACCGCCGCTTCTTTAAAATTTATTTTTTTCAAGTAGTTCTGACTAGGAATCGAACTTGGGACCTATGATACGCTAGGCAGATGGCTAACCTGCTATACTATGACATGTGAAGACCGTTACTATTCTAAAAATAGCATCATAAAAATAGCGGAACAGAAATTGCAATCCAGCCGCGTTAAAAAATAATTTTTTCAGTTTTTCTCCACATTATTACTTTTAAATTTTCAAATTAATAATTTGAAAATTAAAAATGATTAAACCTAATAAAAGTTCAAATAATTAATTCACAAATAATTATTAAAATGTCCCATAAAAATAAAAAAAAATTAAAAATTTCCTATAAAAATAAGACATTTTTAAAAAATTTCCTATAAAAATAAGAAATTTTTGAAAAATTTCCTATAAAAATAAGAAATTTTTGGAAAAATTTCCTATAAAAAAAAGAAATTTTTGAAAAATTTCCTATAAAAATAAGAAATTTTTGAAAAATTTCCTATAAAAATAAGAAATTTTTGAAAAATTTCCTATAAAAATAAGAAATTTTTGAAAAATTTCCTATAAAAATAAGAAATTTTTGAAAAATTTCCTATAAAAATAAGAAATTTTTGAAAAATTTCCTATAAAAATAAGAAATTTTTGAAAAATTTCCTATAAAAATAAGAAATTTTTGAAAAATTTCCTATAAAAATAAGAAATTTTTGAAAAATTTCCTATTTTTATAGAAAAATTTTCAAAAATTTTATATTTTTATAAATTTTTCAAAAATTTCCTATTTTTACAGGAAATTTTTCAAAAATTTTCTATTTGTATAGGAAAGTTTTCCAAAATGTTCTATTTTTATAGGAAATTTTTCAAAAGTTTCATATTTTTATAGAAAAATTTTCAAAAGTTTTCTATTTTTATAGGAAAGTTTTCAAAAATGTTCTATTTTTATTTCCTATAAAAATACAAAAGTTTTGAAAAATTTCCTATAAAAATAAGACACTTTTGAAAAATTTCCTATAAAAATATGAAATTTCCTATAAAAATAGGATTTTTTTTGGAAATTTTTACAAACTTTCCTACAAAAATAAGAAATTTTTGAAAAATTTCCTATAAAAATTTGAAATGTTTAAAAAATTCCTATAAAAATAAGAAATTTTAGAAAAATTTCCTAAAAAAAATAAGAAATTTTTGAAAAATTGTCTATAAAAATATAAAAGTTTTGAAAAATTTCCTATAAAAATAGAACTTTTTTGAAAATTTTCTACAAAAATAATAAAATTTTAAAAAATTTCCTGAAAAAAAAAGAAATTTTTGAAAAATTTCCTATAAAAAAAATAAATTTTTGAAAATTTTTTTCAAAAATTTCCTATAAAAATAATAAATTTTTGAGAATATAAGAAATTTTTGAAAAATTTCATATGAGAATAAGAAATTTTTGAAAATTTTCCTATAAAAATAAAAAATTTTTGAAAAATTCCCTACAAAAACAAGAAATTTTTGACAAATTTACTATCAAGATAGGAAATTTTTGAAAAATTTTCTATAAAATTAAAAAAATTTCTTAAAAAAATAAGAAATTTTGGATAAATTTCTTATTAAATTAAGAAATTTTTAAAAAAATTTGCTATAAAATATGATATTTTTGAAAATCTTATGATAAAAATAAGAATTTTTTGATAATCTTCCTATAAAAATAAGAAACTTTTAAAAATTTCCTATACAAAAGGAATTTTTTGAAAATCTTCCTATACAAATTAGAAATTTTTAAAAATTTTCCTATACAAATTAGAAATTTTTGAAAAATTTCCTATAAAAATAGGAAATTTTTGAAAAATTTCCTATAAAAATAGGAAATTTTTGAAAAATTTCCTATAAAAATAGGAAATTTTTGAAAAATTTCCTATAAAAATAGGAAATTTTTGAAAAATTTCCTATAAAAATAGGAAATTTTTGAAAAATTTCCTATAAAAATAGGAAATTTTTGAAAAATTTCCTATAAAAATAGGAAATTTTTGAAAAATTTCCTATAAAAATAGAAAATTTTTGAAAAATTTCCTATAAAAATAGGAAATTTTTGAAAAATTTCCTATAAAAATAGGAAATTTTTGAAAAATTTCCTATAAAAATAGGAAATTTTTGAAAAATTTCCTATAAAAATAGGAAATTTTTGAAAAATTTCCTATAAAAATAGGAAATTTTTGAAAAATTTCCTATAAAAATAGGAAATTTTTGAAAAATTTCCTTTAAAAATAGGAAATTTTTGAAAAATTTACTATAAAAATAGGAAATTTTTGAAAAAATTACTATAAAAATAGAAAAGTTTTGAAAAATTTCATATAAAAATAGGAAATTTTTGGAAAATTTCCTTTTAAAACAGGAAATTTTTGGAAAATTTCCTTTTAAAATAGGAAATTTTTGGAAAATTTCCTTTAAAAATTGGAAATTTTTGAAAAATTTTTTATGTTTATAGGAAATTTTTCAAATTGTCTTATTTTTATAGGAAATTTTTCAAAAATTCTTAATTTAATTTTTGAAAATTTTCCTTTAAAAATGAGAAATTTTTTAAAATTTTCCTATAAAATTAAGAACTTTTTGAAAATTTTCCTTTAAAAATGAGAAATTTTTGAAAATTTTCCTATAAAAATAAGAAATTTTTGAAAAATTTCCGGTAAAAACAAGAAATTTTTGGCAAATTTACTATCAAAATAAGAAATTTTTGACAAATTTACTATCAAAATAAGAAGTTTTTGAAAAAAATTAAAAAAATTTCTTAAAAAAATAAGAAATTTTGGATAAATTTCTTATAAAAATATGAAATTTTTGAAAAATTTTGCTATAAAAATATGATATTTTTGAAAATCTTCCTATAAAAATAAAATTTTTTTGATAATCTTCCGATAAAAATAAGAAATTTTAAAAAATTTCCTATACAAAAGAAATTTTTGAAAATCTTCCTATACAGATAAGAAATTCTTGAAAAATTTCCTATATAAATAAGAAATTTTTTGAAAAAGTTCCTATAAATGCAAAAATTCTTGAAAAACTTTCTATAAAAATAAGAAATTTTTGAAAAATTTCAATAAAAATAAGAAATTTTTTAAAAAATTTTCTATAAAAATAATAAAAACATATTATTGAAGAACCCTTTATTAGACAAAACGAGTTAATCGAGATAAAATTAAGCTAATAGAATTTCTTTAATACGAAACTTTAATTAGAACAAATGTTTCACTAAATTCATATTTTATTAAAATTTATTGTTATTTAAGTAATGAATCCTAACTTTAAGACATAAATTCCCATTGTGTTAGTAAAACTCGAGGAGACTTTAACATTTTGAAACCATTTTCTAATGGAACAAAGGAGTATATAATTTTCCTTAACCTTGAAAATGTAATTAAAATGATTTAATAAGATAAATTAGTTTAGTTATTTTTACAATTTAGTCAGGTGTTGTTGTGTAGGTATTTGCATAGAATAAAAATGTGTGTGTGTGTTAAGAGAAGAATACAAGTTTTAATGATGCCATAATTTTATAACTTCCTTTTGCGTATATTTCCGCCGCCATTATATGTCACTTTGTTTTGTAGCCTTATTGTTGATCTTTTAACGTCAGTTGTTGGTAGTTGGTTGTTAGTTGGTTGTTGCTGCTATTGAAATAACAATATATTTTCTGATTAATATTTATGTTGAAAATAGACAAAAAAGAAACATCTAAATAATTTACAATTTGGTCATGCGTTTAATGATTATAAAAGGAGAGAAATAATTCCAACGCACAGTGGGGTATGAATAGCGAATGCTTTAATACAAATTGTCTTTTAGAATAAGAGCGCAATCAAGAATAGCTTTCTAATAAAGCTTTAACATTTTAAACAGGTCAATAATTCTACCTTTTAATTTATAACTTAAAATGTGATATTTTCATGAAAAATGTGTTGCATATATTTAGGATTGACAAAATAAATCAAATTTTATTGCTTTTTATCTAGGGTTATCTGGTAGTAAGACTATCTGAAAGTAACACCATCTGAAAGTAAAACCAGAAATGTGGTCTCATTTTACTTCTTCACTGCCCCATAGTGCCCATAGATTTAATGAAGCCTATTATTTACACCTTTTTCCCTTGTCTTCCCCATATTTCTTCATAAATTCCTCAGCCTTAAAGCTGTCAACATCGACAAAATACAAAAAAAAAAAGCCAAAAGAAAATTATCAAGATAATAAAAAGGGAAAACAAAAAGCAGAAAAGAAAGTGTCATTTTCAGTAAATTCTAATGATGTCTTTGTAAATATGACTTTTTTTTCTTTATCCCTAAAACATGTAAAGGCAAAGGAAGAAGCTATGGAAATAATTTGTTAACATTAGACTAATGATTAATTTAACACATAAATAATAGCAACAAAGAAAATTTACAAAAAACCGTGGAAATTGGCGAATATTAACAAAAGGTCAGCGATACATAAAATAAAGACTTGGCTAGAATGTGAAAAGTAATTTGTTTTTCTTTTTTGTGAATTTCATTAAAAAGGTATTCAAATAATGGTTTAATGATAGGCACAATAATTATACGAACCAGGTGAACTCAAAATACTGAAGCATGTATTGTTAGGGCTGAAATATTATAGTTAAATACTTGACTTAATCATTATTATAATATAACGATTACAAGTTAACATTACAAATATAAGCATTTCTAACGCCCTTTTATTAATGTCTAGAAAATATAGAATTTTTCTTTTGTCTCGATTACACTATAAAAATGATTATGATCTGAATATTCTCTTAATTTCAAAGCAAATCAATTAAGCAGTGTCTATGTCTTAGTCTATGTCTTAGTCTATGTCTTAGTCTATGTCTTAGTCTATGTCTTAGTCTATGTCTTAGTCTATGTCTTAGTCTATGTCTTAGTCTATGTCTTAGTCTATATCTTAGTCTATGTCATAGTCTATGTTTTAGTCAATGTCTTAGTCTATGTTTTAGTCTATGTCTTAGTCTATGTCTTAGTCTATGTCTTAGTCTATGTCTTAGTCTATGTCTTAGTCTATGTCTTAGTCTATGTCTTAGTCTATGTCTTAGTCTATGTCTTAGTCTATGTCTTAGTCTATGTCTTAGTCTATGTCTTAGTCTATGTCTTAGTCTATGTCTTAGTCTATGTCTTAGTCTATGTCTTAGTCTATGTCTTAGTCTATGTCTTAGTCTATGTCTTAGTCTATGTCTTAGTCTATGTCTTAGTCTATGTCTTAGTCTATGTCTTAGTCTATGTCTTAGTCTATGTTTTAGTCTATGTCTTAGTCTATGTCTTAGTCTATGTCTTAGTCTATGTCTTAGTCTATGTCTTAGTCTATGTCTTAGTCTATGTCTTAGTCTATGTTTTAGTCTATGTCTTAGTCTATGTATTAGTCTATGTCTTAGTCTATGTTTTAGTCTATGTCTTAGTCTATGTCTTAGTCTATGTTTTAGTCTATGTCTTAGTCTATGTCTTAGTCTATGCCTTAGTCTATGTCTTAGTCTATGTCTTAGTCTATGTCTTAGTCTATGTCTTAGTCTATGTCTTAGTCTATGTCTTAGTCTATGTCTTAGTCTATGTCTTAGTCTATGTCTTAGTCTATGTCTTAGTCTATGTCTTAGTCTATGTCTTAGTCTATGTCTTAGTCTATGTCTTAGTCTATGTCTTAGTCTATGTCTTAGTCTATGTCTTAGTCTATGTCTTAGTCTATGTCTTAGTCTATGTCTTAGTCTATGTCTTAGTCTATGTCTTAGTCTATGTCTTAGTCTATGTCTTAGTCTATGTCTTAGTCTATGTCTTAGTCTATGTCTTAGTCTATGTCTTAGTCTATGTCTTAGTCTATGTCTTAGTCTATGTCTTAGTCTATGTCTTAGTCTATGTCTTAGTCTATGTCTTAGTCTATGTCTTAGTCTATGTCTTAGTCTATGTCTTAGTCTATGTCTTAGTCTATGTCTTAGTCTTTGTCTTAGTCTATGTCTTAGTCTATGTCTTAGTCTATGTCTTAGTCTATGTCTTAGTCTATGTCTTAGTCTATGTCTTAGTCTATGTCTTAGTCTATGTCTTAGTCTATGTCTTAGTCTATGTCTTAGTCTATGTCTTAGTCTATGTCTTAGTCTATGTCTTAGTCTATGTCTTAGTCTATGTCTTAGTCTATGTCTTAGTCTATGTCTTAGTCTATGTCTTAGTCTATGTCTTAGTCTATGTCTTAGTCTATGTCTTAGTCTATGTCTTAGTCTATGTCTTAGTCAATGTCTTAGTCTATGTCTTAGTCTATGTCTTAGTCTATGTCTTAGTCTATGTCTTAGTCTATGTCTTAGTCTATGTCTTAGTCTATGTCTTAGTCTATGTCTTAGTCTATGTCTTAGTCTATGTCTTAGTCTATGTCTTAGTCTATGTCTTAGTCTATGTCTTAGTCTATGTCTTAGTCTATGTCTTAGTCTATGTCTTAGTCTATGTCTTAGTCTATGTCTTAGTCTATGTCTTAGTCTATGTCTTAGTCTATGTCTTAGTCTATGTCTTAGTCTATGTCTTAGTCTATGTCTTAGTCTATGTCTTAATCTATGTCTTAGTCTATGTCTTAGTCTATGTTTTAGTCTATGTCTTAGTCTATGTCTTAGTCTATGTCTTAGTCTATGTCTTAGTCTATGTCTTAGTCTATGTTTTAGTCTATGTCTTAGTCTATGTCTTAGTCTATGTCTTAGTCTATGTCTTAGTCTATGTCTTAGTCTATGTCTTAGTCTATGTTTTAGTCTATGTCTTAGTCTATGTCTTAGTCTATGTCTTAGTCTATGTCTTAGTCTATGTCTTAGTCTATGTCTTAGTCTATGTCTTAGTCTATGTTTTAGTCTATGTCTTAGTCTATGTATTAGTCTATGTCTTAGTCTATGTTTTAGTCTATGTCTTAGTCTATGTCTTAGTCTATGTTTTAGTCTATGTCTTAGTCTATGTCTTAGTCTATGTCTTAGTCTATGTCTTAGTCTATGTCTTAGTCTATGTCTTAGTCTATGTCTTAGTCTATGTCTTAGTCTATGTCTTAGTCTATGTCTTAGTCTATGTCTTAGTCTATGTCTTAGTCTATGTGTTAGTCTATGTCTTAGTCTATGTCTTAGTCTATGTTTTAGTCTATGTCTTAGTCTATGTCTTAGTCTATGTCTTAGTCTATGTCTTAGTCTATGTCTTAGTCTATGTCTTAGTCTATGTGTTAGTCTATGTCTTAGTCTATGTCTTAGTCTATGTTTTAGTCTATGTCTTAGTCTATGTCTTAGTCTATGTCTTAGTCTATGTCTTAGTCTATGTCTTAGTCTATGTCTTAGTCTATGTCTTAGTCTATGTCTTAGTCTATGTCTTAGTCTATGTTTTAGTCTATGTCTTAGTCTATGTCTTAGTCTATGTTTTAGTCTATGTCTTAGTCTATGTCTTAGTCTATGTCTTAGTCTATGTCTTAGTCTATGTCTTAGTCTATGTCTTAGTCTATGTCTTAGTCTATGTCTTAGTCTATGTCTTAGTCTATGTCTTAGTCTATGTCTTAGTCTATGTCTTAGTCTATGTCTTAGTCTATGTCTTAGTCTATGTCTTAGTCTATGTCTTAGTCTATGTCTTAGTCTATGTCTTAGTCTATGTCTTAGTCTATGTCTTAGTCTATGTCTTAGTCTATGTCTTAGTCTATGTCTTAGTCTATGTCTTAGTCTATGTCTTAGTCTATGTCTTAGTATATGTCTTAGTCTATGTCTTAGTCTATGTCTTAGTCTATGTCTTAGTCTATGTGTTAGTCTATGTCTTAGTCTATGTCTTAGTCTATGTCTTAGTCTATCACTTAGTCTATGTCTTAGTCTATGTCTTAGTCTATGTCTTAGTCTATGTTTTAGTCTATGTCTTAGTCTATGTCTTAGCCTATGTCTTAGTCTATGTCTTAGTCTATGTCTTAGTCTATGTCTTAGTCTATGTCTTAGTCTATCACTTAGTCTATGTCTTAGTCTATGTCTTAGTCTATGTCTTAGTCTATGTCTTAGTTTATGTCTTAGTCTATGTCTTAGTCTATGTCTTAGTCTATGTCTTAGTCTATGTCTTAGTCTATGTGTTAGTCTATGTCTTAGTCTATGTCTTAGTCTATGTTTTAGTCTATGTCTTAGTCTATGTCTTAGTCTATGTCTTAGTCTATGTCTTAGTCTATGTCTTAGTCTATGTCTTAGTCTATGTGTTAGTCTATGTCTTAGTCTATGTCTTAGTCTATGTCTTATTCTATGCCTTAGTTTAAGTCTTAGTATGTCATAGCCTATGTCTTAGTCTATGTCTCAGTCTATCTCTTAGTCTATTTTTAAGCCCAAAATTTTTTTTTATTGAAGGTCACTCTTCAAAGACTCTGGTATATACAAATTATTATGATACCAAAATAACATTTCTTATTGCAGTAAACATATATTTATTTATATTCATAAAAAAAATATGAAAGGAAAATCCATAAATATAAATAATGATAAATAACTACTAGATATAAGTTTTTCCCCTTTTAATATTTCTGCAAAATCATTTAGATATCCTTGTTATCCTGCTACTGCATATCTAAACCCCATATAATTTGAATAAATAATGAAACAGTCAGAAAACTACTAAAAGTAACCAAATATGAAATGAAATAAAAAAAAATTTTTGGAAATACAAGTAGAAAAAAATAAAAAAAAAAAAACGAAAATTAAATTCCCTTAACATATTTATCAAATGCTCTAACCGCAGCAAAGATATTAAAAAGAAAGCAAATATATAAAGCCAAAGTAGAATAAGAGCAGAAGATAAGCTATAGCAAAACCCCAAATCAAATGAAGAAGAAAACTAAAATCTGAAAGATATTTAAGATATAAATAGCATGAGTTAATATATTTTGGGACAAGATTGAGAAGATTACTACGTAGTTTCCTGCAGGATATTGGTGGTTGTTGAAGGCAACGATTGAATTTTCTATTGATTTGTATTAATATTGCAAATTAAAAGTATTTGGGAAAGGTTATCAAATCTATTGAGATATATACTGAAATTAGTTTCTTCACTAGGAGTATGAAAAGAACTTAAGCAAATATTAATATTATTGTATATTTTTCTCATATAATAACTTCACTAAAACCATTATCTTGGGTGTTAGTAAGCTCAAAGCAAAATGAAGTGTGTAGTATTAAGAAATAGTTTTGTATACATACAAATTTTTAATACAAGCTAAGATATATACATAGCCTAAGGCATTGGCTAAGACATAGACTAAGATATAGACTAAGACATAGACTAAGGCATAGACTAAGACAAACACTAACACATAGACTAAGACATAAACTAGGGCACAGACTAAGATATAGAACAAAACAAAGATAAACTAATAGAAAACGACAAAATTGAAGACATAGAATTCGACATAGACTGAAACCTAGCCTGAAACATAGACTTAGACATATACGAATACATAGACTAAGATGTAGCGTAAGATTTTCACAATTTTCACCTTCAATTGTGTGGAATAATCTAAAATTCGGACAAGCTAAATACTAATACTAATACTATTCTGAGTTCTAGGTTTACAAGTATTTGTTAAACTTATATTTTCAAATTCCTTCACGTGTTATTTCTTAAATATAACTTATGTTTTTTCTCAAACAATTTCTTTTCTCCCTCATTTATTTTAGATCTAAAAAAAATAATGCTCTTGACCTACTACCATAACCTCTTTGAAGTTTTATATACAAAAAACATCTTCTTAATGGAGTTGTGGCTGTTTACTTTGGGGAAACATTTATCAAAAATAATACTCCTTGCAAAGAAAACTCATAGAAAAATTGATGTCGGATAGAAAATATTAGGGAATAGCTTTTATATGATAAATTTGTTTTAACGCATTTAGAATCATTATTGTTAACATGATTCATAATAATTTATCAAAACTAAGACAATGATACTTACATTGGGGAACTGGGAGCAGTTTTCGTTTGTGTTTGTTTAGCCAAATAAAAGTGAAGTTTAATACAGGGCATATTTATAGATAACAGATCAAGTACGTAAGTTTTCTTAAGTATTATTTTTTTTATTCAGTAATAAATGGTCAAAAATTAGAACTGTCAATGCTATTATTAATACTTAAAGATTATCTTGGCGATATTTGATATATTACCTTCGACTAAGCACAACTAATGTCGTTTTCTCCGACGACAAAAAGATTTAAAAATTGAAGAAACATGAATTTTTGTTCATAGAATGTTATGGTAAGGTTGTGTGTTCCATTCGGACTTATATTCATGTCATTAATTGTTTTGAAAATTTGTGAGTTTTTAATTAGATGAATATTTAATAGGAATATCGCAAAAAACTAGCAGTGCACAGTGGTCCATATCTTATATTCTTAAACGAGCAATAATTGTATGTATTTATATATATATATACATATATATATATATATATATATATATATATATAGTACCTGGTGGACCGAGCCTTGATCGGGGCTTTATGATAAGCATTTTGAGGCAAATATTAAAGTTTTTATATATTTTATTTTATACAGTTACAGTTTAACTAATTTTAAATAATTTTGAAAATTGGTCATACCAACAGAAACCTCCGTCGACTCATGCGCAACAACTTTGCTAAAGATTATAGTCTGATGAAATGCACAGTTTACGATTTAATTCATTTTGAGTAGTTTTCAGTGGCGCCGCCTGATGTCGTTCATACCACTAAGAAACCTTCATCTGCTTATGCGTAACAACTTTGCTTATGATCATAACATGATTTATGATTTAATTCACTTATAGTCTGATCAAATGCACAGTTTACGATTTAATTCATTTTGAGTAATTTTCAGTGGCGCCACCTGTCGGACTTTGGTCATTCCAATTAATAAACCTTCGTCGGATTATCCGCAATAACTTTGCTAAAAATTATAGCATGATTAAATGTACAGTTTACGATTAAATTGACTTTAAGTAAATTTCAGTGGCGCCACCTGTCGAAATTTCTTCATACCAACTAAGAAACCTTCGTCGGAAATTATTCACACCAATTAAAAAGCATTCGCCGGCTCATGCGCTACAACTTTGCAAAAGATCATAGTATGATCAAATGTACAGTTTACGATTTAATTAATTTTTAGTAATTTTCAGTGGCGCCACCTGTCGGAAATTTGGTTTGCCATCTTAAAAACCTCCGCCGGCTTATCCGCAACATCTTTGCTAAAGAGCATAACATGATCAAATTCACAGTTTACTATTCTATAAAGAACATACATACAGACAAACATTCATTTGTTTTAAAGTTATAACATTACTAATTTTTTCCCCTTTTTATCCCCTAATTTCAAAAAGTTCCATATGCATAATTAGTACTTCCTTGGTACCAATTGAATTCGGTACATTTTATTAGAAAGCAGTTAACATTATTTTCCTATTCATATTACTTTTGTAGATGTTAAGTTATCAGTTTATCCCTTTTTTACACATTTTGGCCACAAAATCAAAAAAGTACCAAATACGTGTTCAATATTTCTTTCACATCTATTGATTGCAGTACAAAGTTTCTTTCTATATTCCTTAGTTTAAAATATAAGAGTGGGTTAAAAAGGTACGAAAAAACTATTTTCACCCTTTTTACCCCTTATAGGACATAGTTTCAAAAAAGTACCAAACACATAGCTGTTTAAAACGTAATTTAAATTTTGTTTCTATACCTATTACTTAAGGAGATATAAATTTGGACAGTGGGTATCTTTTTTGATGTATAGTTCGAAGAAGAAGGGACTTTTGGAACTTTTGCCTCTAAGAGGGTAAAAACGGGTAAAAAGGGGAAAAAATCGAAAACGCTATATCTCCTAAAGTAATAGGTATAGAAACAAAATTAAGATAAAGTTTTAAACAGCTATGAAAATAAGCGGACAGGTGTTTGGTCCTTTTTTTAAACTATGTCCGATAGGGGCTAAAAAATGGTAAAATTAGTTTTTTTGGTACCTTTTAACCCACTCTTATATTATAAACTAAGGAATATAGAAAGAAACTTTGTACTGCAATTAATAGATGTAAAAGAAACATGAAACACGTATTTGGTACTTTTTTGATTTTGGAGCCAAAATGGGTAAAATAGGGATAAAATGATAACTTAACATCTCCAAAGTAATATGACATAATATAACATTATACATTATGCTAACTGCGTTTTAATAAAATGTACCGAATTCAATTGGCACCAAAAAAGTACCAAATATACATATGGAATTTTTAGAAATTAGGGAATAAAAAGGGGGAAAAATTAGTATTATTTTAAACAAATGAATGTTTGTCTGTATGTATGTTCTTTATAGAATAGTAAACTGTGAATTTGATTGTGTTATGCTCTTTAGCGAAGATGTTGCGGATAAGCCGGCGAAGGTTTTAAAGTTGATAAGACTAATTTCCGACAGATGGCGCCACTGAAAATTACTAAAAATTAATTAAATCGTAAACTGTACATTTAATCATGCTATGATCTTTAGCAAAATTGTAGCGCATGAGCCGGCGAAGGCTTTTTAGTTGGTATGAATAATTTCCGACAGGTGGCGCTACAGAAACTTACTCAAAGTCAATTTAATCGTAATCTGTACATTTAATTATGCTACAATCTTTAGCAAAGTTGTTGCACATGAGCCGACGAAGGTTTCTTAGTTGGTATGAAGAAATTTCGACAGGTGGCGCCACTGAAATTTACTCAAAGTCAATTTAATCGTAAGCTGTACATTTAATCATGCTATAATCTTCAGCAAAGTTGTTACGGATAAGACGAAGAAGGTTTATGAATTGGAATGAGCAAAGTCCGACAGGTGGCGCCACAGAAAATTACTCAAAGTGAAATAAATCGTAAGTTGTGCATTTGATCATGTTATAATCATAAGCAAAGTTGTTACGAATAAGCAGACAAAGGTTTCTTATATGGTTTGAACAACTTCAGGTGGCGCCACTGCAAACTACTCAAAATGAATTAAATCGTAAACTGTGCATTTGATCAAATTATAATCTTTAGCAAAGTTGTTGCGCATTAGTCGACGGATGTTTCTGTTGGTATGAATAATTTCCAAAATTATTAAAATGAGTTAAACTGTAAACTATGCAAACTATGTGTTGGTCGGACAAAATAAATCAAATAATTCAAAATTAACCTAATATTTCTACAATGTCTTTCCTCTAAATTTATTTTAGCACTTTATAATATAAAATATATAAAAACTTAAAAATTTTCCTCAAAATGCTTATCATAAAGCTCCGAGCAAGGCTCGGTCAACCAGGTACTGAGGTATTATACACGAACATTTTTCGGGAGAACTTTAAACAATATTATTCTACCAACAAGTAAGAGTTTAATATTCGGCTGTGATGAATCTTATATATCCACCATCAAATTGTTTTAAATTTAGAAACATTTATCTATGAGGGTGCAGCTGATTAAAAATGTAGACCAAATCCGACGAAATTTAGCTATTTAGTACTTATAGGTCATAAAATTGTATATCATATCTTACTCTGGAATTTTTTATGCCAAAGTATTAATTAAGTTATTTACAATCAAAGTAAAAAAATCAGGAATTTTGCAATTTTGGGCGGGCCATGGGCACGCTTTTACCATAGCTTCAAATTTTCAATAGATTATTTTGTTAGTATCGGGTGTTTTTTATTGAGGTATAGAACTTTAAGTTGGCATCACTTTTTTAACTGGCGGCCATTTTGTCAGCTGTCAAGTGATTAATATTTAGTTTGGTTTGCCATTTCATCATGAATAGGTTGACAAAAGAACAACGCTTGCAAATCGTGCAAATTTATTTCGAAAATAATGGTTCAGTTCGCGAAGTTTACCGCAAGCTCTGTCCATTTTATGGTCGACATAATCGTCCATCAGAGCAATTGATTCGGTTAACCATGGATCGTTTTCGCACTACGTTTGCTCTATGTGATAATACGCATCCGCAGCGACGTCGAACAGTGCGCACCGAAGAAACAATTGCCGCTGTAGAGCAAAGTGTTGAAGAGGACCCGAATGAATCGATACGCCACCGTGCACAGCAATTGGAGCTTTGTCCATCAACTTTATGGAAGATTTTGTGCAAAGATCTTGGCTTGCGACCTTACAAGATCCAGCTTGTGCAAGAATTAAAGCCGCGAGACCATGCAATGCGTCGTGATTTTGGTATGGGCCGAAAATGAGATTGATCTCGATGCTGATTTTCATCGCAAAATTTTGTTCAGTAATGAGGCTCATTTTTGGTTGAATGACTACGTCAACAAGCAAAATTGCCGCATTTGGAGTGAAGAGAATCCACATGAGACCCTTGAGACGCCATCACATCCTCAAAAACTGACTGTTTGGTGTGCTCTATGGGCTGGTGGAGTCATTGGGCCATACTTCTTCCGAAATAATGCTGGAGAGTCAGTTACCATAAATGGAGACCGGTATAGAGCCATGATAATCGACTATTTTGTTCCCCAATTGGATGGCATGAATGTGGATGAGTTATGGTTCCAACAAGACGACGCTACATGCCACACAGCACACGTCACAATTGATTTATTGAAGGAAACATTCGATGAGCGCATAATTTCGCGGAATGGACCTGTTAATTGGCCACCAAGATCGTGCGATTTGATACCACTGGATTATTTTCTTTGGGGATATGTGAAGTCGCTCGTCTACGCCAACAAACCAGAAACGTTAGGGGACTTGAAAGCCAACATTCGTGGCGTTATTGCCAACATACGGCCCCATATGCTCGAAAAAGTAGTTGAAAATTGGTCCTGTAGAATTATTCGTCCTGTAGAATTATTCGAGCCAGCCGTGGCGGCCACATGCCCGAAATCATATTTAAACATTATTAGCATAAAATTATCCTTCCAATAAAGCCAAATTGATGGACATTAAAACGATTTTCTTGTGTTTTATTTCAATTCGAAGTTCTATACCTCTAAAAAAAACACCCATTATTTCGAACATACAAATTCCAACTTTTGAAAAATAACTGGCAATCTAATGACAGACATACGGACAGACAGACGAATTTCATTAGAATTTCTTAGAATTTTATAAGTATTCAGGATATGTATTTCTTTTCGTTTTTAAGCTAATATTAACGAAATTACAAACGGAATGACAATGAACCGCCGTGGTATAGCAGGTAAGTCATCAGCCTAGCATACCAGAGGCCCAAGTTCAATCCCGGGCCAGACTCACTTAAAAAAAATAAATTTTCAAAAAAGCGGCGGTTCACCTCATAACTCATCTAGCCACTGTTTATTGAGTATTAGGCTATGAAAAACTAATGCATTTGCCGTTCGGAGCCAGCGTTAAAATATAGGTTCCTTTCATTTAGTCTCAAAATTGAATCGGATGCAGCTCATTGTCTGAGAGAAGTACACCTGGTTCCATTTTGGAATGTTGTGGGGGAAATATATATATATATATATATATATATATATGTATATATATATATATATATATATATATATATATATATACATATATATATATATATATATATATATATTTATAATGGCAATATCAATATACCCTAAATTCCTTTTGATGGTGGGTATAATTACAGAAATTGATATTTGCTATGACTGGAGCTCGAACCGTGATTGAATATGACATATTATGCTTAGCAGTCGAAGTCTATACCAACTAAGCCACAGCACCCTTATGCTGGGGATGTTTTGCGAAAGTGGGAAGCCAAGTGGGATGCCTATTATGTTTTCAATCTCTCACACTTTTACGCTCCGATCGGCAATTTTTTTAAATGTTTCAAGTGCGGATACCTCAACCGAGCTTACAGAAGGTTCGGCATTTTCCATGTTTGTACGGCCACATCGAAATTCTTTAATCACTTTTTTGAAAATCTAGGAGACTTAAGTGAGGAACAGGGCGAACGATTTCACCAAGATATTCGGACAATGAAGGAAAGATACCAGGGTCGCTGGGATGTACACATGATGGCAGATTTTTGCTGGAGTATTCAGAGCAACACTTCGTTATTCAATAATAAAAAATGTCATAAAAGAAAATTCCAAAGCTTGTAGTTAATAATATTTATTTATTTATTTCCTTATTTTATATTTTGTAATAAATTTAAATAATAAAATATAAAATAAAAGAAAATGCATGAATAAAACAATGAAATGCATTTTCGATCTATTCGATCGATTTGACTAAGTCACATTTTTTGGTCAATTGCCTTCGGCAAGTCCTCAAGGACATGTAATGGCCAGTGAAAATTGTAATAACTCGAAAACTGTTTAACCTATTTTAAAGACATGTAGCTTATTGACAAAATCATTGCGTTTGCACTAAGAACCAGAATCCACTTTTTTGCAAAAGGGGGAATAAATAGTTCTAATTTTGCAAAAACTGAAAATTTGTCAATTTTTTCGATTTAAACGCTATTTTTCAGATTTGGGGCCTATGCGCTAAGTGTTAACGTTGTCCAATTCGACTAAAATTTTGTGGGTGGAAGTTTCTTACTAAATCTCACAATAATCCGACATGCACCCCTTGAAATTGTAAAATTTATTTTTTTCATACACTTGAAAACCCGCTATAATGCGTATATCAAGCAAAAAAATAAAATTTTGTGAAAATGAGTGAATTCACTAAATTGTGAATAAATTCGAAAAGACTCAATCGATTTTTATGGTCAATATCTCATTTTGTTGCTATTATATGTCGCTATGCCATAAAATAATAAATCTGGAAGTTTTTTGCCGTTTTCTATTTTTCATGATTATTTTAAAACGAAAATTTTTTGCCACTTTTACATAAAAAATATATTTTTTTCTTAAGTTTTTTATTATAACTCCGATACTATTGATTCGATTGAAACGCGATATACAGACGAATCAAAGGCTTTTTAAATATTAATTTTTCTGATTTTGTTTTAATAATAATAATAAAATTTTTTTTTTTAATTGCAATTTTTTTAGACGTTTCTTCATACGTCTAAAAAAATTGCAATTAAAAAAAAAAAATTTTTTAAATCTTGCCATAGAATTAAAAAAATTTTACCATTTTTGTACTAAGGTAGCCATGATACATCAAATGTATATAGTGGTTTTTAGTGGCTTTTGCTGTTGCCCTGTGTTATTTATCAATTATATGGGCAAAAATCAAACAGTTTTTATTCCTTTGAAACCGACTTTCAACTAGAATAATTTTTGTACCCTTAAGAGTTAGGAAAATCTAATTACAGATCTTGAACTCGCAAAAAGTTCTGTATACTGAACGCAATATCTTTGTTGCGCAAATTTGCGCTTCTAAGCGTAATTGGCATGCAAATTAAAAAAAACGTAAAAAAATCGATTGAAGCATTCAAGTTCTTCTTCATATTTCGTCTTCTTCTACATTCGTTTTAACATTTGGGCCCAAGTCGTTGTTCAACGAAATAGACACCACACTTTGGGGATAAATCCACTTCCGTCTAAATTTTAATTTTGTCACTTCTAATACTAGTTAATGGCTGCCAAAATTTGAAGCTCGTTTTCCCCACTTTTTAATTTTTTTCGCATATTTTTTGGCCGGCTCAACGAATTTAAAAAAATAGATAACGATTTGTAGATCTTTCAATTTCGCATCGTTTGATATATATCTCGTTAATGTGCTCTATATAGCTATAATATACGACAGGTGTAAATGAGGAGTTTTTGAGTGTAAATTTTTCAAAATACCGGTTTTTCGTGGAGCACAGTCGCTAGTTTGAATGAAAAGTTCCAAACTACGGCGTAAACCGAGTTTTTTTTGCCATTTATCATATAAAAGCAAAAGCGCACCTAAAAGTCATTGTTTGCTAAAATTTTATGAAGATTTTGAAAATCGTGCAAAAAAGTTCATATTGGTTTAAATGGTTTTAGATTGCAAATTGAGACAAAATCACATAAGGCATGAAAGCGATGTCATTTATAACCGATTTGCATTAAAAGTTTTTCAAAAATCTCTTTATTAACTGAGAACGCGAAGGTTTTATCTAAAAACATTTCAATGAAGCACATCGCGAATTTAGCTCAAAATTGATCAGGAATAGTCTTAAAACTATTCTTTAATAAAGCTTTACCTTAGATTTGAAGCGCACCAAATAATTATAAGGATTAATGATTTTATGGACCAAATAAGATTTTTATGTCTTTGAAAGATATGCAACTATTAAAACTTATATTTAGATAGAAAATTATTTTAAATTAAATTTGTCCATAAGTCAAGGCAGCTGAATTTCACTAAGACTCACATTTTGTCAAATTTCGCGAAAATCGCGGTTAAAAAAAGAAAAAAATATTGTTAAAAAATATTTTTTTCACTTTATTTTTTTCACATTATTTCTTCGACAGAACACCTGAAAATATATAAGTTGTGTCAAAATCAACATAAAACTATAAAAAATAAATAGTTTTTAATTTTTTTTAGAAATTTTTGTTTTAACCGTCATAACTTCTGCGCGCATCGCGTAATATCATTAACGCGAACGGATTTTACATTCACTAAGCTCCCTTAATGGTACCCCAAAAAAAAAATTTAGTGCGCGATCAAAAAATTTCTTGAATTTTTTTAATTCCGAAAATTAAAACTATTTAATTTTTGTCCATATATTTTTTTATTTTTCTCAAAATATGAAATATGCCATTACCGGAAGCCAAAGACAAACTTAATTTAAACAGGAATCAACTGACAGTCGACCCTTGACAGGAGCAATTTCAATTTACAAATTTAGAAGCTTGAAATCGATAAGCCATTTACTTATTGTTCAGACGTCAAATATTCATTCTAGAAAAATTTGCAAATTTGTTTGTAAAATTTATTGAAAAGCTTTAAAGTATGCTACAAAATTTTCCGAATTTCAATTTCAGTGTGAAAATTTTAACAAATTTGGCTACTTTTATTTGAAAAATTGATTGCTTATATAGTTTTTATTGTTTTAAGAACTAATACAGAATTATTTAAGGAATATTTTAATATTGTTATATTAATTTTATCTTTTATTTGAACATTTAATTTTTTTTTTACTTTTATTTGAAAAATTGATTGCTTATTTAGTTATGTTTGTTCAGGTACTTTAACGAAACAACCCAAACTTACTCAAACGTGTTCCCGTACAAATTTTTGAGTAATTTCTGACAACTACGGACTGTTTTGCGTAGTTTCTTTAGAGTACGGGAACAAACATATTATGTCCCCAAAGTTAATTAGAAAAACCCAACAGAATATTTTTCTTCAAAATCTGATTTCTTACGCAGGTGTAAACAAAATACATTCTCAAGTCAATACTTTTTATTTTAGCAATTTCCTTTCAAACTGAATATTACCGTAACTTAATAGGAGTTCTCCTGACACATTATATAAAAGCTGTCAATTGGATATTTTCTCGTGCCAGTTAAATGGCAGCAGTTTATTAGCTGTCAAATCTATTTTATCTAAAACTAAATAACATATTTTGCCAGAAAAACCTTTAGCACACCAAGTAATTTGTTTTCATTTTGTCTATTTACAGAACCTGTTACCGAGGTAGTTGGAGGACCAGAGCTGCACATTAATAAGGGATCAACCATAAATTTAACATGTATTGTCAAATTTGCCCCAGAACCTCCGCCCACAGTGATATGGTCACACAATAGACAGGTGAGTTTTTTTTTAAGGAAAATTTAAAAAAATTTAATGATTATTATAGAAAAAAAAGAGGAGAAGAAAATTGTAAATATTGCTAAGGAAAGGAAAATATGATTTATAAAGACAATTTGTTGCATACCTTAAGGGCGTTAGTAAGACACGAATAATAAAGCATAACTTAAGGAGCCTTGAAAATCATATTTTTATTATTTTTTTGGAAATTTTAAGGAAAAAAAGGTAGAATTTTTGACCTTTATTATCATTATTATAATACAAAATAGTTTTTTTCTAAATCCTTGGTAAATTAGGATACTGGAAGGTATCATAGTAAAAAAACCAGATACCTTTAATCAAACACAACTTTCTCATATATGATAACAAAAACTGACATCAAAATATGACATTTAGCTAAACAAATAATTGTGATTAACTTGTGATAAGGGTCTTTAGAAATATTTTCCTTTTTTTCTATTTCTCTGCAAGATATTGCCATGGAGAAATAAATAAGGGAAACTGCTCTAGAAAAAAAAGGAAAGAAAAATAAATGAATATAAACTCAAAAATATTGTAAAAATATTTCATATAAAAGTATCCCCAAAAAGCATTAAGACCTTGAAAATTATATAAAAAAGGAAAATATATGAAAAATGTCATATTTACTAAAAAAAATATGACATAAACTAAGTCATCACTCCCTTCTTTAGTTACGCAAAAAAAAACAGGACAATTTATTAAGTATGTTCAACTAAACCATAAAATTTACATAATTTTAAAACAAATTATCCCTAAATTGTATTTGCTAACAACCAGGAAAAATACCCACATGACTCGAAATTTATTTGATAACCTTTTATATCCAAAAACAAATAATATTTATTTCCCACAACAAATCCTTGCAAACATAATATTAAATTTATGTTTTCAAATTGTTCAACTTAAATCACAATCATTCTAAAATATTCCTTCTTTTCCTCCAGTTTCACGTTCCCTTAATCTTATTTGCCTAATAAAAATTTCAAAATTTTCATTGTATTAAATATTTATTTCCCTTCTTATATCTCCCGAAATCAGGTCATAAATTTCGATTCACCACGCGGCGGTATATCATTAGTAACGGAAAAAGGTGTTTTAACCACAAGTCGCTTATTGGTGCAGAAGGCCATACAACAGGATTCTGGACTTTACACATGTACGCCCTCGAATGCAAATCCCACTTCAGTGCGAGTACATATCGTTGATGGTAAGTGAATAAATTATCTGGTTTCAGCATAAACTCCCCCTTTTTTCGGCTTTAGAGCAAAACGATTTACATACTCAAATCTTTTTTATTGCTTTGGACTGATGATTTAAGTGGCATAAAGTTTTCAGTTTTTTTGTTTGAAATGATACTTGAAGGTATTGATTTTAGATTAGATTTAGCAGCAAAAACAAAAATGTATGTACTTAAGGTACGGTCAGACTCATTAAACATTTAAATCAAACATTTTGAGTAAAATATTGTCAAAACAATATATTAAAAAATTTGTGGTCACACTTGCACATTTATTTGAGATTTTTATTTGATAAAATACAGAAAAAATATGTTCAAAGTATAAACAAAAAAACAGGTTTTATTTATGGTCTTCAGTGTGACCATAAATAAAACCTGTTTTTTTGTTTATACTTTTTAAATATTTTCCCAAAAAATATTTGATCAAATTTTTTCAAAACAAAATTGTACATCTAGCAATTTGTTTCTCAAATTTGATGTTGTTGTTTCTCAAATTTGATGTTGTTGTTTCTCAAATTTGATGTCGTTGTTTCCATATTTGATGTTGTTGTTTCTGTTTGAATAGTAAGCAATACAAATGCTCAGCTGTTATTTGCCTCTGTTTGATGTTACAAAAATTTTGTAAGATTAAATAATTATTTGATCAAAATTTTATAAAATATTTGCTCTTGCGTGGTCACATTAGGAAAATTTTTATTTGCTGGCAAATGATTTTGTTTTGTTCAAATCAACATGTTTCTTGTTTGAACCTCAAAAATATTTTGTGGCCAGACTACGAGGATCAAATATTTGATAATTTTGTTTAAATGTTTAATCAATGTGACCGTACCTTTAGATACTTTTAGACAAGTTTTTCCAAAGATTATACCAACAATAAATACCAACTAGCGTAGCAATTTTTTTCAAATTTGTTCCACATTTTAAACTAGCAGCACCCTCGTTGATATGTGAGATATGTTTCTAAATTATAACAATATAGCACTCTTAATTGTTTGACTTCAGATATTGTAGAATTAGGAATTTCTTCTTCGTAGTTGTTGCTTATTTTTCATGGTTCATGATTTGTATTTGCATGGGAGCTAAAAACAGTTGATAAGTTTTCAGTGAAATGATGATAGTATTGACCGAAAATAATATTTCTACTTTAACTTATTATATGATATCTATGCAGGCAATTCAACTCACCATGTATCTCAAATATTACTTCCTATGTATCAGTATTAATATCCACATCCAAAATCATTATCTAGTTTCATTTTCACTATAAGCACACTTCAGCCTCTTCTTCATGTTCCTTATCTAGCTCTAAAAAAAACAAGGTCATAAAAATAAATCATTAGAAAACTTGCCCTTAAAAAAATCTACAATCTGGCGTATTTAAGCTTAAATTACAAATGTATTTTGATTTCTCATATATTTCCTACAGATTTTTCATTTTTATTTCAGGTCATAAATTTGTATGTATGTGTGTCTGTGTAGGTCTACATATGTGTTGAGTTTAATAATGGCGAAGGTTATGTTAATGTTTTTCTCCTCAATTCCACATGTTTAATTTATGTTAAGTTTTCAATATTCTGTTTTTTTTTTCGACGTAACTAGAAAAAAAAAAACTTGGAAAATGGAAATGAAAAATATTCTTCAATACAATAGAAAACACTTGTAAAGTGTATGTGCGTAAAATCTAACTAGAAATTTATGAAGGCTCTTAAAATTTAAATAAAAAAAAAAACGGAAAAATGTGGTGTCAGGAAACATGTGTTGGCTGTAAAATGTTATGGGAGGGAGTAGGTGTTTCAGTGGTTAATGGAGGCCTTTAAAGTAGTCTCACATGATTATGAGTGTTATTTCTTTTTCGTGTTTTAGAAAGCAAAAAAAAGAAGTTTATGTCAGTTTCAGTCAATATTTTTCATTTCTTTAATATGCTTTTGTATAGGTTTTTTATTACTGGAACAAACCATATTTATGGTAGTTTATAAACATATCATTTTTTACATTTAAAATTTATTATACAAAATTTATATATGAAGATATAGATTTTATAATGTGGCAACATATGCAAATAATAGAGATTAAAGAACAAAAAAAAAACCAAACAGGCAACATTATTGAAACATGTTTCAGATTGATGAAGGAGATTATAATGTTTGTGGCATGTAAGTGGTTGATTATATATTCTTCTCTACACATACTTAATAAATAAATCCCTAAAATCAACACTGATGAAATGAATAGGCTTTGAATTGAATAAGACAGTTTATGAATGACAATGAAATTGTATGTTTGGAGTTACCATCAAACATGGATTAAGTTTTAATGAGCACTCAAATGGGATAATGTGGCAAGTAAGTTAAATGTTAATGATTTGTTTGTTCTTGTACTTGTTCGGAGGTAAACAGAAAATCAGAAATCATTTACTTTTGATGGGGCTTTCAAATTAATTGAATTTTGACACTCGGCTAAAATAAATAAACACCTTGAAGGTAAATATTAATGCGTTGATAGACATAGTTAAACTTAAGCTAAAGGTACGGTCAGACTCATTAAACATTTAAATCAAATATTTTAAGTAAAATATTGTCAAAACAATATAATAAACAATTTGTGGTCACACTTGCACATTTATTTGACGATTTTTATTTGATAAAATACAGAAAAAATACGTTCAAAATATAAACAAAAAAACAGGTTTTATTTATGGTTACACTGAAGATTAAATATTTTCCCAAAAAATATTTTATCAAATTTTTTCAAAACAAAATTGTGTATCCAGCAATTTGTTTCTCATATTTGAGTTGTTGTTTCTCAAATTTGATGTTGTTGTTTCTCATATTTGATATTGTTGTTTCTGTTTGAATAGTAAACAATACAAATGCTCAGCTGTTATTTGCCTCTGTTTGATGATACAAAAATTTTGTAAGATTAAATAATTATTTGATAAAAATTTAATAAAATAGTACCTGGTTGACCGAGCCTTGTTTGGGGCTTTAGGATAAGCATTTTGAGGCAAATTTTAAAGTTTTTATATATTTTATTTTATACAGTTACAGTTTAACTCATTTTAAATAATTTTAAAAATTGGTCATACCAACAGAAACCTCCGTCGACTCATGCGCAACAACTTTGCTAAAGATTATAGTCTGATCAAATGCACAGTTTACGATTTAATTCATTTTGAGTAGTTTTCAGTGGCGCCGCCTGAAGTCGTTCATACCACTAAGAAACCTTCATCCTTTATGCGTAATAACTTTGCTTATGATCATAACATGATCAAATGCACAGTTTATGATTTAATTCACTTATAGTCTGATCAAATGCACAGTTTACGATTTAATTCATTTTGAGTAAGTTTCAGTGGCGCCACCTGTCGGACTTTGGTCATTCCAATTAATAAACCTTCGTCTGATTATCCGCAATAACTTTGCTAAAAATTATAGCACGATTAAATTGACTTTAAGTAAATTTCAGTGGCGCCACCTGTCGAAATTTCTTCATACCAACTAAGAAACTTTCGTCGGCTCATGTGCAACAACATTGCTAAAGATTATAGCATGATTATATGTACAGCTTACGATTAAATTGACTTTGAGTAATTTTCAGTAGCGCCACCTGTCGGAAATTACTCACACCAATTAAAAAGCATTCGCCGGCTCATGCGCTACAACTTTGCAAAAGATCATAGTATGATCAAATGTACAGTTTACGATTTAATTAATTTTTAGTAATTTTCAGTGGCGCCACCTGTCGGAAATTCGGTTTACCAACTTAAAAACCTCCGCCGGCTTATCCGCAACATCTTTGCTAAAGAGCATAACATGATCAAATTCACAGTTTACTATTCTATAAAGAACATACATACAGACAAACATTCATTTGTTTTCAAGTTATAAGTTATAATATTACTAATTTTATCCCCTAATTTCAAAAAGTTCCATATGCATAATTGGTACTTCTTTGGTACCAATTGAATTCTGTACATTTTATTAGAAAGCAGTTAACATAATTTTCCTATTCATATTACTTTTGTAGATGTTAAGTTATCAGTTTATCCCTTTTTTACACATTTTGGCCACAAAATCAGAAAAGTACCAAATACGTGTTCAATATTTCTTTCACATTTATTGATTGCAGTACAAAGTTTCTTTCTATATTCCTTAGTTTAAAATATAAGAGTGGGTTAAAAAGGTACCAAAAAACTATTTTCACCCTTTTTTACCCCTTATCGGACACAGTTTCAAAAAAGTACCAAACACCTATCCGTTTATTTTCACAGCTGTTTAAAACGTAATTTAAATTTTGTTTCTATACCTATTACTTAAGGAGATATAGCGTTTTCGATTTTTTCCCCTTTTTACCCGTTTTTACCCTCTTAGAGGCAAAGGTTCCAAAAGTCCCTTCTTCTTCGACCTATACATCAAAAAAGATACCCACTGTCCAAATTTTATCAAAATCGTTAGAGCCGTTTTCGAGATAGTCTTTCTATATATATATATATAATATATATATATTGTGACGAATTTTAAAACTATTCGTCCCATTGTGCAAAGTTCACTGCTTGTAATTTTTCCCCTCGCTTTCTAGATGTTTCTGTTGGTGTTGTTGTTATTCTGTTTATGTCAAATAAGCAGAGCAACATGTTTCTCTTATGTACAGTAAAGAGCATAGCAACATGTTTCTCTTTTATCTACATTCTCTCTCTCTCTCTCTGTTACTGTTAACTTCAGATAACCTGTTTATACAACGTATGTGTGAGTGTGTTCTTGATCATGTGAGAATGTAGTGGAACACACATGAACTTTCGTAAGCCACATTGTTAGTGTAATCAACTACAGCTGCTCTTTGTTTACGTCTGCAGAAATTGCTAGAAACTCTCTTCTCTACTATATAAGGCCGATGGGCGAGTATTGTGGGAACAGTTTTATTTCAAACGCGTATAAGAGAAACAGTGTGACTAAGAATATTTGTAAAGCAGTTTTGTGAAAGTGTGTTTTAAGTGATTAACCCTAAAGTTAATAAAAGTATTGCTTTGTAAAACTACATACTACAAGTGTTTTAATTTGATTACGGTTGTTTGCAAAAAGAATTCCTTCCACGTTTTTAAAGGAAAAACGTAACAATATATATATTATATATATATATATATATATATATATATATATATATATATATATATATATATATATATATATATATATATAAACATACAATTTTTGCTCGTTTAAGAATATAAGATAAGATTTGCTCTTGCGTGGTCACATTAGGAAAATTTGTATTTGCTGGCAAATGATTTTGTTTTGTTCAAATTAACATGTTTCTTGTTTGAACCTCAAAAATATTTTGTGGTCAGACTACGAGGATCAAATGTTTGATAATTTCGATTAAATGTTTAATCAATGTGACCGTAGCTTAAGGCAATTTTTCAAAATTTTTATAAAGAAATTTGGTTTTGCTCAATGAAGGGATGGAAATACGGTATACTTTGTTGTTGGAATAATTTTTAGTTTTCAATTGCTTGAAAAATGGCTAAGCTGATGAATCCCGTTGTAGTTGCACACGCATATTAGTTATCAGTTTTATAGATTTGACGTGGCGCCAATGATTTTAGGCATGTGTATAACTAATGAAATTCGCTCTTCATAAATATTTTATAAATACATATAGATTAAAGTGCGAAATTGAACCGTAACTACCCCTAGAAGTGTCCTATGTAACATAAAAACATGCTGTGCAAAAGAGCAACACGTGCCGCATCCGCCAAAAAAGTGTTAAACTTTTTTGTTTGGAAAAAAAATGGGAGTATATTCGCCAAAACTTTAACCACTTAGAATTAAATTGTTTAACAAAGTTACTGGAATTTAAAAGAGAACTAAAGTAGCTTTATTCTAAGTCATCAGCATTCAAAATCCATGAAGTTGTTTCATAGTTAATGCAATTTTTCCGCGAAAATTCGTGTCCTTAACGACACGCCTAAGGAAATTCAAACAAAAAAATTTACTTAAAGATTCAAAGTAAGAAATGATTTACAATTCTATGAACTGTAAGTACTAAATAGTCGAGTTTTGTTAAAATATAATCGAATTTACTTAGTTTTTTTCATATAAGAAAATTATACAGAATTTTGAGTTTATTTTTTGCACACATAATATTTGTAAAAACTGTAATCAATAATCGGTTCACATTTGACCTTAGCTCTCATATAAGTCCAAATGACGCAAACAGCTTAAATATATAAGTTTTGAGAAACTGTAGTATGAAAACAAAATTTAGCAATAATTTGTCTTTATACAGGAAAAAGAGCATCTTTTACCTTAGAGGTGAAGGGTATTGTATAGTCGGTGTATACCGACTATAACACTTTCTTACTTGTTTATAATAAAGTTTGAACGTTGACATTATGTATGAAACACTACAGCATTTAAATGACCACCACACGAACTGTTGCAAGCAATGATTCTTTTCTGGTACACATATTGTGCGGTATTTGAGCCATAACTTGACGTATGTTGGTTTTTAAGTACTCAAGAGTTAAAGGAGTTAATAAACACAGACCTTCGTGTAGCCCCACAGGAAATGTCTAAAGCGATCCATTTTTGTCAATGTCAGACTTTCAACTGAAAGGAAACAAATTGGTTTAACAATTTAGTTTGACAGATGTCGAATTCCAGTCTTATACTATTGAAACCACGAAATCGATAACCCGATATTTTAAAAATTGTAGCCATTTTTTTCAATTTCTTAATTTCATATGAAAAATGTTTGCTTAGTTTTTAATTTATTGTTAATAAAATCATTTGTTATTAATGGATTTTCATAGTCCAGTCCTATATTTTTAAAACCACGAAATTGATAATTTTTTAATTTCATATGAAACATTTTTGCTAAGTTTTTAATTTATTGTTAATAAAATCACTTCTAGTTGATGGATTTTTATAATATTAAGCTTACCCAGTAAAACTTTTCATTACCAAATAATGAGTTAAACAGTTAAACTATTGAACACGAACTACTTACTCATTCGCTGTTTAAGTCATTACATTAACATGGGGATGTCATTGGAGGCAAGTACTTACCAATTGCAGACAAGTAATGACTTGGGTAAGCAACTTGAAAGCAACAACAACAACAGCAACAATTTTTTTGTTGTTGTTTTATTAAAAACATATATTTTTAAACGAAATACAAAATTTTTTGTATGATCCCATGGGGGCTCGAACCCACACCCTCCGACTGCTAGGCAGAGACTCTTCCACTGAGCTACTTCATATATTGAAAACTTAGCACCTTATAATTAATATAAACAATTTTTATTTTTAGATCCAAAATCATGTGAAAATAACTTTGTTTTTCCCTGCTTTTTTTTGCTTTGTTGTAATTTTTGGAAAAATATTTTTATACGATTTATTGTAATTATTTTAAAACTTTTTTAAAATTATTTTAAAACTTAAACAATTTAAATCTTCTTTTTTGTATAAGTTTTTACATAAGATTGACTCTTACTTACTTAAATGTTACAACCTGTTAAGGTCAAAGTCCGAGCATATTTTAGAATTCCATGGATTTCGATCTTGTGCGAATATTCTCCAATTTTATAGGCCAAGCTTTGAAAAATGTTCCTCTACTTGGTCTTTCTATCGAAGTTTCGGACATCCTCCTCTAATATTAGGTAGTGGGACATTTCAATTCTAATTTTATCCTCTTCATTGTATTTTTTTAAGAGAGGGTTACTAGCCATTTTTATCGATCTTATGGGACAACTCTCGGAACATGTTAACTCACAATATTAATGGGTGTTAAACTAGCTCCCCGGGTGATACCATGAGGAGATGTGTGTCCACAGTTGAGATGAAGGATGACCCAGATAAGTTGGGCTTACCAAGTTAAGACCAATTAGAATCGTGTTCGGTATTCAACATCCCCTACATAATCAAAATTGACTCATGATGGTATTTTTTCATTAACGTGAGTTAGTTTTACAATTTTTTTACAGAAGATAATATTTAAGTTCTTAAAATTCAAAAATCATTTAAAAAGACTCTTTTAATAAAAAAAAAAAAACTAAAAAAAAAATTGTTGCCCTTGGTGGGATTTGAACCGGGGCCATTCAGTTTAAATTACCATCTTAATTACAAATAAGTACTTCTGTAATAACTTATTATTTATTCGGATGGTATGTTGTAGTCGTTACAAGGTAACCAGTTATCAGAGTACTTGCCATTACCAAAGTTTTGCTGGGTATATTATGTTTGTTCCCGTACTCTAACCAAACTACCCAAACTTACTCAAACTGGTTCCCGTACAAAACTTTCAATACAAATTGTTGTTTTTTGGGTAATTTCTGACAACTTCGGACTTGTTTGGGTTGTTTCGTAAGAGTATGGGAACAAAAATATTGTTAAGAACTTTCATAGTTTTACGATTGTAAGATTTTGATTTTTTCGATTTTTTTATGAATTTTTGAAAAATAAAAAATTTTTATTAAAAAGTTTTACTGTAATGTATTGCACTAAGATCCCAATTCATTACAATTATTTATTATTGTACTAAATAGTTTTTTGATAAAACCAAAAAATGTTGGTGGAGAAACCTTTCCTCGACGCGTTTCGATAGTTGGTTAAACCATCTCATCAGAAGGATTATCCATAATTCTAGACAGAGCGAAAACCACACTATTTATGTTATATTGAGGGACGAAATAAATTTTTCGATTTAGCAAAAAAAAAAAATTACATTTTTATGTGAAAAAGTTGTCTTAACAATTACTCTATCAACGAATTCAGATAAGCCATTCCCTAGATATGATAAAATCAGTGTAAAGACCTCTATAAAAATCCGTAATTTTAGAATTTTATTTTTTTTTTTGAAATCTTATCCATAGAATCTTAAATTTTGGGTGTTTTTTACTAACGGGTCATAGTACATAGAAATTAAATATTTAGATTTCAAAGTAATTTCTCTTGTTGACCAGTTTTATCGTCTTAACAGAAGTAAACAAAAATTTCCTTTTATCAACTATCGATTAAAAATGACTCTTAGTGGAGTAGTTTACCATACGCTCGCGCTTGAACTGCTATAATAATTTCTTAGTTATTTACATTAAAATAAATTAACAATTACTATGACCATACCTAGACTCTTGTTAAAATTAATAAAACATTTGCCTACTCATTGTTAATCTATTCATGGTCACTATTTTCTTTTTATTTCATAAAATGAAAATTTGCCAACCATGTTAAATTTTTCCAGTTTATGCCTCTTCCTTATACTCAAGAATGTACGAAAAACTAAATTTCTAATTTTATTTCAAAAATAAAAGAAAATCATCGAGTAGATAAGTAGATATTTGTTTTATATTCCTAAATAAAATAGTTACATAGAAAAAAGAACATTACAATAAAAATGAAATACTCCAGAGATTATGGACTAGGGCCACTTAACTTAATTAGACAAGTGACCATTTTAATCTGCTGTGTTGGCATATTTTCTTTTAATGTTTTTCCAAAAAGAAAGAATTTTTTTGTTTTTTTTTTACTTGTTCTTAAAATATTAAATTTCTTAAAACGTTTATCTTTCGGGAAAGTTTTTTTTGTAATTACAATAAATAATATTTTATTGTTTTACAATATTAGGGTGAAATTTTGGAGAATTTTTAGCATTTATTTATCGTTAAAGGTTTTTTTAAACTGTTAAGTTAATATTTATTTAAAGTTTATGTAATACTTAAAATAAAAATTTTAAGAATTTGCTGATCAACTGAAAAAAAAAATATAAATTTGAAAGTAGTCAAATAAAATTTGAAAATCTTATATTATCTTAATTGTTTTCTGAGTTGAAATTTTTATATAAATAAAGTTAAAATACGAATTTTGGATTATTTCATTGATGTATTGCGGCCTAATTCTACTACTTAAGGTATACTTTTAGGGGATTTTAGATTAAATGTAAATCATTTAACATAATCACTGGTCGCACAAAAAGTACAGAACAAAAAAACATAGTCGGCAGAGTTGCCGCTTTTTAATACTTTTAACTAAAATAGGTATTTTTTCAATATGTAGTTCTAACATTTTAATAAGAAAAAGTTTTCCACTCCATTTTTTTAAATGTTATTATCAAACATTTTCCTATAAAAATTTTTTTTAACAAAAATTTTTCTATAGAAAATTTTTTTATCAAAAATGTTTCTATAGGGATTTTTTTATCACAAATGTTTCTATAGAAATTTTTTTTATCAAAAACTTTTCTATAAAACATTTTTTTATTAAAAATTTTCCCATAGAAAATTGTTTTATCAAAAATTTTTCTATACAAAATTTTTTTTATCAAAAATTTTTCTATTGAAAATTTTTTTATTAAAAATTTTTCTGTAGAAAATTTTCTTACAAAAATTTTTCTAAAGAAAATTTTTGTATCAAAATCGATAATGTTTCTACCAAACATTTTTCTATAGAAATTTTTTATAAAAATCTTTTCTATAGAAAATAGTTTTATCAAAATTTTCTAAAAAAAAATTTATCAAAATCGAAAATTTTTTTATCAAAAATTTTTCTCTGGAAAATTTTTTATCGAAAATTTTTCTATAGAAAATTTTTTCATCAAAAATTTTTGTATAGAAAATTTTTTTAAAAAAAAATTTTCTATAGAAATTTTTTTATCAAAAATTTTTCTATAGAAATTTTTTTTATCAAAAATTTTTCTATAGAAAATTCTTTTATCAAAAATTTTTCTATAGAAAATTTTTTTATCAAAAATTTTTCTATAGAAAACTTTTTTATCAAATATTTTTCTTTATTAAATTTTTTTTATCAAAAATTTTTCTATTGAAAATTTTTCTGTAGAAAATTTTCTTACAAAAATTTTTCTTATCAAAATCTAAAATGTTTTTATCAAAAACTTTTCTATAGAAATTTTTTTTATCAAAAATCTTTCTATGGAACTTTTTTGTATCAAACATTTTTCTATAGAGAATTGTTTTATCAAAATTTTCTAACAAAAATTTATCAAAATCGAAAATTTTTTTATCAAAAATTCTCTGGAAAATTTTTTATCGAAAATTTTTCTATAGAAAATGTTTCATATAGAAAATTTTTTCATCAAAAATTTTTCTGTAGAAATTTTTTTTATCAAAAATGTTTCTATAGAAAATTTTTTTATCAAAAATTTTTCTATAGAAAATTTTTTTATCAAAAATTTTTCTATATAAAATTTTTTTATCAAAAATTTTTCTATATAAAATTTTTTTATCAAAAATTTTTCTATATAAAATTTTTTTATCAAAAATTTTTCTATAGAAAATTTTTTTATCAAAAATTTTTCTATAGAAAATTTTTTTATTAAAAATTTTTCTATAGAAAATTGTTTTACCAAAAATTTTTCTTTACAAAATTTTTTTTGTAAAAAATTTTTCTATTGAAACTTTTTTGTCAAAAATTTTTCTGCAGAAAATTTTCTTACAAAAATTTCTAAAGAAAATTTTTTATCAAAATCGAAAATGTTTTTATCAAAAACTTTTCTATAGAAAATTTTTTTTATCAAAAATCTTCCTATAGAACATTATTGTATTAAAAATTTTTCTATAGAAATTTTTTATAAAAACTTTACTATAGAAAATTGTTTTATCAAAATTTTCTAACAAAAATTTATCAAAATCGAAAAATTTTTTATCAAAAATTTTTCTATTGAAAATGTTTTCATCAAAAATTTTTCTATAGAAAATTTTTACATCAAAAATTTTTCAATAGAAATTTTTTTTATCAAAAATGTCTCTATAGGAATTTTTTATCAAAACTGTTTCTATAGAAACATTTTTTATCAAAAATTTTTCTATAGAAACATTTTTTATCAAAAATTTTTCTATAGAAACATTTTTTATCAAAAATTTTTCTATAGAAACATTTTTTATCAAAAATTTTTCTATAGAAACATTTTTTATCAAAAATTTTTCTATAGAAACATTTTTTATCAAAAATTTTTCTATAGAAACATTTTTTATCAAAAATTTTTCTATAGAAACATTTTTTAACAAAAATTTTTCTATAGAAACATTTTTTATCAAAAATTTTTCTATAGAAACATTTTTTATCAAAAATTTTTCTATAGAAACATTTTTTATCAAAAATTATTCTATAGAAATTTTTTTTATCAAATATTTTTCTATAGAAAATATTTTTTTTCAAAAATTTTTCTATAGAAAATTTTTCTGTACAAAATGTTTTTATCAAAAATTTTTCTATAGAAATTTTTTTTATCAAATATTTTTCTATAGAAAAAATTTTTTTGCCAAAAATTTTTTCTAAAGAAAATTTTTTTTATCAAAATCGAAAATGTTTTTATCAAAAACTTTTCTACAGAAAATTTTTTTATCAAAAATTTTCCTATAGAATATTTTTGTATCAAAAATTTGTCCATAGAAATTTTTTATAAAAAACTTTTCTATAGAAAATTGTTTTATCAAAATTTTCTTACAAAAATTTTTCAAAATCGAAAATTTTTTTATCAAAAATTTTTCTATGGAAAATTTTTTATTAAAAATTTTTCAATGGAAAATTTTTTCATAAAAAATTTTTGTACAGAAAATTTTTTCATCTACAATTTTTCTATAAAAAATTATTTCATCAAAAATTTTTGTAGAGAAAATTTTTTCATCAAAAATTTTTCTATAGAAATTTTTTTCATCAAAAATTTTTCTATAGAAGATTTAACAATTTTTTGATATAAAAATATTTTTATCGAAAATTTTTACCGAAAAATATTTTTATTTGAAAAATTTTGCAAAGAAAAATATTTTTATTAAAAATTTTTCTAAAAAAATTGTTTAGATCGAAAATATCTAAAAAAAATATAAAAATCTAAAATTGTTTAATATTAAAATTTATTTCTGTTTTATAAAATATTCCCAATGTTAAAAAAATAATAGTGTGGTGGCAACAATGTTCGAGATAATATTTCTTTGTTCTCTCGAACCATGAATTTTGTTGCTATAAATTGCATTTTGATTTGTTTCTTGAATATTTTGTTGTTGTTTTTTCTTTAACAAAGCGACACCAACAACCAACTCTGTTGACATCCATATTCCATCTGAACGATTTTAATACTCACTTTCATGAGTTTTATTAATGATCGTGGTACTTACGAAAATAAAAAATATTATTCGGCTACTGGTAGTATTGGCTGCCTACTCCTGAAACACTTTGTAGTTATTATTTATTTGGTTTAATCACTGTTTAACATTTTAATACCTTAGTAATATGTAATTAAGCTCCTAAAGGTATACAACACATTTTATTGAAATTAAAAAAGCTGGAGAAAAACTGCTTTGCAGTTATTTTATAAAGTAAATTGTTTTTCTTTAGATTTTCTTTATTTTCAATTCTTATTTATAAATTCATTTTAGTTTTTGTCCAATCATAAGCTTATAAATATTTAAGTCTTTGGGTTCCTATAAGCAAAATGATTTAGGTTTGTAGTGGCATTATGTAGCTCTTCTTTGAGATTATTTTAGTCATTGTAATTATTCGTATTATATTCTCCTTAATCGACTAGTCATAGTCCGAGTAATCAGGGTTAATTAATACTTTATTTAAAGAACAAAAAAGGTGGGATGTTATAGGAAACACAAATATTTATTCATTAAATGATAAACATAAATATTATTATACGCATTTAAAAAGAAAGTTTACTAGTCATTCATTAGCATTTGAAATTATTAGAAATGAAATAATGATTTATTTCTTTAGCTAGGACAATTCCTTGCTTTGGATAACTCCTACACATACATATACTCCTCTACTAAGAAAACGATCAAATCCTAATAAATTACAAGATTAAATAGTCACGAAAATACCATGTTCTACTCAATCTACTCAATTCAATATATAAATGATATATTTATTAATATTGTCTTTCAGAGTTGTGGGCTTATCCCTTAAGACATAATTGTTAAATCAAACATTAGGAAGCAAATTGATTATTTCTAAACTTAAAATAAACTGTTCTTAGAACTCAAATCTATTCATCTTATTTTATCAAAGCTAAACTTTGATAACAACCCAGCAAAACTTTGGTAATGGCAAGTACTCTGATAGCTGGTTACCTTGTAACGACTACAACATACCATCCGAATAAATAATAAGTTATTACAGAAGTACTTATTTGTAATTAAGATGGTAATTTAAACTGAATGGCCCCTGTTCAAATCCCACCAAGGGCAACAATTTTTTTTAGTTTTTTTTTTAAATGATTTTTGAATTTTAAGAACTTAAATATTATCTTCTGTAATAAAAAATTGTAAAACTAACTCACGTTAATGAAAAAATACCATCATGAGTCAATTTTGATTATGTAGGGGATGTTGAATACCAAACACGATTCTAATTGGTCTTAACTTGGTAAGCCCAACTTATCTGGGTCATCCTTTATCTCAACTGTGGACACACACCTCCTCATGGTATCACCCGGGGAGCTAGTTTAACACCCATTAATATTGTGAGTTAACATGTTCCGAGAGTTGTCCCATAAGATCGATAAAAATGGGTTAGGATTACGGGCTAGTAACCTTCTCTTGAAAAAAAAAAATACAATGAAGAGGATAAAATTAGAATTGAAATGTCCCACTACCTAATATTAGAGGAGGATGTCCGAAACTTCGATAGAAAGACCAAGTAGAGGAACATTTTTCAAAGCTTGGCCTATAAAATTGGAGAATATTCGCACAAGATCGAAATCCATGGAATTCTAAAATATGCTCGGGCTTTGACCTTAACAGGTTGTAACATTTAGGTAAGTAAGAGTCAATCTTATATAAAAACTTATACAAAAAAGAAGATTTAAATTGTTTAAGTTTTAAAATAATTTTAAAAAAGTTTTAAAATAATTACAATAAATCGTATAAAAATATTTTTCCAAAAATTACAACAAAGCAAAAAAAAGCAGGGAAAAACAAAGTTATTTTCACATGATTTTGGATCTAAAAATAAAAATTGTTTATATTAATTATAACGGCTAAGTTTTCAACATATGAAGTAGCTCAGTGGAAGAGTCTCTGCCTAGCAGTCGGAGGGTCTGGGTTCGAGCCCCCATGGAATCATAAAAAAAATTTTGTATTTCGTTTAAAAATATATGTTTTTAATAAAACAACAACAAAAAAGTTGTTGCTGTTGTTGTTGTTGCTTTCAAATTGTTAATGTAATGACTTAAACAGCGAATGAGTAAGTAGTTCGTGTTCAATAATTTAACTGTATAACTCATTATTTGGTAATGAAACGTTTTACTGGGAAGGTATATACAAGATATTGTAATGACTACAACAAACAGTCCGTATTACTTTAAAGTTACTAAAGTAAGCACTCATTTAAAGTTAAAATCATAAGTTGAATAAAATTGCCTAGGTTCAAGTCATACACAGGTTAAATATTTTCTACCCTTCACCACCATATGTGAAAAGGGTACTATAAGTTTGTGCCGATGTGTGTAGCGTATAGAAATATTTGTCTTAGACCCACCCTGTAGTATACCAATAGACTTAGAATCACTTTCTGAGTCGATTTAGCGATGTCAGTCTGTCCGTCTGGCTGGACGGCTGGCTGGTTCGACCCCCATGTAAATCATGTAGTCAAAAAACAGTTCGCAATTCTAAACATAATTTTCAGAAATTTGACACATATAATTTTTTAGTGGGACCATGGCTATATAAATTCGTCAAAATCGGTCCATTATTTATGGTACCTTTCATAGATAACACTTCCTAGAGTTTATATTTGGCCACAAATATCAATATTTTTTCATGAAAATTAAAACAAATACTGCTTACGTAAGAAAAAAATATTATTATTATTATTTTATTGATTATTATTACTATTATTATTATTATTATTATTATTATTATTATTATTATTATTATTATTATTATTATTATTATTATTATTATTATTATTATTATTATTATTATTATTATTATTATTATTATTTTTATTATTATTATTATTATTATTATTATTATTATTATTATTATTATTATTATTATTATTATTATTATTATTATTATTATTATTATTATTTTATTGATCTAGCACAACAAGATGAATATCTTTTATATTATAGTGCTAGTGAGTAATTAAACAATGATACATACATACTTTATCAAAAATTAAATATAATTATATCGTAATTAAAAAAAAAGAAAATGGAATACATTTACATAATAATACATTAAGTAAAAACAAAACGGTAATTTTGAGCTATACATAGCAATATATTCAAAAAAAGTAGGTTTTTAAATTTCAAGATAATCACATGAATTTATATACATTTTATATGTATACCGTATACATATGCAATAAAACAAAAAAAAAAAGTTTAACTAAAATGTTTTAGTAGCTCAGACTTAAACCTTTTTGCGTTGTTTATCGTTTGTATATGGTTTGGAAGAAGGTTCCAAAGACTAGTAGTATATACAAAAACCGGACGCTGGGATAAGGCACTATTAAAGAGTGCTCTAAATAAAATTTGTAGTTGGATTTTCTTAAATAAAAATCAAACCTTTTAATATAAAAACTCTACAAAATACGCAAATATAATGGCATATTATACAAAATCATTTAGCATTAAAATGTTTACTTAGTACTCGGGTTTTGCAAAATTGTCGACTTTTTTCGGAAACCCTCCCATTAAAGATTTTACAGTTGCTTCTGATACCTTTTTGGAGCATGTGTTCCACCTGCGATTAAAATTGGACATGTTCTTGGAAATCTTTCCTGTGTTCTTCAATTCCTTTTTTACCAGTGCCCAATACCTTTCCACATGCCGAAGTTCTGGACAGTTAAGTGGATTTGCCTCTCGTGGTACAAAAATGACATTATTCTTTGAGTACCACTCACTTAAAAAGGGTAACAACCGTTTTGTAGGCACTCCTTTATATAAATTTCTGTGTTTATTGTGCCAGATGCCACAAATACTTTACTTCTTTTGCCACAACTGCAAATAGCTTCCCACACGAGAAACTTCTTAGGGAATTTTGTTTGTTTTTTTGTGCGAAACTCTTGCGGAACATTGCCCCGTTTATCAGCAACATAAAAATCTTGACCAGGAAGTTGAGAAAAGTCTGCCAGTACGTATGTTTCATCATCCATCACACAACAGGTGTATTTTTTTATAAAATCAGACTTCAATTTTTTCGCTCGTTTTTTTTGCTTCTAAGTTCTTTATAGCATTGCGATCTGGAACCTTTTGGACTTTGTATGTCTTCAATCCAGCATAAGCTTTGACTCTATGTGCAAAATTCGTAGAACATTTCACCGTACGAGTTGCTTTTCTTAAAGAAGTGTTAGGTGCTCTTCGAAAGAGTCGCTCGACTTCTTTTGCCTTACCAATATCTGTAGGACCTTTTTTCCTCCCTGATCCAGGTTTTCTTTCAATGCTCAGGTTTTCCTTATACCGTCTGATGGCACTAGAAACCGTTCGAGGGTCAACTTTCAAATTTTTAGCTATTTTTTAAAAGTCCATGACGGATTTTTTTTTAAGTTTTAATTATATTTTCACGAACTTTTTTTTCGCAGTCCATTTTGATTGAAATAACTATTGAAAATTAATAATTTCTAAAATAATAGTATCTGACATATCTATAGAAACTAACTTGATCAAAAAATAAATTATTTCTTGCACTATGGATAAATTTTGTCTAAAATAGTAAATGCATATTTTTTTAGAACACTCTTTATACCATATACATATGCAATAAAACAAAAAAAAGTTTAACTAAAATGTTTTAGTAGCTCAGACTTAAACCTTTTTGCGTTGTTTATCGTTTGAATATGGTTTGGAAGAAGGTTCCAAAGACTAGTAGTATATACAAAAACCGGACGCTGGGATAAGGCACTATTAAATCGACGTTGAATTAATTTTTTCCCTCGATTAGATCTCGCAAACTGTATTCGGCTAGAGAGAGAGGTTGGTTGACTTGAAATAATAATTCTATGCATAAAAATTAAACTTTTGAGTTTCAATAGGTTCGAAAATCTTACATTGTTGATCTGATATAAGAAAACTGATATTGAATCAAAACGTCTTTTGTTGAAAACATATCTAACGATATTATTATAGGCCACCTTAAGTTTTTGGAAGTCAGAGCTATCACAGTTTGAATAGATTTCACAGCCATATAACAGGACAGGAATGAGGTATGTTTTAGCGAGCAGCATGCGAATCTTAAATGGGGTTGCGTTTTGTACTGGCCAAAGATTTCGAGGCATTCCGTACATTTTACCAACAGCAGAACTGATGTGATTAGTCCAGGTTATTTTATTATTAAATATAACTCTCAAATTTTTTGATGAATTCACTTCTTCAATTGTGTTTGCATTTACTAGAAGTCTGATGCTGTCCCTTGTGATTTCTTTATTTTTCGAGAAAAAAATATATTTAGATTTTGACGGGTTTATACATAAACCGTTGGCTAGAGCCCAATCATTTATTTTTGTCAAGTCGTGGTTAATGTTGTTAACACCGGTATAAATGTTGCTTGCAGGACAGCTGTAGTAGACTTGAACATCGTCTGCATACATTTGTATGTCACTGTAGATCATTAATATACATACAGAACAGTAGAGGTCCAAGAATTGATCCCTGTGGTACTCCTCTATTAACTTTTAGTGGACTAGAGCATTTGTTGTTGACGTGCACGATTTGGGACCTGTCTGACAGATATGAAGCTAATAACTTACATGCTGTTTGCGAGAAGTAGAATTGTTTCTGGAGTTTCGATATTAAAATTGAATGATCTACTGAATCAAAAGCCTTACTGTGATCAAGCAATACTAGGAACGATAACATGTTAGCATCAAGTTTTCCTCGTTTATCCTCAATAACGTACGTCAATGCAGAAATGCAGCTCCTTCCTTTCACAAAACCAGACTGAGAATCAGATAAAAGAGTATGTTCATAAAGATGTTCATTTATTTGTTGACATAGGAGATTTTCAAAAACCTTGGATAAATATGGTAAAATTGATATGGGACGATATTCATTGTTTTGTTTCGGTATTGGAATAATTTTTGACAACTTCCATTCTTCTGGATATTCAGATTTGGTTAGTATCGTATTGAAAACAAATGTAATATAAGGCAATATTTTGGGTAATATGACTTTGAGGAAAATAGGGTTCATTTGACCAGCTCCAGCTGCATTTGACTTCACGTTTTGAAAACCAACAATAACATCACATTGGTTAACACAATGAAAACTGAAACAGTATTTGATAGGAACAAAACACAAATCGTCATAAATGTTGTGAGTTGGACGTGGAATATTTAGATTTACGAACGTATTGTTTAGCTGGTTGACATCAACTTCAGCATCACATGATGACGCGTTTTTCTTTCCTATACCAATTTTACGAATTTCGTTCCATTTCGATCTACTGTCAACAGCAGAATTGAATTTTCGATCATAAAATGAAGTTTTAGCCTGTAGAGTCCTTTTGACAACTTCTTTACGAGCTAATTTAAAAATTTCATACAGTTCGGGAGTTTTATACTTTTTCCACCTTCTATGTGCGGCATTTCGTTTTAGAACTAAAGATTTAATTTCACCAGTAAACCAAGGATGTTGATTAGCTTTGATTTTTTTACATTTTAGTGGAACACATAAGTCAAACATTTTGTTTACATTATCTTGGATAAAATGAATCTGATCATTAACATCATCAAAGAGATAAATCTGATCCCAAAAGACAGAGTTTAAGTATTCGTTTAAAATCAAATAATTTATGTTGTGAAAATCACGTTAGGTATAAGAAGTATCCTTTCGGTCAACATGGAGATCATAAGTGGCAAACAACAAGTCGTGATTTGAGAAAATAGATGCAGATAATTGATCACACAGAAGTATTTTGGAGTTGTGATTTACAAATATCAGATCAATCAGCTGTTGGATGACTGGCAAAAGTGTATGGGTGTTTCAGAATTAATAGGTAAAAGATTGAGTGAGAGCATAGGTTCGATTAACGGGTTACTGACCAGGGGTTACTGACCAGTTACTGACTCCAACGATAAATATTGTGTGGATATGTTTTCTAATATATTTATAAATGATGTAACGGATATATCTCGATGGGGCCTGTAGACACTACCAAGCAGCAGTTTTTTATCTCTGCAAGTTAGTTCGACAAAAAGTTATTCAATTTCACTTCCCACAGCGGTTTTTAGCTTTGTTGAACATTTTATGCCACACCTAACATAAATTGCGACTCCGCCACCTCGAGATCTTGTTTCAATACCATTGACAAAAGATTTCCTATCAGATCTGTAAATTTTGAAGCCATGCAGTTGATATACTGAGTCATCAACAACTATGGAAAACCAGGATTCAGACATACAAATGATGTCGACGTCAGATGATTCAAATAAGTATCTAAGTTCATACATTTTTTTACATAAACTCTGTGCATTAATGTGTACTATATTAAGTCCCAGTGTCTGTTTGGATTAAACTCTCAGCATATTATATACACTGTCTTTGGAACCTAAATTATTATTTGGATACATAAAATGGAGTATAAACAACGCAAAAGGCTATAAAATCTAAAGGATTTTTAAAATTAAATACATCAAATAAAAAGTTTTGTAAAAATTTATAATAGTGTAATAAATTAATTGAAAAAGATATAAGTAATTTTGATGAATATACATAATTGTAATTACTACTCAGTATTAGCGATCACCGTACCAAATTTCGTTGAAATCGGTCCAAATTTGACTACAGCTCATATACAAACTCTTCTCTCAAAAATCGCTAAAACGCTCTTAAATCTGAAGATAATGAGAATTTTGAGTTTATTTTTTACATATATAATTTTTGTAAAAACTGTAATCAATTTGTAAATTTCGAGATAATCGGTCCACATTTGACCTTAGTCCGAATGACGGAATCAGCTTAAGTATATAAGATTTAAAAAAATCTTTGTATTATGGCAAAATTTAGCAAATATTTGTTTTTATACAGGAAAAACAACACCTTTGACCTCAGTGGTGATGGGTATCGTATGGTCGGGCTTGACCGTCTATAGCACTATCTTACTTGCTTTTAGTTTCAAATTATTAATTCGACACGGCTTACATTGATATTTTTTTACACATCGAAGTGCAAAAAATAGAAGGAAGTATCCTACAACCATGAAATTTTGAATACTTCTACAGTTTTATATAGATAAGATTAATTCAAAATTTTTTTAAATCCGTTGGCTCCTTGGATTACCTACCTTGGACCATAATGTTTCACCCTTTTTCTGCTAAATGTACAAGTTGCAATTCTTAACAAAATTTTACGAAATTCGGCACACATCAATTAATTACTCATAATATAGAAAAGAGCTCTTCTAATTTTAGTCGACTTCTTGGGGTACCTCACGTGGACCTCCATTTTTCACCTTGTTTTCTTCTCACCAGAATTAGATGAAATTCGACACACGTCTATTAGTGGACTTAGAAAAGATATACATATATTGTAACGGTTTTCCTTTAAAAATGTGGAAGGAATTCTTTTTGCAAACAACCGAAAACAAAATTAAAACACTTTATATAGTTTTCCAAAATTACATTTTTATTTATTTAAGAGTTAGCCACTTTAAACACACTTTCACAAAAACTATAAACAAACTTCACAAAACTGTTATACAAATATTCTTATTCACTCTGTTCTCTTATACGCGTTTCAATTAAAACTGTTCCCACAATATTCGTCCATTGGCCTTATATAGTTGAAAAAAGCATTTTCTGCAGACTACACTAACAATATGGCTTACGAAAGTTCATGCAGGTTCCAATACATTCTCACATGATCAAGAATACGCTCACATACAAGTTGAACAAATAGATAATCTGAAGTTAACAGTAACAGAGAGAGAGAATGTAGATAAAAGAGAAAAATGTTGCTACAGTCTTTACAGCAAATAAGAGAAACATTTTGCTCTGCTTATAGACATAAATAGAATAACAACACCATCAATAGAAATATTCTAGAAAACTAGGGAAGAATTAGAAGTAGTGAACTTTGCACAATGGGGCGGATAACTTAAAAATTCGTGACAATATAAGAACTATAGCCAAATGTTGACTGATTGTCACAAAATTGTATTTACTGGCTGGAATTTATATAAAGTTTCTTAATGCAAAATTTAGCGGCAATAGCTGCCATTATTTATAATTTAATACTTCTAACTGGCGTTTGTGGCATTTTAGTGGTTTCCGGGAGTTTTTTTTTATATGAAAGCTATGGTCAAATATGGGCCTATTCCTATAAAATTTGATATACTGACTAATAGTTGCATAAAACTTCTCTGTTTAAATTTAGTCGTCTAGCTATTACAATTGTATTAAATTTATCAGCATCTAACTAAATGTGAACCGATTTCGCATATTCTATAATATATAGAAAATGTTTTTGTACAGGGACCGTAATTGTTATAACTTTTTTTTTTGTAGAAGTTAGAAAATAAAAGTTATTTTTTGACTTTCATTTTTTTGATAAAAAATAAAAGTTATTTTTTACTTTTATTTTTTCAAGCAAAAATACAAGTTATTTTTGTTTAAATTCATGTTAAATTCATTATACTTATTAAAAAAAAATTAATAGAGTTGAGTTTTGAAATCATAAATACCTCAAAATTTTCTTCCGATAACTTTTTTTCTGCTCGAAAAAATAAAAGTCAAAAATAACTCTTATTTGTGCTCGAAAAAATAAAAGTCAAAAAATAATTTTTATTCTTGCTCGAAATAATAAAAGTCAAAAATAATTGTTATTTTTGCTCGAAAAAATAAAATTTAAAAAATAGGTTTTATTTTTGTTCGAAAAATAATAGTTTAAAATAAATATAAAAAATAAGATCACATGAAGATTTGGTCCAAGACTATCAAAATGGTATACTTGGTTTATTCTCCGACACTTCCTTGAGGTTGCTTTTTTTAATCAAAAATTCAAAAATAACAGTTACTTTCGGTCCCTGCTTTTCTAAAATTTTGTCTCTCTGGTTATTGTAATTAAGGTACCATCGCCCTTTCATTTGACAGATAGATGGACAGAAACCCTTTTTCTTTTTGGTATTTTGTGTTTCTGTAAGTTTTATATATGGTCAAAAGGTGAGTTATTGTGCACCCTGGCTGGCATTGATATAAAACTTCCTTGTGCTAAATTTAGTGGTTATAACTGTTATAGTTTTAGATTTATTGGTATTTAAGTGTATTTTAGGTGGAATTTAGGCTGTTTCCGTAAGTGTTTTGAGCTAAGGCTAAATGTGAACCGATTTCGATGAAATTTTATATTTTTTTATCATCTTATACTTTGTCATTTAATAGCAAAGGCAAGGTTATAGGTTAGCTATGGTCAAATGTTAAGCGATTTTGCCCGATTTCAATACCAACATTTTCCAAGATATGAGGAATATTTATGCTAAATGTCAGTGAATTATATCTTTTCGTTAAGATTTTACCGTGCCGACAACAGACAGACAGACGAACATCGCTCAATCGTCTTAGAATTTTATAAGGTTCAGAATATATATCCCTTTTTTGAGCGAATATTAAGAAAATTATAAGCGGAATGACAACCTCAATATACCTCCCATTCTGTTTAATGGTGGGTATAACAAGTTAATGTATTATATTAGGCTGTGCCGAATCTTATATACCCACCATCAAGTTGTGTTAAATTTAGAAACATATGCATCTCAGATGTGAACCGCTGTGCTAAAGCAGGTTAGTCATCCGCCTAGCATAGCAGAGGTCCCAAGTTCGATCCCCAGCCAGACTCACTTGAAAAAAATAAATTTTCAAAAAAGCATCATTTCACCTCATAACTCAGTAAGCCATTGGTTATTGAGTATTAGGCTATATAAAACTTCTCTAACTAATTTATTTGCCGTTCGGAGCCGAAGTTAAAACGTAGGTCCCTTTCATTGAGTCTAAGAATAGAATCGGATGCAGCTCATTGTCTCGGAGAATTATCCCTAGTTCCAACTGGAATTGTACTTACCTTCAATGACATGACCATGTTGACATTAATGATGGTAAAAAAACAAACAAGGCTCAAATTGCCACATTCGGTATCGATCGAAAACTCACATTTTTAAGCAAAAATTGTGTAACATACCTTAGGGATCTTCAAAATAGTTTATTTTGCAAAAAGTTTAACAAAATTTGATACATAAACATATTCGTTTGTTTGTGAAAACATTTAGTTTAAATGAAATTCTTTTACTATTAGAAAACTTTTCACAAATAAGTTACAATGTAGTCAACCTTATATCTGTGGGTTGGTGTTAAAAGGGCCAATGTTAATTTTTTGCTGTTTTGAGTTAATCATTGCATTATATTCCCCTTTTTGCCTTTTTATTTGACTCCAACTGCCAAAATCTATCTTAACTCAAAACAGATTTATAAGGATTTTTCAGGGCAATGTTACTATGAATTTATATGGAAAATAAAAACTTTAAATCAAATTTTCTCAAAACTATCTTTTTTGACATTGGCCCTTAGAGTGGTTCGAAAAAAAAATTGAGTCGGTCACCCCCTAGGATTAAAGATAATGTAAAAATAATTCCAAAAAAAAATTTCGTATTTTTTTACCACGCCTACAAATACCGCCCTTTTTGTATTTTGTTATTTTTAGTCCGATCATAACATATTATACATCGATTTTCAGGGCTCTATCAAGGCTACATTTCTCTCTTTTATAGTTTTTTACAACCTCGTCAATTTCTAGTCATAACTTTTTAAAATTCGAGTCGTACCCACCCTAATCAAATCGAGTAAAAATCTAGTTTTTAAAAGTTATGACTATAAATTGACGTGATAGTAAAAAACTATCAAAGAGAGAAATGTAGCCCTTGCAGAGCTGCGAACAGCGATATATAAAATGTTATGATCGGACTTAAAATGGTGATAAAAGGGCGGTATTTGTAGGCGTGGTAAATAATTTTTTTGGAACTGTTTTAACATTATCTTTAATCCTAGGGGGTGACTGACATAACTTTTTTTTGTATGGAAGGCGAACCGCTCTATTGGCCCTTTTAGCACCGAGCCACAGATATGTTATATATTATTTAGATTATCCGAAAAGTATGCTACACAAATGTTTCTAAAATATCTTACATTTCTATCTATATCGAATGCGGTGATTTGGCCTCAGATCTAATAGGACGATATAGAAGATGTATAGCTAATTGATTTATTCAAAACCATCTATGACTCAACAGGTGGATTTCGGTTGATTTGAGAAGTTTAAGGCTGATTCTAGCCCATTTAGTTACAAAATTGACGTAGTACAACATAGTTTATAGCTGACTCATAAGTTGCTAGGAAGCCTTGCTGCTTTGGAAGTGTCTTTACTTATACTGTTACTTTTTCAGTGTACTTTTATATTGTTAAACACATATAAGCCTTATGTGACATTTTCCCAATCTTGTCTATTTGTTATTTTAATTTTAATATCAAAATTTTTAATGTAATGTTTCCTAATAACAAATTGCGAAACAACAAAAATTTCTCTTTAATTCAAATTTGATATCTGTCGGGCTGTATTATATAACTCTTGAGCTGATGAAAATAACAAAGTTAAACGCTGAAGAAGCAGGAAAGGGAATAAAGAACAAAAAATAAATACAAAGTAACTTGTCTTAATTACAAAAGTTTAAGTGATTTTCTTACTCGTATTTTGTTCATATTCTTTAAGCATTTTGAAAGCGAAAACTTATAAAGTTGTTTGTTTTTATTTTTTTTTCTTTTTCTTACATTAAAACAAGTAAGAAAGTGCTATAGTCGGTCAAGACCGACCATACGATACCCTTCACCACAAAGGTGTTATTTTTCCTGTATAAAGACAAATATTTGCTAAATTTTGCCATCATACAAACATTTTCTCAAAACTCATATATTTAAGCTGTTTCCGTCATTTGGACTTATGAGAGCTAGAGTCAAATGTGGACCGATTATCTCGAAATTTGGCAAATTGATTACAGCTATGTGTGCAAAAAATAAACTTGAAATTCTCATTATGTTTAGATGTATGAGCGTTTTAGTGATTTTTGTTTCATTTAGTGCGTTTTTAATGCAGAGTTTGTATGGGAGCTATAAACAAATGTGGACCGATTTCAACGAAATTTGGTACAGTAATTTAAGTTTACATAAGCAGTATTTGTTTGAAATTTAATCAAAAAGTGTTTATATTTGTGGCCAATATATCAATTCCGGGAAGTGGGACCTATGGGAGGTACCATAAATAATGAACCGATTTTGACGAATTTCAATAGCCATGGTCCCATTATCAAAAAAATGATCTGTGTCAAATTTTATCAAATTGTCTTTAGAATTGCGACCTGTAGTTTGATTACAAAGTTTACATGGGGGTCCAGCTAGTCAGACGGACAGACGGACGGACGGACAGACATCGCTAAATCGACTCAGAAAGTGATTCTAAGCCAATTGGTATACTAAAAGGTGGGTCTAAGACAAATATTTCTATGCGTTACATACATCAGCACAAACTTATAATACCCTATGGTGGTGAAGGGTATAAATAGTTGTTATAATTGCTTAGCGAGCTTAAGGAATCCAGTTCAGTTTTTCTGTGCTGGTATAAGTGAGTTAACATATCTTTTTCTTTAAGAATTTATCTATCTTTACGCGTGTCTGACATTAGTTTTTGCCATGGTTGCTCTAATTCCTATAATTTTCTATTAAGTTGTTGTTTTGCGATAGATGGATTCGAAGAATCAATATTCCGCTAATTTCAATATATTTATAAGTATGTAGGTTGTATTACAAATACTCGTAAAGTCAAAAGACTTCAATTTAATTTAGTTTTTTGTTGTGGCAAATTCTATTGCCTATGTCTAAGGCTGTCGTGGATTTTACTATTATATTGATTGACAGAGTAATTTAAAGATGAAAGAAAAGTTATTATTAAGGTTTTACTAATTAAGTTTTTTTTTCTACTGATTTTTTTCTGAGTGGATTAAACTTTAAGCAATATAATTAGATTTGTAATTTTTCGATTAACTAGGGCAATTATCCTAGATATAGGTTAAGGTTTTTGATTTTGTTCTTATTTAGCTCTAGGTTTAGTTTATAATTTAGTACTAGGTTCAGTTTAGCACCAGGGGCCAAATCGTCGCATATCGATCGAAATCTTACTATTTTAGGCAAATATTGTGTAACATACCTTAGGGATCTTCAAAATAATTTATTTTGCAAAAAGTTTAATTAAAGTTTATATCCAAACATATCCGTTTGTCTGTCAAAATATTTAGTTCAAATGAAGTTCTTTTACTATAAGGGAACTTTTGACAAATAAGTTAGAATGTAGTGAACCTTATATGTTATATATTATTTAAATTATCCTAAAAGTATGCTACACAAATCTTTCTAAAATATCTTTCGTTTCAATCGATATCAAATGATGAGATTTATCCCCAGATTAAACAAACCATGATCAGTTAAGGGTTTACGTTTCAATCAATATCAAACGAAGTGATTTATCCCCAGATTAAACAACCCTTGATCAGTTAATGGTTTAGGTTTTTGGCTTTGTTCTGATTTAGTTCTATGTTAAGTCCATAATTCGGTACTGAGTTCAATTCTAGCTCCAGTTCTTGGTTAAAGCCTATATTTTGGGTACACTTTCTAACTCGGTCCTAGTGCAATAACCCTAGGTTCACTTATAGGTTTAGTTTTAGCTCCAGTTCTTGGTTCAGTTCTAGGTTCTGTCAAGGTTTAGTTCTTGGTTTAAGATCAAGAGCCAAATCGCCGCATTTGATATTGATCGAAATGTAAGATGTTTAAGAAACATTTTTGTTGCATACTTTTAGAATAAGTTAAAAAATATTAGGATATATTATTCACTGCATTGTAACTTATTTGCCAAAAAGTCCCCCATAGTAAAATAATTTTATTTAAACTAAATACTTTACAAAACAAACGGATATGTTTAGATATTAAATTTTATTAAACTTTTTGGGAAATAAATTATTATGAAAATCTCAGAGTTATGTGTTACCCAAATTTTTCCTTAAAGTCTGAGTTTTCGATCGAGTTCTATGTCTGGTTGTAGGTTCAGCTCGGCTTTCAATTTTACCTTTAGTATTTGGCTTACCCTTAGGTTTAGTCTACTTTCTGTTGCAGGCTCTAGCTTACAGTGGCTTGAAAAAAAGTGGTAATAAATCTGTATCTTCTAAACATTTCTGGGCAAGAAGCACAAAAAGTGTAATTTTTATAAAAGTTGACTTCAAATTTCTTAAAAACTGTACAAGCTACTAAAATAATTTTCTTTTTTTGTTTATTTAAAACAATTTCAAACATTTCAAAAAAGAAAACACAATTGACCTTTTTCTGCAATTACAATTGTGGTTATAGAAATTTGTATTTTTTTTTTAAATTCAATTTTCTAGATTTACTTATGCGTGCGCGCAATTTTTTGTTTTTGAAATCTAAAGAGAATATATGGGACTATATAAATGCTTTTCAGAAAGTTACAAAATTGACTAGAATTTTTTGTTATATGTTCGAAATCACAAAAATTTTCTTCAAAATTAGACAAAATTCGTTCAATGCTGTATGTAAATAAAATGTTGCAGTGACTTAAATTTTAGTTTAAAATCATCCCTAAACCCCTTTATCTACGATTATATAATAAAACTTTTCATAAAAATTTTCTTCGTAAATGGTAAAAAATTTAAACAAGCTTTTTGACAAAAAAAATCAATTTTTCGATCAGCTAAAAATATTTGACTTTAGAAATTTCTCAATATTAAACGGTTTAAGATATTTAAAAACAATTTTCACTATTTTGTTTCCTCAACTGTAAGCTATATGTCAGTATTTTGAAAAAAAAACTATCGCTTTAATATCGAATGCACCATGTGTCACAAATTGAAAAAATTCGAAGAAAAAAATTATTTTTTTATTTTTGCAATGAAATAACTTAAAATTCATAACAGTTATAATAATTTAAGCATTTTTTCTTCGTTTCCTCAAGCTCATTCTAAAATGTTATATATATTTGAAAGAGCTACACGGGTATATTGAGATTGTCATTCCGTTTGTAATTTCCTTAATATTGGCTTAAAAATCAAAAGCGATGTACGTTCTGAATCCTTATGAAATTGTAAGACGATTGAGCGATGTCTGTCTGTCTATCTGTCTGTCTGTCTGTCTGTCTGTCTGTCTGTCTGTCTGTCTGTCTGTCTGTCTGTCCGTCTGTCTGTCTGTCTGTCTGTCTGTCTGTCTGTCTGTCTGTCTGTCTGTCTGTCTGTCCGTCTGTCTGTCTGTCTGTCTGTCTGTCTGTCTGTCTGTCCGTCTGTCTGTTGAAAACACGATAACGCCTAAACAAAAGGACCTAGCTCACTGAAACTGAGTAGACACATTTGTCATCTATGAGAAAATGTTGATATTGAAATTGGACAAAATTGGTTAGCATTTGACCATAGCTCCCGTATAACCTCGTCTAGAATAATCGCTTATTTGCTAATAAATGACAAATTATAACAGCTGTGATAATAAAATTTGGTATCTAAAAGTTTTACATAAGCACTAGGCAGGACATAAAATTTCATCGAAATCAGTTCACATTTAACCATAGCTCCCATATAAAAAACTTACGGAAACAGCCTAAATTCCACCTGAAATTCACTTAAATGCCAATAAATAATAAACTGTAATAGCTTTGCCCACTAAATTTAGCATAAAGAAGTCTTATGTGAATGCCAGCCAGAGTGCAAAATTTTGTCACAATCGGTCACCATTTGACCATAGCTCCCATATAAAAAACTTACGGAAACACAAAAATACAAAAAGAAAAGGGGGCTTATGTCCGTCCGTCCGTCAGATAAAATCGCAATAGCGCCTTAACGAAAAGAGCTAGAGTTACAAAATTCTACAAAAGTATTTTCGATATCTTGAAAAAGTTGTATATTGAAAATGGGCGAAATCGGTTCACATTTAGTAAGAGCTCCCATATAACCCCGCCCTGGGAAACACATGAATGCTGACAAATTGAGTACAATTGCAATAGCTATGACAACTAAATTTAGAATAAAGAAGTTTTATTCAACTATTGGTCAGTATATCCAATTTTATAGGAATCGGTCCATATTTGACTATAGCTTTCATATAAAGAACACTCTCGAAAACCAAAAAATATTAGAAGGGCCAGTTAAAAGCTATTTAATTAGAAACTGTGACAGCTATTGCCACTAAATTTTGCAAAAATAAGCTTTATATAAATATCAGATATATATATCTACAATCAAAAAGAGTCTGAGGTACAAGCAGCATATTATGATTATGTATATGGTAGATGCATTAGGAACTACTAACAAAATATATGGACCTGTCATATTGCTATCAACTTATTTATCCTAACTAAATATTAGGCTTCGAAAGCAATGTTTAAGAATGTATCTATTGATAGGACAGAATACAGTGGACAAAAGTTGCCCACCTCATGTATATAAAACCTCTTAGTCTAAAATTAAGAAAAACATGCTTGCTTTATATCTCTTATAGTTTAAGGTTCATTTCTTGTTTCAATTTCACCCTTCACAGCTTCAGTTCAAGTTCACTTTTTACTTTAAATATGATAAAATTTCGCCCTTATGGCTAATGAAAAATAATGAAAAACAAATATTTAAATATAATTTTGACTTGATAAATATTTATTTACATTTCACGTACACACACATTTTCATTACAGGTGAACATCCTGCGGCTATGCACCACGGTGGCACCACACAACTGCATGCCTCGCCGTACACCATAATAATATTGTGGGCTTTTACATTATTATGGTTACAGCAACAAAATTATTTGCGTCAGAGTATACGTTGGCGACGCAAGGGGACCATTAAAATGCGTAATAACAAACAACTAGCAACAGGGCAGCAAAGCCATTATCAACGTCAACATCATCATCAGCTGCTGCTGCAACAACAGGGATATCTAATAGGATTATTGTCACCTCATCACCAGTCTCAAGACCATCAACGACAACAACAACAGTATCATCAGCATCAATATCATAATCATTCCCAACAGCAGCAGCAACAACAAGAACAACAAAAACAACGACATTATTACTTTTACTTTGATATAAAATCCCAATACAGTTGTTTATTATCCTGTTGGCAACAACATAGATCTACTACTAACACAAATCTACAATTGCCAAATACATAACCATTAAAAGATATCCCTCAGCCTAATACAAATAAACAAATACACTTTTAAATATTAACAAAACACAAAACAAAAAAAAAAAACACAACAAAAAACAAATAAATTATTAACAATTTAAAAAGAGGAGATAAGAAAAAATCAAATAATTTGTTAAGAGTAAAACCAAAAAAAAAAAAAAAATACACTTCACAACCACTAAAATCTACATAAAAATGAAAATTTGTTAGGCCGGGCACAATAGGGCCCCTCTTACTACTTTTCTTATAAAACCAAAACCATAGTTCGAAAAAATACTCTAAAATACTGTGTTTTAAGGTACCGTACTGTACCTAGGCAAGTTCGGTACAAAGTCACATACGCAACAAAGTGTTCAGTTTGAGTATACGTACCTTAACATTTTAGAGTACCTGTTAAAATACACAACCTTTATTATAACGAACTTTCACGAAGTACTCTAAAAATAACGTACTTTGTTGAGTACCTTAACGTACTCTGTACCTTAACTTTAACGAACTCTTATAAAACTGACAACAATGATAATAACAGTATTACCAAAAGTGAAATTTAAATTTTGTCTAACTATTATCCACAATAGGAAAATAATTAAGCAATCTTACTTTTTTAATTATTTTTAAAGGGATAGGTATTTAAACGTTTTTCAAATTGTAGTACGCATAAACTTTTATATTAAGTAAAAACCCATTGCTAATGATAAAAAGTATTGTACTTTAGTATGAATATATCAATTCTAACTTTTGCAACAAAATTGAAGTAATCGGCAACAAAGTTGATTTCTAGATTTTATTCTGTTAGTTGATGAGATTTGACGATACTACTTTTATGTGTTTAGAAATAGTTTTAAGGAGTATTAAAATATACAAAACATATTTATTAATTGCTACTACATTTTATTCCATATACGTTAGTGTAAACCATAAATTTATAACGGCTTTCGAACAACATCGGCAACACTTTCTTATATTTGTGTGTATATCATAAAAAACTTTGTCACCAATACAAGCACAATTGGCATGCTATGCGTGTATATGCATGTTTAAGAATTTACCAGCAGTTCAAAATTGATGGACTTTTTCCAAGTTGGTAAAATGCCTGAAGATTTTAAGATATACTTCTGATTAGAGTAGGTAAATAAATTACCAAGTAATTTATTTACCAAAAAGTACATGCTCAAATCGCTGCTCATTTTATCAACTTGCAACTGTTGGGCTTTTTTTATGAAAATATACGAGTTATTTATGAATGCACAAGAACAAAACTTCGTCAAAATATTACGAACGCAGCCACAAGAAAGTTATCTAAAGATTCGTAACTTAGTACTTTAAAGTACTCTAAAGTTAACTAAAAAATACTCTAAAATCCCAAAGAACGGTACCTTATTTTAACGTACCGTTCTTTTTTTATTGTGTCTTTATGTACCTAACTCTGTTTCCGAATTAGTTAGGTACCTAAAAAATAAATAACTTTTGTGCCTGCATAAGTTCAGTACAATCTAATAAGGTACTGTTTTTTTTCGAACTATGACCAAAACCAAAATAAGACCGTAATAGGAAATGTAAAACAAATAGAAAATGAATTACAATTTGTATATAAATAAAATTTGATATTAAGTTTTTAAATGTATTTTTTAATAGCAATCTTAAGTAAATGAAGAAATAAAAAACATAAACAAACAAATAAACAGAAGTAATACAAACAACTTAAGATACGAGGGTAATTTGAAAAGTTAGATATTTCCTCTTCAAGTGAAATTATAGTCTTTCTACAGACATTCAAATTTTGGTCTTTAAATTTGATGTGGTTATAAAGCTTATACTATCACAATTTTACATTAAGATCAGAGTTGCCCAATTACACTGTTCTGCAAAAATTCATTTTTTGTCTTTCCTTTTAATTAAATTATGCGGACTATATGGATCTTGATGCGCTAAACTCAGATCTGTTGTCGGTTTTTTTTCCATCAGATCTGGATTTTTTTATGGGCGTGACAAATTTTTCCCCTTAATTTAGTCAGGTACGGAGACCTATTTCGCCCTAACTCGAGAACAACTCATCCGATTTTCAAACACATGAAGATGCATAACAAAATTGCATTTATTTTAGTCTAATATAATTTTTCTGTATCTCTTATCGTTTTGGAGTTATTTGGAAATTAATGGAGAAAAAAAATTTTTTTTCGTGTAAAATTTTTCTGTATCTCTTATCGTTTTGGAGTTATTTAGAAATTAATGGTGAATAAATTTTTTTTTCGTGCGAAATTCTTAATTTTTTTCAGGTTAAAAATGCAATTAAAAAAAAGATAAAGTAAAATTTTAACATTTTAAACATTTTTCTAAGAGCTACATATCTTAAGAATAAAATAAGCTATAAACCATAACCATTACATACGACCATAATATTTTTTAGCTTCATTACCTAATGAAATCTTATGTAAGGTTGGTTGCATTGCAATATTGGGTATCTGCGGTAAATTGGTAATAAAATTCACATTTTTGAACCGATTTTTACGGTTTATAGCTTATTTTATTCTTAAGATATGTAGCTCTCAGAAAAATGTTTAAAATGTTAAAATTTTAGTTTATCTTTTTTTTAATTACATTTTTAACCTGAAAAAAATTAGGAATTTCGCACGAAAAAAAATTTATTCACCATTAATTTCTAAATAACTCCAAAACGATAAGAGATACAGAAAAATTAAATTAAACTAAAGTAAATACAATTTTGTTATGCATCTTCAAGTGTTTTAATTTTGAAAATCGGATGAGTCGTTCTCGAGTTAGGATGAAATAGGTCTCCGTACCTGACTAATTTAAGGGGAAAAATTTGCCACGCCCATAAAAAAATCCAGGTCTGATGGAAAAAAACCGACAACGGATCTGAGTTTAGCGCATCAAAATCCATGTAATTCACATAGTTTTATTAAAAGGAGGATTTGGCTGCAGTGCAGTGTTATTGATGGTGCTTACTTTTGTAGTAGGGGATGGAATTCTGCCGACACATGTTAACTAAATATAACAATTGTTAAGAGCATAATAATACGTTCACGTTACAGCTTTTTACAAAGTCTGCTTAAAAGATTGCTTTGAAACAATTGATGAAGCAAAAATTTTCACTCTACAGTTATTAGTGGTGATGCGATTTATATTTTTAACCATAAATAATGATATCCATGAAAAACTTTATAGCCACATTTTGAAGTCTTAGTGTCAACGACTGAGAATAATAATAGACAATGTGATATATGATTACTTGACTCATATAACCTTTCCATATAAAAATGTTGTCTTTTCTATATACATATATGATGATAAAACTGCTCTGCAGCCAAATCCACCTTTTAATTAAACTATGTGGACTACATGGATTTTGATGCTCTAAACTCAGATCCGTTGTCGGTTTTTTTCCATCAGATCTGGATTTTTTTATGGGCGTGGCAAATTTTTCCCCTTAAATTAGTCAGGTACGGAGACCTATTTCGTCCTAACTCGAGAACAACTCATCCGATTTTCAAATTTTCACTCTACAATTATTAGTGGGCATCACTGATTTATATTTTTAACCATAAATAATGATATCCATGAAAAACTTTATAGCCACATTTTGAAGTCTTAGTGTCAACGACTGAGATAAATAACAGACAATGTGATATATGATTACTTGACTCATATAACTTTTCCATGTAAAAATTATGTCTTTTCTATATACATATATGACGATAATTTGCCTGTAGTGTATGGGCAAATCCTGCATGACGGACGATAAATTCGTACGGATTTTATTGTACTTAAATGAATCCCATTGTCGTTTTGCACGAGATATCTTTGCACAGATTTCGGAGAATATCAGGCCATCGATTGTGCTCTCGAATGGCATTTGCTAATTCTCTTACTTGTTTTGGAGGGAAAAGATATTCGCTTTTAAAGTACTGTGACGGACGCTACAAAAATGCAAGTGTCTTTTTTTCAACACGTGTTTCTGTAATTTTCATCAAATCGGTCATAGTAATAAAAAAATTGTAAATACATTGAAGATAGAGGAAAATCAGAGGATTACAAAACCCCTTTTATAAAATATTTTTAAGTCTCCAGTTTCACCAAAATCCATAAGTGAGCTGTTGCGGACGCTACGCGACGGACCATACAGTTTTTACTTGCACGTTTTTATTAAGAAAAAGGCATATTTCATAGTTTTTAAGGGTTCATAAATCAGTAAAAATAATGGTGTTATTTGTTCCCGAATTTCATCTCCTTCATCTTCATATTCGCGGTTAAAAATGCGATTTTTAGGGGCAATTTATTATTTCGCAAAACGGCTACAAACATATATTTATTTAAAGTTTTACAGCTTTTACATCTTATTTTTTGTTCCAAGAATGCTGAGGCTAGATGTTAGAGTGTCCCAAAATCAAAAAAAAAACATTTTTAAAATAACAAATTTGCCCCACTGTATGTTTTGTTTTTAACACATAATACCTTAAATTTGATCTGTTGATATAGATAGTGTTGTTGCGTTATGAATAAAGAGTGTTCTAAAAAAAATATGCATTTACAATTTTAGACAAAATTTATCCATAGTGCAAGAAATAATTTATTTTTTGATCAAGTTAGTTTCTATAGATATGTCAGATACCATTATTTTAGAAATTATTAATTTTCAATAGTTATTTCAATCAAAATGGACTGCGAAAAAAAAGTTCGTGAAAATATAATTAAAACTTTTCAAAAAAATCCGTCATGGACTTTTAAAAAAATAGCTAAAAATTTTAAAGTTGACCCTCGAACGGTTTCTAATGCCATCAGACGGTATAAGGAAAACCTGAGCATTGAAAGAAAACCTGGATCAGGGAGGAAAAAAGGTCCTACAGATATTGGTAAGGCAAAAGAAGTCGAGCGACTCTTTCCAAGAGCGCCTAACACTTCTTTAAGAAAAGCAGCTCGTACGGTGAAATGTTCTACGAATTTTGCACATAGAGTCAAAGCTTATGCTGGACTGAAGACATACAAAGTCCAAAAGGTTCCAGATCGCAATGCTATAAAGAACTTAGAAGCAAAAAAACGAGCGAAAAAATTGAAGTCTGATTTTATAAAAAAATACACCTGTTGTGTGATGGATGATGAAACTTACGTACTGGCAGACTTTTCTCAACTTCCTGGTCAAGATTTTTATGTTGCTGAAAAACGGGGCAATGTTCAGCAAGAGTTTCGCACAAAAAAACAAACAAAATTCCCTAAGAAGTTTCTCGTGTGGGAAGCTATTTGCAGTTGTGGCAAAAGAAGTAAAGTACTTGTGGCATCTGGCACAGAAATTTATATAAAGGAGTGCCTACAAAAACGGTTGTTACCCTTTTTAAGAGAGCACAGAGTGAGTACATTTTTTTGGCCCGATTTGGCATCATGGCATTATGGAAAAAAGGCACTTGAGTGGTACTCAAAGAATAATGTCATTTTTGTACCACGAGAGGCAAATCCACTTAACTGTCCAGAACTTCGGCCTGTGGAAAGGTATTGGGCTCTGGTAAAAAAGGAATTGAAGAACACAGGAAAGATTTCCAAGAACATGTCCGATTTTAAGCGCAGGTGGAACACATGCTATAAAAAGGTATCAGAAGCAACTGTAAAATCTTTAATAGGAGGGTTTCCGAAAAAAGTCGATAATTTTGCAAAACCCGAGTACTATGTAAACATTTTAATGCTAAATGATTTTGTATAATATGTTATTATATTTGCGTATTTTGTAGAGTTTTTATATTAAAATGTTTGATTTTTATTTAAGAAAATCCAACTACAAATTTTATTTAGAGCACTCTTTAAGACAGACATGTGTTCGTAAATTTTGTATTTAATAAATATAATTTTGTGAAAAATATATACTGTGACGGACGCTACCCACTTTTCTATACATATTATTCGGCAAAGTGTTATATTAACATCTATATATTTTTAGCCTAATATAAAGCATACTATAAGTTCTCTTTACGAACCAAGTTAAATTGGAGAAAAAATAAAAATTGCACTAGTCAAATTAAAAAAACCTTTATTTCTGTGGCGGACGCTATAGCCTGTAAGCCCTTTTTTACTTGACGTTATGCATATCACTCCAATTACTTCTGATGGGTTCTTTTACATCTAATTGTATAAAATTAGGCAGACTTTGAGCCCCTACTGAAACTTGATGCCTAAATCTATATTTTTGCGATTTTTATGAACTTTCAAGAAAACCTATTATTTTAAGTATATAATTTCCATGACAACATTCCAATTGGAACAAGTGGTACTTCACTCAGACAATGAGCTACATCGTATTATATTTTTATACTTATTTTAAAAAATTTATAATAATTCGAGATGGGTACATATAAAGACCTGCCATTCACGAAGAGAGCAATCGAAAATTGTATCCATTATATATTCTAAAGGATCAATATATGGTAAATTTTTTCGTAAACACACATACATGATTTTGACAGTTTTAAAATTTTGTCCCTGACTTAATATTTTTAGGATTTACCCATATGTACGTTCTCATTTTTATGATAGTATTATCAAGTTATTTTCCCTACTTTATCTAAATTAGAGTACAATCCTCTTAAGATCAAGATCAAATTTTTGGTTAAATTAAATAAGAGGTTCTAACCTTGTTTCTGATTGATAAGATATTCAAAGCTAGAATGACCATTAATTTTTTTATCACATTTATACTTTTTTTTAATCAAATTTTACATACATTTTGTATATGTTTAAAAAAAGTGTGAACAATATTTTTTTTTCAAAACGTTTATGAACAATTTTGTGACCTTAGATATTTAATTACAAAGTTTTACTGTAGTGTATTGCACTAAGATCCCAATTTATTACAATTATTTCTTATTGTAATATTTTTTTTTTGCTGTTACTTCGTCTGTAATTATGGAATGTTCTTGGCAAGACAATTCAGTGCGATTTCCTTAATATCTTTTCCACTTATATCCGAGAGAAATGGAATACAAGTCTTATATATAGGCCGGTCCTTCAAAGTCTATTTTGGAGCTTTTCAAGCATGTACAACAGAGGGCGAAGGTGCTTGTCTGTGACAGTATTGTAGTCAACTCTAGTTTTGCATTGGAGCATCGTAGTAATGTGGGTTGCGTGTCAATTTTCATTCGCTGTTATAATGGCATATGCTCAAACGAAATTAGGGATCGTGTTCCTAAAACCTGTATATTTCTTCGGAGAACACGCCAAAGACTCATTCCTTTGTAGTCGATCCTTTGTAGTGGATCGCAGGATGCACTATAAAGAAAACTCGCATAGCATGAATGTGGAATAAGCTTCCTGCATCAGCCTTCCCTCCAGTTATGATATCCAAAGGTTCAAATCGAATGTCTATAAACACGATCCCCTCAATTCTCCTATCCACAAACTTTTTTCCTAGTTTCATCGCAATGCATATGTAGGGGTCAACAGCTAAAATGTTTGTCCAATGCAAACAAAAAAACAAAAAAAGTAAACTTCACGAGCAAAATGCATATCACCGTCACCTTCATTCCACATCATGTTGATCTATCCGGATCATTTGAAGAAGCTTTTAAGTCAGAAAATATCTACATTCGACAGCTCCTTCAGGTTTCCCAAGAATTTAAAACCAGAGATTTTCTATATTTGTACTATGGGATCCTTTACTTGCTGAGAATATCCTGAACATTTCTCAATTACTTTATTATTGTTTTTTTAGGACCAGCATTTAGGGAATCCCCTTGTTATACACTGCATTGTGTTGGAACTGAAAAACTAGGTTATTGGAGTGGAAGTGGAAGGAGCGTTATTTGTGGATTTTATGTTAACCTCCCTATACTGCAACTGACAGTGAAAACTTTTGAGGGAAGCAAATTCCGCATAAGAGCTGTACGGCTAAAGAACGATTTTTTTTTCAGTGCTCTAGTGGATCAATAGAGTTCTCTTCTGCGCTCGACGGAGAAGCTACTGTGTGGCTTTGAGGCACCGGTCATGCATAACAGTAATATTAATTTTTAGGTCAGATCGGATGAAGTGAAGTATCTGTTATACCGGTTTAGAAAACCGAGACACTTGAATACTTCATTCGACACTTGAAAAATGTGAGAACATCAAATGAAAGTTAATGTAGAAGATCACTTTTTAATATTGAAGAAAAGAAAGGGAAAAATACCCCTGAATTTAACTTTAACTCATTTCAAAAGTTGTCATATATGACTACTCATATAGTGCGATAAATCTAGAAAAGTTATAACCGACACCAAAAGCAATAAATCGATAGAAGTCCTCTTTACCCTACTCTATCAAGCGCCTTGGAAATATTCAGATCCACAACGTTACTTTTACTAAAAGGGCAAGTTATAGCTACGGAAGATCTGGTTATTTTTTTTCCGGAAAAATTTGATAATTTTGTTGTAGTTGCTGAAACGGCCTTACTTGTAATAAAATAAAATTAGGACCGTCCGGTCTACTGCACATTGGAAGAGCTGTTGGGTATCATGTAGACATTCTCCACATAATATTGTAGGATTAATTCTGGATCAGTGCGAGTTAAGTCTACTTAATTGTGAAAGTAATACCTTAGTGGTTCTTGACAGACTTCTCTCTTCCTCTACAATAGGTGGGGATGACCATTTGGTACAGCAGTTCTAAGAGATAATATTAAGGTCCTTCCTGACATGGCTCGGGGGAATACAACTCCATTTGATGACAGTTCGGATGAAACTTCAGATAACAGCCCAGAAGCAACTGCTTTGTGAGCAGCTTCTGAGGAAATTTTAAACGATCTATTATCCGAAGTTTTTTCACTGCGTTTTGCTCACACCTGAAGACTACAAAGGTGCTGTATAATATTCCACTGACTAACCAATAGCTTTATACCTCGCAAGTATAGTTTTCTTCTCTTTATCTATGTTGCTGACAAACAAGACTATGACATTATTCCTACTGCATAATTTATCGCAACTTCCCTGAGGACGAGTATAAGAAGTCAAATGTTCTAGGTTTTTGTCAGAATTTTTCCATCGTCGACTACATAAGGTATTCAGTTCCAGAGATACTTTCTTAGCCCTTGTGGAGAAGATGATTTGGCTGAATATAGTTACAGATTCCTTAAAGTGAAAAGGTGTTAACGTTCCGTAAATATAAATTAATTTAATAGCAAAGCTCTTCAATATATGTCATTATTGTGAAATCATCCACATTTTTATTGATTTCACTTCTTCGAGTTGTACCACGAGCTTAAAAATGTAGAAGCTAAACAAGGTCGGAGAGAGTACTTCACGCTATCGAGGACTAAAATCCCAGTAAAATTTAATTGTTATGTTAAAGCATGATGTAACATGTTGCTTCATCTATTAGTAAATATTCTGGGATCATTATACCTTAATTTTCTAGATCTAAAAATTCAATGCGACGTAATATGGACCAAGCAAGCCTTCCAAGTACCACAAAAATGTTTAAAAATTCCTTAGTGTTTTTAACGATATCAGATTCTTCTTTCTATCTGATTTACTTGATATTGCGTCAAAAATTTAAAATAAATCTCATATATCTCTATCGGCTACATAACTGGAAACTTCATGAAGCTTTGTCTCATCGGCTATTTTTCTGATATTGATTTTTATTATTAGACATTCTCATTGAAATGAAATAAATATTCATTTATTTTGTGGAAATATGAAAGGTTATTTTGTATACCAAAAAATAAAGTGCTTATTAGAATGCCCCATATATAGGTCTTTTGAGATGAGATCTTTTCCTCTAACTTCCCTCTTAAGACGATGTATAATATGTATATTCTTCAGGCTTATGTTTAATATACTTTAATTTCTTAAAATCTATCTTCTTAAGCCTTCTGAAATTAATCTAAAAACTAATTGTGAATTTCAAGGACTTTCAAGGAGAAAAGTTCGTTCAAAAGAGTTAGATGAACTAATAAATAACATTTTTGGCGAATCTTCATTGAGGTAAAACGATTTTTTTTACCCAAAATCAGCTCAGATGCGATCAATTGTCAGATATATGTATGTACATTGTACATGTGTGTTTAGTAAGGACAGTTAAAACCTAAAAGCTTCCAACAACTCAACACGAATTGGTTTTTTTTCAATTTCATCCTATTTACGGTGGTAAAAAGCCAATAAAAATGATTTTTCTTAATGTTATAATTTTGATTAAATGTTGATGGTAGTTTATAGCCAACACTCTAAAGTATCCAATTTAACTTTATCTTTGACTATCGGATAACTGATTCGTTTTTTATAATAGCTCAAAGTCTATACTTTTTTTGCCTACAATTTTAAAATTAAAAAATTTGATTTTTAAATACTTTTGAATAAAAGCAGATATAATTTCTCCACTATAGTTTTTGTTCTAAATTTTAAGCACTTTTTAGATATTGTTATTAGTGAATCATTTTGTGCAGTGTTTGGAAATTTCTGTGGTTTGGTTTTTTCGAAAATTGAAGTGAATTTGAGATAGTTAAATAACTAGTGAAAATCATAAAAATCGAAATTTTGAAAGGCCATATCTAAGAAAAAATAGCTAAAAGAGGTTATACATGAATTCGAAATTCTACTGTTAAGTACTAGTAGAATATATTTCGAATTTCAGCCGCATTTGCTTGTTGGCCTATTTACCAGAATCATTTTACTAACTTCATCTTTTTACATATTTTAAACATTTTTAATTACACTAGGGTGCAATTTAGTAAGAAAAAGGTAAATAAAATTCTTGAAAATAATCCAAAGCTGTATTTATTATATGATTAGATTAAAATTTACTTTAGTTACCACCAAAAAACTAATTTAGGATAACAAATTATATAATGAGTTCAAATAAGTTTAAGTGACGTTGAATTTTTCAGCCCTCTTTGTTACCAAACACATTCTTGAGTTCAATTTTTACAATAAGATTGAGAAAAATGGAACAATACTTTTTTTTTTTTTTTTTTTTTTTTTTAGGACCAGCACTCAGGGGATGACCCCTACTTATGCAATGCATTGTGTTGGAACTAGGAAAATAGGTTATGGGAGGGTGGATAGATGGAGTAGTGTTTATGGACATTTGATTTGAACTTTCCTATATTGCAACTGGCAGGAAAAATTTCTGCGGGAAGTAAATTCCACATACGAACTGTACGGCTAAAGAATGAATTTTCTCTGTAGTGTGTTGTTCTGTCTACTGGCCAATCGACTACGAAGGGATGAGCTCTAACAGATAGACGTGTATTGCGTAAAAAAATTCTAGTTTCGGGAACGAGTTCCCTGATTTCATTAGAGCACATTCCAAAGTAGTAACGATAGAACAGTGTGACACAACCCCATTGCCAACCAACAGTGTGACACAACCCACATTGTTTTTAAGGAAATTCTGTAAGCAATACATTTACACAGGTGGTGGCCACATTACAATGAACAAATAAAAAATGCAGAAAGAACATGAAAATCACAGCCTTGAACATTTTCTCATGAATTTTCAACATTTTATTGAAATATTGAGCTTTTTGTTATGTTTTTTTGCATAACAATAAATCATGACTAATGCACAATTTTTTCAGAAATTTAAATATATCATAAGGTAGACAAAAGGCCTGTACATAAATGAAAATTATTGAATATTTTTCAAAATTATTAAACACATTTTGTTAATGTATCTTATTTGTCTCCTTTTGTTTGGCCAACCACTTTTAGTTTTACCATATAATTTATACAATATAAAGAAAGGACCATAATTTGTCAGCTCAGTATGTTTCAGTCAAAAATATGAAGAAATAAACAAGTTATTGATTATTGACCGTATTTTACCAGCGTGCAATTGTAAATTGTAGCAAATTTCTTTGAACATATGTTGCGTATACTTGATATTTAATTCATACAAATAATTAAAGATCAATCATACGCCATCAGTTCCAACAAAGTATGTATTTGTATTGAAGATTAAAAAAATTAACAACCAATTTCATGAACTAAAATTATAGATATGACATTCTTATAATTCAGACTTTCTGTACAAAATTCCAACAAAAAGATTTAAATAATTTTATAATTCGTTTATGAATTACTAGGTAAATATAAACGAAACTTGAGAAAAAATAAACAAAATTTAATTTTTACAATATATCCCAAAATCCGGAGATTTTTGATTATTTTAATATTATTAATGTCTTTGGGATAAAAGTTTATAAACTTTTTTCAAGGACTGTCCTAAACTGAATGTTATAGGAACTTCGTTTTATTTTAGTATGAAAAGCGACGTGGTATAGCAGGTAAGTCATCCGCCTAGCATACCAGAGGTCCCAAGTTCAATCCCTGTCAGACCCACTTGAAAAAAATTAATTTTCAAAAAGCGGCGGTTCACCTCATAACTCAGCTACCCACTGGCTTATTGAGTATTAGGCTATGAAAAACTTCTCTAACTAATGCATTTGCCGTTCGGAGCCGGCGTTAAAACGTAGGTCCCTTTCAATGAGTCAAAAAATAGAATCGGATGCAGCTCATTGTCTGAGAGAAGTACCCCTTGTTCCAATTGGAATGTTGTCGATGAATTATATATATATATATATATATATATAAAAGCGAAAACTAACTTTCAAAATACACTCGCCTTAACAACACAAATACTCGTATACACCTAAATAGAACCAAACTAAACTATAGAAACTAAAAAGCCATATAAATAAATACAATATTTATTAAATTTAATAAATACAAAAGATCTGAACTTAAACGAAAAAAAAAATGTTATTAATATTTAAATGTTTAATTCTTTGTTAAGGGCTCGAGATTTAAGTGTAAGTAAATAACTAAAATAAAATAAAATCTCATTTTCTAAAAATCCAAGTATTTGTATTATAATGAATAAAAAAATAACTTAAGATTAAAAAAACACAGACATATACACTTATACATATACAGAGACATATAAATAAATATTAAAAATATGAAAAAGATTTGTAATTTTAAATATTTACTAACATAAAGTAAGCGAAGGAATGTAAATGTTTTTAGTAATAAGTTGGAATTTTCTTCTTTTTTACAAAATATAATTTTTAAGTTGCAATAGAAAATACTCGTACATAGTTTAAGAATTAAAATGAAAATAAAATAACTAAAGTGTATTATAATGTAAAGGAGAAGTGATTTCTAAGGAAATGTAAATTATCAATTGTATATAGAAAAATGTTAAGGATATATTTAGAATATAATTTTTTAAGTAAAAAATATTTAGATGTAGAAAATTACTAAGCAGCTGGAAGGGAGAGTATTATAGTAATCATACTTTGAATTTTATCAAATTTTAGAAATAATTCCTTACATAATTTGAATTTTTTTCCTATGATGTAAATGCTTTAAGTAAAAATGTGAAATATATTTCTTTAAAAACTTTATTTCACAGTGGGGTTGTTAAATAAAAAAATTGCTATAGTTTCCTCATTATTTTAACTACAGCAGTAAAACTTCCAAAACTACAGCAAATCTATGTTTTTAGTATTACGTATGATCGTTGAGGTCAAACGAGTGATAAACATTTTACACTGTCTCAAGTATTCTTATAAAAAAAACAAATAAAAAAAAAAATTAAAAATTTTTAAAATATTTCCCATAAAAATAAGAAATTCTTAAAAAATTTCCTATAAAGACAAGAAATTTTTGGAAAATTTCCTATCAAAATAAGAGATTTTTTAATAATTTCCTATAAAAATAAGATATTTTTACAAATTTTCCTTAAAAACAAGAAATTTTTGAAATATTTCCTTTAAAAAAATTTTTGGAAAATTTCTTATAGAAATAAAAAATTTTTGAAAAATTTCCCATAAAAATAAGAAATTTTTGAAAAATTTCCTAAAAGGAAAAAATACTAAAAAAAATTGCTTTAAAATTAAGAAATTTTTGAGAAATTTCCTATAAAAATAACAAATTTTCGAAAATTTTCCTATAAAAAAAAATTTGAAAAAATCCTATAAAAATAGGAATTTTTTGTAAAATTTCCTATAATAATAAAAAAAAATTCAAAAATGTCATAAAAAATAAAAAAAATTTTAAAATTTCCTATAAAAATAAGAAATCTTTTAAAAATTTGCTATAAAAATACGAAATTTAAAAAAAAAATTTTCATAAAAACAAGAAATTTTTGAAAAATTTCCTTAAAAACTAAGAAATTTTTGAAAAACCTTCTGTTAAAATAAGAATTTTTTAAAAAATTTGACACAAATTAAGAATTTTTTGAAAGATTTCCTATTAAAATTTAAACAACAAAAAATTTTTAAAATATTTCCTAAAACAATAAGAAATTTTTAAAAATTTTAATATAAAAATAAGAAACTTTTGAAAAATTTCCTATAAAAATACATTTTTTTAAAAAATTTCCTGTAAAAATAAGAAATTTTGAAAAATTTCCTATAAAAATAAGAAATTTTTTAAAAAATTTTATAAAAATAAGAAATGTTTGAAAAATTTGCTATAAAAATAAGAAACTTTTGGAAAACTTGCTAAAAAAAATAAAAAAATGAAAAACTTCCTATAAAATTAAGAAATTTTTGAAAAATTTCCTATAAAAATAAGAAACTTTTGAAAAATTTCCTATAAAAATAAGAAATTTTTGAAAAATTTCCTATAAAAAATAGAAATTTTTGAAAAATTTCCTATAAAAATAAGAAATTTTTGAAAAATTTCCTATATAAATAAGAAATGTTTGAAAAATTTCCAATAAAAATAAGAAATGTTTGAAAATTTTCCTATAAAAATACGATTTTTTTAAAGCTTCCTATAGAAACAAGAAATTCTTGAAAGATTTCTTATAAAAATGTGAAGTTTCTTAAAACTTTTCTATAAAAACAAGAATTTTTTGAAAAATTTGCTGTAATCTTTGAAAAATTTCCTATAAAATTAAGAAATTTTAGAAAAATTTCCTATAAAAGTAAGAAATTTTTGAAAAAATGTTCTATACAAATAAGAAATTTTTTAAAACTTTCCTATAAAAATAGGAAATATTTGAAAAAACTCCTATAAAAATAAGAAATTTTTAAAATTTTCCCATAAAAATAAGAAATTTTTGAAAATTTTCCTTTAAAAATAAGAAATTAAAAAAAAGGCCCCTATAAGAATACGAATTTTTTGAAAATTTTTCTATTATAATAAGAAATTTTTGAAAAATTTTCTTTAAAAATAAGAAATTTTTAAAAAAATTTCTTTAAAAAAAGGATATTTTTAAAAAATTTCATAAAAAAAATAAAAAATTTTTTAAAAATTTCATATAAAAATAAGAAATTTTTAAAAAATTTCATATAAAAATAAGAAAGTTTTTAAAAATTTCAAATAAAAATAAGAAATGTTTTTAAATTTTTTTATAAAACTAAGAAATATTTGAAAAATTTCCTATAAAATTAAGAAATTTATGAAAAATTATTTATAAAAATAAGAAATTTTTGAAAAATTTCTTGTAAAAAAAAGAAGTTTTTGAAAAATAAGAATTTTTTGAAAAATTTCTTATAAAAATAAGAAATTAAAAAAAATTCCTATAAAAATAAGTAATTTTTGAAAAAATTCTTACAAGAAGTTTAAAATTTCTTATAAAACCAAGAAATTTTTCAAAAATTTCCTTTAAAACTAAGTAATTTTTTAAAAATTTCCTATAAAAGTAAGAAATATTTGAAAAATTTCCGATAAAATTAAGAAATTTTTGAAAACTTTTCGTGAAGAATAAGAAATTTATGAAAAATTTCCTATAAAAATAAAAATAAATTTGAAAAATATCTTATAAAAATAAGAAATTTTTAAAAATTTTCTATAAAAAAGGACATTTTTGAAAAATAAGAATTTTTTGCAAAATTTCTTATAAAAATAAGAAACTTTTCGTATAAAAATTAGTAAATTTTTGAAAAAAAAGTTCTTATAAGAAATTTAAAATTTTCTATAAAACCAAGAAATTTTTCAAAAATTTTCTATAAAAATAAGAAAATTTTGAGAAATTTTGAGAAATTTTCTATAAAAATAAGAAATTTTTGAAAAATTTCCTTTAAAAATATTTTTTTTTTAAATTCTTATAAAAATTAGAAAATTTTGTAAAATTTCCTACAAAAATAAGAAATTTTTTATAAATATTCTGTAAAAATAGAAAACTTTTGAAAAATTTCATATAAAAATAAGAAATTTTTGAAAAATTAAAAAAAAATCTTTAAAATTTAAAGCAATTATTTCTACTTTTTTAATAAAACCCTATTTTGTTTTATACGTTCCTTTAAGGTTAGTTTTATATAGAAATAAACGAGATATTACTTATTAGTGTTGCTTTAAATTTACAAAAGTTGTTTGACTTTTTCCAAATATAAAATTTTTCGATTGTAAACAAAATACTTTTAAAGTTAATTTCTGGTAAAAATGTTTACATGCCGTATTACTAGCCTAGTCTTAATAACTGTTGGGTTTATTTGTTGGGATTTTAAAAATTAAAATCATGTTTTGTAAGGAACTTGTTGAGCTTTTATATAAGAATAGGCAATAAAAAGCTAATAAATTTAAAAAAGTGGACTAGTTTTTTTCAATCATTCTTAATTACTAAGGACTTGGATGGCACTTAGCCATGTTTTAATGTATAGACCCAAAATAAAAGAATTTTAATTTCTAAAAACTCAGCAATGGTTTTGTAGAGTGTTTTTAAAATTGGACCTTTCATTATGAAAGCTCTTAAATTCTATTTCTTATCCTCCCACTGTGAATTGTAGGAAAATTTCTTTGAACATATGTTGCGTATACTTCATATTTGATTCATAGAAATAATTAAAAATCAATCATACGCCATCACTTCTCATATATAAAAGTAACAATATATAATTGATTTTCAAAAATTCTTTATAATTAAATAAAATCGATAAATTCGAAAAAATTCCAACAATGCTGCTTAATAATTAATTAATTTCCTAATAGATTAATAATGTATTGGTAAAAAAACACTAAAAAAAACATTGTAAAAATTCTAAATAAAAAAAATTATAAAATAAAACCATAAAAATTTCATAAAACCTTAAAAAAATATCATGTACATAGAAAAACAAACCCCAACTTAAGGATATTGAGTTATTATAATAATTTTAAATGTTATCTCTAACCTAACTTTTAGCCATTAGATAAAATGCATTTGAAAAATGTTTTGTAAACTAAAAGAAAATCATTCTCTAAATATATAAAATTATACCAACACAAAAAAAAAACACTCCTCTTTTCTAAATGTCCCTCTTGTTTCAAGAGTTAATACTTAAAATATTAAAATTCTAAAGAAATCAGAAAATATCTCTGTAAATTAAATAGATACAAAAAAAAACTCTTAACCTAGTAAATGTCTTTATTATTGTTGCAACTATCAATAAATGTGATCTCTTTAAAATCTATATTAATTTTATACGTTTAATATGAAATGACAAAAAAGTAAACCAAAATAGATAACAGGAAAACTTATCTTCAATTTTTCTAAAACTAAGCAAAAAAAATTCTAAAAAAATATAAATGCACTTATATTCTATAAAAAATCATTTAAATCAATGTTGCTACACCCTCTCTCTAGAAAACAGCTGCGTTAAAAACTTTAGCATTATCTAAATGATGCTCATCTTTTTAACTCTACTGTTTAAATAACTAACTCGTATTTACATCAATATTGGCATTTAAATTCTAAAGACCAAGCAATTTATAAAAAAGAGCAAAAAAAAAACTATTGTTTTAGTTTTCTATTAGGAATTTTTTTAAAAATTTTTTTGTTGCAAATAAAATCTATTACAAAATGAAACCGCATTAATGTTTTCAACCGTGACAGCTTTTTGAGAGGAAACAATTATTAAAGACTGTTGTTCGTAAATATTTTGTCAATATTTCCTAGTATAAGGGCCTATGTAAAAAAATATACCAAATGTAATAATGAGTTAGTGCAAAAAGGGCCAATGTCATATTTTTTTCCTAATTTTGAATTTTTTCAAAGAATTGATTTTACCATGTCCCCGATTAGATCGTAATATATGTCAACTTGGAAATTAGCTGAACTCTATGAAAAACAAAGTCTTATAAGATTTTAAAATTTCTAATTTTCTCAAAACTGATTTTTTTGATATTGGCCCTTTTAGCAACAAGCCACAGATTTTTAAGACTACGATTACGCCTAAATGTGAACAATGAATTTAGTTGGTTGTGTAGTTTGCTAAGTTGCGAAACCCAGGAACGCATAAATGTCATGGATAGGCTTCTGCAAACCCTAGCAAATAAATATTTATTCAAATCTTGAATATATGGTTACCGAATCTCGTAAGAAATAAAATTCTACAAAACTCGATGAACCATCCATCCCTGCTTTTGTAGAAGTATTTCACTAATATTGGTGGTGGAAGGCTAGATATTAACATTTCTCATAGGAATAAGGCCGTTTTGTTAGTACACCTGATAGAACATGGAGAAGGTCAATTGATGCGGATTTTGAAAAAGCGAACTAAAGAGTGTTCTAAAAAAAATATGCATTTACTATTTTAGACAAAATTTATCCATAGTGCAAGAAATAATTTATTTTTTGATCAAGTTAGTTTCTATAGATATGTCAGATACTATTATTTTAGAAACTATTAATTTTCAATAGTTATTTAATCAAAATGGACTGCGAAAAAAATGTTCGTGAAAATATAATTAAAACTTTTCAAAAAAATCCATGGACTTTTAAAAAAATAGCTAAAAATTTAAAAGTTGACCCTCGAACGGTTTCTAATGCCATCAGACGGTATAAGGAAAACCTGAGCATTGAAAGAAAACCTGGAAAAGGTCCTACAGATATTGGTAGGGCAAAAGAAGTCGAGCGACTCTTTCGAAGAGCGCCTAACACTTCTTTAAGAAAAGCAGCTCGAATTTTGCACATAGAGTCAAAGCTTATGCTGGACTGAAGACACACAAAGTCCAAAAGGTCCAGATCGCAATGCTATAAAGAACTTAGAAGCAAAAAAAACTAGCGAAAAAATTTAAGTCTGATTTTATAAAAAAATACACCTGTTGTGTGATGGATGATGAAACATACGTACTGGCAGACTTTTCTTAACTTTCTGGTCAAGATTTTTATGTTGCTGATAAACGGGGCAATATTCGGCAAGAGTTTCGCACAAAAAAACAAACAAAATTCCCTAAGAAGTTTCTCGTGTGGCAAGCTATTTGCAGTTGTGGCAAAAGAAGTAAAGTATTTGTGGCATCTGGCACAATAAACACAGAAATTTATATAAAGGAGTGCCTACAAAAACGGTTGTTACCCTTTTTAAGAGAGCACAGAGTGACTACATTTTTTTTGCCTGATTTGGCATCATGCCATTATGGAAAAAAGGCACTTGAGTGGTACTCAAAGAATAATGTCATTTTTGTACCACGAGAGGCAAATCCACTTAACTGTCCAGAACTTCGGCCTGTGGAAAGGTATTGGGCTCTGGTAAAAAAGGAATTGAAGAACACAGGAAAGATTTCCAAGAACATGTCCGATTTTAAGCGCAGGTGGAACACATGCTCCAAAAAGATATCAGAAGCAACTGTAAAATCTTTAATGGGAGGGTTTCCGAAAAAAGTCGATAATTTTGCAAAACCCGAGTACTAAGTATACATTTTAATGCTAAATGATTTTGAATAATATGTCATTATATTTGCGTATTTTGTAGAGTTTTTATATTAAAAGGTTTGATTTTTATTTAAGAAAATCCAACTACAAATTTTATTTAGAGCACTCTTTATTCATGGAAAAACGTCTCTAAGATCTTTCAATTGAGTTTGATATAAAGGGATGATTGAGTCCATATCGATACTGTTTTACTTCAATAACTTTTAAACTAATAGGCAGATTGTGGTGCAGGATGCAGAAATATGCCAAAGGGTAGTCAGAGTTTTACCAATTTTAAAAAGCATGTCCAGTTTTAGCACAGTGGCCTCTACAGTGGGCCAAAGTTGAGCACCTTGTATGTAAAATCTATTGGTCCGTATAACTTTCGCAAATATAAACCTATCGAAAAGATTTTTACCCGTTCGAAATTTACTTTAGTAAGAAACCAAAATATGCTTACTGCTCAACACTATCTCTAATAGTTTAAGAGATAGTTAACGGAATGTTGTTTAAGATTATTTAAATCTAATGGATCGATATGTTACTGGTATAAGTAATAAAATAAATTAATTTAGTTACAACAGTTTCCTGAGCTTTTTCTACCAGAAAATATGAGCAAGTTCATTTTTTCTAATTTCGGTGGATATCTGGATATTTTGATCTTTGTAGCCAATATACTGCCCCATGTTACTATTGATGTTACTGACACTAATTACATATACCACAGAAGGACACCATTTCTATTATCCTATCGTCATTGATAGGAGTTGTTGCTATAAATGTAATTTGTTATTGTAATGCCCATCACTGGACTACATTAATCTTTTGGTGTAGTTCTAATATTTTTCAATAAACACTCCACTATGGGTACAATTTTCATTCTTCTTAACTTTGCCATATCACCAGGTAATAGTCGCTTAGAATCTCAGCCAAGCATTCTTGCAATAGTGATATAATCTAGATAATTCAATGTAATGTGATTCAGTGAGACCCAATAACTAGGATCTTTGCTGAACATTTGCCTATAAATATATAAAAATAAATGTCCGTGTTATTCTTATAATGAGCATTGGCTCCAACTACTGATGACTAGAGTATTACTAGCCTATACATTACTAACTTACTAAGTCTTACTGCCTCTTTGTTGTTTGAGGTTTTCAGTCTATGGCAATACTGGCACAATAAATCGTTATCAAGCTTTCCTGTTTTATTTAAGTCGTTCGATTCAATAGAAAATTAATTTTTTTTGTATCCGTAGGTTAATATTTGGTATTGTGTTGGTTGAGAATATTTCCACATTTTTCCGCAAACATCTTTTAACTTTACTAACAGATCATTTAGCTCAGTTCCAGGTATTGCAGCCATATGCGAGACCTGGGGCCAAATTATGGCATTCGATATCGATCGAAAACTCAGACTTTTTAGCAAATATTGTGAAGTATACTTTAGGGACGTTCAAGGTTACTTCGATGCAAAAAGTTTATTGAAATTTGGTATCTATTTTGATTCATCTTTAAAAATATATATTGATCAATTAAAACTCTTTTACTATTGTTCATCTTTTGGCAAATAAATAACTTTAGAAAATATAGTAAACTGTGCATTTTTTAAATAATTTTTATTATCCTTAAAGTATGCTATACAAATGTTTTGAAATTATCTAAGAATTCGATCGATATCGAATGCCGTAATTTGGCCCCTGGTTGAATTCAAATTCTGATTTTAGCATTTGTTGACAAAATAACTATTAAACTTCCAGACGATCACCAATATTTCAAATTTTGCTTAACAGACTTTATTTGATTCTCAATGTTCATCGAGGAGCCAGCTGAGTTCTTTAGTAATACTGCCTTAGTAACAAAAGTAATCTACTTTTTGAATGATGCTGTCGTTGGTGTTTAAAGTCCTGGGGCCAAATTACGGCATTCAATATCGATCGAAATTTTAGAAATTTTCAAAACATTTGCATAGCATACTTTAAGGATAATCAAAATTATTTAAAAGATGCACAGTTTACTATGTTTTTTTTTTTTTTGAAGTTATTTGCCAAAAGATGAACAATAGTAAAAGAGTTTTAATTCAACTAATTGTTTTTTAAAAACGAATCAAAATGGATAATAACATTTCAATAAACTTTTTGCATCGAAGTAACTTTCAACATCCCTAAAGTATACTTCACAATTTTCGCTTAAAAGTCTGAGTTTTCGATCGATATCGAATGCGGTAATTTGGCCCCTGAATATACCTATTGCCGTTTATTCTCATACTATTTTTGTTACATTTGACAAAGCCTTGAGTTTTGGTTGTGAGACATCTGCCAGTATATTCAAAATTCTCAAATCCAGAATGGAGTCCAAAAAATTTGTCTCATGACAATGTTAAAGAATAATGGAAAAATGACGCAAGACTTCTCAAACTTTTAAGACAGGGTTTTAATATAGGATTCGATAGTTTGAATCCATATACAGGGTTTGTATGGTTGTCAGGAATGATTTACATTTTGATATACTTCTTATGATAGTGTATCAAACCAAAATGTATAAGAACCAAATACAAGAAAGGCTTATGTCAATACCAGCCAGTTTTGTCACAATCGGACACCATTTGACCATAGCTCCCATATAAAAAACTTATGGAAACACATAAATACATAAAGAAAAGGTTGTTTATGTCCGTCTGTCCGTCAGATAAAAGCGCGATAGCGCCTTAACGAAAAGAGCTAGAGGACAAAATTTTACAAAAGTATATATCTTGAAAAAGATGTGTGTTGAAAATGGACAAAATCAGTTCAAATTTAGTTAGAGCTCCCATAGAACACCGTTTTGCAAATACCGAGATGATTCAAAAGGGGTTTCATTAATACTTAGAATGGGAGTATCATCTGCAAATGTGGATGTAATTGTATTTATGTTTGTAGGCAGATTGAGTCAAACTGTGATGACGTTATAAGCAATTTGTTTGCGGATTTCTTCTCAACTACATACTCGGATGCTAATTATAATGACTCAGTTGATTATTCATATAAAATAAGTTCATATCAATCTATTTCTTTACCAGCTATTGATATATCTACCGTTCGCGCTGAACTGAAGAAGCTTAAACATTTATTCGACTATGGTCCCGACAAAATTCCAAGTAGTGTTTTAATCAAATGTGCTGATAATATTGGTATCCAACTAACACTTTTATTTAACATTTCAATTACATGCGGCGTTTTTCCAAAAGTTTGGAAGGATTCGTTTATAATTCCACTACACAAATCGGGAACAAAGTCTGACATCGCAAATTATCGGGGTATCGCAAAATTAAGTTATATACCAAAATTATTCGAAAAAATTATTTTCGATCATTTATCTTACCAGATATTCAATGTTATATCTCCTTATCCGCATGGATTTAAAAAATTTTGCTCTACTACCAAAAATCTTCTTCAACTAACGACTGTCATTAACCATTTCTTTCTACAGCAAAAACAAACTGACGTCATTTACACTGACTTCAGTAAAGCATTTGACAAAGTTAACCAGAACAAATTACATTTAATGGGATTCACAGTATCGAGTGGATCTACTCATATTTAACCAACAGAAAGCAAGTCGTAAGATTTAATAACTCATCTTCTAGATGCATAAGTGTTCCCTCTGGGGTTCCACAAGGCAGTTACCTTGGACCTCTACTTTTTGATTTGTTTATAAATGATTTGCCAGAAGTAATTCAGTATTCTAATATTTTGATATATGCTGATGACGTGAAAGTTTTTCTAAGCTACAAACAAGTGGACGACTATCACTATCTTCAAGAGGACTTGGATTCGCTTTCCAAATGGCGCCAAATTAATTTTAAGTAAATGTAAATACATGCGCTTCGTCAGGAGTAATACAATTCAAGTAAACTACACACTTGAAGGCAATCAATTAGAACGTGTAGAATTTTTTCAAGACCTTGGTGTTTTGTTAGATTCTAAACTTGATTTTAGCTCACATATTGCCACAATTGTAAATAAAGCCAGAGGTGTGCTGGGGTATATAAAACGCTGGGCGAAAGATTTTAATGAGCCTTATTTAACCCTTAAGAGAACACCAAAATGTATCCACATGAGCGAACCCCAGGGCCTGGCTGGGACTTCATATATTTTGTATGGATTTAACAGAATTTTTACAAAATTTGCAAAAGAATTTTCTTTGTCCTTACAAATAACACACTTGGATTTGTTTTTTAAAACCTTTCTGGGTCTAGGTTCCTCTAATAAATAAAAGAGTATTATACTATATATTCTAATTAATTTCCTTCGATTTGCTTTACCTAAATGATTTAATTTAGAAAAGCTTTTATTCGTGATCAAAAATCAGGTAACTTTTTTGTTGTTACTACATTCTTCAACACAGGGATCAAGCTTGGCCCAAATTACCGCATTCGAAATCGATCGAAATCTTAGATATTTTCAAAACATTTGTATTGCATACTTTAGGGATAATCAATATTATTTAAAAGATACTCAGTTTACTTTAATTTTTTTGAAGTTATTTGCCAAAAGATGACTAATAGTTAAAGTGTTTCAATTGAACTATATGTTTTTAAAAACGAATCAAAATGGATACCAAATTTCAATAAACTTTTTCCATCGAAGTAACTTTGAACATCCCTAAAGTATACTTTACAATATTTGCTTAAAAGTCTGACTTTTCGTTCGATATCGAATGCGGTAATTTGGCCCCTGCTCTGAAAGACGAGTCAAAAATTTTCTTATGACACCTTCTTTGTTCTTCACACACACATATTTTATATAAGAAAATTATTAAGTCAATCATATTGTAAAAAAGTGACTAGGTTCATCAATTTCTTTAGTTGTATATTTTTTAAGCATTTGGTCCATAACGTCTACGCCTGCTTTCTAAGATAATAATGCATGATTGCCTCAGGTATTTTCTTAACGCTAATAATAGTTGTATTGTAGTGAACTGTAGTGAACTGTGAGATCGGAAAGACATAGTACGGCCATCATCAAATCGTATAAGGCGAAGGAAAGTGTTAAATCAATGATATTGTTGCGTAAAATAATGCTACCTTTTTATATTTCCGATGCATAGTTCCGAGATAGCTTATGTATAGTTGTGGGACGCCCGCCGCATTTATATTTAATTTATATACCTATGAGACCATCCAGCTCTTCCATAGTCATTGGTTTCCAAACCTGCGGTTTATCCTCATTATTTTTATTTGAAAAACCATAAACCTTTTTGAATTTATTAGCTGTATTACCAAAATAATAGTATAGGGCCTGGCTAGGCCCTGGTGTGACAAACACGAACAAATATTTTCTGAGAGTAATTACCACGCCCACATATGAAAAAATTTACGTTTTTTCAAATTTTTTTGTTCAAAACACCTTCATTGAGGAACTCATAAAAGGCTAAAGGGCTCCGTCTAAGCTATCTATGCAAAAAACTATAAAAATGTTCAAAAATGCCTGGCCATGCTTAAGGGTTAACTGGTATTCGCTTAAGGGTTAACCAAGGCATTATACACATCACTTGTTAGATCCATTCTGGAGTATGGATCTGTTATATGGGATCCAATATACCAAATTTACTCTGATCAAATTGAATCAAAGTACAAAAACAATTTCTTCTGTTTTGCCTTCGTAGTTTGCGCTTTCACCTATCAAATTTACCTCCATTTACTGTTAGACTTGCTCTTATAAAACTTCCAACACTATCAAGCCGCCGAACTATGTTAAACGTGTCATTTCTATATAATATCATTTAATGTTCCTCAACGCCCATCTCGTCATTTTACACCAATATCAGTGCAATTTTTCAGGGCCAACTATGCCAATGAGGATCCCATAATAAGAATGTGCAATCAATTTAACAAATTTTATAGTCTTATTGATTACTCATTAAGTTCATATGCAATTAAAAGTAAAATTTTATATTCATTAAATTCATGATTTTATAAAATATGTTTTATATTTGTTTTTTTTTTTTCTCAATAAATTTATGTACTTATGTATATTCTAAATGTCTGTAAGGATAATTATCCATAGACAATAATAAATAAATAAATAAATAAATAAATAAATAAATATCGGAAGTATATCTGTGGCAATATGGAAGAATAGCTTAAGTCGAAAATTGAAGTTTTGAGATATTATCAATTTTGTGTAATTATACCCTTCACCACCATAGGTGGAAAGGGTATTATAAGTTTGTGCTGATGTTTGTAACGCATAGAAATATTTGTCCTTTTAGTATACCAATAGGCTTAGAATCACTTTCTGAGTCGATTTAGCGATGTCCGTCCGTCCGTCCGTTCGTCTGGCTGGCTGGACCCCCATGTAAACCTTGTAATCAAACTACAGGTCGCAATTCTAAAGATAATTTAATGAAATTTGGCACAGATCATTTCCTTAATAATGGGACCATGGCTATTGAAATATGTCAAAATCGGTCCATTATTTATGGTACCTCCCATAGGTCCCACTTCCCGGAATTGCTATATTGGCCACAAATATCAATATTTTTTCATGAAATTTAAAACAAATACTGCTTAAGTCAACTAAAATCACTGTACCAAATTTCGCTGAAATCGGTCTACATTTGACCATAGCTCCCATACAAATTCTTCTTTAAAAACGCACTAAATGAGACAAAAAATCACTAAAACACTCGTAAATCTAAAGATAATGGAAATCTTGAGTCTATTTTTTGCATACATAATTTTTGTAACAACTGTAATCAATCTACCAAATTTCGAGATTGGTCCACATTTGACCCGGTCCACATTTGACCCTAGCTTTCATATAAGTCCAAATGACGGAAACAGGTTGAATATATAAGTTTTAAGAAAATGTTTGTATGATGGCAAAATTTAGCAAATATTTGTCTTTACACAGGAAAAATAACACCTTTGACCTTAGTGGTGAAGGGTATCGTATGGTCGGCTTGACCGACTATATCGCTTTCTTACTTGTTTTTCTTTTGCTTCATTTCTGCGAATAATTTATGTATAAATATATTAGTAACATGTTTATTAGAGAAGAAGAATGAATATTTAAAAAAAATATTGTTAAATTCAGAAGATTTTACGTTTTTTTCTATTTAAGCTCTTCTTCGAAACTGAAAGTTGAGTGGAAATGGACCTTAAGTAACTTTAAGCGGTTCTGTTTGAATAAAAAGTATATATTATGTTTTTTTATGTAAACATAAGTTGTTTGAAAATAATGACTTTATTTTTTCAAGGTCAACATTTTACAGCTTAAGTGAAGTTAAGCGATATTGTTATATGATAAATGATAAATATGAATATGTACACAAAATTATATGTACATAAGTTGTTTTGGTTTAAAAAACTTAAGCTAAAAAGTAAACGTTCATAACGTTGATAAAAAACCGAGTTTTTTAAGACGGACTAAAAATATTTAAGCGCCTTTGCTTCTGTAATGCAATAAACACCTTAACTCAATTCTATGTTATGTCGACTAAAGCTACTCTTCCATATTGCCACAGATATATAACATACAAGATTGGACCTAATATGCTACCTTGGGGTACACCAGCTTCGATAGGTTGTGGCATAGTTAAGAAGTCTCCTTCTTTAAGTATGAATTTACTTTGGGTAAAATTGCTTTCTAAGAGCTTGCATACATCAAGTGCCTGGGATACATCTAAGAAGACAGCAGAGCAATATTTTTTTTCTTCAAAAGCTGATCGTATTGCACTAACGATTCGATGGGTTTGTTCGATTGTATTGTGTTTTTTCCTAAAACCGAACTGATGATTTGGAATGCACCAAGAAGTTTTTCAAAGAGCTTAGTCATATTAGATAGCAAACTAATAGGTCTATATGACCCTACTTTTGAGTGGTCTTTTCCTGGCTTGGGGATCATGGTGATTAGTGATACCTTCCATTCTGTGGCAAAATATTTTAAGCGTAAAATAGCATTAAAAATAAATAAAATTATTCTTATTGCTATATGGGGTAGCTCTTTTAGCAATTTGTTATTGATTTTGTTAAAACCAGATGCTTTTTTGGCGTTTAAATCAAGAATAGCCTTTTCTACTTCTCGAATTTCAAACATAATGGTTGCTCCACTTTTTTCTGCAACTGGAGGCAGCTCGACTGTGTTATTTGATGAGTTTAGGGTAAATACGCGTTTTAAGTGATTTACAAACAGTTCACCTTTTTCAGAATCGCTTCTTGCCCAGCTCCCGTTTGCATTTCTCAAAGGGGGTTTACGCATAATTGGCCTTTTATGATTTTTAGCTGCTCGCCATAGCGAATAATCAGATTGCGAGGTTGCATCTAGTCCTTCTAGATATGTTTTCAAGGATTCATTTTAGTTGTTCATAAAGTTGTGAAAAATTTACAAACATATATCATATATCAACGATTGTGCGGCCAATTCAAAATGTGGACTAAATGTGATATTGTTGGTGAAATAATTGGCATAAATTCGTTGGCAGTAGCTTTATAGTTCAACATTTAAATATATATATTAAGTGGTTTCCATATTATTTATTTTGCACAAAATTTTTTCCCATAACCGGGTATAGTTAAATAGATATTAATAAACTGTAAAATACTGATAGTAACGCGGCAGGTTCATATATTTTGTTAGGAGTTCCTAACGCATCTACCGCATGTAAAGTCTGGACATTGATTGATAGCTATTTAATTTCGTAGGTGCAATCTTAACATACTGATCTTTTTGATTATAGATATAAAAAGGGGATGTTATATATATGTATGAGAACTATAGCCAAATGTTGATCGATTGTCAATAAAATTTCATATACTGGCTGGTATTTATATAAAGTTTATTTGTGGAAAATTTAGTAGCCATAGCTAACTCAGTTTATAAATTAATAGCTTTTAACTGACTTTTGTGGCATTTAAGTGGTTTCCGGGGGCGGTTTTGAATATGAAAGCTATGGTCATGGTCACTATGGACCGATTCCTATAAAATTTGACACACTGATCAAAAGTTACATAAAATTTCTCTGTTCCAAATTTTGTCGTCATAGCTATTAAAATTATATTCAATTTATCGGCATAAATATGATTACCGGGGCAGGGTTATATGGCAGCCCTAATTACACTGCTCTGCAGCCAAATCCTCCTTTTAATAAAACTATGTGGACTATATGGATTTTGATGCGCTAAACTCAGATCCGTTGTCGGTTTTTTTTCGTCAGATCTGGATTTTTTTTTATGGGCGTCGCAAATTTTTCCCCTTAAATTAGTCAGGTACGGAGACCTATTTCGTCCTAACTCGAGAACGACTCATATGATTTTCAAAATTAAAACACTTGAAGATGCATAAGAAAATTGCATTTATTTTAGTATAATATAATTTTTCTGTATCTCTTATCGCTTTTGGAGTTATTTAGAAATTAATGGAGAAAAATTTTTTTTTTCGTGCAAAATTCGTAATTTTTTTCAGGTTAAAAATGTAATTAAAAAAAAAGATAAAGTAAAATTTTAACATTTTAAACATTCTTCTTAAAGCTACATATCTTAAGAATAAAATAAAAATGTGAATTTTATTAAAAATTTACCCATTACCAATTTACCAATTTTTATAAAAAAATACCGTTGTATTTTAGCTTCATTATCTAATGAAATCTTATGGTCATATGTAAGGTTGGTTGCATTGCAATATTGGGTACCTGCGGTAAATTGGTAAAAAAAATTCACATTTTTGAACTGATTTTTATGGTTTATAGCTTATTTTATTCTTAAGATATGTATCTCTTAGAAAAATGTTTAAAATGTTAAAATTTTACTTTATCTTTTTTTTAATTACATTTTTAACCTGAAAAAAATTACGAATTTTGCACGAAAAAAAATTTTTCTCCATTAATTTCTAAATAACTCCAAAACGATAAGAGATACAGAAAAATTATGTTATACTAAAATAAATGCAATTTTGTTATGCATCTTCAAGTGTTCTAATTTTGAAAATCGGATAAGTCGTTCTCGAGTTAGGACGAAATAGGTCTCCGTACCTGACTAATTTAAGGGGAAAATTTGCCACGCCCATAAAAAAAAATTCAGATCTGATGGAAAAAAAAGACGACAACGGATCTGAGTTTAGCACATCAAGATTCATATAGTCCGCATAGTTTTATTAAAAGGAAAGACAAAAAATGAATTTTTGCAGAGCAGTGTTATATGTGAACCTGTTTCGCCCATTTTCAGTACACAACTTCTAAAATATATCGAAAATACTTTTGTAAAATCATGTCTCTCTAGCTCTTGTAGTTAAAGAGCTATTACGCCTTTGTCTGATGTACAGACGGACATAAACCCCCCTTTCTTTTTGTATTTTTATATTTCCGTAAGTTTTTTATATAGGAGCTATGGTCAAATGGTGACCGATTGTGACAAAATTTTGCACACAGGCTGGGATTGACATAAGACTTCCTTGTGTCAAATTTAGTGGTTATATCTACTTTTAGATTTATTGGCAAAATAAATACTCTTAAATTTTGGGTGAAATTTGTCATCGATTCGTTTGTTTCGTCTTGTATTTGAGCTTGTGTAGTTAAGTTTATCATAACCACTAAGATTTCATTGCGGTTAAAAGACTTAGTTTCGCCTAAGTTGCGGAGATGTTGGTATTATACCAGATTCAATCCAAATTAATTCTCTTATATCAAGCAATAAGTGTTTATGTCATTCTGTTCTTTGCATAACCTCGAGATAGTCATCAATTATGGGAAGCAGAGTTTGACACCTCCGATTTGGTATTCGAAACACAAGTGAAACTGTTTGCATAAAAAATTATTATACCCTTCATCACCATAGGTGGAAAGGGTATTATAAGTTTGTGCTGATGTTTGTAACGCATAGAAATATTTGTCTTAGACCCACCTTTTAGTATACCAATAGACTTAGAATCACTTTCTGAGTCGATTTAGCGATGTCCGTCCGTCCGTCCGTCCGTCTGGCTGGCTGGCTGGACCCCCATGTAAACCTTGTAATCAAACTACAGGTCGCAATTCTAAAGATAATTTGATGAAATTTGGCACAGATAATTTTTTTGATGAGGGGACCATGGCTATTGAAATATGTCAAAATCGGTCCATTATTTATGGTACCTCCCATAGGTCCCACTTCCCGGAATTGCTATATTGGCCACAACTGCTTATGTAAACTTAAATCACTGTACCAAATTTCGTTGAAATCTGTCCACATTTGACCATAGCTCCCATACAAACTCTTCTTCAAAAACGCACTAAATGAGACAAAAAATCACTAAAACGCTCGTAAATCTAAAGATAATGAAAATTTTGAGTCTATTTTTTGCATACATAATTTTTGTAACAACTGTAATCAATTTACCAAATTTCGAAATAATCGGTCCACATTTGACCCTAGCTCTCATATAAGTCCAAATGATGGAAACAGCTTAAATATATAAGTTTTAAGAAAATGTTTGTATGATGGCAAAATTTAGCAAATATTTGTCTTTATACAGGAAAAATAACACTTTTGACCTTAGTGGTGAAGGGTATCGTATGGTCGGGCTAGACCGACTATAGCGCTTTCTTACTTGTTTTTATCTAATTTTCTTTTTACTATATAACAAAAATCAACAAGATATAACTCTGGTCAGATTGTAACACCTTGTTAATAAAAAAAGTAATGACACAACATACTTTCTCAATTACCATAATTAATTATAATATTATTAATATTTAATAATGAGAAAAAAATTTCTCATTTGTCAGGTGTTAACGTGTGACCTTTGAATTTGAAATATAATTTCAATGACTTGTTATATTTAGTTATTTATGTTGCGTGTCCTTCATCTAAAAAGGCTGTCATGTTAATCAATTATTAATTAAAAAAAATTATTTTGATTATTATTCTGCTATTTAAACAATTCTATTTAAAATAGGATTAAAAGTAAAATTTTACAAAGATTTTTCTATTATAGATGGAACCACAATATCATTAATTTTTTTAAAGAAATCATGATTTATCTGTTCATTAAAACTAATTTAAAGTAATTATAGTTTTTTTTATTATTTTTTATAAAATTTTTTAATTTGTCCATAAAATTTTTTAATAGACAATAGAGAGTATCACTGAAAAAACAAAATCAGCCACTTTAATAAATATGAAATAAATTATAATAATAAATGAAAATACAATTGAATTGAATGTAAAAAATAAAAATTAAAAAAAATGTTTAACAAAAAAATAATTGATTAATTATATAATAATTAAAGCAATTATTTTCCGACAAGAACATCATGACAAACAGCATTAATATAAAGAGTGTTCCGAATAAAATATGCATTAACTACTTAAGGCAGAACAAAACAATTTAAGGCAGAAAATAGTTCTCTCTAAAATTGTTCTATAGAAACATATTTCAAAAGAAAATTTTTCTATAGAAAACTATTTCTAAAGAAAATTTTTCTATAGAAAAATATTTCTAAAGAAAATCTTTCTTTAGAAAAATATTTCTAAAGAAAATCTTTCTATAGAAAAATATTTCTAAAAGAAAATCTTTCTATAGAAAAATTTTTCTAAAGAAAATTTTTCTATAGAAAAATATTTCTAAAAGAAAATTTTTCTATAGAAAAATATTTCTAAAGAAAATTTTTCTATAGAAAAATATTTCTAAAGAAAATTTTTCTATAGAAAAATATTTCTAAAGAAAATTTTTCTATAGAAAACTATTTCTAAAGAAAATTTTTCTATAGAAAAATATTTCTAAAGAAAATCTTTCTTTAGAAAAATATTTCTAAAGAAAATATTTCTATAGAAAAATATTTCTAAAAAAAAATCTTTCTATAGAAAAATATTTCTAAAGAAAATTTTTCTATAGAAAAATATTTCTAAAGAAAATTTTTCTATCGAAAAATATTTCTAAAGAAAATTTTTCTATAGAAAAATATTTCTAAAGAAAATTTTTCTATTGAAAAATATTTCTAAAGAAAAACTTTCTATAGAAAAATATTTCTAAAGAAAATTTTTATATAGAAAAATATTTCTACAGAAAATTTTTCTATAGAAAAATATTTCTAAAGAAAATATTTCTATCGAAAATATTTCCATCGAAAATTTTTCTATAGAAAAATATTTCTAAAGAAAATTTTTCTATAGAAAAATATTTCTAAAGAAAATCTTTCTATAGAAAAATATTTCTTAAGAAAATCTTTCTATAGAAAAATATTTCTAAAGAAAATCTTTCTATAGAAAAATATTTCTAAAGAACATCTTTCTATAGAAAAATATTTCAAAAAAAAAATCTTTCTATAGAAAAATATTTCTAAAGAAAATTTTTTTATAGAAAAATATTTCTAAAGAAAATTTTTCTATAGAAAAATATTTCTAAAGAAAATTTTTCTATAGAAAAATATTTCTAAAGAAAATTTTTCTATAGAAAACTATTTCTAAAGAAAATTTTTCTATAGAAAAATATTTCTAAAGAAAATTTTTCTATAGAAAACTATTTCTAAAGAAAATTTTTCTATAGAAAAATATTTCTAAAGAAAATTTTTCTATCGAAAAATATTTCTAGAGAAAATTTTTCTACCGAAAAATATTTCTAAAGAAAATTTTTCTATAGAAAAATATTTCTAAAGAAAATTTTTCTATAGAAAAATATTTCTACAGAAAATTTTTCTATAGAAAAATATTTCTAAAGAAAATATTTCTAAAGAAAATATTTCTATCGAAAATATTTCCATCGAAAATTTTTCTAAAGAAAAATATTTCTAAAGAAAATTTTTCTAAAGAAAAATATTTCTAAAGAAAATTTTTCTATAGAAAAATATTTCTATCGAAAATTTTTCTATAGAAAAATATTTCTACAGAAAATTTTTCTATAGAAAAATATTTCTAAAGAAAATCTTTCTATAGAAAAATATTTCTAAAGAAAATCTTTCTATAGAAAAATATTTCTAAAGAAAATCTTTCTATAGAAAAATATTTCTAAAGAAAATCTTTCTATAGAAAAATATTTCTAAAGAAAATCTTTCTATAGAAAAATATTTCTAAAGAACATCTTTCTATAGAAAAATATTTCTAAAAAAAAATCTTTCTATAGAAAAATATTTCTAAAGAAAATTTTTTTATAGAAAAATATTTCTAAAGAAAATTTTTCTATAGAAAAATATTTCTAAAGAAAATTTTTCTATAGAAAAATATTTCTAAAGAAAATTTTTCTATAGAAAACTATTTCTAAAGAAAATTTTTCTATAGAAAAATATTTCTAAAGAAAATTTTTCTATAGAAAACTATTTCTAAAGAAAATTTTTCTATAGAAAAATATTTCTAAAGAAAATTTTTCTATCGAAAAATATTTCTAGAGAAAATTTTTCTACCGAAAAATATTTCTAAAGAAAATTTTTCTATAGAAAAATATTTCTAAAGAAAATTTTTCTATAGAAAAATATTTCTACAGAAAATTTTTCTATAGAAAAATATTTCTAAAGAAAATATTTCTAAAGAAAATATTTCTATCGAAAATATTTCCATCGAAAATTTTTCTAAAGAAAAATATTTCTAAAGAAAATTTTTCTAAAGAAAAATATTTCTAAAGAAAATTTTTCTATAGAAAAATATTTCCATCGAAAATTTTTCTATCGAAAAATATATTTCTATCGAAAAAAATATTTCTAAAGAAAATTTTTCTATTAAAAAATATTTCTAAAGAAAATTTTTCTATAGAAAAATATTTCTATCGAAAATTTTTCAATAGAAAAATATTTCTACAGAAAATTTTTCTATAGAAAAATATTTCTAAAGAAAATATTTCTAAAGAAAATATTTCTATCGAAAATATTTGCATCGAAAATTTTTCTAAAGAAAAATATTTCTAAAGAAAATTTTTCTATAGAAAAATATTTCTATAGAAAAATATTTCTATGGAAAAATATTTCTATCGAAAATTGTTCTGTAGAAAAATATTTCTATCGAAAATTTTTCTATACAAAAATATTTCTATCGAAAATTTTTCTATAGAAAAATATTTCTATCGAAAATTTTTCTATAGAAAAATATTTCCATCGAAAATTTTTCTATAGAAAAATATTTCTAAAGAAAATTTTTCTATAGAAAAATATTTCTAAAGAAAATTTTTCTATAGAAAAATATTTCTAAAGAAAATTTTTCTATAGAAAAATATTTCTAAGGCAAATTTTTCTATAGAAAAATATTTCTAAGGCAAATTTTTCTATAGAAAAATATTTCTAAAGAAAATTTTTCTATAGAAAAATATTTCTAAAGAAAATTTTTCTATAGAAAAATATTTCTAAAGAAAATTTTTCTATAGAAAATATTTCTATAAAAAAATATTTCTATCGAAAATTTTTCTATAAAAAAATATTTCTATCGAAAATATTTCTATCGAAAATTTTTCTATAGAAAAATATTTCTATCGAAAATTTTTCTATAGAAAAATATTTCTATCGAAAATTTTTCTGTAGAAAAATTTTCGATCGAAAATTTTTCCGTAGAAAAATATTTCTATCGAAAATTTTTCTAAAGAAAAATTTTTCTACCGAAAATTTTTCTATAGAAAAATATTTTTCTACAGAAAAATATTTCTATCGAAAATTTTTCTACAGAAAAATATTTCTATCGAAAATTTTTCTATAGAAAAATATTTCTATCGAAAATTTTTCTATAGAAAAATATTTCTATCGAAAATTTTTCTATTGAAAAATATTTCTATCGAAAATTTTTCTATTGAAAAATATTTCTATCGAAAATTTTTCTTTAGAAAAATATTTCTATCGAAAATTTTTCTATAGAAAAATATTTCTATCGAAAATTTTTCTATAGAAAAATATTTCTATCGAAAATTTTTCTATAGAAAAATATTTCTATCGAAAATTTTTCTATAGAAAAATATTTCTATCGAAAATTTTTCTATAGAAAAATATTTCTATCGAAAATTTTTCTATAGAAAAATATTTCTATCGAAAATTTTTCTATAGAAAAATATTTCTATCGAAAATTTTTCTATAGAAAAATATTTCTATCGAAAATTTTTCTATAGAAAAATATTTCTATCGAAAATTTTTCTATAGAAAAATATTTCTATCGAAAATTTTTCTATAGAAAAATATTTCTATCGAAAATTTTTCTATAGAAAAATATTTCTATCGAAAATTTTTCTATAGAAAAATATTTCTATCGAAATTTTTTTATAGAAAAATATTTGTAACGAAAATTCTAAAGTAACATTTTCTCTAGAAAAATATTTCTATCGAAAATTTTTCTGTAGAAAAATATTTCTATCGAAAATTTTTCTGTAGAAAAATATTTCTATCGAAAATTTTTCTGTAGAAAAATATTTCTATCGAAAATTTTTCCGTAGAAAAATATTTCTATCGAAAATTTTTCTATAGAAAAATTCTTCTACCGAAAATTTTTCTATAGAAAAATATTTCTATTAAAAAATATTTCTATCGAAAATTTTTCTATAGAAAAATATTTCTATCGAAAATTTTTGTATAGAAAAATATTTCTATCGAAAATTTTTCTATAGAAAAATATTTCTATCGAAAATTTTTCTATAGAAAAATCTTTCTATCGGAATTTTTTTATAGAAAAATATTTGTAACGAAAATTCTAAAGTAACATTTTCTCCAGAAAAATATTTCTATCGAAAATTTTTCTGTAGAAAAATATTTCTATCGAAAATTTTTCTGTAGAAAAATATTTCTATCGAAAATTTTTCTGTAGAAAAATATTTCTATCGAAAATTTTTCCGTAGAAAAATATTTCTATCGAAAATTTTTCTATAGAAAAATTTTTCTACCGAAAATTTTTCTATAGAAAAATATTTCTATTAAAAAATATTTCTATCGAAAATTTTTCTATAGAAAAATATTTCTATTGAAAATTTTTTATAGAAATATATTTGTATCGAAAATTTTTCCTTAGATAAAATTTTTCTACAACAAAATATTTATCGAAAATCTTCTACAGCAAAATATTTCTATTTAAAATTTTTGTATAGAACAATATTTTGATCGAAAATATTTCTATCGAAAATTGTTCTATAGAAAAATATTTCTATTCAAAATTTTTAAATAGAAAAAATTTAAATAGAAAAATATTTCTGTCAAAAATTTTTGTATAGAAAAATATTTCTATCGAAAATTTTTGTATAGAAAAATATTTCTATCGAAAATTTTTTGTAGAAAATATTTCGATCAAAAATTGTTCTATAGAAAAATATTTCTATTGAAAATTTTTTTATAGAAATATATTTCTATCGAAAATTTTTCCCTAGAAAAATATTTCTATCGAAAATTTTGCTCGAGAAAAATATTTCTATTGAAAATTTTTCTATAGAATATTATTTCTATTGGAAATTTTTCTATAGAATATTATTTCTATTGGAAATTTTTCTATAGAAAATGTTTCTCAATTAAAAGGTTTTGGTGCTCATTTTCACGAGTTTATTAAATGATAATAGTATTTATGAGAATTACAAAAAGTCTTCGGCTCCTGGTAGTATGTGCTACCTTAGTTCTAGATGGTAATTCTAGAACATCATTCACTAACTTTAAGTGTTTTAAAGATTTTTGTAAGACTTTTATATTTGTAGTTATAAATTTTATTCGGAACACTTCCTAAATAAATCAATAACAAAATTGTTTAAACATTAAGAAAAAAATAAATAAATTCAAACAAATTAACTTTAATATTGAACATATTAAATAAATTGAATTAAATAAAATAGAAATAAAATTAATTTAATTTTAATAAATAAATGAAAGAAATTAAGAAAAAAACACAAAAATTTACACAGAAAGACACAAATTAATTATACACAAACAAAATACCTATAAATAAATACTATAATAGTTGTAGTTAATAATTATTAAACTTATATAAGTAATTATTTATTAATAGTTTACGTAATTGTTTTTAACTATTCAGAAAAAAAAAATAATATTATTAAAAAAAAAATAGTTTTACAAACCAAAAAAACCAAAATCCGCAAAAAAAAACTGAAAAACTTGATAAGCGAAAAAAAATTGATTTAAATAAAATTTATTTAATAATAAAATTATATAAATGGATTTAATTGTAAGTTAAAACAAATTGATAATTAAGTAAGCAAAGTCACATGGATGACACAAAAAAAACTTATTATAAATTGGAGTAAAGAAAAATAATTATTATTAAACAGAAGAAGAAAAAAAAATTGAAAAATAAAATCGGAAAAAAACGAAATAAAATATTAATGAAAATTATAAAAAAATATAACGTTTTTTATTTCAAAAGCGACTGTTACAAAAACTTTCAGGTTTAATTTGCATGTGACTCTTCTTACCCCACAATTTCTTAGCTAAAGATTCATAAACAAGCAACAGTTAAACAAACACATACTTCTTTAGCACTCCCTTTAAACACACACATACAAACAAACGTATTACAGAAATCCACTTCCAACTTCTGCTAAATAACCACTAATGGCTTAGGAAGTACATACTTGAGCAATTATTTATCTAACACGGTCCAATTTAATACCAGGAAACCATCATCTGATATACCAGCTTAAGATACGACACGTGTAGGGAAAACCACTAATGGATACTCAACGCGATGGCCCTACGTTTAATAGCTCAATAATCTAAATGTGTTTAATTGTGGTAGTGAAAGGAATCAATTTCTTGGGATCAAGTTAAGATTGAAGTAGAACTTTCAACAAAATTAAAAATATGTTATCTTTAAAAAAGTTGTTACTAGAAAAGGGAATATTTACAGCAAAATTGCGAGTATGCATTTTCTATCAAAAATAATTCTACCGATAAGTTGTTGATAAAAAGTGACCTCTACAATAAGAAATAGAATCTACATTATTTAATTATTTTGTTCTTTATTAATATAAAAACAAGTAAGAAAATTCTATATCATATCATGACTGTTTGATTCCCTTTACTACTAAAATAAACTATGAACCAAAATCTTTTTTATACCCACCATCAAAAAGAATGGGGGTACATTGAGATTTTCATTCCGTTTGTAATTTCCTTAATATTGGCTCAAAAATCAAAAACGATATATATTCTGAATCCTTATGAAATTCTAAGACGATTGAGCGATGTCCGTCCGTCTGTCTGTCTGTCTGTCTGTCTGTCTGTCTGTCTGTCTGTCTGTCTGTCTATCTCTTGAAATCACGATAACGCCTAAACAAAAGAGCTCACTGAACCTTAGTAAAAACATTCTTCTTCTCTGAGAAAATTTTGGTATTGAAATTGGGCAAAATCGGTTAACATTTGACCATAGCTCGCGTATAACCTCGCCTAGGCTAATCGCTTATTTGCTAATAAATAACAAACTATAATAGCTATGATGATAAAATTTCGTGTATATTTCGTATTGTTACGTTTTTCCTTTAAAAACGTGTAAGGAATTCTTTTTGCAAACAACCGTAATCAAATTAAAACACTTGTAGTATATAGTTTTACAAAGCAATACTTTTATTAACTTTAGAGTTAATCACTTAAAACACACTTTCACAAATACTGTAAACAAACTTCACAAAACTGCTTTACAAATACTCTTAGTCACACTGTTCTCTTTATACGAGTCTTAATTCAAACTGTTCCCAGAATATTCGCCCATCGGCCTTATATAGTAGAGAAGAGAGTTTCAAGCAATTTCTGCAGACGTAAACAAAGAGCAGTTGTAGTTGATTACACTAACAATGTGGCTTACGAAAGTTCATATGTGTTCCACTACATTCTCACATGATCAAGAACACACTCACACATACGTTGTACAAACAGATTATCTGAAGTTAACAGTAACAGAGAGAGAGAGAGAATGTAGATAAAAGAGAAACATGTTGCTATGCTCTTTACTGTACATAAGAGAAACATGTTGCTCTGCTTATTGACATAAACAGAATAAGAACAACACCAACAGAAACATCTAGAAAGCGAGGGGAAGAATTATAAGCAGTGAACTTTGCACAATGGGACGGATAAGTTTAAAATTCGTCACAGTATATATATTGCGTAAGCCCTAGGCAGCATATAAAATTTCATCAAAATCGGTTCACATTTAGTCATAGCTCCCATACAAAAAACTTACGGAAACAGCCAAAATTTCACCTAAAATACACTTAAATGACAATAAATCTAAAACTATAATATTTAGATATAATCACTAAATTTAGCACGAGGAGGTCTTATGTCAATGCCAACCAGTGTGTTTTTTTTTCACAATCGGTCACCATTTGACCATAGCTCCCATATAAAAAACTCCCATACACGAAAACCCAAAAAAAAAGGGGGCTTATGACCGTCTGTCCGTCAGATAAAAGCGCGATAGTTCCTTAACTACAAGAGCTAGAGAAATAAAATTTAGCAAAAGTATTTCCGATATGTTGTAAAAATTGTGTGCTGAAAATGGGTAGAATCGGTCCGCATTTAGTTAGAGCTCCCATATAACCCTGCCCCGGGAATCACATTTATGCTGATAAATTAAATAAAATTTTAAAATCTATGACTACTAAATTTAAAACAGAAAAGTTTTATGCAACTTTTAGTCAGTATGTCAAATTTTATAGGAATCGGTTCATTTTTGACCATAGCTCCTGGTAACCACTAAAATTCCACAAACGACAGTTAAAAGCTTTTAAATTATAAACTTTGTAAGGTATGGGCACTAAATTTTGCACAAATAAACTCTATATTAATACCAGCCAGTATATAAAATTTTGTAACAATCGGTCAACATTTGCCTATAGTTCTTATATATATAACATCCCCTTTTTATATCTACAATCAGAAAAATTTGGAGGTACATTCAGTATATTAAGATTGCATCTACGAAATTAGATAGCTATCAATCAATGTTAGGTCCAGACTTTATATACGGTAGATGCATTGGGAACTTAGAACAAAATATATGAACCTGCCGTGATGCTTATTAATGTAAAACTATATTCGTTTATGGAATAGCATTTTGTCCAAGGTAAATACTTGGGAGACCATTTAGATACTTTGAAATGTTGAACTATAATAACTATACCACTGCAACCAAATTTAGTCCAAATATATTACAAACAATATCACATTTGGTCAACATTTTGAATTAGCTGCACTCTCGTACAACTTGATGGTGGGTATACAAGATTCGGCACAGCCGAATATAATACTCTTACTTGTTTTACTTCACGTTATTTAAATCAGCGTTGCAAATGCTGCCTGAATATTAGCAAAAGCACAAAATTTTAGCTTTTACTTTCATTTTATTTAGCTAAATAAAAAAATGTGTTTTCAATACCTGCTGATATAATTTCATACACACACAGCAAAAGACAAAAGTAGAAGCCAACAAACGAAATGAGTTCGTTTGTTCTGGCTGTCGGCTTCTGAAACTACAGAAGCCGACAGCCTACTGTGCAGCACAGTCAAAGAAATTTACTTGTATTTGCTGCTTTTTCTTTTTCATTTGCTGTTTACTTGAATATTACTGATATTGCTTACAGTACCCTTTCTTAGTATTAAAGAGTGCTCTAAATAAAATTTGTAGTTAGATTTTCTTAAATAAAAATCAAACCTTTTAATATAAAAACTCTACAAAATACGCAAATATAATGACATATTATACAAAATCATTTAGCATTAAAATGTTTACTTGGAAAATTATCGACTTTTTTCGGAAACCCTCCCATTAAAGATTTTACAGTTGCTTCTGATACCTTTTTGGAGCATGTGTTCCACCTGCGCTTAAAATCGGGCATGTTCTTGGAAATCTTTCCTGTGTTCTTCAATTTCTTTTTTACCAGAGCCCAATACCTTTCCACAGGCCGAAGTTCTGGACAGTTAGGTGGATTTGCCTCTCGTGGTACAAAAATGACACTATTCTTTGAGTACCACTCAAGTGCCTTTTTTCCATAATGCCATGATGCCAAATCGGGCCAAAAAAATGTACTCACTCTGTGCTCTCTTAAAAAGGGTAACAACCGTTTTTGTAGGCACTCCTTTATATAAATTTCTGTGTTTATTGTGCCAGATGCCATAAATACTTTACTTCTTTTGCCACAACTGCAAATAGCTTGCCACACGAGAAACTTCTTAGGGAATTTTGTTTGTTTTTTTGTGCGAAACTCTTGCCGAACATTGTCCCGTTTATGAGCAACATAAAAATCTTGACTAGGAAGTTGAGAAAAGTCTGCCAGTACGTATGTTTCATCATCCATCACACAACAGGTGTATTTTTTTATAAAATCAGACTTCAATTTTTTCGCTCGTTTTTTTGCTTCTATGTTCTTTATAGCATTGCGATCTGGAACCTTTTGGACTTTGTATGTCTTCAGTCCAGCATAAGCTTTGACTCTATGTGCAAAATTCGTAGAACATTTCACCGTACGATCTGCTTTTCTTAAAGAAGTGTTAGGCGCTCTTCGAAAGAGTCGCTCGACTTCTTTTGCCTTACCAATATCTGTAGGACCTTTTTTCCTCCCTGATCCAAGTTTTCTTTCAATGGCTCAGGTTTTCCTTATACTGTCTGATGGCATTAGAAACCGTTTGAGGGTCAACTTTCAAATTTTAGCTATTTTTTTAAAAGTCCATGACGGATTTTTTTGAAAATTTTTAATTATATTTTCACACTTTTTTTTCGCAGTCCATTTTGATTGAAATAACTATTGAAAATTAATAATTTCTAAAATAATAGTATCTGACATATCTATAGAAACTAACTTGATCAAAAAATAAATTATTTCTTGCACTATGGATAAATTTTGTCTAAAATAGTTAATGCATATTTTTTTTAGAACACTCTTTATAAATATACACACATTAACACGTAATTACATAATTCCTTCTTGTCTCTTTCTCATCATATTCATAAATACGACACACATAGATACCTTAATACCAACCCAGTAAGAAAAAAGGTTTATTCTCAAATTGAGGATGATTTGAAAATAAATCTTTTTTCAAATGTCAAACGTTTGATACTGATTTGAGAATAATAGCGTTCTCAACAAAAAGGGGACTTTATTCTCAAATTGAGAAATGCCTTTATTCTCAAATCATTATCAAACCTCATTCTCAAAAGTTTTTCAAATGTGGATATCACCTACATGTGGAACATAAATAAAATGGCGTTGTATTTTTGAGTTTGTTTATTTTGTTTTTGAAAACAGTGCATCATATTTGAATTCTTTTGCTTAACCTTCATCTGCTCAAAAAAAAAAATCACGTTGTCTACCATTGCGTAGTTTTCTACGCATGCAATATTATTTATAGTTTTTGGTACAAAATTTTAAAAACTCTGGGAGGAAACAGTTAGAAAAAGTAATTTATATTTATTTGATAGACGAAAAAGCTTTTTTTGCATTTCGAAGTCTTAAATTAGCTTTCCTCTGAGAAAGACTATATGAGGAAAGACAATTACCCATTGTCATGAACTTAGTTCAAAACATCACGTTGGTACTGATTTTGTTAGCATAAGCTTATACTCAATAGTACGCTGGCCGAAAGGTGGGAAATAGTAGTGGTCAGCGATGGACATCACCCTATAATAAACCCTCGAATTTAAGAAAAAAACGACAGAAGTAAAGTTGTAAACCTAATATTTTGAAGGCATATTTTATATAACTAACAGATGTATCACTTTACTAGATTATCAAAAATTCTGGCACTAATTCTTCTTCATCTTCTTTTTAGTTTTTCTTGCAAATGGTGTAAAAAAAATAATCAAAAAGAACATTTCCATGTGTTAAAATCACAATGATTGACAAAAAAGAACCATGACATCAAAAATTCCCACCAAAAACGTATGTTTTTCCCATATGCGTAGAAAACTATGCGAGGGTAGACAACGTAACTTTTTTGATCCAATCCATAAAAAAGAAAATTTCGGAGTAAAGAATGCCTTAAATTATGTAAAATCATGTTACTCATAAAGTCAATAAATTTTGTTAGCTTTAAGCTAGCACTTCCAAAAAAACAGATAAATTGTGTAGCGTCTGCGTAGTTTTCTACGCAAAGAGCAGATGAGGGTTAAAATATAATTTTTTTATTGTTAGGTAGAAACAATTTAAGAAACAAAGAAAATTTACTTATGTATATGAATATTATTGAATTTTTAATCTTAACATTTTTTAAGCAAGGGTTTATGGCCAAATATGGATCAATTTAAAAAATCGGAAAGAAATAACGAATTTCTTTGAAATGCAATGTCATTCCATTAAATATCTTAAAGATTAAATTTTTTTTAAATAAATTATTTTTTTAATTTTTGAAAAAAGTTTAAAATAAGGTTTGATATCAAATTTATATAACACCATTTTTCAAATTAATTTCAAAACATCTCAGGGTTTGATAATGATTTGAGAATAACCTTTATTCTCAATTTGAGAAACTATCATTTTTCAAACGTTTGTTCTCAAATGAACCCTCATTTGAAAATGAATGTGAATCTCAAACATCTGTTCAGGTTTGAAAAAAACGTTTGATATCAAATGTAAAAGTCATCATATTTCAAACGTTTGGCACTGTTCTTACTGGGAAACTACAAGCGCTGCGTCGCCTTTAGCTGACTGATTTGAAGTTAAATTTATGGTGTGTGTGTTTAACTGTTGTGCTTAGCTGAGAAAGCTTCATAGGAAAAAGTCAAGCAAAAGCAAAAGGCGAAAGAGAAAAAAACTTAAAGTTGGCAGCATCAGCTAAATTTACAAGTATTTCTCTTGGGCTGTGTGCGTCAGCCAAAGTAAACGATCAGTCGGCTGCACCAGTCAGCTTTACTTTTTTCTTTTTTTTCTTTTCATTTAGCTTTTGCTGATTTTGCTACTGCAGTTTCAGTTAAGCATAAAACTTATACTGTGAAAAACTGAAGAAATTTTCAACCCTGATTTAAATCACACCAATTACTTTTGATGGAGTCTTTTACATCTAATTGTATAAAATTAACCAGATTTTGAGTAAAAGATTATTATCTTATATTCTTAAACGAGCAATAATTGTATGTATATATATATATATATATATATATATAGAATGGCTATCTCGAAAACGGCTCTAACGATTTTTATAAAATTTGGGCAGTGGGTACCTTTTTTGATGTATAGGTCGAATAAGAAGGGACTTTTGGAACATTTGCCTCTAAGAGGGTAAAAACGGGTAAAAAGGGAAAAAATCGAAAATGCTATATCTACTAAAATAATAGGCATTGAAACAAAATTTAAATTATGTTTTGAATAGCTGTTGAAATAAGCGGACAGGTGTTTGGTACTTTTTTCAATCTATGCCCGATAGGGGTAAAAAGGGTGAAAATAGTTTTTTTGGTACCATTTTTAAGCCACTCTTATCTTTTGAACCAAACAATATAGAAAAGAATTTTGTAATGTAATTAATAAATGTGAGAAAAATATTGAACACGTGTTTGGTACTTTTTTGATTTCGGGGGCCAAAATGGGAAAAAAGGGACAAAATGATAACACCTCATGAAGTAATATGAATAGTAACAATATGTTAACTGCGTTTTTATAAAAAAATACCGAATTCAATTTGTACCAAGTGCCAAATATGCAATATATGTAACTTTTTAGAAATTAGGGGATAAAAGGGGAAAAATTGGTAATGTTATAACTTTTTAATAAATTAATGCTTTTCTGTCTGAATGTCCTTTATAGAATAGTAAACTATGCATTTAACCATTTTTGCTCATGCAATGATCTTTAGCTAAAGTTGTTGCGCATGAGACGACAAATGTTTTTAAGTTGGTATCACTATCCGACAGGTGGCGCAACTGAAAATTACTCAAAATGAATTAAATTGTAAACTGTGCATTTGTGTCTTTAGCGAAGTTGTATATGATCCATAGCGAAGTTGTTTTAAATGAGCCGGTGAAGGTTTTTTACTTGGTATCAACAATTTCCAACAGGTGGCGCCACTGAAAATTACTCAAATTGAATTAAATCGTAAACTATGCATTTGATCTGGCTATGATCTTTAGAAAAGTTGTTACCAATAAGACGACGAAAGTTTCTTGGTTGGCATGAACAATTTTCAATAGGTGGCGTCACTAAAAATTACTCAAAGTGAATTAAATCGTAAGCTGTACATTTGATTATGCAATGATCTTCATCAAAGTTGTTACACATGAGTCGACGAAGGTTTCTTAGTTGTTATCAACAATTTCCGATAGGTGGCGCCACTGAAAACATACTCCAAATTAATTAAATCATATTTTGTGCATTTTATCAGGCTATGTTCTTTAGCAAAGTTCTTGCGCATGAGTCGATGGAGGTTTCTAAGTCGGTATGACCAATTTCCAAAATATTAAACTATGCATTTTATCATGAGTTGATTGAACAAAATAAGTAAAATGATTCAAAATTAATTGGATATTTGTGTAACGTATTTTCTCTTAATTTATTTATAAAATAAAATATATAAAAACTTTAAAATTCGCCTCGAAATACTTATCATTAATCTCCGAGCAAGGCTCGGTCGCCCAGGTACTGAACTAACAAATTATTGAAAAACCGAACAGTTTTTTTTTCAAATTTATGAGGACAATCGGATTTAAATGATTCAAAGTTTCATCATTGCCATCTTCAAAATTGTGTTCGCTTTTGTCGGTTTGAAATTCATCCACATCTGGATTTATAAGAAATTTTTCATAAAAAACATCAGACCAATTACTTTTGATGGAGTCTTTTACATCTAATTGTATAAAATAAACCAGATTTTGAGTAAAAGATTATTATGAACTAACAAATTATTGAAAAACCGAACAGTTTTTCTTCAAATTTATGTAGACAATCGGTTTTAAATGATTCAAAGTTTTATCGTTGCCATCTTCAAAATTGTCGTCGCTTTTGTCGGTTTGAAATTCATCCACATCTGGATTTATAAGAAAATTTTCATAAAAAACATCAGTGACTGCAAGATGAATTCCGTGTGCCAACCACTACTGAAGCAGTGTTTGATTTTCAGATCTAAAGTTGATTGATCCATCTATAGTACATGCTACGATGTTTGTATCAAGTGAAATATTAAACTCCATTAGCTTTTGTCTAATGGTTTCTTGCTTTTGCTTGAAATTACACGTTACAAAAATACGGCTGAGTCCCAGGTTATAAAATGTATGCCGTCACATACTTGTCCATTCGTCCATTGTAAGGCACCTTTTGTTTTTTTTTCATTCTTCTGCTTTATTTCATAGAGAAATTACGTGTAAATTTATAATGTTATATCTGAATAATACCAACAAAAAATAATGAAAATTAAATAGCTAAAACCGGTCTTGAGGCATAAAAAACCGAGGTTTCGGTTAAAACCGAACTGCAAGCCCTAATATTCTATAAATAGTGCATAAATAAGTTAATATAACTTTTGATAGAGTCAACCAATTTCAATAGAAACAAATAAGAGTGTTAAATTCTGTGCCGAATCTTATATACCCACTATAAAATTGTGCTAAATTTATAAAGATATCATACATATCTACGAGAGTGCAGCTTATTCAAAATGTGAACCAAATTCAAAAAAATTTGTAAATTTGTGGGTAAAATATTTGGACCGAATTCGGTTGCAGTAGCTTTTTAGTTTAACATTTAAAAGTATCGAAGTGATTTCTCTAGTATTTACTATGCACTAAATTTTGTCTCATACAATAATAAGCTGTTAAATTAATTTCGTTTAGTTAACAAGTCGTAAGAATAAACCTGTTGATAGTAATACGGCAGGTCCATATATTTTGTTAGGAGTATATAAAGTCTTGACTTAATATTGATTGATAGCTACCCAGTAAAACTTTTCATTACCAAATAATGAGTTAAACAGTTAAACTATTGAACACGAACTACTTACTCATTCGCTGTTTAAGTCATTACATTAACATGGGGATGTCATTGGAGGTAAGTACTTACCAGTTGCAGAAAAGTAATGACTTGGGTAAGCAATTTGAAAGCAACAACAACAACAGCAACAACTTTTTTGTTGTTGTTTTATTAAAAACATTATTTCTAAACGAAATACAAAATTTTTTTTATGATCCCATGGGGGCTCGAACCCAGACCCTCCGACTGCTAGGCAGAGACTCTTCCACTGAGCTACTTCATATATTGAAAACTTAGCACCTTATAATTAATATAAACAATTTTTATTTTTAGATCCAAAATCATGTGAAAATAACTTTGTTTTTCCCTACTTTTTTTTGCTTTGTTGTAATTTTTGGAAAAATATTTTATACGATTTTTTGTAATTATTTTAAAACTTTTTTAAAATTATTTTAAAACTTAAACAATTTAAATCTTCTTTTTTGTATAAGTTTTTACATAAGATTGGCTCTTACTTACTTAAATGTTACAACCTGTTAAGGTCAAAGTCCGAGCATATTTTAGAATTCCATGGATTTCGTGCGAATATTCTCCAATTTTATAGGCCAAGCTTTGAAAAATGTTCCTCTACTTGGTCTTTCTATCGAAGTTTCGGACATCCTCCTCTAACATTAGGTAGTGGGACATTTCAATTCTAATTTTATCCTCTTCATTGTATTTTTTTTCAAGAGAGGGTTACTAGCCCGTAATCCTAACCCATTTTTATCGATCTTATGGGACAACTCTCGGAACATGTTAAATCACAATATTAATGGGTGTTAAACTAGCTCCCCGGGTGATACCATGAGGAGGTGTGTTTCCACAGTTGAGATGAAGGATGACCCAGATAAGTTGGGCTTACCAAGTTAAGACCAATTAGAATCGTGTTTGGTATTCAATATCCCCTACATAATCAAAATTGACTCATGATGGTATTTTTTCATTAACATGAGTTAGTTTTAAAATTTTTTTTTTACAGAAGATAATATTTAAGTTCTTAAAATTCAAAAATCATTTAAAAAGACCCTTTAAAAAAAAAAACTAAAAAAAATTGTTGCCCTTGGTGGGATTTGAACCGGGGCCATTCAGTTTAAATTAACATCTTAATTACAATTAAGTTCTTCTGTAATAACTTATTATTTATTCGGATGGTTACAAGGTAACCAGTTATCAGAGTACTTGCCATTACCAAAGTTTTGCTGGGTGTTGAGCCTTTGTATTTTTTAAAATAAATAATGAATTTTAATTTGAATTACCCTAATTAAGTTTAACATTAAGATAAATGTTAACTTGCAAACAGCTTACAGTGTAAGCTGTAACTGTTTTGCTGAATTTTGTATATGTTGTAAATAGAAACAGCTAAAACAGTAAAAATAAAAATTGAAGTTACTTGCTATTTGAAAATCAAAGCGAACAGTGGTTTTTTATTTTCACAAGTGTCCACAGTTAAAAATTATAATTTATTTAATTTTTAAATAAAACCTAAAAATTATTAGGAATATTCATTTTGGCGCCCGAGCAGGGACTAGTGAAAAAAAAAAAAACAATAATAAATAAATATATATAAAAAAAAAAGTGTAAAGTGATTTCGTTATTTATTTTAATTTTATTAAAAACATTTAAATAACATAAAAAACATTTGAATAACATAAAACAAAGACAATTAACAATTTTGAGAATTCAAAATGTAAACGTAAATCCCGATTTTTACTCGTTTGGTTATTCGCACCCACAAACTCTTGAAAACTCTTTTTCTTTTAAATGTATTACCCAAAGTGATGTTGTAGTTTCTTGTCATGAAGTTAAATCAAATGCAATTGGTCCTGATGAGATTCATCCTAAGTTTATTAAAGCCATTGTTCCTTTTCTTTTGCCACATATTACATATATTTTTAATACAATCATAACTAAAAGTCACTTTCCTCAAAATTGGAAGTACGCCAAAATAGTTCCAATACCTAAAAATAAAAACGATTACAGCCCCATAGCTATACTTTCATTTCTATCTAAGGTACTCGAAAGGATACTAAACAAGCAAATAGGTGAATACCTTAATGCTAAAAGGCTACTTACTAACAGGCAGTCTGGTTTTCGACCAAAACATAGCTGCACCACTGCTCTTATCGACGTATCAGAGGAAATACGTGGCTATATTGATGAGGGTAATATTGCATTTTTAATACTATTGGATCATTCGAAAGCATTCGACATGGTTGACCATAAAATGCTCTGTTTAAAATTAAGCAACTTTTTCAACTTTGGTTCTTCCGCTACTAAACTCATTTCATCATACCTAGGTAATAGATATCAGTATGTTTACGCAAATTACAAATGTTCCAGTACGTCTCCCGTAATTAAAGGTGTTCCACAAGGATCAATCCTTGGACCACTTCTTTTTTCTATATATATAAATGATTTACCACTACAGATATCACATTGTAAAATTCAAATGTATGCAGATGATGTTCAGCTCTATCTTTGTTGCAATACCAACCAAATCAATGAATGCGTTGACAAACTAAATTCTGACCTCTCAAAAATTCAATCTTGGGCATCATCTAATGGCCTCTGCCTTAACCCAGTAAAATCTAAATGCCTACTCATTTCAAGTACTTCGGTACAAACAATCGTCGTGCCGGAAATTTTGCTCAACAATCAGGCTATTGAAGTTGTAAATAAAACAAAAAATCTAGGTATAATTTTTAACTCTACACTGTCATGGTCTGATCACATCATCAATGCTGCTGGGAAAACCTACTCCCTATTGCGTGCTTTATGGAAAGTCCAACATCTAACGCCGGTTTCTACTCGCATAATGCTCTCTAAAACATTTCTGATACCAACCTTACTATACGGTTGTGAATTATTTTCCAGCTCTGATTACACTAGCACAAGAAAACTTAGTACCACATACAATTCAGTTTTGAGATATGTTTTTAACTTAAAGCGATCGTCCCACATTACACCTTTTGAAACCAAATTATTTGGAGTACGTTTATGTGATTATCTAAAAATAAAATGTCTTACTTTGCTTCATAAGATTATGTTTACTAATGAACCGTCTTATATTTTTGATCGGCTTGTTTTCACTCAATCAAGGAGAAATAACAACTTAATTCAAATACGCCATAAAAGATTAGTGTCAGAACATCAATATCTTATCCACACCATCCGTTTATGGAACTCGCTACCAACAAGAATTCAATTTTTGAGCAACTTAACGGAATTTAGGAAAGCAGTCTACAACTACTTCAGTTCATAGCTTAATCTCTATACATATTATATTATTGTTATTTTTTTACTTTTTGTTGTCTTTTCATTTTCATTTAATTTGTAACTATTTAGTTCCTAATTTAATTTAAAATTTTAATTTTATTATATTATTGTACTTCTTTTTTTTTTTGTTTTGTTTAATTTTAATCATTTCTAATATTTATTGTTCAACTATGAAATTTGTAATGTTTTTGACTATATATGAAACTATTTAACTTAAGCTCATCCTGTACTGTAATTTATAAAACTTTTAGTTTTGTTGTACAGGACATCAAATACATCAAATAAAAAAAAAAAAAAAAAAAAAAAAATAACAAATAAACAAAACACTGAACAATTTAAAAAGTGTATCACATTTTGAATACAACACAAAGGAATCTTCTGGGATTTTCATCTTTTCGCTATCCAGATGCCCCGCTGTGACTGCATCCTTTGTAGAGCTGAGAGACGTAACCAGGAGAGTGATTCTAATCAACAGGTAAAAGTGTAAAAAATATTGTGTTACAACCTTAAATTTTGTAAATTAATCAAATTTAAGAGATTTTTGTAATTTATTCAAAAATTAATTCGCTGCAAGTCGAACACAATAATATTTTTTACACTTATGAATATTTGAAACATTTATTTATTTATAAAAAACCACCCTTAAAAGTGAAACTCGCGAGTGTTAAAATTATTGTTTTTAATAAACATACACACACACGCACGATCGTACTATTTGTCTCTTTGCGAATAAAGAGACAAATATATTTATTCTTAGTTTACCGTCGGTACAGCGATAAATTTAAAATAATTTTTTATCGTGTTAAAATTACACATAAATATTCGCGAGTGTTAATTTATTTAATTATAAAATATTTAATTAACGCTATTACTTATATTTCGTTTATTCTTTATTTCTTCATTCGTCATTCTCGGAGAACACATTTCAATTCCACATACACAAACCTTTTGTTTATATCAGCTGTCATCAATGAGTCGCATTTACACTGTGTGTCGTGTGCATTTACTAGGAGTGCATTTACACGGCGTGTACATTAAGGGTGCATTTACACTGTGTGTCTTCAAGTTAATTTCTTTTAAAATATTAATATTTGCGCGTTTACACTAGCGGTGATAATTATTATAATTTGCTTAATATTTATCCTGAAATAAATCAAATTTTCTTGGAAAATAAATATTTTTGGAAATATTGTTTTACCAAAGGCTGATTTAAGTGGAATTGATAGAAAGTAAATAAATTATTTTTATTTTCTTAAAAAGTGGTAGAAATATTGTAGTGAGTAAATGAAAAAGTTTTTGAAATCGTTTCCGAATATTGTGTAGCCGACGAGAGAGAAATTATTTCAAATTTTATTGATTTTTTTGTAATTATTTTAACCAAAGCTGGATTTTATTTCATTTTAATAATCCACTAAATTATTTTGGATAAATTTATTAATTTGCTTTGAAGAATTAATTTAATTTTGCAATGACTAGTAGAAAACGCCAAGAATCTCCTTCCAAGTCGGAACCATTGGAGAAATTACTTTCAAAAAAGGCAAAAGTCGTGCAAAATATTGAAAGGATTCGTAAATCCATTATGGAAAAGACAATTTCATTCAATCCGATTGAATTAGAGTGTCGTTTAGATATTCTGAAAAATTATATGGATCAAGCTTTGAAGCTCCAATCAGAGGTCGAAAATATTGATCCTGACAATGATGATAGAGGTGAGATTGAAGATATTTGCGTGACTACTAAGTCATTGTTTCTGGGCATTTTATCTAAACATCGCAAATCAAGTGTACCCGAAACTTCGTTTAGTGTTCAATCTCATCAATCTAGACTTCCAAACATGAGGCTTCCTAAATTTAGCGGTAAATATGCCGACTATAAAAATTTCATAAGCTTGTTTGAGAACTTGGTCCATAATGATCCGACGTTGACAGACATAGAAAAATTTAATCATTTAATATCATGTTTGTCCGAAGAAGCTTTAGGAACTGTAAAGGCTTTTCAGATTTCAGAAGAAAATTATCCCAAAGCATTGGCCAGCTTAAAAAGGGTTTATGACAATGAATGTCTAATATTCTTTGATAATATATCAAAACTGTTTGATCTTCCTGAGATTCCAAAACCTTCGGCTTCTGCTTTGCGAAACATGATAAATACAGTTTCTGCAATTTACGATTCATTATTATCTATAGGCGATGATAAGAAAATAACAAATGCAATTTTAATACATTTTGTGATGTCAAAAGTAGATCCAGTGACCAAATCAAAATGGGAAGAACAGCTTGATTACGAAAAGCTGCCTTTGTGGTCAGACTGTGAAGCCGCCTTGAACAAACGCTATCAGCATATTGCTGCTGATGAATCTTCTAGTTCAAGACCGAGGTTTAATAAGAACAAAACGGACAATTATTCTAAGAAAACTAATAAGACATCACTTAATGTTACAAAAGCCAAACAATCTGCTGACAAATGTCTATTTTGCAAGTCAAGTCAACATGAAATTGACAGTTGCCCTTCATTTACTGCTGAGCCTGTACATCAAAGATTTAATTTAATTAAATCTGTGCCAGCTTGCATTAATTGCTTAAAAAAGGGCCATACAGTAGCAAGATGTACATCATCAAAGTGTAGAATTTGTAGTGGTTCGCATAATTCACTATTACATAGATATAATACAAGTTCTAATAACAATAATAATTCTACAAGTAACTATGATCAGCCGTCTACGTCTCATGCATCGGTAAATTATTCATCAGCCAATGAACGAATTATTCTGGCGACGGCTGTAGTGAAAGTAAGAAATAGTTCTGGACATTTCATACTTGCCAGAGCTCTTTTAGATTCCGGTTCTCAACCGAACTTGATAACTGAGGAACTTGCACAGCTACTACGTCTAAAGCGTGAAGGAGGCAGATTAAATTTAAATGGCATAAGCGAAACAAATTCATTTTCTAAATCTTGCATTGATTTAACTGTCACGTCGAGGGTTAATTCTACCCAATTTACTTCTAAGTTTTGGGTATTGAGTTCTATTACAACTCTGCAACCTGATAATAAAATAAATACAACTAGCTTAAATATTCCAAATAATATAGAACTAGCTGATCCTTGTTTTTATAAGCCACAAAAAATTGATTTACTGATTGGCGCAGAAATATTTTTTGATTTAATTTGCGTTGGGCAAATAAAGACTGGTCCGAGCCTTCCAATCTTGCAAAAGACCTCACTTGGTTGGATTGTTACAGGAAAGTATCATCAATCAAAGGGCTCCCAGAATACTAAAGTTTTTCATTTGAACACTTCGATAGAAAACGAGAATAATGTTGATTCTATCGTCAAAAAATTTTGGGAATTGGAATAAATTCCAAATGAACCAAGGAAAATTTACTCAGAAGAACAACAAAGATGTGAGGAAATGTTTAGGAATTCCATTTGACGTTTATCGTCAGGACGATTTGAAGTCTCATTGCCTTTTAAATCTGATACAAATCGATTAGGATTGTCTTTCGAAACCGCAAAACAACGTTTTCTTTCATTGGAACGAAGAATTTCCAAAGATTGCGTTATGAAAGAAATGTATCACGATTTCATGAAAGAGTATTCCGATTTAGGTCACATGTCGATATTAGACAAAATACCAGAGCTTCCTCACTATTTTATTCCACATCAATGTGTGTTGCGACCTCAAAGCTCAACAACCAAGTTACGAGTAGTTTTTGATGCTTCGTGTAAAACTTCCTCACAAGTATCACTCAATGACTTATTGATGGTTGGCCCAACAATTCAAGAGGAGTTATATTCAACATTAATCCGTTTTCGATTACATAAATACGCTATCACTGCAGATATTGAGAAAATGTATCGTCAGGTATTAGTTGGCGAAAATGACAGAAATTATCAATTGATCCTTTGGCGAGAAAATCCATCTGATATATTACAAGTATTTAGGTTAAATACTGTTACCTACGGCACGGCTTCAGCGCCATTTTTAGCCATCAGATGTCTGATTCACCTAAGCGATATAAACAAAGAGACTTTACCGATTGGTTCGGAAGTTATTCGCAGTGATTTTTATGTAGATGATTGACAGGTGCTGATAGCTATGAAGAGTTAGAAGTAATTCGTGATCAAGTCACTGAAATTTTAAGCTCAGCTGGATTGAATCTAACAAAATGGTGTTCAAATCATCCGAAATTTGTAAATGTTGTTGAAAAGGATAAATTATTACAAAGTGATTCCGATTCGGCCAAAGCTCTTGGTATACATTGGGTGCCGAAGAATGACACGTTCAAGTTTCATTTGGAAGACAATTTTCAGAATTTAAAGGCTACGAAAAGAAACATTTTATCTGTTTCTTCACGCTTATTTGATCCTCTCGGTCTTTTATGCCCAATAGTTACAAAATCTAAAATGTTATTACAAGAGCTTTGGATTCAAAAACTTGACTGGGATGAGTCTATTCCTATGAGACTAAATACTTCATGGGAAATTTTCAAATATAATTTAATGGAAATTGGCTCAATAACAATCCCAAGATTCGTCCACACAACTTCAAAATCGAAAATTCAAATTCATGGATTTGCAGATGCATCAATTAGAGCATATGGATGTTGCATTTATGTCAGAAGTTCTGAAGCAAATAAAATTGTTTCAAGGCTGCTTACAGCTAAATCGAAAGTTGCGCCTCTTAAGACTAAATCTCTTCCGAGACTTGAGTTGTGCGCTGCGCATCTATTGGCAAAAATGTGGAATCGGATTAAGTTTATTTTAAATATTGAAATCGAGAGTGTTAATTTCTGGACAGATTCAGAAATAACCTTGCACTGGATTAAAACGCATCCATCCTCTCTCGCAACTTTTGTTTCGAATAGAGTTGCTGAGATACAAGAATGGTCAGAGTATATTTCATGGCGTCATGTGCCAACTAAACAAAATCCAGCTGACATTGTTTCTAGAGGATGTGATGTGAATGAAATAAAAAATTCAATATGGTTTGAAGGACCTTCATTTTTGTTAAGCGATAGTGTCGATTGGCCTGTTAACGAACATTTCGAGTTAACAGAGAACCAAAAATTATTAGAAAAAAGGAAAGTAAATGTGTTTTTGGCAGTAGAGGATAAACAAAACTGTTTGTTAGATCTTATAGAAAAGTTTTCCTCATATAAGAAATTATTGCGGATTGTTGCTTTCATTTTCAGATTTGTTGATCGTCTGAAGAAACGCAATATTGAGGTTAATTATACACCTACTGCAAAAGAATTAAAATGGTCGTTCCATAGATTAGTGGAGGCAATCCAGAAAAGTAGCTTTTCTGAGGAAATAGTAAAAATTCAAAAATCTTTAGCCTTGCCATCTAATATTCAAAGGTTGACGCCATTTATTCATGCATTTACCGAAGAAAAAATATCGTTTTCATTATTAAGGGTAGGTTGGAGATTGCTTAATGCAGATTTGGATTATAACACCAAATTCCCACTCTTGTTACCGAAAGGAAACAGCTTTGTTACACTTTATTTGCGACATCTTCATTTCAGCAATTGTCATGCCGGTACAAGAGCTCTTGTGTCTCTCTGTCGGGAGAATATATGGCTTATCAATGCTAAAGAAGAGTGTAATAAAATAGTTCGCAAATGTGTACATTGTTTTCGCTATAAACTGAAATTAATGTCCCAAATAATGGGAAATTTGCCCACTAATAGAGTGAGAGCTATTCGACCATTTTTGTTCGTCGGTGTAGACTTTTGTGGTCCCGTTAACGTGTCATTAAGGATACGTGGTAGACCACCAATAAAAATGTTTATAGCGGTTTTCGTGTGTTTCACTTCAAAGGCGGTACATTTAGAACTAGTATCCGATTTATCAACTGATGCTTTTCTTCTTTCTTTTAAAAGGTTCACCGCCAGGAGAGGTCTTCCCAGCATTGTATACTGCGACAACGGAACCAATTTCGTGGGGGCCAATCGAGTACTGAAGGAGGTACATCGCAGCAGCAAACAGGCCGTCGAATCATACGCAGCGTCGTCCGGGGTGAGGTTCAGCTTCATACCACCTCGGGCGCCTCATTTCGGAGGACTGTGGGAAGCCGCAGTCAAGCAAGCGAAGTTCCTACTTCTGCGAGCAGTCGGCAATGCGTCTCTAACGCAAGAAGAAATGGGAACCATGCTAGCGGAAGTAGAGGCGGTGCTCAACAGTCGGCCAATAGCACCGCTGTCTCCAGACCCGAACGACGGAGAAGCTCTGACACCAGCTCATCTTTTAATCGGAGAGGGTCTGCGTTCGCTGCCGCACGTATCCGAAGAAGACGTGACAGGCAAAGAGGGGAAGTTATGGAAGCGTTGGCGTCTGCTTTGCGGTCTCAAGCAGACATTTTGGCGACACTGGTCACGAGACTACATACTGGGGCTTCAGGGCAAAGCCAAGTGGAGCGAGGCGAAGCCCAACCTCAGAATCGGTCAAGTGGTAGTAATCCACGAAGACAATTGCCCGCCACAACAATGGCTGACCGGGAGAGTCGTGCACGTCGTCGAAGGCGAAGACGGCAAGGTCAGAGTGGCGGAGGTCAAGACCAGATTCGGCGTTTATAAACGGCCGATTCAAAAGCTAGCGCCTCTTCCTCATGATTGAAGACATTCCAGTCGTTCAATGGGGCCGGAATGTTGAGCCTTTGTATTTTTTAAAATAAATAATGAATTTTAATTTGAATTACCCTAATTAAGTTTAACATTAAGATAAATGTTAACTTGCAAACAGCTTACAGTGTAAGCTGTAACTGTTTTGCTGAATTTTGTATATGTTGTAAATAGAAACAGCTAAAACAGTAAAAATAAAAATTGAAGTTACTTGCTATTTGAAAATCAAAGCGAACAGTGGTTTTTTATTTTCACAAGTGTCCACAGTTAAAAATTATAATTTATTTAATTTTTAAATAAAACCTAAAAATTATTAGGAATATTCACTGGGTATCTAATGTCCTTGGTGCAATTTTATAAAAAAAGATAATGTTATATATAATAGAACTGCAGCCAAATGTTGACCTATTATCACAAAATTTTACACACTGACTGGTATTAGCGGTTTTTATATGAAAGCTATAGTCAATTATGGAGCGATTCCTATAAAAGGATAGATGAACATAAACCCCTTTTTTGTATTTTTGTGTTTCCGATTGTGTGACCGATTGTGACGAAATTTTTCACACTAGCTGGGATTGACATAAGACTTCCTTGTGCTAAATTTAGTGCCTTAGGCTATTACAGTTTATCATTAATTGGCATTGAAGTGTATTTTAGGTGGAATTTAGGCTGTTTCAGTAAGTTTTTTGTATGGGAGCTATGGTTAAATGTGAACCGATTTGGAAGAAATTTTATATGCTGCCTAGTACTTATATAAAACTTCTATATACCAAATTATCATCATAGCTATTATAATTTGTCATATATTAGCAAATAAGCAATTAGCCTAGACGAGGTTATACGGAAGCTATGGTCAAATGTGAACCGATTTTGCCTGATTTCAATACCAAAATGTTCCAAGAAATAAAGAATCAGATGGAGTGAAGTATCTCTTGCACCGTTTTAGAAAACCGAGGCACTTGAATGCTTCTTTCGACACTTGAAAGATATATTTTGTCGAACGGACATCACATTGATGAAGAAACATGGTTTCCCGCGCGTTTATGCATAAGCATACAACATCTATTCGCACGACCCCATTCTGAAATTGTTTCTAAATATCGATTTAATAATTAATTCATGTTTTGTCTCATAGCGCCAACCTAAAGAAGGCTTGGACTACGATTGAATGAATATGAATGGCAAATATTGCTGTCATCTGCAAAAGAGTGGATAGGATTGGAAGTTTGATGTTGAAGGACATTTATAAAGATAAGAAATAGAGTTGGAGAAAGAACAGAGCTTGCGGTAGCTCTGAATTAACCTTGAATTCTATAACAACTCGTATAGAGCGATCTCTGAGGAAGCTCAATATAAACAGAGAGAAGTTATTACCGATACCAAAGGCAATAAGTTTTGATAGAAGTGCTCCGTGCCATACTATATCAAACGCCTTGGAAATATTCTTCGCAAAATATGCTCATTTGTTAGCTCATTGATTTGCAAGTTCTACTAAATAAAGGTTGCTTCTGAAGTTTGTATTAAAACCCCAGTCAGGATTCATTTAAGTCCATGTGATGTAGGTGCTATATGCTGATACAACTATCATGTTTGAAAATAATGCAACTGGCCATCGTTTAGTCTCGCGCTTACATGTGTAATTAGAAACAAGTTGGTCAAGTGCATGAACTAAAGCTTTAGTTTGGATGCAATGATGTATTATTTTAGTCTTTTTTTGTTCATCATCTCTTACGTCGGCTGAATGATGAAGAGAACTTAAGAGGATAACATATTTATTTTTGTTTGGAACATATCATCTGAAAACAAAAAAATTGCGAAAATAGCGTAACGTAATATGTGAACAGCCCATGAATGGAAAAATGTTCAATAAAAGCGATTTTACTGATTATTTGACTGAACAAATTATTGATAGATGATTCTGAATGAAGGTGAACTCGATTCAATTATGTTCAATAGGAAAAAAAATTATAAAGTGTAATTAAGCTTGAAATATCGCTTGTTGGGTCATATTGACCCAAAGGGTATTAAATGTGTGTAAATCGTTTTTTGAAATGTGGAGGGGGGAGGAAAATTTTTAATTTTATTATTTTCTTATAAAAACATAATTTTCGTCCCTGTAATGGATAAATAAAAAATTTTGCGTTTGAAAAACAAAATTGGGTCAAATTGACCCAAGGAGAGTATAAGGGTTAAGATACATGTGTTGTTTTAACACTAAATATATTTTTTCCGGTGTTTTCCATATTTTTCTATTTTCTGGACGTTAATATATTTTTAGAAACTATATATCGTTGAAAAGGTCTAAGCTTCTTCTTTCAATATCTTAAAATCGGTTGGCATATGTCTAAGTTACGGGGTGATAAGTGCACACGGGTATGAAAAACCGGTGTTTTATCGGTAACTTCAGATTTTGGGGGTGTTGTGAAAATTCCAAAAACAGTGTGTTCTTCTTCTATCGAGTACCTACCAGAAAAATGGTATTACATCCCAGAAACTTTTACTTCATTCTTTTTTTTGTCGCAGTGTGTTATTAATGACTTTTTTAATAAAAATTTTGTACCTGATAGAATTGCCGAAAAAAATTTAGTATAAAAAGTATGTTTTATGAAAGTGGAAAAAAATTTAAGGACGTGGCTTTGTAGAAAAGCAGTGGTGAATTGAATTGCTTCTACTTCGAAATCGAGTCCAAGTTATTTCATCCATTGTGTTAATATAAAAAGTCAGTAGTTGTTTTTTAGAATTTTAGAAAGAACTGCTATAAAGAATTTAACAGTAATCATTTGATTTCGTTCGTTGTTGGATTAACAAATACTTAAATTTAGTATTAAGAAAGCCAAATATTTATTTAATGAACACACTTTAACGTTAACATTAAAGTCATTAAAATTTTTCTCGAAACTTTGTTAAAGTAATTTCAATCTGTCGGTAATAAATCTTAGATGTGTGCTAGTCTGTTACACCTCCGTATATCTAAGATTCTATTAATTTCACCATTATTATATTTTAGGTTATTTTAATGTGTTTCATTTATGGTTGTTTACTGTTAATGTTTTTGTTTGAATCATATTAATTCTAAAGAATCACAAAAAAAACAAACAAAAAAATCGTAAAATTACTTATTGCTGGCACGTTGGCTTGTTTTCCTATTATTTTTTTTATACCCACCATCAAAAAGAATGGGGGATATATTGAGATTGTCATTCCGTTTGTAATTTCCTTAATATTGGCTCAAAAAAGTAAAGCGATATATATTCTAAATCCTTATGAAATTCTAAGACGATTGAGCGATGTCCGTCCGTCTGTCTGTCTGTCTGTCTGACTGTCTGTCTGTATGTCTGTCTGTCTGTCTGTCTGTCTGTTTGTCCGTCTGTTGAAAGCACGATAACGCCTAAACGAAAGGAGCTAGCTCACTGAAACTTAGTTCAAATATTCTTCACTTCTGAAGAAATTTTGGTATTGAAATTAGGCAAAATCGGTTAACATTTGACCATAGCTCCCGTATAACCTCGCCTAGGGTAATCGCTTATTTGCTAATAAATAAAACTGTAATAGCTATGCTGATAAAATTTGGTACATAGAAGTTTTACATAAGCCATAGGCAGCATATAAAATTTTACCAAAATCGGTTCACATTTAGCCATAGCTCCCATACAAAAAACTTATCGAGGGTTTATATTCAAAAAGTGCTATCTACATTTTCGACCAAATTGGTTTTTAATGCAAACGTGTTCCTTGGCTTATCTGTCATATGTCATATAAATTTTAAGAAAGAAAAATAATTTTAAAACATGTTTTTTTCTAAATTGTGTTTGTGCTATCTACATTATAATCAAAAAATATTGCTATCTACATTAAAAATATTTGTGGAAAAAATAACAATTGTTAAAAATATACATTGTGATTTATGAAAAGCCAACAAAATGGACCACAATTCTCTACAGCGTAGTGTAATCATGGATATCTATAATATACTCGGCCTTTGACCTTAACAGATTATAAATAAAGGTTATATAAGAAAGATAATATCTTGCATTCTACTTATATATTTAAATCTTGTTTCATTCAAAAAACTTTTTATTTTAATTTAAATTCGTGATATTTTGACAAAAGCCTCAATTTTCATAATATTTTATTTTTTTTTTTTTTTGATGTTAAAATAATGCTATCTACTTGCTTTAGTATTTGAAACGATACAATTTTAACTCATAAAAAGTGCAATCTACTATAGAAGCGCAAATATAAGGAGTTAATAAAAAAAAACTTAATTTGCACAAAATCTTAACCCCAATTTGTATGGTATTGTAAAAAAAAGTTTATTTACTACTCTTATAGTTAATGACAAAAACAGTTTTTTCACTCTCCTGTAAATTTGTAAATATGTAGATAGCACTTTTTGAATATAAACCCCTTGTTATGATAACAGCCTAAATTTCACCTAAAATACAGTTAAATGCCAATTTATCTAAAAATATAACAGATATAATCACTAAATTTGACGCAAGGAAGTCTCCCAGCCAGTGTGCGAAATTTCGTCACAATCGGCCACTATTTGACCATAGCTCCCATATAAGAAACTTACGGAAACACACAAATACAAAAAGAAAAGGGGGTTTATGTCCGTCTGTCCGTCAGATAAAAGCACAATAACTCCTTAACTTCAAGAGCTAAGGAGACAAAATTTTACAAATGTATTTTTAAAATGTTATAAAAGTTGTGTACTGAAAATTGGCGAAATCAGTTCTCATTTAGTTAGAGGTCCCATATAACCCCACTCCGGGAAACACATGAATGCTGATAAATTGAGTACAATTGTAATAGCTATGACGACTAAATTTAGAATAGAGAAGTTTTATGTAACTATTGGTCAGTATATCAATTTTTATAGGAATCGGTTCATATTTGACTATAGCTTTCATATAAAAAACACTCCTGGAAATCAAAAAATATTTAGCAAGAACCAATTAAAAGCTATTAAATTAAAAACTATGACAGCTATGACCACTAAATTTTGCACAAATAAACTTTATATAAATAAAGGTCAGTGTGTGAAATTTTGTCACAATCGAAGACCATTTGTTGATAGCTCCCACATAAAAAACTTACGGAAACACAAAAATACAAAAAGAAAAGTGGGTTTATGTCCGTCTGTATGTTAGATAAAAACGCGATACCGCCTTAACTAAAAGGGCTATAATAACAAAACTTCACAAAAGGAAGTCTTATGTGAATGCCAGCCAGTGTGAAAAATTTTGTTACAATCGGTCACCATTTGACCATAGCTCCCATATAAAAAACTTACAGAAACACAAAAACACACAAAGTAAAGGAGCTTTATGTCCGTCAGATAAAACCGCGATAGCTCCTTAACTACAAGAGCTAGAGAGACAAAATTTTACAGAAGTATTTTTGATATGTAACAAAAGTTGTGTTCTGATAGGCGAAATCGGTTCACATTTAGTTAGAGCACCCATATAACACCGCCACGGAAAACACATGAATGCTGATAAATTGAGTACAATTGCAATAGGTATGGCGACTAAATTTCAAAAATGTAAGTTTTATGCAACTATTCAGTATATCAAATTTTATAAGAATCGGTCCATATTTGACTATAGCTTTTATATAAAACCAAAAAAACCAAAAAATTGTAGCAAAGTCCAGTTTAAATCTATTAAACTAGAAACTGTGACATTCGGTCAATATTTGGCTTTAGTTTTTATATATATAACATCCCCTTTTTATATCTCCCATCGAATAGTTTTGGAGGTACATTCAGAGTATATTAAGATTGCGCCTACGAAATTAGATAGCTATCAATTAATGTTCAGACTTTATATACGGTAGATACATAAGGAACTAATAACAAAATATATGAACCTGCCGTGTTACTATCATCATGTTTATCTTAACTACAAACTAAGCAGAACGAAAAGTATTTTAGAGCTTAATAATATTAAACTATACCCGGTTATCAAACAAAATTTTGTGTAAAGTAGATAAATACTAGGGACACCACTTAAGATACATTAAAATGTTGAGCTATAAAGCTATTACAAACGAATTTAGTCCAATTATTTTACCAACAATAGCACGTTTGGTCCACATTTTGAATTAGCTGAACCCTCGTAGATATATGAGATATATTTTTAAATCAACACAACTTGATGGTGGGTATACAAGATTCGGCACAGCCGAATATAAAACTCTTACTTGTTTTTTTCTTCACATTATTTTAGTTGTAGACAATTAAATCTTAAAGGCCATTTAATGCTATGGCAAGGACACGACATTAACAGTAACAGGATGTCGACAGTAAACATCTAACGTTTGGCTGGTACTGGCAGTAAATTAACAAACTCCTAGAGTAATTTTATTGACCTTAAGTACAAGTACTTTCGGGCTGACTTTTTAAGGAGCTAGAAAAAAATTCTAGTTTAATTTATTTATTTTGACTTGTTCATGTTGAAACATGTATATAAAAATATATATTATTTTCCTTTTTTTTTTTTTTTTGTTCATTTCCTTTGGTTCTTGATTTACTTATATGCAATTCTCATTAAAATTAAAGTTACTATGAAAAACTCAGCCATGAAACATCCCTTTGCCTTGTGCAAAATGTGCCAAAGGACTTTGGTATTTACTATAATGCGATCATTTATGCCATTAACTTGTAATGTCCTATGAAAATGTAACAGCATTTAATGGCTGTTTTTCATTTTTAATTATCTAAAGGAAGTTCCTTATTTTCTGCTGTCATTTAATTTTTTGAAAAAATATTTTCTACAAAAGGTGTCATACATACACACACACACACACTTAGTTACTTTTATTTCTTTCCTACTTTTGTATATCCCTGCAATTAATTTCCTTTGCTTTTCCGAAAGTTTATTTATTCTTTTATATTTTTCTTCATTTAATTTCTTTAAATATCCTCCTTTATTGCCTCTACGTCTATGACTTGTCCTTGTCCTCGTAGTCGTAGTAAAAGTAATTTTTAAAAATTATGTTGTAATTTTATTAATTGAAATTCAAAGGGGTCAAATTTGTCTAGAGAATTTATGTTTATTTTTATGGTATTTTCTGCACGTTTCTTTGTGTGGAAGCAATTTTCTTTTGCCTGAAGTTGGTAATAACAATTAGGAGTTTGCAATTAAAACCCAGTTCATGTAGTAAATATTTGTGCTGTAAAAATTCCTTAAATAACATTAAAATTGGGAAAATAATGTTCATAATAATGTCCTCTAATTTCATGTGAATCAAGTTTAAGTGCGTTATTTTAATGATTCCTTGAAATTCTGTTGTATTCACTAGCTAAGAAGTAATGAATATATAGATGAACTAAATGAAGAGTTTCCGAGTTTATTTTTCAGTTTCTGCTAAATTCACGCTTTTTACAAATTTAGCTATTTCAAAAAAATGTCAAAATGTGGCAATATTAATTTTATTCGCCACAGCTTTTCCTTCAATTAATTTAGCCTTAACTTTGTAATCTAAATAACACATGGGATGAAAAGTTCCGGGTCAAACACAGAGATGGGTATACTTTTTTTGCATTCACTTTTTTCCGTTAATTTTAATATAGACGATACGCATCAAAGCTAAGTACTTCAATCTGAGTTTGATTTGTACTCACGCTCCAGCAGAGGGAAAGATGATGATATAAAGAAAGGCTTTTATAAACAACTTGAGGAAGTTTACGATAGCTGCCCCAATCACGGCGTTAAAATTATACTGGGTTATTTTAATGCAAAGTTATGGTATGAAAGTTGTTTTTAGCCTACTGTTGCACAGTGGGATGGCTTAAAAATAGAATGAAAATAATTCTGTAACTTCTAAACCGTTGGGTGGATTAAAAAAAAACAAGTTTGAGTGTTTGTTGTTAAATACTTTTCGTTGTGCTTAATATGTAGTTAGGCTAAACACGTTAATAGGAATACGGCAGGTTCATATATTTCGTTAGGAGTTCCTAATGCATTCATCATATATAAAGTCTGGGCTGAACATTGATTGATGCCTATCTAATTTCATAGGTACAATCTTAATATAATGAATGTACCTCCAAATCTTTTTGATTGTAGATATAAAAAGGGGATGTTATATATATAAGAATTACAGCTAAATGTTGACCGATTGTTACAAAATTAAAAAATTCCACACTGGCTGGTATATATGTAGAGCTTATTCTTGCAAAATTTAGTGGCCATAGCTATCATAGTTTCTAATTTAATAGCTTTTAACTGGCCTTTTCTAAAATTTTTGGTTTCCGTGAGTGTTTTTTATATGAAAGCTAAAGTCAAATATGGACTGATTCCTATAAAATTTGATAAACTGATCAAAAATTGCATAAGACTTTTCTATTTTAAATTTAAACGTCATAGCTATTACAATTGTATTCAATTTATCAGCATTAATGTGTTTCCCGGAGCGGGGTTATATGGGAGCTATAACTAAATTTGCACCGATTTTGTCCATTTTCAACACACATCTTTTTAAAGACTAGCGTATCCTGCGGTCGACACAATCGACCGTCATCTAGTTCATTGTGAATACAAATTCCCGTGCTGTGGCTTAGTTGGTTAGCACGTAATATCACATTGAGCCTGGGTTCGATCCCCGATCTCGGCAACAACAATTTCTGTAATTATTAATTCCTATTAAATTTAAGGTCCACTGGGAGTCAATGATAACAGAATTAAAATTATTAATTACCACAGCATCTTCCGTCGGCAGTAAGACTACAGCAATAACACGCCGTCTACGAAAAATAAATAAAATTGGCTGTAAAACAAAAAAATACGTCTAAATAACATCAAATGGCGCAACTTCACTGTTCTAAAAATAGATAAACCTTTCTCTTCTCTACCATCCCCTTTCCAAATAAGGTTACCCAATTCGTATATACTCCATATGCAATTGTATAGGCAGTATTTGCCTGAGTTCTACGTCTCTATAAAAAGAAAACTCATACAATCAGAGCTTTAAGTCAAAAATGACAGTGGAGAAATTGATTTCATTGATTTCCATACAACAGAGCGTCGAATTGGCCAAATTGGCAAAACTATAATTAAAAATTGTGTAGCTCTCGAAGAGTTTACTGATTCAAGATATTCCATAATAAACCGTTTTTGCATCTTCAGAAGTGAATTAGAAGGAAAAAGTGTTAGACTTACACGGCATTTACACATGCAAGTGCAAGTGAAAAAAGCTCAATACAATTATATTTTTTTACTAACACAATCACACTTCTGCAAGTTGTAGACTCACTTGCAAGCGATTTTGATTGCCAGTGATTTTTTTACTTCCATGTCAGAAGAATACGTATACACAACTTGTAACAAGTCACCTACGTGTGTAAACGTACTGTTAGTATCTCTTATCAAAACATCTTGCGTTATCGATGTCAAAATTCTCTGTGAAGTGATAAACAGATAAACTTGTAAGCGTTACTAACAGACTGACAAAAATGATAGAGAAATCAAGGTCTTATTTAACTTTTTAACAAAGATCCTAATATTTAAAATTTATTATCATTTTACTGCATAATTAACCGCGAGAACCACGAAGTACTTGGAATCTGTAAAAGCTTACAGTTTTAAACCATTCCAGTTGCAATGCAAGAATTGCCTTTTAATATTCCATTTTCTAAATATTAATCAGTTTTGAATTTACATTTGATTCAGACCGATCATTTAATTCCTTTTCTTGATAATAATCTGTAATTATTATAAACTTTCATTCAAAAGACTGTTTTTTTTTTAATCGGTAACATCCTTTTTGGGTATAAGTCACAATGTTCTTATCCAACTCTTTACTACTGTGACCCTTAACAAAATTGGCATTGTAAAATAGCTCTTAATGATCTCATGCGTGCCCTTAACTGCAATATTATTTAATTTTTAAACACAATATTTATTCCTCAATCACTCGAAGATTTTAACCCAATAAACCAACCCAAAAAACAAAATTCCATAAAAATTTAACTTCAAATAATTCAAATTTGAAAGGTTTACATTTTAAGCACTTTTTTTGTGAAATCTTCCAAAATATTAATTTTGTCTTTCACTCCCTCACCACAAATAATAAAAACAATACCAATAATTTTTGTTGCTATTATTTTAAAAAATAAAAACATTTATTAAATTGTAATAAAATACTCTTTATTTTTGTCTTTGTCTACCATTATCTCTCCACAAATATACTCTTTTATTCTCACCACTCACCAAAAATAATAAAAACAAAAAAAAAACATGTTTGCATACAATTTCTTTTGTTTGATTCTTGATAGTGAATTTCATATGCATGTGAGTTTTCTTTATTGTGTTAGTAAGATTTTTAAATACCAAACCGATTTTTTAAAACTGAACCGATTTTAATAAAATATAGATTCGTCTGATCTACGGAAAAATACCTTTCAAATGGTATACAATTTTCCAGAAAAAAATACTTTTGTAAAATTCTGTCTTTCTAGCTCTTTAGGCGCTATCGTGCTTTTATCTGAAGGACAGACGGACATAAACAACCTTATCTTTATGTATTTTTATGTTTCCATAAGTTTTTTATATGGGAGCTATGGTCAAATGGTGACCGATTGTGACAAAATTTTGCATTGACATAAGACCTCCTTGTGCTACATTTAGTGGTTATATCTGTTATAGTTTTAGATTTATTGGCATTTAAGTGAATTTCAGATGGAATTTAGGCTGTTTCCGTAAGTTTTTTATATGGAAGCTATGACTAAATGTCAACCAATTTTGATGAAATTTTATATGCTGCCTAGGGCTTACGCAAAACTTCTATGTACTAAATTTTATCATCATAGCTATTACAGTTTGTTATTTACGATTAGCGTAGGTGAGGTTATATGGGAGCTATGGTCAAATGTTAACCAATTTTGCCGAATTTCAATATCAAAATTTTCCTATAGATGAGGAATGTTTATCTTAAGTTTCAGTGAGCTAGCTCTTTTCGTTTAGGCGTTATCGTGATTTCAACAGACAGACAGACAGACGGACATCGCTCAATCGTCTTAGAATTTCATAAGGATTCAGAATATATATCGGTTTTGATTTTTGAGCCAATATTAAGGAAATAACAATTTTAATATACCTCCCATTCGTTTTGATGGTGGGTATAATAAGTTAAAATCCTTCACTTTTAAGGTTAAATAAGGGTCAACAATTTATAAGTCTTAGAAACATATATGTACATACGTATGTATATTGGCTATTTGGTTACTTTTTTCAATGTGTTACGAACATTAGGCAATACCCCAATATAATATCAGAGAAAACTTTAGAATATTGGACTTTGAATAACCTCCTACTTAGGCATAATATATGAACCCATCTACCGTGTTACAGGAGCGAGACCTGTAGGGACTGTAGGCACTTTAATATTCATATAATTAACAAAAATGAACCGCCGTGGTATAGCAGGTTAGTCATCCGCCTAGCATACCAGAGGCCCAAGTTTGATCCCTGGCCAGACTCACTTGAAAAAATAAATTTTCAAAAAAGCGACGGTTCACCTCATAACTCAGCTAGGCACTGGTTATTGTAAAACTTCTCTAACTAATGCATTTGCCGTTCGGAACCGGCGTTAAAACGTAGGCCCCTTTCAATGAGTCTAAAAATAGAATCGGATGCAGCTCATTGTCTGAGAGAAGTACCCTTTGTTCTAATTGGAATGTTACCGGGGAATTATATGTTATATATATTAACAAAAATTATTACAAAATTCTTTAATGTTTACTATGAACATTTTTATTATGTACCGATAACAAATTCCCTAAAGATATTCCATCAAATATACAAATTCATTATATTCATTATGAACTTTTATTAATTTATGCACGATATACTAACATACTTACCTACATAGAAAACATAACTTACGTAACAAACCAACAAGGGATAATTTTTCTATATTCTATCATTATGTAACATAATCGTAAATTTTGAAATGAAAATTTTATAGAAGAGAAAACAGGAGAATGCATGCATCGTGGCGTGTCTTACCATAATTTGTATCATGTTTACATGTGCAATTATTTTTGTCAAACAAATAACAACAAAAACAAAAGTGTCATAATTAAAAATATATTGTTTGTTTGTACGAGTATGTAGATAGTTATAACAATATTTAAGTTTGCATGCAAACTATTATACATTTAAACTATACACATTCATATGAATAAGGACTTAATTTATGCAAACTATATCAATGCAAAAGAAAACAGTGGGGGGCAAATATTAGAATATTTCCAAATTTAAACCTTAAGAAAATATTTTTTATTTTCTTTGTTTTCATTATTTCAAACCAAAATATTTTAGATTTTTTATTTTAATTTGTATTTACATATTTGCTCTTCACTGTTCACTAGCCCTTAAAACTTCACATATTTACACCATAATTAAAGTAGAAAACTAACAAAAAGCACAACCATAACGTTACAATATAATTTGTTAATTTATCGAACATTTAACATAAATAATGTGAAAATGAAAATGACAAAAATTATAAACGATAAAGCCAAAAAACAAGCAACAACAAGTAAAACCGATATTTACTTATAAGCATACATACATTTTTATTTCCAGAGATAGGTATCTCATCTACCAAAATATAAGCTTTCAAATTTAAAATTTTTAAAGAAATTTCTTATTTTTATAAGAAATTTTTCAAAAGTTTAGTTTTTATAGGAAATTTTTCAAAAATCTCCTAATTTTATAGGAAATTTTCCTATTTTTATTGGAATTTTTTTCACAAATTTCCTATTTTTATAGGAAATTTTTCAAAAATTTCCTAGTTTTATAGGAAATTTTTCAAAAATTTCCTATTTTTATAGGAAATTTTCAAAAATTTCCTATTTTTATAGGAAATTTTTCAAAAATTTCCTATTTTTATAGGAAATTTTTCAAAAATTTCCGGAAATTTTTCAAAAATTTCC